>CM056197.1:15178657-15843657 GCA_029692085.1 Gymnothorax javanicus
CCAAAGTACCTGGGCCTAGTGCTCTCACACTACAAAAACCCTGCCCATCTGGCCAAGAGATACTCTGAGCAGCTGTAAATTGCCATTTTGTTTTGCATCCAGCGAAATTATTTTCTTGCTCTACACGCTAAACTCTACACCCTTGCTCTACACTCACACTCACCTCTGATCCAACTGATAACCACATCTCCTTGTATTCTTCGTTAATTCTGTCTTTGTTCTTGTGCTCTTTACAAATATGAAGCATTTATTCTAGACCATGGGCCGAGGGTCGAAATTGTTAATTTTCGTGACCCATGTCGAGTAACTAATAATATTTTGAATTGATATTGTCCAGAAAATATTTGAAAGCATGCCATATAACTTGGCAATCTCAGAAATCTACCCTTATTTCAAAACAACTGAAAAACTCAATAATTTTGATGAGGAACTCAGAAAAATTACCCAATCACAGCGGCCCTTCTGTAAATCCATCAGAATATCCCGTAAACAACAGCCAATCAAACGATTTGTTTTAACAAAGCGACACAAGCGAACAGGTATGCCATGGGATTCTTTGACAACAACAATGTATTAACTAGAGATTGCTTATCAGGCAAAAAACACAGCCCAACACAGCCACCCCTCATTGATGTTCACAGACCGTTAGGAAGAAACTAGAAAAGATAATGACCTCAAAATAGCAAAAGGCACATCTGCACCACCTGATGCAATTGTGTGCAAATGTTTATGTAAATATATCAAACGGTTTCTGAGTTATGGTCCGGAAATGTTGGGAATGCACACGCGCACACACATGGGAAACCGGACAAAAAAAAATGTTTGAGAAGAAGTCCAAACTGTTACCATGGAAACAAGAAAAAAAAAAAAATTCTTTTAGCAAAAATAGTCAAAGGCACATCTTCATACAATGTTGAAAGAGAGTGCAAGGTTTGATGTAAATATCTTAAACGGTTTCCGAGTTACAGCCTGGAAACAGTGGGAATGCTGACGTGAATGCAGACGGGAAACCGTACAAAAATAATACTTCCCCCCTCCTTCCTGGGGGGAGACATGATTAACAATTATACATGCTCATGTAACAAGGGATTGGGTGCTTCTGCAATTGTGGGAAGAGAAAGGACGAGGTTTTTTTAAATAGATTTTTATTTTGAAAATGAGTGTGTTTAATAGTATAGCTGCGATAAACTGAGCATGCAACACTCCAACTGATACGATTTTTAGCCTGGTTTGAACGGGTGTATTGCTGCTTTGATGCAATTTTACAATGTGAACCCTTGAATCATTTTATAATAATTATTTCTTGAATAATGTACAGAAGTTGTTAACAAATTTTATTTTGCTTCATTAGATAAAAATAGACATTGACAGAACGACAAGAGTGAAAACGTGTAATAGAGGCTATTTTGCGCAGGTACAAATACAGGTGTGCCTTGAGATCTTGGCTTGGCCTTTGGTGTGCCTTGGGCACAAAAACTTCGCCAGGATATACTCCAACACAAGGTCACGTTAGGGCTTTTTCACACCAAGGACGAACGAAAAAACTAAAGGAAAACGCAGTTTCCATGCATCTGCCAAAAATTTAAGATTTGCAGTAAGATTCTGCCATGACAACCATAAGAAAGAAAATCTATTGATTGCGGGATTTATTTTATTGGTTGCCTTGTTTTCTCAGCACTCGAAGATCAAACCAGCTGCGTGAAAAAAGAAATCCATTCAGCAAAGTAGTTTTGCATCATATAGGCTACATGAGTTCAAAATTTTTGATAGATGCCATTCGTATTGTGCTTTGTTTGCAAAAGCGCACAGTCTCTCGCATGCAGCGTTCCAGATCTATAGGGTCTATTTGGTAAGCTACATTTTTGCTTTTTATTATGCACTTTATTACGGCATTATAGTGAGGACTGGAGCGAAAAGTAGTCAAATGCTATGATTCTGGGGACAAGAAAAGAGTAGGGACTGTGATTTTTAGCCATTGGCATGGCTGGATATTTGAAATGGTCAAGTAGGGGGGCAGCTTATTCAGAGTCTTAGTAATGTTCTCCAAAAAGAAGTGCACGTATTTCAGTTTCAGACACTTGAAGCATTTATCTTCTTTCATGATGAAAAAAAATACTTGCACACAGGTGATGAGTAAGGCCAGACCAGAGCAGTGGCGGCGGCAGAGATTTTTTTTCTTGTTGGTGCTATAGTGGGGCTGAATCATTCAGTGATGGGGCGGATGGATGTACCGTATGGTAGCCGTTATTTGTCCTAAAACCAGACACGTGGCATTCAAAAGTAAGTTTCACATATGTTTTTACTAATGCCTCAACTGATTCACAAAACAACAGAGATTTTTGTACTTAATATACTCTGTACAAGTGAACTGCGTCAGCAACCTGAGAGACAACCCGGGCTACACAAGAGCATAAACAACAAACCAATGGAGCTTGCGAGCTAGAGTGCACGTCATCAATCACACAGCAATCACCATTAAATGCGTGCTTATCGACTGAAAAACAATGTCTCTGACTATTCATATTACATTGATAGACAGCACCGAAAGATAGCCTACATTAAAGTTAAATAAGGGAAACAGCAGATGTGAGGCTTTGTAGGAGCTGTGGGCAAAAATACGTTTAGAACACTAGATTTCTGATGACGTCATATTTGCATTACCCAAAGTGAAGCACCTGGCATCCATACTGATACACCTAATTTCTTCATTGAAATGAATGGCTTTCGATGAGACCAATTTCAAACTAGGCCTACGCTGTCGGTGCTCGACAGCAAGGGGTATATCCCCAAAATTCCCCAATCCTTGAAGCCCCCTTTATTAGATTCCCCTTTACTAGACCTACAATATGAGGCAAACTTGAGGTCTGTGTAAGTAATTGTTCCTGCGATATGGTTAAAAAACTGATTTTTTCAATATATAGCGCCACCTGGTGGCAAACCTAGGAGTGCTTGCTTGCCCAAAATCTAATCAGTTCATCCTCTCTACCATATCTACCCATATGCTAAAAATAAGAAGCCAATGTAAAGTATTTTGTGAGTTATCCTGCTAACGGCTAAAATCTGCGGAGGTGGCGGCGGTTGGGGCGAAACCATGATATACCCGAAACTCGTATTTCGGGGATATAATAAGTTAACATAATCGTTAAAATGCCGAGATGTGCCGCTGGGTTTTGCGGAAATATTTATTCAAAGGGCTAATAAAACGTTTCATGCATAAATTTATTAATTTAATGAAGAAAATCTGTTTGTGTGCTAGCTTGCTATCCCATTGACTTGACTAGACCACTGATCAAATGCAAACGCTAACGATTGTTAATGGTCACCAGATAGCTATCTTGGTTACGTTACCTAATACCCAGTGGCGTGCTGTCAAATGTTCAGAGAGCCTTCAGCAACTCTTTACAGCTCAATTGCCCCCAAGTTGTTCATGTTTAACTTTGCCTGATTACCAATAAAACTATATATTGACTGAACAACCAAGACCAATGCATGACTGTGACCTATAATGAATATAAAATTATAATAAAAAACGATTGCCTACTGTCACGTGCCACGTTCCCCCCCCTTTCTGTAGCCCCCTGCTTTCCCTTGTGCTGTTGTGTCTCTCCATTGGTCCAGAACCCTGTTAGTCATCGTCACCCCGAGTCCCACCTCCGCCAATCAGAGGGATCCCCTTCCTGCCTGATCATCCAATCACCTTTCATCCCCTTCATTCTGGTCATCCAATCAGCTTTCACGCCCGCTATTTTTAAATCCGGATCCTGTGATCTGAACAGATCTGTTTGTTACCCCCATTTTGTATCGTGCTGTATTGTGTTTCTTTTTGAGTTTTGGAGACAGTGTTTTTCTTAGTTCCAGTCTACATCTTGTTTGGTGTATGGAGGTTTGCGGTTACCACACGGTAGACGGAACGGTAGGACAGAGGCCTCTATACACCTGCACGTATGAGGAATTCTTGTTAAACACATTAGTTTAGGAGTGATTGCCAACTGCTGTATTTTTGTTTGGGTAGTTAGTGTAGTTAGATAGTCTTTTTCTTTCTGTACATAGAAAGCAGTTAGCTGGCTTCCCCTTTTTGGTTTCTAGCAAGCAGTATTTGGTTTTGTTGATTTGTTTTCTTGGGCAACACTCAGGTCCCCGGACCTTGGATGTGTGTCTTGTTTGTCTATGTTTCCTTTGTGCTGTAAATATTGTAAACATTGTATATTTGCACCAGTAAAAACACCATTGCACTGTTTATTTGTTCCTGGGCTCTGTGTTTATATTTTTCCCCCCTTTATATGTGCTTAGTTATTGCCTGTTCGGGCTTACTCTATTTCCCACCAACCCGGCTAAAGCTAAAGTGTGACCCTAAGCTCCCTCAGGTTTTTGGGCTCGTAACACCTACAGGTAACATTTGGGCCAGGTCACGCGGTAACGGAGTTACAAAATTGGTGTATTTCGTATCATAGCTCCGGAACTAAGTGAGATAGAGTTACAATTTAAATGGCTTTGTGTAGGTCCTCCCTAGTACTTCAAACAGCCAAATAGCTAAGTTTCTTCATTTGACTAATTTTGGGGGAAAACGGCAAAAAAATGGTCGATAACGGAGTTAAAATTTGTGGTAAAATGTGTAACAATGCTTTGGAAAATAAATTAGACTGTTGTCGGTTCTACCAAGTAGTTTGAGTGACTGTTGCTAATTGGGAAAAGTAAACTGCGAGAGGTTTAGGTTATTAAGCATTGAAAGGTGCGGTTTCTGAAGGCCTTTGTTACTGCAAACGGACTACTGTGTATATCTTACTGTCGCGGAGGCTACGTTGCCCCGGCAGTTAATATAATTAACAAGGTGGCTAACAAGCTAGCTACTTGTAATTGGCATTCAACGGCAATATGTCTTACAGGTCTGCAAAATGCTTAAAACAGTGTATAAGTTGCTTTGTCTGTTTATATTGATTTCCAAAAGAAAGGCTTGGCTGTTAAAATGACCTCCTACAGGGTCATTGAAAGCCTCGGTCACGTTAACTTTTTGGGCTGCACATTGTTGCCGAGTCGCATTTTCAGTCTTCCTTTTTGTGAGTATGCCTCTTTCTTCCCTATAAAGCACATTTTTAGGGGGACAAATTGTTGTTCTGCACAGCGATACCAAAATAATACAGACTCACACGCAAGTGTTTTTGAAACTGTAATTTTAAAGTAGGCGAAAATGAATGGGAGTCCACAAGCGAATTATACCACTGTGTGACATCACCTTTCCTTTAAAAAACAATCCCAGGTCAATTGCGAACTAAGAATACTAATTGTTGCAGTTTTGATGGTGGTTTTTTTTTTCCAATTCTTACTTGATTTTATGGGAAGTTGCTTGAAAAACCGGTAACTCGGCATTCATGCCTTGCACTTCATAATGGACCACTCATCTTTAATGGGAGGTAGATCTGGCAGGCCAGTCTTACACCCACACTCTTCGACTTTTGAGGCCATGCTGTTGTAACATGAGCTGAATTTGCCTTGGTGTTGTCTTCCTAAAATAACTAGGGATGTTCCTGAGAAAGACGTTGTCTAAATGGCAACAAATGTTGCACTTAAAGGCAGGGCTAGTAAAATAATAAAATATACAATTTTTGTTATATTTTTTGAAATGGTCTTTGCACCACGACAACAATAAATAACTAAGCTTAACTGAAATTCTGAAAAAAAGACCAAAAAACGTGCATCATCCGTAGCTGCTGTAATCCTGTATAAACGTCAACCAATCACTCCCTCGCGTTCCGGTTGGAAAGAACCAGTGACAAACCTCTTCGCCTCCCTGCGCACACTCTAGTCTTGTTGTGTACGAGCTTGAACTTGAAGCGTGTAATCGCTGACGGAGGAAAGTTGTTCCACCATAAAATTAATAGAAGAGGAAGTTGTTGGAGGTTTGCCGGAGAATGGAAGAGAAAACTCTGCCAAAACTACCACTGCCATGTTTACTTGTGACCACCCGTCCTGCCAAAAAGGTCAGGAAAAAAAAGTCAGAAGCAGAAAAGGCTTTGACTAAAAAGGCTGCTGATACAACAAGAGGAAAAATGCGAGTCAATATCGATGTAGCTTTGCAGCGATCGAGATGACTAAGGGAGTTGAAAGGCCTGAAAAGTGATGCAATGGCTGCTGTATTTCTGTTGGACAGGCAAGTTATTGTTTTGTTTTTGGTGGAGGATTAGTTGTTTTCACGAATTGTTTAGCCAACATGACAATTTAAGTTACGTTAGTCATATTATCCCAATGCTAACGTTAACTTCCCTGTCTATCCAGGTTAGTAAGTTACATCAGCTATTGTATGTTTGCATATACCTTTGTAAGAAAACACATTCTCGTTATTTGGTTGCCGGTGTCAGAACATGGGTTGTCTACATATTAGCTTTTCACAAATGAGCTGATTCAGTATCTGTTTTTTTATTATAATTATTTTATTGTTATGAGAAGGATCACTTGATTTCCACATTGTTGAAACAAGGAATTATTACACAACCTGTGTACACTGCAGTGCTTGTGCACTGTGTGAGGGGTGTGGCTTTGGAAGGAGACCCAAGGGTAGGGGGTGGGCTTAGGTGGAGCCCTGAGGAGATGCTACTTTCAAATTCTTCTGGCTTTAGATTCTTACCCACCCTGCCTTTAACTGCACACTTTGGCATTTAAGTTGCCTTCATAGTTACCCATGCTGTGGGCACTAACACACCCCCCATACTGACTAATGTTGGCTTTGTTTTTAGCTGCAGGATGTATGTATCTTATTGTTTACTAAGATTTCCTGGAAAGACAGGTGACAACTTTGATAGGCAAGTGGCAGCCTGGAAAGATGGGCACTATGGTATTCCCAACCATACGGGATGACAATTCAGTAAGACGATGCTGGTGCTATCTTGAGGTTGGTTCCCCCAAGCTGCAAATCATTTTATGACTGTCACAAACTGAAAGATTAAGCCTTCAGGTCAACTGTAGCGGGGAAGGAGAATATTTCAACCATTCATTAGATGCTATGGATAACGATTTAGAATGGTTAAAGGCTATGGCCTGCGGCTGTGGTAAAACTTTTTCCAGCTTGCGGGGGTTACATGTACATCAATCTTGCTGGTGCGCTGTGTGTGAGCAACGTAAGGTTTCTGAGAAGTCTAGTAAGTTGAGTAATGGGCATCAAGGCTGGGCTAAACACCAGAGTGCCTCAGAACCCATTGCTGTACAGCAACAACTTCCATGCAATACACCTAGCCAGCCAAGGCTTAAGTGGCCCCGAAGTAATGATGTTGCAGCTAAGACAAACACCAACCAAGAACTATCAGCAGTCCTTGACAGTGCGCTTAGAAGCCAGACCAATGTGCAGCTACAAGCTTTCAGCACGATAACACATGAATTTTACTTGGAGAAGTATGGTCAGGAAGGCAGAAGAGAGTCAAGTACTAAGATAAAGAAGCCGAACAGAAGACAAGTACAGTAAGGTCATTTAAGAGTGCGTTGAAGGAACCTTAAGAAGCAACTGAAGTCTGTGAAGGCGCATGCGCATGCAGCGACCGATAGCAGTGCGAGTTGTTTGGATTGCTTGTCTGTTTATGTTCATTTTAGTCCATCAAGTTTAAGTTTGTCAAGTTTGCTTGCTGGTATTTATCGGCCTGCAGATCATTTAATCCACTCTAGTGCTTAAACCGTGTCACTGATCAGTAACATGGACTGGGTCGTGCTTTTTGTGTTGGCGTCTGCTGGTCACTTAGCCGGAGGGTTGCACACTGTCCACGGGGAAAACTGGATCACCTATTTCAGGGAATTCTTGCTCCAGCAGGACTTCAGGGGGAGCTGTAAGCTGCCAGCGGACCTAGTCTTTCCTAACTTGGAGGAACTTTGCCACGGGCATGGTAAGAGTGGCTTCTCTAGAGTGTTTCAACGCAAACCGAGGAAGCGGGGGAGGAGAGGAGGAGTACGGGAACGCCTAAGACGACTTGCTTTGTTTCGCATCCCACTGGCTTCCATCATATTAGCCAACGCAAGGTCTCTTCGTAATAAGACTGAGGAACTACAGGCTCTCGTTCGCCATCAACGTGAATACAGAGATGCCTGCATCCTGGAAGTCACAGATACTTGGCTGGGAGAGCCTGATCTCGAAAGCAAGATGGTGATTGACGGGTTCAGAGCCCCGCTTTGCACGGACCGAGATATCATGATCACCGGCAAGTCATGCGGAGGTGGGGTGTGTTTATATATAAATGAACTTTGGTGTAAGAATGTGCTTGTAAGAGAGAGGCTCAGCACTAATGATCTCAAGCCCCTCTGTGTCAGTGCACCCGTTTTACTTGCCCCGAGAAATCCATGGTAACTGTGGTTTACGTTCATCCAAAAGCCAACGCGGCAAATGCTTCTGAGCTAATTCTTCAGACTGCGCAGAAGCTTCAGTCGATTTTCCCAGATGCCCCTAATTTAATTCTGGGTCACTTTAATCTTTGTTCACTGGACAAAAATCTCAGGAACTTTTTGCAGTACGTGTCCTGTCCCACTAGGAATAATAAAACGCTCGACAAGTGTTACGGCTCACTTAAAGATGCTTATAAATCAATGCCTCCCCCACCGCTGGGCTCAGCTGATCACTGCTGTGTGCACCTGATCCCAATGTACCGTACGTCTCTTCAGAGGGGGAAAGTGGCCACCAAAGCCATTCAAATATGGTCAGAGGAAGCTACTTCAACGCCGCAGGGCTGTCTGGACTGTACAGCCCAGGATGTCTTTCAGGAATCCTCTGGTGACATTGATGAATTGACCGATGTGGTCAGTTCCTGGATTTCATATTGTGATGCTACTGTTATCCCTGTAAAGACTTAAAATATACCCTAATAGTATACCATGGGTGAGTAAACATCTGAAAGAAGTAAATTTTTAAAATGGGAAATCTTTCTGAGCTCAGATCTGTTCAGAAAGAAATTAAACAGGAGATTAGGAGGGCCAAACTGTGCTATAAACAGAAAATCGAAAATAACTTAAGTGGTAACAAACTGGGCTCTGTTTGGGACAGCCTCGAGGTAATGACAGGGCAAGTCAATAATGTTCAGAAAAAGGTGGCCTTACAGGGCTTCTCATCAGATCTAGCTTTGGCTAAAGAGCTTAACAATTTTTATTGTAGATTTGACATGCAGGATTTTAGAAAAGAAACTGCTATTTTAAAAAAGACTATGTCTGATTTTAGTAACTTGGTGACTCCTTTTAATGCCCGCACTGTTACAAATATCTTCAAACACTGTAAAAGGAGAGCAAGTGCAGGCCCTGACAATATCAGCAGCCGTATGCTTTTTCACTGTGCAGAACAGTTGGGCCCTATTTTCACTCATATTTTCAACTTGTCACTTGAATGACTTGGCATTTACAGGAGGGAAAATAAGTATTGAATGCGTCAACATTTTTCTCAGTATATACAAACCTAATGGGGCTGTTAACATGAAAATTTCACCAGATGTCAGTAACAACACAAGTAATCCACACATACAAAGAAATCAAAACAACTAAATCCATAAATGATGTGTAATAAAGTGGAATGACACAGGGAATAAGTATTGAACATAAGAAGAAAAGGAGGTGCAAACAGGCATGGCAAGTCGAGAAACCAGCTGAAATCTGTCAGTATTTGGAAAGCAATCCTGCCCTCTATCAGTGCAAATTAATATCAACTGGTTTAGTCCTAATTGATGGGCTATAAAAAGGTTTCTCATGACAAAGGTGTCACACAAGAAACATATCATGATGCGTAAAAGCTAAGAGCTCTCCCAAGACCTTTGCAACCTAAATATTGCAAAACATACTGATGGCATTGGTTACGGACATATTTCTAAACTTCTGATTGTTCCAGTGAGCACCGTTGGGACCATAATCCAGAGGTGGAAAGAACATCAGTTCCATAAACCGGACAACACCAGGTGCTCCTTGTAAGATTTCTGACAGAGGAGTCAAAAGAATACTCAGAGGTGTTGTCCAAGAGCCAAGGACCACTCGCGGAGAGCTTCAGAAAGATCTGGAATTAGCAGGTACAGTTGTTTTAAAGAAAACAATAAGTATTGCACCCAACCGTCATGGCCTCTATTCAAGCTTACCCTGCAAGACTCCATTGCTGAAGAAAATGCATCATGAAGCTCGTTTAAAGTTTGCTGTGCAACATTTGGACAAGCTTATGAAATACTGGGAGAATATACAGTGCTGTGAAAAAGTATTTGCCCCTTCCTGATTTCTTTTTTGCATGTTGGACATATTTAAATGTTTCAGATAATCAAACAAATTTAAATACCAGACAAAGATAACCCGAGTAAATACAAAATGCAGTTTTTAAATGACTATTTCATTTAAGGCAAAAAGCTATCCAAACCTACCTGGCCCTATGTGAAAAAGTAATCCCCCCCTTGTTAAATAATTAATTAACTGTCATTAACCACATTTTTTGAGTTCAATATCTCGAGCCACACCCAGGCCTGATTACTCCCAGACCTGTTAAATCAAGAAATCACTTTAATAGAACCTGTCTGACAAAGTGAAGTAGGCTAAAAGATCTCAAAAAGCAACACATCATGCATCGATCTAAAGAAATTCAAGAACAGATGAGAAGTAAAAGTCATTGACATCTCTCAGTCTGGAAAGCATTACAAAGCCATTTCTAAGGCTTTGGGACTCTAGCGAACCTTCCCAGGGTGGCCAGCCTGCCTAAATTACTCCAAGAGCGCATCGACGACTCATCCAGGAGGTCACAAAAGAACTCAGAACAACATCTAAAGAACTGCAGGCCTCACTTGCCTCAGTTAAAGTCAGTGTTCATGATTCAACAATAAGAAAGATACTGGGCAAAAATGGCATCCATGGGAGAGTTCCAAGGCAAAAACTACCGCTGACCCGAAAGAGCACTAAGGCACATCTCACGATTTTACCAAAAAACATCTTGATGATCCCCAAGACTTTTGGGAAAATATTCTGTGGACCAGCGAGACAAAAGTTGATCTTTATGGAAGATGTGAGTCCTGTTATCATCTGGTGTTAAACAAACACAGCATTTCATATAAAGAACATCATACCAATAGTCAAACATGGTGGTGGTAGTGTGATGGTCCGGGGATGCTCTGCTGCTTCAAGACCTGGATGACTTGCTGTAATTGATGGAACCATGAATTCTGCTCTCTACCAGAAAACCCTGAAGGAGAATGTCCAACCATCAGTTCTAACCTCAAGCTCAAGTGCACTTGGGTTATGCAGCAGGACAATGATCCAAAACACACCAGCAAGTCCACCTCTGAATGGCTTAAAAAAAACAAAATGAAGGTTTTGTAGTGGCCTAGTCAAAGTCTGGACTTAAATCCGATTGAGATGCTGTAGCATGACCTTAAACGGCCGTTAACACTTGAAAACCCTCCAATATGGCTAAATTAATACAATTCTGCAAAGAAGAGTGGGCCAAAATTACTCCACAGCGATGTGAAAGACTCATTGCCAGTTATCGCAAACGTTTGATTGCAGTTGTTGTCGCCAAGGGTGGCACAACCAGTTATTAGGTTTAGGGGGCAATTACTTCTTCACATAGGCCCAGGTAGGTTTTTGGATAGCTTTTTCCCTCAATAAATGAAATCATCATTTAAAAACTGCATTTTGTATTTACTCGGGTTATCTTTGATGATCTGAAACATTAAGTGTGGCAAATATGCAAAAAAAAAAAAAAAAAATCAGGAAGGGGGCAAACACTTTTTCACAGCACTGTAGTCTGGTCAGATGAGACCAAAATTCAACTCCTTGAAGGTCATAGCACACACCATGCTTGGAGGACAAACGGCACTGCACATCACCCCCAAAACACCATACCAGCACTGAAGTCTGGAGGTGGGAAAATCATGGTGTGGGGCCTTTTTTCCAGCATATGGCACTGGCAGACTTCATATAATTGAAGGAAAGATGAATGGAGAAATGTACTAAGAGATTATTGATAAGAATCTGCTGCCATCTACCAAGATGCTGAAGATGAAACAAAGGTGGACATTTCAGCAAGACAATGATCCCAAACACTCAGCCAAGGAAACTCTCAGTTGGTTTCAGAGAAAGAAAATAAAGCTGCTGGAATGGCCCAGTCAATTATCCGACTTGAATCAAATTGAAAATCTATGGAAAGAACTGAGGATCAGAGTTCATAGAAGAGGCCTCTGGAACCTTTAAGATTTGAAGACAGTTTATGTGGAAGAATGGGCCAAAATCACACCTGAGCAATGCTAGTTTCTCCATACAAGAGGCGTCTTGAAGCTGTCACTACCAGCAAAAGTTTTTCTACTAAGTATTACATACATTTCAGTAAGCGTGTTCAATACTTTTTTCCCTGTGTCATTCCACTTTATTACACAGAACTTGATTTATTTGTCTTGATTTCTTTGTATATGTGGATTACTTGGGTTGTTACCAACATCTGGTGAAAATTTCATGTCAAGAGCCCCATTAGAAACATATTTACTGAGAAAATGTTGATGCGTTCAATACTTATTTTCCCCTCTGTAGCCTTTATAAAAACTGTCCAGGTGTGTTATGCCTTTTATTTGCCCTGTTAAAACAGGCATGGAGAGAAAACCGCAAAAGCTGGTGCTTAGCCGATGGAATATGGATTCCAAAACAGCATAATTCTGTGGATATAGAACAGTTTCATCCTATCCTTTTATTAAACGTGGAAGGGAAGATTTTTTTTTTGCATTATAGCTTAAAAGATGTCAAGATTTCTGTTAAGCAATGGTTATATTAACACCTCTGTTCAGAAGGCTGGTGTCCAAGGTTTCCCTGGTTGCCTGAAGCATGCACAGATGACATGGAATTCGATACAGAGTGCCACAAGAGATGAGACAGAATTACACGTGGTGTGGCTGGACCTAGAAAATGCATATGGCTTGGTCCGACACACTCTCGTTTCAAAGGCACTTGTGTTCTTTTATGTCCCTGGGAAGGTACAAGAAGTCATACATGCATATTTTGGTTCTGCATTCATGCGATTTACAAGAGAGACGTACACTACTTGTTGGCAACCTCTTGAAATAGAGATAATGATGGGGTGAATGACCTCCCCACTGTTGTTTGTTTTGGCAATGGAGCCCATTCTGCAAGGATCTGAAGCCTTTGCTCGTGGAGAAGTGC
Organism: Gymnothorax javanicus; assembly: GCA_029692085.1. Lineage (NCBI taxonomy): Eukaryota > Metazoa > Chordata > Actinopteri > Anguilliformes > Muraenidae > Gymnothorax > Gymnothorax javanicus. The sequence continues at coordinate 15,191,786 of CM056197.1, forward strand.
TTGAAGGTGGAGTTAATCTTTCACCCATTCGACCATTTATGAATGACGTCACAGTGATTGTTCAGGGGCGCGCTTCCCAAAAGTGTAGTTCGTAGTTTGTCCATTCACAGTCAATGGGCCCAACTATGTACATTAGCATCTGTGATTTCCAGAAACGCATGCAGCTAGAGGTGCAAATTGTTAGGAATTGATCAGCAAGGGAGGTGGTGGAGACTGCAGAAGACAGCCAGCGAGTCAACAACGTTGTCGGAGTTGTTCAGACTGGAAGAGCTGGTCTTGGGAAAATGCACCATAGGTGGTTCTCCCGTGAAGACTTACTTGGGCATCGGAGATTGGTGCTGGCTTTGAGCGACTGAGGAAGAAGCAAGTCCTACAACTGCAACAAGCCATGCAAAACAGGGCGCATGGTTGAGGTGGGATAGAATCTTGAACCATTTCATTGCCAGAACTTTAGTCAATGGGTCAACCCTGCATTCTGTATATGATCTCCTTCTGTCACTGGTAAACCTCAAGTAATGGGGGTATTCTGAGACTTATGTCCGTACTACGGTATTGAATAAGGCACACTTAGCCACATGTTATCAGTATGCAAGCAGCTGAGGTCTGTATATGTGGTGCCATGACCAGGTGTTGTCAGTGCTGGTAGATATTTTGAGGAAGCTATGTGAGACCGTCAATAAAAAGCGGACTGAGAAGACACAGCAGCAAATATAATTTTGTAGAGAGGGCGAGAGACCAACCTACAGTAGGAGGCTGACAAAACAATCAAGAATGCTTGAAGGTGCTGGGAACTGGCAACTTTCGGAAGATCTTGGAAAGAACCTGGTTATCCTGGTACATATTGCCATGACTAACGAGCGTACAGATGTAATTCTGTGGTCGGACTCATCAAGTCCTGTACACCTGATTGAGCCGACGGTTCCTTGGGGAGATAATATGGAAGAGGCGTTTGAGCGAAAGAAAACATGGTATGCACAGCTGCGTTGGGCATGTGAACACAATGGCTGGCTGTGCTCTGTTCGGCTAGTTGAAGTGGGCTGCCGTGGTTTCCTGGGAGTTCTATGACAGCTTTCCTGTCCTGACTTGGTCTGGGTTCTCGTGCTATACAAGCTGCTTTCAAGCTAAGGAACTTCAAAGTGCAGCTGAGAAGTTTTTGAACTGGATATAGTCAAGAACCCGAAGGCAGAAGTCAAGCTGATGACCTTATTCATAAGACACCTCCCTGTGGCCTTATGCTGCTGGTGGCGCCAGGGGTGGTAGTACTGCCTTAGCCACCAAACTATCTATTCACCCCTGGTTGGCACCTGACGAGGGGGTGTCGAGCAGCTGCAGGCTATATGTATCTTACTGTGCATTGGCAGCAATCTGGATGATCCTTTTCTTATTTGGCCATGAAAACGCACTGTCCATTATTTGCAGTCTGAGGGCTCGTAAATGACAAGCATTTAGTAATGTTCTTCAGCCTTGTCCTTTAGGGGCATAGATTTTTCTGGATTTGCTGAATGTTTTTTCACATTCTGTTTATTGATTTTCAGTTGCACCGATGAATTCAGTTCCGATAACATTTTTGGGTTTTTTCCCCCAGAAAAAAATGAAAAAAGACAAAGGACAAACAACAACAATAAAAAATAGTTACATTAATTTAGAGACAAAGAACTGACAAAAGATTCCAAAGCAAAACAAAACAAAAAGAAAGAATTGAAAAAATGAAAAATAAAATACAGGTTACTCAAGAGTTCACAATGATTGTAAAAGAAATTCATTGATGTGAACTAAGTGCAATGACAATGGCTATAGGTTTAGATGTTACAAATAAGGCGATTCAAAGTTTAGCTTCAACATAGTCTAAGAAAGGCTGCCACTTTTTCTCAAATTTGTCTGGAGAACCATAAAGTATAAACCTGATTTTCTCTAGTTTTAAGCAGGGCCAGCGCTAGAACAGGGAATTGGGGGGGCACAGACACATCCCTTTATGACAAGAATTAGTCCTGGCAAGTTCTCAATCATTTTCCTTTATTGACGCGTTTTCATATTATCGTAATTGGCATCTGAAGACACGGTTTCTCTCCATATGCGATCGAACAGCAATGAAATCATGGGCTAAATTCAGTACAGTGGCGGAACTAGAACTGATAATTGGGGTGCACAAAACATCCGTTTAAAACAATTGACCTGTTCTCAGTCATTTTCATGACTAACAAAAGGTTCACTCCGAGAGCACTCCACACTTAACAGGTGCTGCTTGTTCTCCCCGATTAGATAAGACAACAATTATTCATCTGGACGCGTGTTTGCTGTATTTAAATCAATGTTATTCAAAATAGCATACCTGCGCAAATAGCTTGAGCCGCATGCTTTTTATAGCCTATTTAACTGGCGAGTGCCATTTTTTTTTTTTATCAACCCACACAATACCGAGAGTGAAAGGCGATATTTCATTGGAATGCAGACCAGTTCAATCAACGCAAAGCATTGGCCTATTAATTAGTAAATTATTTTTCTGTACTGAATTTAGCCCATGATTTCATCGCTGCTAGATCGTATATGGAGAGAAACCGTGTCTTCAGTTGCCAATTACAATAATTGGAAAACGTGTCAATAAAGGAAAATGATTGAGAACTTGCCAGGACTAATTCTTGTCATAAAGGGACGTGTCTGTGCCCCCCCAATTCCCTGTTCTAGCGCCGGCCCTGGTTTTAAGTGTTGCATAATGTCTCTTAACCACAAAATACAACTGGGGGGCTGTGGGCTTTTCCAGTTTAGGAGAATTAGTCGTGGTAAAAGCATTACTAAGGTTGCAATTGTGTATTTAGTTAATCTTAGAGTACTACCCTCCCCTACGACACCAAATATAGCCATTATAGGACTTAAAATTGTATTAGCCCATGTCTTATGCATTTTGATGCAGTGTGCACTTTTCTCAATGCTTTTTCTCCACTTCTCCTCCATTATTTAAACTCCCAGATCATTCTCCCAAGCTGACTTAAGAATACCAAAGAAGGTATTGCACAAATTAAATACAACGTATATTTTATTTATTTTACCAGGGCAGTCCCATTGAAATTGAAATCTCTTTTTCTAGGGAGCCCTGGGGGGTTGAGGGGGAGAGGGAGAGGACAAATTGCACAGCCAATTAGGGATGATTAGGTGGCAGGTTCTTTTTAAGGAGCCAGGTTGGGAATTTAGCCATGACACCGGGGAACCCCCTACTCTCCCTTGTCGATGAGTGTCATAGGATCTTTAGTGACAACAATGGGTCAGGACCTCGGTTTAACATCTCATCCGAAAGACAATGTCTCTTCAGCACAGTGTCCCCATCACTGTGCTGGGACATTGGGGATTATTTCACCAGAGGGAAGATCACAACCTACTGGCCCACCAACACCTCTTCCAGCAGCAACTTAGTTTTCCCATGTGGTCTCCCATCCAAGTACTAACCAAGCCCACACCTGCTTAGCTTCAGCCACACAGTGGTATGGCTGCTGGCCTTTGTTATATGGTTATATATAGTTATATTGTTATATACAAATGATACTGCAGCTTTGGCTGAAGGATCAAAGGAGAACAAAGATTCCATGGGTGTATTATCAGGTAATCTAGGGAAGGAAGCTACAGTATGGTTGATATTACGAAATTGCGGATTTGGAGAAATCTGAAAAAATTGTTGAGAGGAAATTTGATTCGCAGCCGCTCAAAAGATGAAAATGTTCCCTCAATGTATAGGGCTTTCATACTCTTAATACCCTAGTGCCTCTAGACCTCAAATAAGCTGTCAGTCATTGAGGGGGCAAAACAATGATTGGGAGACAGAGGAGCAAGTAGGGAACTACATTGCCACCAAAAATGTTGTTTTATTTTGGACTATAGTTTAAATACGTGTGAAACTATAGGGTTATCCTTTGTATAATTTCATGGTAAAGGCAGAGAAGAGAAGTGCAGCGAAGGAGGTAGGGTGACATGACTCCTGCTCTATCTGTAGCCAGTCGGGGTCACTATTAGGCTTAGTAGGCTGAACACAGAAAGACGGGGCAAGAATGTTACAGGCCCAATAATGAAACATAAAGTTAAGCACTCCCATACCCCCTTGAATTTCGGCCTTTATAGGAATTCCTTTCTAATTCTAGGTTTATTTTAATAAAAAAATAAATTTTGGAAGTGTAATCATTTTGACAGCATTTATTCGGCCTGCTAATGAAATGGGTAAATGGGACCATCTATCAAAGTCAGCAATAGAACGTTCAAGTTGTGTCTTAAAGTTTAATTTAAATAAGTCAGAAAAGTTCCTTGTAATATTCACACCTAAATATCTGAAGGCGCCTGATACAACCCTAATTAGGCGATGTGAGTATGACCGTCCCTGGGCTTTGGTATTTACAGGATAAAGTTCACTCTTTGTCAGATTTAGTTTGTTGCCGGAAACCCAGCTGAATTCCCCCAGAACAGACATAATATTTGGAATTGATTTAAATGGATTTGATGTACAGTATATAAAAACAAATCATCGGCATATAATGAGACTTTGTGATCCCCCCCTCCTCTATAAATCCCATCATACCCACTGAAGGAGCGCAGGTCAATAGCCAGTGGTTCGATAGCAAATGCAAATAATAAAGGGGAGAGGGGACAGCCCTGTCTTGTCCCTCTCCGTAAGGGGAAATATGTTGATCTGAAGGAACTGGTCTGAGGCAAGAGGAGAAACATTTAATAACTTTACCCATGAGATGAATTTTTCCCCAAACCCAAAACTCTCAAGTACAGAGAAAAGAAAGTCCCACTCTTCCCGGTCAAAAGCCTTTTCAGCATCAAATAGCAAAAGGACTTCCGGATGTTGAGAGAACTGATTGGACGTTTATATGATATTGTATAGCCTACAAAGATAAATAAAAATAAATAAAAATCAGTTTTTTATAAAGCCTGTTTGATAAGGTCAGATAATAGTGTGGATAACTCTTTCAAGATGGCAGGCAAGTATCTTAGCGAGCAATTTTGTGTCAACATTTAAAAGACTGATTGGTCTATAAGAACCTGGGTCAAGTGGGTCCCTGCCTCCCTTCAACAAAAGTGAGACGGAGGCCTGGTAAAAGGTAGGTGGAAGGGACTTAGACTCATAGGTTTCATTAAGGGTATTGAGTAATAAAGGTGAGAGTAAATCTGAAAATGTACAGAACTCTGAGGTAAAACTATCAGGTACAGGTGCTTTAGAACTCTGCATATTCTTTATAGCCTGACATAATTTTTCTAGTGATAAGGGCTCTTCAAGACAGATTTTGTACAGGGATACTCAATTTATTAAGAAAATCATTGATTGCCCTTCTATCTCCCTCTGACTCTGATGAAAAAAGCCGAGAATAAAATGATTTAAATTCATTATTTATCTCTTCTTGGTCAATAGTTTTTCGTCCTAATGTTCTATGTATTTCGGTAATTAATTCAGAGGCTGCTGACTGACGAATCTGAAGGGCCAATAATCTCTCTGCTTTTTCTCCCTGTTCGTATAATTTGTGCTTTGCTTGCAATAATAGTTTTGCAGTGTCTTTTGTGGTGAGGAGATCAAATTTTGCTTGGAGGGATAACCTTTTATTATATAGATCGGGGTAGGGATTGAATGAATATTGACGGTCTATTTCAAAAAATCTGGTTTGTGAGATCACAAATATCCTTTTTTCGTGCTTGATTAAATTATGTATTTTATTTGGCCACGAATATATGCTTTTAAAGCCTCCCAGAGGGCACTTTTAGATATTGCCCCATTGTTATTAATTGAAATAAACAATTTGAATTGATCAGATATGAAATTAATGAGGGATTTATCAGATGGATTTGCTGAATGTTTTACTGATATTGTGGATTGTGAAATCCCTGAAATCCTCTTAATTGTGCGTTTAAAAATGTTGTTCTAAAACTGTCAGCAAACTGGTCACTTTAAACCATCTGTTTTTTAAATGACCTAGCCTCTCGTGGATGCTTGTGTTATCAGGAAATCTGTGATTTGCTCCAAACAGATTTTTTTTAAACATTCCTCAACCGTTAGTGTTACATTGCCTGTACTAGCTTTTTTGGAGTGTTTTTCAGGATCACGTTTGGAATGAGCATGTATTTACAAAGATGAATAAAGCCGATGTTCAACCTTTACAATAGTTTATTCACCCTGTTTTGAATTAGATATTGGTGAAAGAATTTTCAAATGATTAACTTCTGTTTTTATCAGTGTATTAATCGCTACCCTGGTGTAGCAGCCCAAATTAAACCCCTGCCAGACTAAACCTGGGTAATCTGACCTTGGCCAAAATATACCTCGGGTGGGGGGGGGTATAAACTGGGCTGGCCCAGATAATACTTGGGGTATAAAACAGGTAGGCCCACTTTAACCCTGGGTATACTCTGGGCTGGGGGTAAACTTTGGGCTGTTACACCTGCATTGGGGGCTGTACAACACATACAGGTATGACACTGAAGCAATGGTAAATACTGCTTATGGAAATAAATCTGTTACCATGATGGCTGCTTGAAGGAAATGACCGAGAAAGTAATGTATGAATGTCCTCTCTGGATAATTGTATGTCCAACTCATAAACCAGGGCTCCTCCTCCTACTGATGGGGTTTTCTGTAACAGAGGAGAATTCACATGTAAGGACTCAGGCAAGTCCTCAGCACAAGTGAAATTAAAATAATGATTTATTGGATAATTATTGCAGTGAGTATAAAAAGTCTGGCAGAGTCAATCAGCAGGAACACAGGCATGAGGCCTAAAAAATAATGGCCAAAAATCAAAGTCCAAAAAACAGGCAGCGTTCATGACCAAAACAAAACCAGGCAGACAAGTCCAAATTAGCAGGAAAAATCACTTCAAGGTCAGGAAAAGTTTTTCAATGAAATGGGTAGACAATCTTTTCAAATACAGGCTAGGAGGACAAAGGGTGAACACGGAGATGAACCTGACGCAAGGCAGAGTATTTTAAGCAGGAGTAATGAGACACAAGTAAGTGGAGCAGCAGAAGCTAGTTAGTGGGTGCTCAGTTATAGATCAGCTAGATTAGAGGTGGGCAGAGATAATGACAGGACTGCCATAAGAGGAACAAAAGCAAAAGCACATTTTCACAGCGACAGGACAAAAATGCTGAGTCATTGAGTGAATCCGGAGGCGGTCCTTACACCACAGAAAAGTCGTTATGACTTGCATGCTTTTCCTCTCTGCAACAGTAGGAGAGAAAGGAACCCAGCCCCCCTCGTTACAGAGTAAAGTCCTGCTTTGCAGTCTTGCTAACTGGACAAATGAGAGGTTGACCGCAAGACTGCCCTTTACCAAACCTTGCCACCGAGATGATAAAACATCAGTCTTCAGACTGCTGCTCTCCTAAATCCCTTACCTATCACCAAGAGAAACGCAGATGTACAAACTCTAGTTCTTCATTAGGTCCCGCAAGAAAGGCGAGAACAGGTCTGTGAGCCATTTCCCCGTGAGTCTCAATGAAGGGGGGGCCTCACAGGAAACGTGCATCTAGCTCCACGTCCACACACTCTGACTCCTCAAATTAATCTTCACCAGAAGGAGAGGAATCTCGTTCATCCAACCCTACTCACTGGAAATAACTTCATTCTTTGACAAGTGACTCTGTTCTTCATGACAATAACAATGAGAGCTAACTTCCTGAAATTCTTAATGCCCAATCTTTCATGCTTGATGCAAAATCTCAGGAGAATGTTTTGCTCATACCGGAAACATGTCAGAGCCATAACCGCGAGAAGTAGGGGTGCTGGAGGTGCAGCAGCACCCCCTGTTGGTGCAGCAGCACCCAATAATGTATTTATCCAAACTTAAATAAATTGAATAAAATTTAGGAAAATTTAGGAAAATTGGTTAATATTCATTAGAAACAGTATAATTATAATATTAAGCCATGAATGACAGCAACATTTTGTCTTACTATTACTTAAATCATTGGTGTCTTTTTCCATGGCATTTTTATTCAGGCTACGTGAACACCAAGGGGACCTTTTCTCTAAGCGCATTCTCGTAGTACAGTTGCGGATGTGAGTACTTAAGTATAGCGCATTGGAGTGTTCTGCGATTCAGTGCTCTCATCGGTGATTGCAAAGTCAGTAAAGTGAGCAGGCGTAAGAATACGAATGTTTTCATTTATTGTATTTGATGAATGGCTTTGTTATGTCGCAACTTGATTGCTTCACCAAGCCTTTTTGCAACGCTACAGAATAAACAGTAAACTAGCAAAGGCTGTCGTTGGTTAGGGATAACGGGCATCTGTTCGGTAACTATTGAAGGTGACATCCCATAATAGTGCATGTAGCTAACACTTGCTTTGCTTTTTCGTATCAAAGTGTTCAAGATGTACCTAAACTGAGTTGTATATTTCCATTACTTTCAATATCTTGCACCGATTCACGGTACTGTTTTGCTGCTTCATATGTGCTAGCTAAGTAGCATTGACTATGTCCATGTGTGCACTTTCAGAACGGTTTAAATTCAGCCCAAAAAACTGCATTGCTAATCATTTATTTACCACTGCATGCACACTCTTAATTCTTAAACCAATAGCAGATATGCATACTTGATGTATAACTTTTCAGCAACATTTAAGATAGGCTACTTAAAGGGGAACTCAGGGCTAAATCATAATGCTGTTTTATACAATCATAATTAGTAAATATTGTAAAATACAAAAATGTGGAATTTTTGTTTTCAAAGACGAGATAAATGTGGTTTTATTCCCCCTAATTAGTTGTCATCTGCTTAAACTGTCGCGTGATAATGACGTAACGCAACCCGAGAATGACAAACCGTCGCCCTTCGCCCACAGGTATGAGCTGTTATTGTGTTGGGTAGTGTTATTGTCCCAGTCCATTATTTTATGACAAAAGATTGTTCAATATGGCCCACTGGCAAGTTGCACGAGATGGTGTTGAGTACTTTCTGAAATACGCAGGGTTGCTTCAACATTAACGGTTTGCTTCTGTCACTTATCAGTCTATATCAGATGCTGAGCAGATGACAGGTATATCATCCCGGTTATGCGATTTTAGTCATAATTGCTTTCCACATCTCTAGTGGTGAAATCCACCGTAATGCACGTGAAACTGCATGGTTAACTTCCATGCTCAAGGACTCAATTCTGCGTGAGAATCTCTTAAATACGCGTCAATTGAATAATTGCTGACTGCGGCATGGGAACCTGAATGCCACTAAGAGGCGTGAGACTCACGACGAATGCTTGAGAGTTGGCAGCCCTGTGCTATATAGCGTGAGCCCGCAGAAGTTCCATACGAATTGTGTGACGTATAAAACGACAAGGGTTAGGCTGGGTTCAGAGTCAACGCGAGTCACGCAAGCAAGGGACGCGAGCGACGCAAGTAACGCACTCCCTTTCATAGTGTACACAATGTACGCAAGCCGCACGGACGATGCGTGAAATGCAATACACCGCTCACACAATAGGGTGTAGCAGTGTCACTGGTGACATTTCGGCTGACATTCCAAGTGACATTCACTGATCTCTATAGAATAACTGGATTGCGGACGCAATAGTAAACTGCGCTGGGAGGTTGAAGCAACCGAGCAGCCGTATTGGTACGTCCAGTAGTAATCATGGAGGTAATATAATAGAACTGGAGAGAGCGAGGAAGTACCACCCCTATTACTTTCAATGGGAGATGCTAGGCTAGCTACTTCAGCCCAGGAAGTACGGAATTGACCAACGCCATCTATAAAAATGTCGTTCCATGGGTGCTTATTTCCGGCACCATTTCATAAGATTGCCAATCTGATTACATAGCACAAATGGCCAAGAAAATGTGTCGTCAGTGTGGATTGGCAAATGTGTTCGAGGGGAAATGACGAGCAACGCTGTTAATCTGGAACGCGCATGCACTATACACTCATTGGCTGAACTGCTGCAGTCAGAGCAACAGCTGGACAACCAAACTCGTGCACGAGCTGTCATCAAGATCTAAGTATCAGTTCTTATTTTACAGGCCCTCTTGAAAACATCGAACAGTTGCGTCAGACAAAGAGCAAAATAATGAAGGATTACCGAATACATTTTCTTTGTTTTCACTTTATTTGGCTAGAAAAAAATGCGCACTTTTGAATTGGTGTCTATGGAGCTTCAGCATCTTTGGCCACAAAGTTGCATCCTTGGGAAATGCGGAAGCAGGAAGCTAACATGCTTATGTATCTCTATGGTAGTAATCAACCATTACATTGAACTCTATGGCAGGGCTGACCCCGAGTCTCTTTCCAGCGCAGCAAACATTGGCGAGAGAATTCATTAGCTGTCGTTGCGATGGATAGGCACATCGTGAATAATAAGTGAACGTTAAATGGCTATTATCGATTTACCTTAACATGACACCTTAGCCAGCTATAATCAACTAGTCAAGGTGGTCGTCTCTAGAATATAGCCCACTTCAAATTAGTAACCCTTTGCGTTAGCCTAATTTATACACAAGATTTCACGACTGCATCTGACGTTATCAATGAGATCCATGTCATACGCCACAACTTTTTTTAAGCCAGCATCATCGATACGCAACGCTGTTTTATAATTAGAATGGGCTTACAAATGCTGCAAAACAAAATTTGGGCTGTAGATGGGGTAATTGGCTCATTTATGGAAAGCTAAACTTCCATGGAGGTGAGTGCTGAGGGTATGTGTACCACTGGAAGTCCCTGACTATTTTCAAGCTAAAGGGAGAAAAAAACATGCTGAAAAAAGTAGCGGCCTTACGCCATACATGGATTGTATTTCTTCCACATAGCCAGCTGCAGGTTAATACCAATACTTCACCTGGTCTGCGTATGATCGTGAATATGTGGATGTTTAGAAAGCGCGACCGGTCCATAGCCTGACAGATACACAGATGCTAGGCTACCGTAAGGCAGTCACTGGTTAAATCATCAAGGCCAATTTTAACCAGCACAAACGAAGCAAACGCCATCGTATCGCCCAAGAATCTGACTTGAATCTAATTTTGCAAGGTTACTAGTGGAAATGTATAACTGCTGAAGTGGCACTATCACTATCACTAACCCAACAGTTTCAGTTTTTTTTTTCCCCAGTGTTTATTTACAGATCAGTGGTGACGTTCCATACAGTCTTCTTCTATTATGTAGGCTAAAAAGTGTTTATTAAGTACATTACATACATTACCGCCGCCTTTGGCGGTGGATGGTATTACATGCGTTGCTGCGTCGCGTATTGAAAAATCGGAGTACACAATCGGACGCATCATGGCGACAAAAGCGGCGGCGTCGCCATCGTCTCGATCTTTCGCGTTTGCATGCCTTTGCGTCGACTATGAATCGGCCCTTATTATTATTATCATCGTCTTTATTCACAGACTAGCTGTACATAAAAAAAGAACAAAATAAATATTAAGAATAAAAACATAACAGTACAATGTAATACAATGTAAACAAAAAAACTGGCTAACTTGTACGTAACTTCTTAATATCGTGCCGAAGGACTGCAGTTGAGAATTAGCCAATTGGCTAAAACTGGCATATTTACAGTGATGTTATGAATGTGTACTGTCCTTTTACAAATAAAATAAACCAAACCAAACCAAACATAAATTTACAATGAGGCTGTTAAGCTCTTGAGGGTTTAGCATATCACAATACATACTACCATCTCTAATGCTAATCAGTTCATTTAACGTGTCAGTGATAACATGTAATTGAGTTTTCTTACATTTCCAGCTGTCAATATCAACAACTAGACAACTTTGTTGCAAAGAATATAACATTAGATGGTTTTTACCGATGCTAGAAATTGGATTGCAAATAGCAAATTGGGAGACTTCTTTGACAATATCATTTCGACTTGATAAGCACTAATTTATAAACTTACAATAACGTTTCTGTAAATTAACAAGCAAAGGCAACTGCCCTGACAATGAAACAATTAAGTCACAATGAGTCTGATAATGCACACCCCATAAGCTTCTTAGTGCTTTTTGCCATGATGTACACAACTCAGCAACTCCATTACTAAGTTCAAATCCAGCTATGCTGGCAGAGATTTCAAGTCTTTCCAATGGGCTGTGCTTTTGGGTTTTGCTGCCACCTGGCGGTGGAATGCAACAGCACCCTCCATCAGCCAATGATAATCACCTAATATGATTGGCATGCTGTACAGTCTAAAGGAAGAGTTTTACATCTCCAGTTTTTTAATATGTTAGACCGAAGACCCATGCCTTCAAGCAATAAAAATATGACATTGACCACTTGTGTCCCTTTTGAGATATATACTTACTATAATGACCCAAAATACGCACTTTTCATTCTGACGACAACTTCCAAGGTTATTAAAACATTTAATACAACCATCGTGACTTTGATATTTTTTGTGGTCTTCAGAGAGTTGACCGACAGTTTGCATACCAAGTCTCAGGGCTCTATCTTTATTAGTTACAGAATAATAAACGCATTAAATTTAGAAAAAATTGGTATGATTGGTGTTTTTTGCTTTTTCCAGGCCACAGTACAGAAAAACTAAACACACTGAGGAAAGAAAAGTAGCTTAAGCCAAGAGTTCAGCAACTATTCTGATGACAAAATGAAACTTGTGGGCCTGTCAGCTCTGAAAATCCATTTCTGAGGCCCTCAAACTCCCTCCAAAATTAAGGCGATTTTGTTAAAATTCACCCCTCTTCCCTAAAATAGGCTAAATTTCAGGAACCAGCAATAATTGAGCTGAAATATTTGACCTCAGTACTGCCAATGCATATCTCTTGAAATGTGCAAAGTTTTATCAAAATCAAAATTTTGATGTGGGGGGCTCTGGTTGAGTTGACACGGAATGACCCATCAGGAATTCATACCGAGATATTCCATTATATTGGTAACTGTTACATCCCTAACCCAGACAAAGTTAGACATAATAAAGTGAGGTCATCAGCAAATGACAAAGCACCAACATATTTATCGCCTATATGACATCGGATACCAGTACCTTTTAATTTACATAAAAGTCAATCAACACAAACTGCAAATAAAATTGGTGAAAGAACAGCACCCTGCTTAACACCATTAGTAATGTTTAATTTATGAAAGGTACAATTGTCCCATTAGACCTGAAGCTGCTGATTGGTGTACAGATAGAGCAGTAATCTCAATACAATAGGAGACATTTTCTTCTCTATGAGTTTTTCAAATAATTTACAATAATTAACACGATCAAAGACCCTAGAGGTGTCTAACAATAAAGAGTAAACATTAGTGTGATTAAAATTATAATACGAAACTGTATCTTGAATTACAAAGGTACAATGTGTTGTAGATAAACCATTTTTAAAACCAAACTGTACTACTACACAAAGCATGAGCTTCTTTTCTCAGTATAATTAGGTCAAGAATTTTACACAGAATACTATACTGAGCAACTTTAAAAATGCATATTTATTTGTAACCACTGGTTTATTGGCGGGTATATAACCAGCGCTTTTATGAGTTAGGAATAATACCATAGTGCGTTTTCAACACAAAATTAGCGCTTTCAGTCATTTTGGTGTTATAAATCAGTCACACTTTCAGTATCGCATATGTCCTCCAGTGGCTCTAAGTACAGCATCACATCTCCTTGGCATTAACACAATCAAACCATTGATCTGAGTCTGAGGGATAGCTAGCCATTCTTCCTGAAGTGCTGTAAAAAGCTGTGCGTGCGTGAGCAGTGGTGGATCCCTGACCTTAATACCTCGGTCCAACACATCCCACAAATGTTCTTTGGGGTTCAGGCCATGAGAGTACATCGATATTGTGCTCGTCCAAAAACTCACGACAGACTCTGGCAACATGCAGCCTTGCGTTGTCGTGCATGAAGGTGTCCCCAGACTGCTGCACCCACGGCAGGACGTGAGGTTCCAGAATGGTGTCCCTGTAGATTTGGACTGTAAGTGTGCCCTGTATGTGTACAAGTGGAGATCGCCAGCCATGTCCAATACCTCCCCACGTCATGACACCTCCCCCTCCAAAACGATCGACTTGTTGCACACAAGCGTCCGCGTACCTCTCGCCATGATGGCGGCACACATGTTGACGACCATCGGCTCTGTACAGGTTGAACTGAGACTCATCGCTGAAGAGGACTTGTCTCCATCTGCCTATCCTCCAGTTACGACCACTGTGCTATCGTGTCCAGTCGCGTCTGGCCGCACATCTGGCTGGTGTCAGTACCATTCCGGTATGGACTCAGTACAGGCGTATGCCCTCTTCTCTCAGGCGACGGTGGACAGTTTGGGCACTGATTCTGGGATTGTGGCACCCAAGAATTTAACTTGCTGTCTGCGTTGCTGTCCGGAAGCAATCCCGCAGGCACAGTACCTGAATACGACGATCTTGGATTGCAGTGGTCACACGAAGCCAGCCGGTTCTTCGACAGTCACAGGATGAACCTGTTGCATGGAATCGAGCCCACAAACGAGGAATTGGTGACTGGTTTGTTCCCAGGACTTCTGCAACCCGTCTCTGTCGTATTCCGGCCATCAACATCCCTATGGCTCTGTTACAGAGATTTTGAGCGAGTCGTGGCATCTTTGCTAACTCTCACAGAACAATCATTTTCCCGTAAATTTATAGCCATAAACCAAGGGATGGGTCCTGCATCAATCCTGACTCACTGCCAAGACTGCTCATGTGGAACCACTTGTTTGTCCATTACAGATTACGCATGAAAATCTTGTGCATGAAAGTGAGCAATGAACTTTTCTTTCTCAGATAAACGCAGTTTGCATGCGATAACTCATTTTGCCTCAAAACACCAACACAGGTAAAAACAGACACACTCAGCTGCAAGATTCAATATATGCGTTTTTAAAGTTGCTCAATATATTTAAAGCTATAGCTCTGTAATTGTCAGAGGAGCAAACATAGTTTTTCCTTTTTGGGGATCGGAACCATAAGTCCTGTAAGTAACAGTGAAGGACAATAAGCATGAATAAGCATGGAGTTATAAATAAGGCTAAGCACAACAGAAAGTTTTTGTGTACCATGGACAACATGATCAGAATGAATATTTTCACAACCACCAGACTTACCAGTTTTAAGTTGATTGACAGCATCACTAACATCAGCTATACCAATATTATATGGAGCAGCAAACTGACTAGTAACTGTATGCTTCAATACATTCATATCATGAGTATTGTAAGAAACACTATTATAGAGATCACTGTACTTATTAGAAAATAACAAAGCAATGTCCTCACTGGAGGATACCTCATCAATACAAGAAGCAATAGAACTGTTGTGACCTTTGATACTCCTGACCTCCTTCCATAGGTCTCCACTATTATTATTAACAATAGCCTTAGCTATTTTTTCCATTTTAATCAGATCAGCATTACGCTTAACATACCTTACTGCCTGATGATATCTAGCTCTAGTACAGCGATGCATATCAGCTATCTCCCCAGAGTGAGGTCTACCATGAGCCTTCCAAACATGATGCCAAGATAAAGCTTAATTTCTAAATACAGCAACATACTAATTCCACCCAGGAATACGCTTAGACTTTGACTCTGGGTTATAAGAAGTTACAGGAAAATGATCACTAGCTAAACAACAAGCTTTGATAATACCATGGTAAAAAGATGCAATGTACTGCTTATGAGATTGACACCTTACGTTATTACAAGTAAGCACAGCCTCGTCAATAGCAATCTGACATAATCTAATTTACATTTATACATCTCAATATCATTATCAGTTACTTGATGCTAAGCAATTTTTGGAGTACAGTTCTTAACTGAAATAGGTTGATGTGTAACATCATAATATACATTTAGAGCAACAGGAACATGATCAGAGTGTAAATGTTCATCAATGATGGTACAGGCACAATCAGTTTTTAAACTGTAAGATACCAAAAAATGATCAATTCTAGAAGTGGTGCAGCCATTTATAAAGGTATATGGCACAACAGAGTTAGAATTATCGATACCCACATTGAAACTATTGTACGGTGGCCCTGAAGTGCAAACCACAACAGCAAATAACTAAACACAACAGCAAATTAAAAAACACAACAGCAAATAACTAAACACAACAGCAAATTAAAAAACACTACCACAAATAACTAAACACAATGGGTCTCATTCATGAAACATTAGTAAATTTGTGCGTAGATTTGCACATAAAAGGCTACGCTACTAAAAACCTTCTCCGGATTCATGAACACTGCGGGAAACTCAGATCTGATCGTAAACACTTGTGTATGATCATGAATGCCAATCCATCGTAAAGTGACAGCGCGCTCCCGGTAATCAGCTATTGGCATAAATCCCCGCCCATGAATTGCCAATAACCACCATATAAGGTGGTGTAGATGCATCCAGTCGGCCTGTCAGTCATGGCGCAAACAAAGAAAAAAAAAGAATTTTTCCGAAGCGGAGATAGAAATAATTTTGGGTGAAGTGGAGTTAAGAAAAAACATTTTATTTTCATCTGTTAGCAGTGGTGTGACAGGGACAGGCAAAGCGAAGGCCTGGAGGGAGGTGACAGATGCGGTTAATGTTGTCTCTGTAGTCCGAAGAACCATGTCCGAGGTGAAGCGTAAATGGTTTGACATGAAACTGGAGGCAAAGAAACATATAAGCGCACAAAAAAAAATCAGCCACAGGAGGAGGAGGCTCACAGTCACAACTCGTCCCATGAATAACAAAAGGTCGCAAGTGACATTCCTGATGAAACCTGTTTTTCCGCACCTACAGCAGCTGTAGTACTTCATGGTGCAGAAAAACAGGTTTCATCAGGAATGTCACTTGCGACCTTTTGTTATTCATGGCACGAACTATCAACTGCAGAGGAGCGCATCGCTGGCATAATTGGGGAGACCTCTCTGTCAGGAATTATACCTGACGGAGACAGCGACATGCCTCCACTTTTATTTTTTTATTATCATCATTCAACATGTAGAAAGAACGTGTAATCTATTGAGTCGATTCTCACAATCATGAACCTAATCTGGATCTTAAACCTGCTAATTGCCAACAAATTTAACAGCATGTGTAGATCTTGTTAGTAGCTACGAAAAGATCGGAGCTACTAAAATATTGATGAATGCGGAGATGCACGTAAATTTCCGTCTGCGAACAGTTTACACACAAATTCGTTCTGCTCACGTTTCATGAATGATGTTGCGTTCCAGGCAACTCGTAACCCGTGATTTACCGGTTACAAGTGGGTGGAGCTACCGTCAAACCTGTGAATTCCATGGACCTATAAGGAGAACTGGACAGACAAGGAAGGCTGGAACCGCACGCAGACATGGACGTAGCGGTCAGGCTGATATTGCAGGTCACGTGATGCCATGGGGGCCAAAAAGAAATTTCTCCATAGAGAATAATTGAAAAAGACACGCTGATAAATCCATGAATAAATTTTTTTTGACAGTCACAAATTATCGATACCGAAATTGTTTATTTTTCTCTTTTAAATCATTGATGCCTTGTTTCTCGGCAAAGACAAAATGTTTCATTTATATTCAGGCTATACGAACACCAACGGGTCCTCATATGTAAGCGCGTTCGTCTCCTCCGAATTTAGCACTGCAGCAGATGTGAGTGGGTGGAGCAATGGGTATTCCTTGCCATCTGTCTGTGTTCAACATTAAAGACGTAACAAGTAGGTAAAGTGAGCTGGCGACGTTACGGTGCAAATATATTGAGCAACAAAAGAAACGCAAGTTAATTAAAGACAGACTGGAAAAAAGTTTGCACGTAATTATCATAGAAAGTCAAATTTACTCATTGCGAGCAGATCTGGGCTGATCAGAACTGCGAGGTCCTCGAGGCTTTATCCGGGGTCTGTCATGCTTGCTATTATGCTGCCCAGATTTACGACGCAGATGTTGATGTGATTGCTTATAAGATGTTTCTGGATCCATAGCGGGTTAAATACCGCTACTAAGAGTTGCCGGCCCTGTGCAGTGGGCAAGCAGGCTGCCCTCTTCCGTACTTGCGTTCCTCAGTGGGTAGCTTCTGGAGTGTAATCATATAGAAACACAAATCACCAGTACTAACCCCAGAGAGGCTATCTTGAAAGGACCAGTGGGCTAACCCAAGCAGGGGCTGATCCTGATTTTTTTCAGGGTTTACTCCCATAGATCCGTAGCGTTTTGCAATTCTAGGGGCGGCACTAAGAGCCACAGCATGCGGTCTTCGGCATCTGAGAGGCTAGGTAGAGCGGCCGCTTGCTTCACATGCCGCTGGATATGGGGAGACCAGAAATGGGCATTCCTTGCCGTCCGTCTGTGATCAACATCATAGACGTAGCCAAGCTGGTAAAGTGAGCTGGTGTTACCGTGCAAATATATACCGAGCAACAAAAGAAACGCGAGTTAATTAAAGGCAGACCGGAGAACAAGTTTGCGCATAATTATTGAAAATCAAATTTATTACTAGCGTGTGCGCATTTACACTCGTTTCATCAAACTTATCTTTGTTTTGCGGTCACGTTGACTGAGTAACCATAAGAGTACATTAACTAACTAGCTAACTAGCTAACTGCGTTTCTTTTGTTGCTCAGTATATTTTTGCCATTTTAATTGATGAATGGCCGTAATATGTAGGAACTCGATTGCCACACTTCGTATAGTGCGGCAAAATGTACAGTAAGCTAAGGCCGCTGTTGATATCCTAGAACCATGTACGCAGCCAACACTCACCTTACTTTTTCATATTAAAATGATATGGATATATCCATGAACTGAGTTGTATATTTCCATTAGTTTGAATAGCACCGATTCACATTACTCTATTTTGATGCGTTATGCATAATGTGT
Organism: Gymnothorax javanicus; assembly: GCA_029692085.1. Classification (NCBI taxonomy): domain Eukaryota; kingdom Metazoa; phylum Chordata; class Actinopteri; order Anguilliformes; family Muraenidae; genus Gymnothorax; species Gymnothorax javanicus. Next base: position 15,210,587 of record CM056197.1, read on the forward strand.
CAGCTGAGTAGCATCTAACGTAATGTCCATATGAGTGCATTTAGAGCACTACATAAATTCAGTTCGAACACTGCTTAGCAAACCATTTATTAACCATTCTTTATTCTTAGTTACAGACCTTCATACTTGACAAAACTTTTCAGCAACTTGACTGATGAGATCCAAAATGGTAACTTTTTTGTGCATGATCCAAACAAGCACTGAACGTACATACTCATTATTTGTGGTACAGCCTTTATTAGATCGAAGTTTTTGGTAGGTGGAAACGTCAGAGTATATTAAATCCGAACATCTAATGTTCGTGAGCAGCATCTGAGATCAACGGGAGTGATGCAGGTAGATTCGACGGTGTGGCTGATTTTCATCTGAACGAAGATAATACGAGTCCTAAAAAATGCAACAGTTGAGCATGAGACGAAGATCGAATAGATGTACAACCCCAATTCTGAAATAGTTGGAACGAAGTGTAAATTGTGAATAAAATCAAAATGCAATGACTTTCAGATCACATGAGCCAATGTTACAATAGAACATAGATAACATTTCAAATGTTGAAACTGAGACATTTTACATTTTTATCCACAAAATGAGCTTCTTTCAAATTTTCTGGCTGCAACTGGTCTCAAAAAAGTTGGGACACAGGCAAAAAAATGCCTGAAAAGGCTAGCCTAAATTACGCAGAGCCGGCAACTATCATAAAACAAGAGTCATCAGAAGATGACAAATCCCCCCGGCCCACAATTAGCCAAAGTTCAAAATTTCTAAATCCAACTTGTGACCATGGCAATGGGGAGAAATTAAATTCAGAATTTCTTAATTAGCAATAGGCACATCTACAGTATATGCTTAATCGTCATGTAAAGTTTCATAAAGATGTAACGTATAGTCTAGGAGTTATGCTCCGGACAAACTCAGCACATTCATAATTTCTAAGTCCAACGTGTGACCATGGCAACGGAAAAAGTATGCATTTCAAAATTTCAGAAATATCAAAAGGCACATCTACAGTATTTGCTCAATCACAATGTCAAGTTTCGCTAAAATCCCACAAATAGTTTTGAAGATATGCTCTGGACAAACCAGGACCTGTCAAAAAGTCTAAGTCCAAATTGTTACCATGGAAATGGGAAAAATATAAATTTCAGAATTCTCTTAATGTCAAAAGGCACATATACAGTATATGTTCGATCACAATGTCAAGTTTCGTTAAAATCCCATGATAAGTTTGGGAGATATGCTTCGAACAAACCAGGACCAGTCGAAAATTCTAAGTCTAACTTGTTACCATGGAAACAGGGGAAAAAAAAAATTTCAGAATTCTCTAAATATCAAAAGGCACATCTAGAGTATATGCTCAATCACACTGTAAAGTTTTGTTAAAATCCCACGATTAGTTTAGGAGAAATGGTCCGGACAAATCTGGACGGACGGACAGACAGACATGGCGACGACTATATCCACCGGCATTGCATGCCGGGGGGATAATTAAATACCACAACTACAATCGATGTTAACTCGCACTTAGAAATGTAATGAGACAGTATTCAAATTATAATAAAGACAGACTTTATTGGAAAGGGAATTGTGGGGGGGATAGAAAGGCACGGCCTCCGGTTCGCTGACATGCAGAAATTCATGGATGAACTGTTCAATGCACTCCAAGAGGCTCATATCTCTGGAGAAAGACAGAAAAAAAGGAGCTTTAAAACAAAGGTAAAAATAACGCAGTACAATGTGCGTAACATTTCACGGTAGACCCACATTTTACTATACTCCACGGAATGGTTGTAAGTAGCGCGAAGCGAAGTTAGGTTAGCTAAAAGTAAATTAGCTTGCCAGAATTGACAAAGGTTTAAGGCTCCTGACTTTAAAACATATCAGTTTATAAGGCACGTGCAGTGCGTTGCGTGTCCGGTTCATTGTCTTGAATCCGGAGAAGATAATGGAATTCGCATGCAGACGAGCAAGAATCGTCTGACTCCATTAATGTGGTTATTCATCGTTGAACTAAAGAGGACACGAGCCTGGGGCGCATTTCCCAAAAGCGTAGTTGCAGCAACTTACGTAGTTCGTCCATTCACATTCAATGGTTCCAACTATGGAAGTAAGCATCTATGATTTCGGGAAACGCACCCCTGAGCAATGTCACCTTACACAACAGCAAGTCAACTATTTTGCCGACATTTTTGAGTGGAAATCAATAGTATTACTTCCCTGTTAAATAACAATCGTTTTAAACATTTGATATTGCATTTGTGTTTTAAAATTGTATCTCGAACTATGATTAAACCTTTACCGACGGCTATGTTTTTTTTTTTTTCGTTCCGCTCATACTTACATCAGGGTGCAGTCTGCAATGGTCAGAATTCCTTTCCGGAGAAAAATGTTCGTGAACACGCACCCTGGGTGGGAGTTCCACGAGCGTGAGCCGTTGTCATGGACACCTCGGATACCAGCGCGTTCATGAGCCCCACACTACGCATGTGTGACCAAAAAGTCACACAGCGCATGTCCGCGTGGGTCCGGAAGCTTGGCCCCCATGTCGGCGTGCTGGGCCAGAGCAATTTCCATTGAAATGAATGGGCGGCCATTTTCCAATTGTATAGCCAGTGAAATATAAAACATCCTTGGTGAATTCACGCCGGTGAACTGGGTGAAGCTAGATCCGGAGTAGTTCAAGTACGCTGTGCGAGAGTTGACTGAAATCTCGCCGGAAGTGCGACAAGACTCGTCCGGCAGCCGAGCTGAAGCGGAATGGACCGTACGTGATGATCTTCCAAAAGGTAAGACGTTTAAAGAATTAGACAGAATATTGTCAGCACATCTGAATTAAATGACACGTACAGTAAAGCGTTTTACTGGATTATTCCCTGCACGATTCTTGAGATATTTCATGTTTACGGACAACAAATTGGGCTACGATACTAGCTAGGTAGTTAGCGACAGTTAGTACCGCTAACCATGAGCAGAAGCGTACTTGTAAACTCCGTTATGTCAGTGCCATTTCATCCAAAGACGCGAAATTAGAGGGGGAAACAATGCTTCTTACACTTGATTTTTTTTTTTTTTTTTTTTTTTTTTTTTTTGCGGAGTGGGGTGGGGGGAGTGAAATGTTGGAGAAGTAACGTAAATTTACCATCAGACTCGTTATAGCAGTGGATGTGGTGAAGTAAGATTTTCTTTGAGAACAAGGTAGCTAACATTAGCTGGTATAATAAAGTTAACGTTACAGAATAATAAAGAAGAGCCATCGGGGTAGGGCTAATCTGCTGAAACATTCTGCTGAAAAACTACAACCATCTATACTTTCCTTCATAATTATTTATTTCTTAATTTATTGTGATGAAATTTTCACCAGTTCATGAAAAAAAGAAGAATTTGCTAATTTTCAGCAGAATATTTTCAGCAGATTAGCCCTATCTGAGCCATTGTTTGCTGTGATACATCGCTATTAATATTGATTGTGGGAGCTTTTTTCTTTTTTTAACTTCTATTGAGTAAACTTAGACGTGATCTCTTGAGTGTTTTAGGATTTGTGATTCTGTTGACATTACCTGTCAATATTATGTCGCTGCTCAGCTAATTTTGGGTTGATAATTAAGGGACTGGGAGGCTGGAGGACCAAATAGAAGATTGAAAATAGAATGTATTGGCCAAATAGCCTTCTGTGCTTAATTTTCCAAAATGTTTGGCCTAAGTGGGGAATCATACTGAATACTAAAAATATTGAGCAGTACTGTATTTCTTGTCTGAAAGACTGCAAAGAACATGATCCAACTTTATGCTAATTCCTGTCACATCTGTAACTGATGCCACTTGCAATACTTAAACATAAGCAGCAAAAGTTGTTGATCACAGCTACTTGAGTTCCATAACCTAAGTAGGGAAACAAAGACCACACCTCATCTCTTAGCACAATTTCCCATCCAAGCCTATATAGATGAGTCTAACCCTTTCTCCTGTCTTTCTCTCCCCCCCAACCCCTCTCTTTCAGCTGAAGAGCTGCAGGTGATTCAATAAGAGCCAGAGAACTCCCTGCAACGAGACCGACAACACTCACCCTACACCCTGAGTCTTAACTCCCTAAGCTGTGCAAGCCTTTCCCTGTTCTTTACTTTTAATAAACTGGACAATAAGCTTCCAAATCGTGTGGTCTTTGGTTGTGAAAAAGTGAAAGTGCAGTGTTTGAATGCGATCACCTCACATTTTTATTGATGTAATTTTTAATGTTTGTTCGATTTCTCCTGCTGAATTGAGCCAACGATTTATTATTTTTTTCTCTTCTTCACGTCATTGGAGAAACCGTGCATTTGTACTCAACCTCCCAGCGATTGGAGCATCCCCACGCAGCACAGCAAACCATGGTAGAGATTATATACAAGAACAACATGGAGGAGAGGGCTCAGACAAACTGCTTCACATGCTATTCATGTTTCTGAGTTTATTGAAGATTTCTTTTTCATGAAGTATTTTCAGTACATTCAGTGCTGTGAAAAAGTATTTGCCCCCTTCCTGATTTCTTACTTTTTTGCACATTTTTTCACACTTAAATGTTTCAGATCATCAAACAAATTTTAATATAAAACAAATAACCTGAGGAAATACAAAATGCAGTTTTAAAAATGATGATTTTATTTATTAAGGGGAAAAAGCTATCCAAACCCTCTTGGCCCTATGTGAAAAAATAAATGTCCCCCTTGTTAAATCATGAATTAACTGTGATTAACCACATTTTTTGAGTCCAATTTCACTAGCCACACCCAGGCTTGATTACTGCCAGAACTCTTGAATCAAGAAATCACTTAAATAGAACCTGTTTGACAAAGTGAAGTAGGCTAAAAGATCTCAAATAGCATTATGTCATGCTGGGAACTAAAGAAATTCAAAAACAGATGAGAAAAAAAGAAATTGACATCTATCAGTCTAGAAAGGGTGGCAAAGCCATTCCTAAGGCTTTGGGACTCCGACGAATCACAGTGAAAGCCATTATCTACAAATGGAGAAAATTTGGAGCAGTGGTGAACCTTCCCAGGAGTGGCCAGCCTACCAGAATTACCAAAAGCGCATCGACGACTCATCCAGGAGGTCACAAAAGAACCCAGAACAACATCTAAAGAACTGCAGGCCTCACTTGCCTCATTTAAAGTCAGTATTCATGATTCAACAATAAGAAAGAGATTGGGCAAAAATGGCATCCATGGGAGGGTTCCAAGGCGAAAACTACTGCTGACCAAAAAGAACACAAGGGCTCGTCTTCACATTTCCCAAAATACATCTTGATGATCCCCAAGCCTTTTGGGAAAATATTCTGTGGACTGACAAGACAAAAGTTGAACTTTTTGGAAGGTGTGCATCCCGTTACATCAGGCGTAAAACTAACATATCGTTTTCATAAGAGGAACATCATACCAAAAGTCAAACGTGGTAGTAGTGTGATGGTTTGGGGCTGCTTTGCTGCTTCAGGACCTGGATGACTTGTCGTAATTGATGGAACTATGAATTCTGCTCTCTCCCAGAAAATCCTGAAGGAGGATGTCCAACCATCAGTTGGTGACCTCAAGCTCAAGCGCACTTGGGTTAAGCAGCAGGACAATGATCCGAAACACACTAGCAAGTCCACCTCTGAATGGTTTAAAAAAAACAAATTGAAGGTTTTGGAGCAGCCTAAGCAAAGTCCGTACTTAAATCCTGTTGTGATGCTGTAGCATGACCTTCAACAGGCCGTTCATGCTCAAAAACCCTCCAATGTGGCTGAATTGAAACATTCTGCAAAGAAGAGTGGGCCACAATTCCTCCACAGCAATGTGAAAGACTCATTGCCAGTTATCACAAACACTTGCTTGCAGTTGTTGTCGCAGAGGGTGGCACAACCAGTTATTAGGTTTAGGGGACAATTACTTTTTCACACCAGGCCAGGTAGGTTTGGATAGCTTTTTCCCCTTAATAAATTAAATCATCATTTAAAAACTGCATTTTGTATTTACTCGGGTTGTCTTTGTCTAATATTAAAATTTATTTGCTGATCTGAAACATTTGTGTGATAAATATGCAAAAAAATAAATCAGGAAGGGGCAAATACTTTTTTCATGGCACTGTAAGTGCAAAATAAAAAGATATACATAAAATGTATGTGTATAACGAGATAAATTTGTGATTTAATGTGTCTTGTTATGTCTGGATGTATAGTGTTTAATGAGCCCTTCCTAAAAATATTACTGTACATGATAGATAAATTTTTACCGTCTGCAAGCAAAAAGTTAATGAAAAAGTTGTTTTGAACTAATCACTAAACACCAATACATAAGTGCAGATGGGAATTAAAATGATGAACAGATAAATTGTAATTATTTCCAGTGGATTTTCTAAGATGCTACACTGAACATTATGCTGCTTTTAATAATGCAGGGACTAATTGTGCTGTCAGTTAATACTCATTGATAGTCATCTGTCAGTCCTCCGTCCTTTCTGAAAGTCATGAAGTTTACATAAGTCATTATTGAATTGATGACGTAGATCCTCCATTTTCATGGGATTATTAAAACGCCAAACAAATAAAGAAATGGTAGAAAATTAAACTGAAACGTTCCTTCCCCTCCCTCTGCATAATAAACATTAGGATGGGATTAAACAAGCATTGAAGTCAAAAGCAAAAACAAACCAAGAATTCAAAGCAATCGACAACAGGAACACGCTCTTTAAAATGACTAAAACTCGTTTTTGTCATTTTAATTATTTTAATAACTCGAAGGCACTAAAACCATGACGCTATTTATTGACTAGTAATTACCGAGGATCGCAGAAACGAGATTTTACGAGATTTCAGTCGCACAGCGTACTTGAACTACTCCGGATCTAGCTTCACCCGCGGGAATGTCACCCGTCGACACGGAATACAAAACAACAAATACTGAAAAATACAGCGAGATGTTAGAGGAGCCGATCGGCTTAATCAGCATTGTGTCATCTCCTCTAGAAGTGGCTTGGATGAAACGGAAATTTACGGACATGTAAAAGTTTCATACTATAGCTTTAAGTGTGACAATTAAGCAAAAATATAAGAAATCAGGAAGGGGGCAAAAACTTTTCCACGGCACTGTATGTTAAAGGGATTAACAAAGTGAATTATGTAGGATTACTTAGGCCAAGTTTTGTTAGTAGAACTCGGGGTCAAAATTGGAAGTTGGCCAAGAGTAAATTTAGCACTGACATTAGGAAATATTTTTCACCCGGAGAGTAATCTCAGTGTGGAATAGCTTGCCTGACCATATTGTTGAGGCAGAGAACTTGAGAATTTTCAAGAACAGGCTTGATTTAACGCTAGATACCATTGAGTCATTGAGTATTTGAAGTAATAGATTCACTATAGTACTAAGAAACTGGTGAGCCTCATTGGGCTGAACGGCCTGTTCTCGCCACTCATGTTATGTTATGTTATGTTAAAATTAAACCAAGTAGTGATGTTACGTCTGACACTGAAGCCCCGAGGTCTGTATTGATCAAAGGGGGCGTGTCCAAATGAAGCCTGTTTCGAGGCCTGTATTGTTTTTCAGAATATCACGTGACCAAAGACAAATGAGGCCCCGGTTCTCTGAAATCACGTGATTGCCTCGTTGTGTGATTCAATTCACTGAAAAAGCTGCGAGAAATTCAAGACGTGTTCTGCGTTACCTGGTGAGGTACATGCAGAGCACTGGAGATAATGGAGCCAACAAAAAGAAGGAGGACATCATCCGTTTGGGAACATTTTGATATGATATCTCCCAATAGGGTAAGACATAATATGCATCTGCTGAGATCAATCACGTGGAGGATGAGTGGTGTGTGTGTCTACATAGACACAAACGCACACACACACACACACACACAGAGAGAGAGAGAGAGAGAGAGATGTGTGTTTGAAGATGTAGCACAACATGTGTATACATGAATGCTTGCACATAAAATATAAATGCTTTTTACACATTCTCCTCAATAATGTTATTTTTGAAAGTGAAGTGCTGGCTGTGCATGAGAGAGCTGGCTTACAGCAAAAAACACCACATGCATGTTGAGGCACTACCGTGCATTTCATGACAATGAACAGCAGCCACAAACCAGGCCATGTAATCTTTCTTTTCTTTCTAATATATCATATCTCTTTAAATGCAATACTCCTCTTTGTGATTGAAACACAACAGCTTGTACTATGCCAACAAAACACTGTATCTGTGTAGCTTCCAGGAAACATCATGTGGACGAGGCCTTGTTAAACATGGTTTTCCTGGATTCGCAACCATTCTCAGTGGTAGAAGATGAGGGATTTCGGAACCTCATCCATGTACTTGACCCAACATACACTCTCCCAACAAGACAGGTATGTATTGCATTGGTATTACTATTACAAATAATTTGACAGTAGTAGAACAAAGGCTGTAATGCACATTTGTTTTCTTTTCCAGGCTTTAAAGGCCATGGTCGAGGAGAAATTTTCTACTGCCAAGGAGAAGGCAAAGGAAGAGATCCAGAAGGCTGCAGCTGTAAGTCTGACAGCAGACATGTGGACCTCAATGAATATGGAGGCATATCTTGGTGTCACTTGCCACTATATTACAGGGGAGGACTCACTGAACACAGTTGTGCTCGGTGTGGAACACTTTCCACTGAACCACACAGCTGACAACCTGACTCATGCAATGTCTGCAATCATGGAAGAGTGGGGGATCAGAAATAAAGTTAGCTGCCTGGTCACAGATGCTGCCGCCAATATAAAAGCCTGTGCAAGGGTATTGCAGGTCAGGCACAGCATCTGTGTTGCCCATGCCCTCAATTTAATTGTGCGGAAGTCTTTTGACCAGGTCCCAGCACTTGCAGACATACGGGAAAAAGCAAGAAAAATTGCTACATACTTCCGGACCAGCACTGCTGGAAAAGAACGTTTGGGCCAAATTCAGGGTGCAATGGGAAGGCCGAAGAAAAAATTGCTTATTGAGGTAGAAACGAGGTGGAATAGCACTCTGTTTATGTTAGAGCGCCTTTCTGAGCAGCGTGAAGCTGTGGGTGCAGCCCTGGCTTCACTTAATACTGACATAATGCCTCTCAGCTGTCAGGAAAATGAAGTCATTCAGGAAACAAAGGTGTTAGGCCCCTTTCAACAGGCCACAGTTGAACTGTCAGAGGAGAAGCGTGTGTCAGGGACTAAGATCATTCCACTGATGAAGATGGTCCACCATACAATTCAGTGTGAAGCTGTAAATTTACACACTGACCCCACCAAACATTTGGCTGACAACCTTCTCCGTCGCCTCAAAGAACACCTGGCTGGTTTAGAGTCGGTCAGTGTTATGACACTGGCAACATTGCTGGACCCCAGGTTTCAAGACCTGGGCTTTCACAGCCCATTGAAAGCAAATGAGGCTGTGAAACGCTGCGGATGGAACGTGGGCGTGTCATGCATGACTCTGCTCCACAGATGCCTCAGGCAGCCACCTATGATGCCACTGCACCAGGCACTACAACAGCATCAACACCAAGCTCAGGTAAGTGTTCATATGATGTGATCTATATTTGTGAGTGTTTGCTCCAATACTGTTATGTATTCTTTTGTAGGTGGTCGTAACCTGTGGCACCTACTGGATACCACTGTGACTCAGAGGCGTGGAGTCGCCAATGCTGAAGCAGAGGCCATAGTGGAAGTCCAGCAATTCGTGGCAGAAGAAAACCTTCCAAGACAACAAGACCCACTTTTGTACTGGCACACACAAAAACATCTGTATCCACACCTTTACAAACTGGCACTGCAGCTTCTTTGAACACCTGCTTCTTCAGTCCCCTGTGAGAGGGTTTTTTCTAAAGCTGGGGAAGTTATCTCAAAGAGAAGGAATCACCTCAGCCCCAATACCGTCAAAAAACTTCTGTTCCTGTACAAAATCAATAAAGCACCCCCCTTACCCTCCACCCACTTGCCCAATCTGCCCAGTCACACAAGCACGTCCTATAGCCATTGTCCACATATACACACATTGAGCAAATACCATAATTGATATGCCATGACTGTTGAATGATATACTTCAAATGGAGATTTTGACATAATACCATGTTTCCAGACCCACTGGTATGTAGCCCACATGTGAACATCACAGTAGCGCTGCTGTACATCAAAGAACCAGCAGATGTCAGTACTCCCAAATGAGCTGTTAAACGGGGCTTCATGATCAGCCTTTTCATGAAGCAATTGGCTGGAAAGATTCGATACATTCACGGGGCCTCATCACACCATCACTAAAACCAGGTATTAAATTCTACATATAAGTTTTATCAACAGTAAGTGTTAAGGGACTATAGTAAAAAAGAAAAGCCGCACCCTCAAAACTCCACCAAATTTCTTTATAGGACTCCAAAAAATTCCATAGGACAACGTTTCGGCAGACAGCCTTTGTCAAGTCTTAAAGTACATGAGACAAAGGAAGAATTAAACCCCCAAATTCATAAAGGGTGTTTTTCCCTTGATCACGGTTAACTTGGCTAAACAGTGAATAAACAGGTGATGATCGAGCGGACAAATTTAGGCCCGAATTCATAAAGAGAGATCAGATCAGCTGCTGTTTATCCAACGTACATGGTTAGTCACACCTGTCTAAGTAACAATAGAAATTCTAATCGTCCCAAGGGGCTTGTTTATCTCGTGTACAAGCTACCAATTCTCTGTTGGCTTGCTTGTGTGGCTGGACGTATGACCATGGACCTCTTGCGTATAATTGAAATAGCACAGGAAGAGATGGCTGACCAAAGGCTAGGTGCCGAATTGAGGGTTTTCCAAGACAGGACGAATCCTTTAGAAGAGTTTAGCGACACGAAATTTGTCAAGCGATACAGAATTTCCAAAGAATCATACCGTTATATTCTAGACCTAATCGAAGCAGACATTGACCATCCCACAAGACGAAACCATGCCCTTCTTCCAGTACACCAGCTATGTATTGCCCTGCGCTTTTATGCATGTGGTGCATTCCAAATGGTTGTTGGTGACACGTGTGGTGTATCACAGGCGACCTGCTGACGAGTAGTTCGTCGTGTTACCGAGGCAATATGTGCCAGGAAAAACCACTTCATAAGATTTTCCCAGGAAGAGAGTGAAAGACGAGCAGTTATTCATGGATTTCATGTCGTAGATAATTTTCCAGGAGTGATCGGTGCTATTGATGGCACCCACGTCGCAATCGTTTACCCAGGAGGCATTAATGCTGCACGTTTTTATAACAAAAAACGCTACTTCAGTCTCAACTGTCAATTTGTCTGCAACCACCTGATGCAGTTCAGTTTTCTTTCGATTGGCATCGGTGTCACTCTTTTTATTCTCTATAACTGTTCTGCTACCTTTTACACACTCAATTAGACCCATTTTCTGTCATGGGTGAAATTGTCAGCGGTTTTTTTCGACATTTTGGTCCTGACTTTCTCAATTGAGCGGAAATCAGCAGAGCACGTGCCGCGATCTCCGGGTTTCTTCAGATAGGCATGCCCTTTTGGTACACATATTTCGTAATACCATGCACATGACACCACTACACATCGGCTAAGCGGGGACTTACACACGGATAGGTAAACACCCGATTATGTTCTACCTGAATTGCGCTAGTCACAGGAGTTTATCCACACGCGTACTTCTCCGTTTTAGCCACTGTACAGTAGTTGTGCGTGACTAAAATAATCGGGTGATCATCGTACTTTATGAATTCGGGGGTAAGTGTTCAAAAGGTGATAAGCACACCTGGTGTGCATCCAACAAATTTAAGAGACAATTACATTAATTAACTCGTTTAAGTGTCACATACATAAATTAGAACTGCAAATATATACATGGTTTGAAGTATTTAAACCAAGGAGACCCAACAATTTCAATATACCTAAAAAGTGCACAAGTAAGATTATACAGATATCTAAGATAGTGCGCAAATCAGCTAACAATTATCAATGGCGAGGCAGCGTGGATCAATCAGTACCCAGCAACCAGGTTGCACCTGATGGTTATACCAGATTTAATGCAACAATGGAGCACAAAATCATAAAAAGCACCTTAAATCAAAATTACTATTAAGGCCGTTTGGTGCCAAAGTATTCAGAAAATGTATAAAATAATGTTCCCTTCTAGATAGATTTTCCAAATTGCCACCTCTTCTAGGGAGGGAAACCTTCTCAATGCCAATATAGCTACTTGAGAGTGGTCATGGGATGATTAGCCTCTATGAAATGCGCAGCCACAGGGTAATTAAGGTTTTTACATCTGATAGCGCTGCGGTGCTCCGCAATGCGGGTTTTTAATTCCCTACTTGTTGCCTTCCCACATGGGCAGGTAATAAGATAAATCACACCTTTAGTATGGCAGGAGATAATTCCCTTAATCGGGATAGATTTACCAGAATGTGGATGTCTAAAGGAATTACAACGATAAGTATAGTGGCATTGAGCACAGGACCCACAGCGTCTATTACCATCTGAGATAGGTGCAAGTAAATTTCGGTTGGGATTAAAAAACGGGATTAAAACAGATTTTACTAAGTGTCCCTCAGATTGGCTCCTCGTTTAAAAACCACAAGAGACGGGTGTTTGAAAATGTGACGAAGACTAGGATCTGATTGAAGAATGTACCAGTGCTTTTTTACAATGTCCTTGATTGTTTCCGAACATTTAGAATATTTAGTAGTAAATATAACGGAAGAATTTTTAAGTTTTATATTCCTTTGAAAAAAATCTGACCTAGGTTGAACATTAATGCGATCCACAGCTGGATTAATTTGAGTAGGTTTATAACCCCTTGTAATAAATTTGTTCTTCATCTCAATCATATTTCTATGGAAATCCGGTTGTCTGCTGCATATCCTCTTCACCCTACTGAATTGACTGTAAGGGAAACTGTTTTTCAAGTGCAGAGCATGACATGAGTCAGCTCTAAGTAAACTATTGCGAGCTGTGGGCTTAATAAAAAGGTCAGTATGAAGTGTATCGTTTTCGCGTATGATCCATAAATCGAGAAAAACGATACGGTAAGAATCAAAGGATATTTCAAATTTGAGGAATTCAGAACAAGTATTAAGATGTTCAAAAAAAATTTTTAATTGATCCACGCTGCCTCGCCAGAGAACCCACACATCATCAAGAAACCGTTTCCATACAAATATGTTATCCTTAAAAATACTATCATAAATATACATTTCTTCAAAAAAGGCCATATGAAGTTTTGCAAAAGAGGGGGCAAATGGACCCCATTTGTTTAAGACAACTCTCTGATGATACTTTCTATATGAGATTATCTAACGATCCTACTCAATCATTTAAGGAAATCATTTACAATACTCTTGATACATTTTTACAAATGGGTGAAATAACTGAAAAAGAATTTGAATTTTTAAAAATCGAACATCCTATAATTCCCACTTTTTACACTCTACCTAAGGTCCATAAGAGTGTGGTAAACCCTCCTGGTCGTCCAATTGTATATGGGATTGGATCGTTGACGTCGTCTATTTCGCAGTATGTTGATTACTTCATTAGACCTTTTGCTGAAGTTAGTCCTTCCTATATTAAAGATACCAGTCATATGCTTTCGGTTATTGACTGTCTAAATCCGCTCCCTGAGGAGGAAATGATTCTTGCCACTTCTGATGTATCTGCTCTTTACACCTCCATTCCTCATCAAGGAGGAATGGAAGCTATGAAACATTTTTTTTTTTGTCCAGGAAGGATTGTAATTCCATACCTTCATTAACTTGCCTTATGGAATTTGTGAAATTAGTTCTTACATGTAATTATTTTGTCTTTCAGGATTCTTGGTTTCTCCAAAAAAGAGGAGCATTTGCCCCCTCTTTTGCAAATCTTTATATGGCCTTTTTTGAAGAAATGTATATTTATGATAGTATTTTTAAGGATAACATATTTGTATGGGAACGGTTTCTTGATGATGTGTGGGTTCTCTGGCGAGGCAGCATGGATCAATTAAAAAAAATTTTTTGAACATCTTAATACTTGTTCTGAATTCCTAAAATTTACGATGTCCTTTGATTCTTACCGTATCAATTTTCTCGATTTATGGATCTTATGCGAAAACGATACACTTCATACTGACCTTTTTATTAAGCCCACAGCTCGCAATAGTTTACTTAGAGCTGACTCATGTCATGCTCCGCACTTGAAAAACAGTCTCCCTTACAGTCAGTTCTGTAGGGTGAAGAGGATATGCAGTAGACAACCGGATTTCCATAGAAATATGATTGAGATGAAGAACAAATTTATTACAAGGGGTTATAAACCTACTCAAATTAATCCAGCTGTGGATCGCATTAATGTTCAACCTAGGTCAGATTTTTTTCAAAGGAACATAAAACTTAAAAATTCTTCCGTTATATTTACTACTAAATATTCTAAATGTTCGGAAACAATCAAGGACATTGTAAAAAAGCACTGGTACATTCTTCAATCGGATCCTAATCTTCGTCACATTTTCAAACACCCGCCTCTTGAGGTTTTTAAACGAGGAGCCAATCTGAGGGACACTTAGTAAAATCTGTTTTAATCCCGTTTTTTGATCCCAACGGAAATTTACTTGCACCTATCTCAGATGGTAATAGAAGCTGTGGGTCCTGTGCTCAATGCCACTATACTTATCGGTGTAATTCCTTTAGACATCCACATTCTGGTAAATCTATCCCGATTAAGGGAATTATCTCCTGCCATACTAAAGGTGTGATTTATCTTATTACCTGCCCATGTGGGAAGGCTTATGTTGGTAAAACAAGTAGGGAATTAAAAACGCGCATTGCGGAGCACCGCAGCACTATCAGATGTAAAAACCTTAATTACCCCGTGGCTGCGCATTTCATAGAGGCTAATCATCCCATAACCACTCTCAAGTAGCTATATTGGCATTGAGAAGGTTTCCCTCCCTAGAAGCAGTGGCAACTTGGAAAATCTCCTATCTAGAAGGGAACATTATTATATACATTTTCTGAATACTTTGGCACCAAACGGCCTTAATATTGATTTTGATTTAAGGTGCTTTTTATGATTTTGTACTCCATTGTTGCATTAAATCTGGTATAACCATCAGGTGCAACCTGGTTGCTGGGTACTGATTGATCCACGCTGCCTCGCCATTGATAATTGTTAGCTGATTTGCGCACTATCCTGGATATTTGTATAATCTTACTTGTGCACTTTTTAGGTATATTGAAATTGTTGGGTCTCCTTGGTTTAAATACTTCAAACCATGTATATATTTGCAGTTCTAATTTATGTATGTGACACTTAAACGAGTTAATTAATGTAATTGTCTCTGAAATTTGTTGGATGCACACCAGGTGTGCTTATTACTTTTTGAAGACTTAAATTCTTCCTTTGTCTCATGTACTTTAAGACTTGACAAAGGCTGTCTGCTGAAACGGTGTCCTATGGAATTTTTTGGAGTCCTATAGAGAAATTTGGTTTTGAGTGTGCGGCGTCTCTTTTTAATTTATGCGGTTTCCCCGTCGCCTGCACCTCAACTTTTGAAAGACTCTTTGGTGTGCGTTACTCCTTTTTACCAAGGGACTGTATGAAGCTATTACATCTCTTCCTGTTTTACGAGGGTATAAAAATGAGGTAATACACATGCAATATCACTTTGTCATCCAGCATTACAAAGAAAACTAAACTGTCAGTTCAAAAGAGGCAGATGGTCATATACCTTCATAAATCTGGTAATGGTCGCAAGAAGATTCACAAACGATTCAATATGCCACTGAGCACAGTCAGTGCAATTATTAAAAATGTCCAAAATATGGAATTGTTGAAAACCTCAAAAGTAGAGGATGCAACTACATTTTGCCCCCCAGGATACAGAGGAGGATAGTGAGAGAAGCAACAAAATCCACCAGAATCACTGTGAAGGAATTGCAGGCGTTGGTGGCATCTTGGGGTCACCAGGTTTCAAAAAGCACCATCAGGCACCACCTCCACAACCACAGGCTCTTTGGAAGGGTTGCCAGAAGAAAGCCTTCTCTGACTAGAGCAAACAAAAGCAAGCGCTTGGAGTTTGCCAAATGTGATTTAAATTATGAGTGGAACAAGGTCCTTTGGTCAGATGAGATCCAAATAGCATGTTTCAGTCAGATACTGCATAGGCATGTTTGCTGTCAAAACAGAGATACATACAAGGAGAAGCACTCATTATGAATTTCACCATGTACAGTATCTTTCGTAAGTGAGTACACTGCTCTGGCAAAGAAGGAAATTTCATCAGCGCTCACATGAAATAAAAGATACAGGTAAATAACATGCATCAAAATGTTTGTCTAATCATGTTTCACTAGTAGTGTTGCAGGCATCAAATTCAAAATGACTGAATATTTCCAAAAAAAACAAAGTTTATCAGTTTGAACATTAACTAGGTGTGGTAGCCTGCAGGAGACACATCTGCGAGATACTGACCAATGGAGATTGGGTAAATGTTGGGCAGGCCAGCTTTTTCATTCCAGTTTCAGAGGGAAAGCTAGGGGTGCATCTATTATTGATAAAAACATCCCTTTTGAGCCCTCAAATATTATTTCAGATAAAAATGGCAGATATATTATTGTTTCAGGCAGGCTTTTCAATAAGTCAGTGACACTGGCAAATGTTTATGCCCCCAATATAGATGATGTGCAGTTCTTTAACTGTTTTTTTTTTTTTTTTTCAAATTCCAGACCTCAACACTCATTCTCTAATCCTGGGAGGAGATTTCAATTGCTACTTAGATGCACATCTTGACCGCTCCTCCTCCAAACCTGCCACTCTTGGTAAATCGGCTTCATATGTTAAATCATTTCTTTCTGATTTCAGTCTTTCTGAACCTTGGCGCTTTTTATACCCCTCTGGTAGAGAATATTCTTTTTTTTCTCATGTCCACCACTCATACACGCGAATTGATTATTTCTTTATCGATAATTGATTGATTTCAAACCTTACGTCATGCAGTTGTGAAAGTATTATTTCAGACCATGCACCCCTGGTCATGCAGTTGTCCTTTACACATGTTTCACTTGCAAGAAGACACTGTAGACTAGATCCATTGCTCCTCGCGGATGATAACTTCCTAACACACATCTCACAAATTAAAGTATTTTTGAGTACCAACCAAACACCTGAGGTGTCCAATAAAATGATTTGGGATGCTATGGAGGCATATTTAAGAGGGGAAATCATATCATTTGCAGCTTATAAAGAGAAATGCTCCAAAGAGAAGCTAAATGCAATCAGTGCCTCAATTCTAAAATTTGATAAACAATATGCAAAGTCTCCCTCTCCCGAATTATATAAGGAACGCCTAAAACTTCAGACAGAATATAACCTCCTCTGTACTCGCAAAGTTGAAAGTCAATTACTACGCTATCGCAGCATGTTCTACGAACATGGTGAGAAGGCAGGAAAACTTTTAGCTAGCCAGCTGTGGGGCTTAAGGGCAAGACAACTTATAGCTGGAATACGGGCAGACAATGGTGTTGTGGCATCAGATCCTCAAGCTATTAACAAGAAATTCAGGGATTTCTACTCCAAGCTATATACTTCTGATTGTTCAGCAGACACACAAGTCATGGAAGACTTTTTTTAGCAACCTAAATGTACCATCCCTCTCTCCAGACTTGAGAAATAACCTTGAGGCACCTATCACCCAGGAAGAAATCACTGCAGCAATATTATCTAAGCAGTCGGGTAAAGCTCCGGGCCCAGATGGTTTCCCGTCAGATTTTTCAAGAAATTCTCCTCTTATTTGACTCCCGTTCTTAGTCTAGTCTTCTCCAGTTCCTTTGACTCGGGTCCACTCCCTCCATCACTCAATCAGGCCTGTATCTCCTTATTGCTGAAAAAGGATAAAGACCCATTGGACTGTGCCTCTTATAGGCCGATTTCTTTGTTAAATACAGATGTAAAGATACTAGCTAAAGTTTTTGCCCACAGGCTGGAGAATGTTCTTCCAACTATTATTTCTCCAGATCAAACTGGGTTTATTAAAAAACATCACTCATTCTATAAATTTGTCGGTTATTCAACATTATTTACTCTTCCAAATCAGATGTGCATGAATGCCTCATCCCTATGGATGCAGAGAAGGCATTCAATAGAGTTGAATGGAATTACCTTTTTAGAACGCTTGGGAAATTTGGTTTTGGTCCAATTTTTTCTTCCTGGGTTAAACTTTTGAATACAAGCCCTTCAGCCTCAGTGTAAACAAATAGCCAACACTCAGACTATTTTAGCCTGCACCGTGGAACGCAGCAGGGCTGCCCGCTAAGCCCGCTGCTTTTTGCTCTTGCCATTGAACCACTTTCAATTAGTATTCGGAGTAACAGGCAGATACAGGGAGTTTGGAGGGGTGGAGATAAGCACAAGTTGGCTCTGTATGCGGACGATTTACTCTATTTGTTTCCAAACCAACCACCTCCCTTTCGGAAGTCCTCACTGTATTGGAGCTTTTTAGTCAATTTTCAGGATACAAACTTAATTTGAATAAAAGTGAACTCTTTCCTATTAGTAGGGAGGCTCTTGAAATAGATTACACCAACTTCCCGTTGAAGGTTGTGAGGAATAACTTTAACTATCTTGGGGTATGTGTCACTAGAGACTTCAAAGACCTATTTAAGTCAAATTTTCAAAATTTATTTGATCAGGCTAAACAAATTTTATCTAAATGGTCCCCTTTGGCTCTCTCCCTTATTGGTTGAATAAATTCAATTAAAATGATATTGCTTCCAAAGTTCTTGAATCTTTTTCAGTGTATCCCTATTCTCATCCCTAAATCATTTTTTAAAGCTCTGGACTCATTAATTTTGATCTATATCTGGAGAGGTAAAAACCCTCGGTTACAGAAAACATTTCTTCAGAGACCCAAACAGGTGGGGGGATTGGCTTTGCCCAACTTCCAACACTACTACTGGGCTGCAAACATTAATTGTTTACTGTACTGGATGTACTATCATCTTACATCTTCCTGCCTAACATGGGTAGCAATGGAGGTCAGAGCAACCGGTCGTGTTTCATTACCTGCTCTTTTGTGTGCTGCTCTTCCTCTAGCCTCAGATATTCCCAGCGGCAACCCGGTTGTAAAACACTCCCTAAAAATTTGGGCCCAATTCTGCAAACATTTTGGACTGCAGTCTTTTTCACTCCAAAGCCCAGTTGCAGCTAATCATTTATTTATTCCATCAAGGACTGATGGGGCATTTCAGATTTGGCACAAAAGAGGTCTGAATTCCTTTAATGATTTATATATCCAGGGAAACTTTGATTCCTTTTCTCAATTGACAAAAAAATTTGGCATCCCAACCACACATTTTTTCAGATTCTTACAAGTAAGGCATTATACACAGAGTTTAGTATCACAATTTCCCCACAAACCTCCTGATAACCCTGTTGATTCTTTGCTTTCAGTTGACCCCACATCAAAAGGTACTATAACTAATCTTTATAACCTTATCTCTAAGTTACACTGCTCCTCTATGATGGCTATAAGAACTGCTTGGGAGCAAGACCTGGGCCATTCATTCACAGATGACACATGGGATCTAATCCTCAACTGTATTCATTCCTCTTCTATGTGTGCTCGACATGCACTTCTACAATTTAAAGTAGTCCACCATATTCACATGTCTAAAACCAGACTGGCTCGTATATACCCTGATGTAGACCCAACATGTGACAAATGTAAAGCTGCACCTGCCTCGCTTCTTCATTCGAATTGGACATGTCCCAGCTTACAAAATTTTTGAACGTTGGTTTTTCAAACCATTTCGGACACCTTTCACCACCACATTGATCCAGACCCCTTGATTTCCATATTTGGTGTGACTCCTGACCTTGATCTGCCTAAAGCTAAATTAAATATGCTGGCTTTTATTTCATTGATGGCTAAGCGAGCTGTGATACTAAAATGGAAAGATGCTACTCCCCCTTCGCATTCCAGCTGGATCAGAGATATCATGTCTTGTCTGAGTTTAGAAAAAATCCGTCATACCACTGAGGGAAGGGAGAGTAAATTTCACAAACTGTGGGACGCTTTAATGGAAGTAGTTCAGAAACCTACAACTGTAATATTTGAGTGGTTTTCCCTTGTTCTTGTTTTTTTTCTTTTTTCTTCCCCTCCTCTTATTATTTATTTATTGTTTGTATTTGGTCACTCTGAATTGGTAACGGTTTTGACCTCTTATATGTTTTTCTTTATCAGCTGTGTCTGTCCAGGGTTTGTCCTCGTGTGGCTGGATTGGGTGGGTACGAGGGGATGTGGGGAGTTTAAAACTAAAAAATCCTCAACACGCACAGTGATTTTTCTTTTGTATACAAATGTGTAATAATAAAGAAACCTTTGAAAGAACATTAAATAGGTAACAGGTTATTATTTAATTACCCGTAGGTAGATTTGCTTGCAGCCAGTGAGATAACATCCACATCAAATCCACATACAGAAAACACACTGTTACAACACATATTTAACATAAAATCATGTTTTACAGATAAAGTACTATTAAAAGCAATAAAAGTAAATAAAGATAAAAAGTAAAAGTAAAGGTAAAAGTGCTGAAGGCTCCAACAAATCCAGACATTTAAAAAGAAGAAAACAATCAGTAAAAAATCATTAAAAATAGCCACTTGAGTTGCCCCATTGTGACGTTATGACGGTTTATAATACCTGATTGTATTATTTTGCTCAGCCAGTAGTTTCTTTATGCTTATGTAAGGGTAATGAATATTCATGAGTGCTTGTAAACATTATGACTAGCCTGGGAACACCATAGATTCTTCCATCTAGAAAGTTCTATTGTCTGCAAGATTCTTCAAGAGCCATCTGGAAAGTTCCATCACCTTCAAGATTCTTCTATGACATCATACAGGAATACAAGGCCTATATAGAAGGAACTTGCTGCCAATGGATGTTGGATCTTTCCCGGTCTGCTATACCTGGAAGCTAGACCGGCTTTGCTGGGTGCAATCGGTCTTTGGATTACACAGACACCTCTTGGATACGGACTTTGCAGTGATCAGGATCACCACGTCAAAGACCTCAGATTCCAGTGGATTTTCATCATCGTCGTGGGAACATTGCAAGGACGGACAGTTCAGGCTAGTGAATAGTATTTCTATCTTTAATGTAGTAATTTCATTGTTTATCCATTCCTGTATTATTGTATTTGCTACGTTCATTTGCTCAGTTATTTAGTAAATTGTTTAAATTTAATCCTTCTTCTAAATTCGAATCTTCCAGAACATTCTGGAACATACACCTGTCCGTCACACCACTAAAAGCGAACTAAAGACCGAAATAAATAAATAAATAAATGTGCAATGGCTGCTACTGCTTATTCAGCTCAATGATAGCAGCAGGAACAAAGAACACAGCTATTTCTGTTTCGCTTTGTTCTACACCTTGGGACTAAAAACCTCCGACCGGAGGGGAGAAGCTTAAAATTGCAGTGCAAGGGGTGGGAGCTGTCCTTTAAAATAGCAGAAGCAATCCGCTGTAGTTGCTTCGTGTGTAGGGATGCTGGATAAAGCTGTGACTCCCCTATCAGCCTACTGGATCATCATCAAGGGAATTCCTCTCCTTTAAAGACGTATGACCAAACCATGACACCAAAGAGAAGGGTAAAATCGATTCAATAAAAGCACAATAAAACATCGTCATAATGGTTCGGTCAACATGAAAGTATAAGAGTTTTCTCAAACAGTAGGGGCACTGATGACCCTTTTTACACACTGTTTCACAATTAGCTTCAAAGTTCTGCTTTGAGTCAATGATTGTCCCAAGGCAGGGGTGTCCAATCTTACCTTGAAAGGGCCGGTGTGGTGCTGGTTTTTGTTAGAGCCCAACACTAACACACCTGATTCTACCCACCAAGGTCCTGACTGAAACCCCTGATTAGTTAATTAGTGGAATCAGGTGCAGTAGCACTGCTGGCTAGCACAAAAACCTGCACCCACACCGGACCTTTACGGATAAGATTGGACACCCTTGTCCCAAGGTATTTATATGATTGCACATATTCTACGGTCTGGCCTTTGATTACAGTGGCCTTGTGCAAGTGAGTATTCCTCCTCAAATCAGTGAGCATGTCTTTGGTGTTTGATATGTTTATCTGGAGGTAAGACTCCTCACACCACTGTACACATTCGTACAGGGCTGTGGCTAATATCATTATCGTTAAGCAGGCTAACAATTACAGAATCATCTGCATGCTTTGTAATGGTTCTATTATCATGTCTGCTCTGACACAATTTGTGTAGAGAATGTAAAGTAAAGTTGACAGCACACACCCTTGAGGAGAACCTGTGGATGAGCACTTCTGATCAGAAAGAACGCCATATGCCCTCACTCTCTGAGTCCTGTTTGTTAAAAAGTCAGGAATCCAGCCCACCAGATTGTTACTCAAGTCAAAGTGTTCTAAGAGCCTTCTGGTTAATACATGGGGCTGGATTGTATTAAAAGCAGAGGAAAAGTCTACAATATATCTTGAAGTATACTGAACTGAATATTGGTCGAAAAGAATTCGCAAAAATCCTGTTTTTATTCACGTTTTACACAATGTTCCAACTTTATTGGAATTGGTGTTTGCACAAGCTTGTGAATATTAAGAAAGTGTTAAGAAATGACAGTGTACTGAAGGGTAACATTGACAACAGACTTAATAGCGATATTGTACGGATGGAAAAAAGAATTAATTAACCCAGTGCTTCCCTGAATTCCAACTCCTGTTCCAGGATTTTTTTTAGCTTTGTAACCTAATTTATTTTAAGATTGTACGTAATCATAATGTTTTCAGCGTTTAAAAGAATAGGTTGCATTTGCAGGGAAGCTTACTTGCACACTGGTTGCTGTGCGAAGCGTTAATAATTAATTTATTAAATTCACTTCTAAAGTTGAAGCGTTGGTCATTAAATAATTTATGAAATTGGATATTAGTGCATCGTGAAAATTCGACGCGTGGTATGCATTTAAAATCATTCATTAGGTCTTTGCAGTTCGGCTTCTGGGAAAGTTGTAGGAGGGCTATAATATGCGATTGTATGAACAACAATTATCCAATTAAACAATAAACTAGAGAGACAAAAAATGTAACTTAATTACCGTCCATGCAATCTCATTGTAGCCTTCCTCCGTGACGCAAAGCTGTATGTCATAATGGCAACGCAGCTCATTGGAAGCCCATTTGCCCAGTAAATAAATTCAGTTTACAATCTGATCCTTGCTCAGAAAAACTGCATTTTTACTCCTGGATTAGCGAAGCTTAGGAAAGAGTGCTCTGATGAGACTCAAGCATCATTCACTAATCAATCAATCAATCAATTTGCCGTTTGCACGACCACGGGCGGTCAGATTCACAAACAGTTTATCCAGAAGTTAAAGGGGACCTATTATGCTGATCCTTCTTTTCATACATATTAGTAATGTTATAATGTTGATTGTCCATGCTCAACCTCTGAAAAGTTTCTAAACATAAGATACAGGGGTTTTGCCGTAATCCAAGAACGTGATTTCGTGAGCGTGATTTCCTCTCTGAACAGCTCCTCCCGAGATCTTCACGAGATCTGGGCAAAACCTGACGCCAGGTTGTGCCGTCCAATTAGTACAGACCTAGCCAGAGCCAACCACTGCGCTGGACCTGCCCACACCGGAAACTATTCTAGCAGGCACTAACAATGGCAGATCATACTATGCCTTAGTAGCGTCGACACTTTTGGAAATACAAAAGAAGAACCGCAGATCATTTGAGGTGCAATTTTGTTAGTATCTCTCCCAAAGCTACTTGTCCGTTTACTTTTGAACGCAAAGAAAAACAAATATTTCCCTTCGAAAAGACAATGCCACCAGAAATCAGTGGGTAGCTTTTTTTGTTTGCTGGCAGCAAACAGCCACGGCCAAAGGGAACGTTAGCTGTTTGTGCTCAGCATTTCACCAAAGACAGCTTTGTCAATAAAGGATAATTCGACACAGGATAAGCGTTTCAGCTGCTTCTCAAACCTGAAGCAGCTGAATCGATCAAGCGCTCGGAGGCACAAGCTGTAAGTAACCATATAACAGCAAATAATGTAAGTGAAGCTAACGTGTTACGGGTGGCTAGCAGGACAGCTAGCGATAGTTAGCACTAACAACTGGCCTCAAACGCAGGCTTTGTAAAATATCTGAAGATAAAGCCTGTATCAGTCGCGACTGTCCGTGACTCACAGACATAGAAGCTGTAAGTTGCTTTTACTGCATAAGCCAACCTGACGTGATAGCCAGTTGATTGTGGCTGTAGCACAGCGGCTAACGTAGCCAAGTTACTGTTGCTAATGTTTGTGTCCTAAATATGCAAGAGTGATATCAGGGGAAATTCTACAGAAGGTGTGTGAACATATACCTCATTTGAAGCTAACTTTTAATACTCGTTTGTAATTTGGATGCTTGGTACAACTGTTCACAGTAACAGAACTTGCTGTCTGTAAAACCTGTATTGCAAGGGTTTGTCTCTGTGGTTATGACCGCTCGGTTACCAGCTACTGCATGTTAGTTTGCGTGCCGTGCTAATTAAAAATGCTCCTGGTTAACTTATATGCAGTAATTCTGATCCGTATGCTTGTGTTACTTCGGCAAGCATCAATGTGGCAGTTTTATCATAACGTTGCCCGATTGTAGCCACTACAGTTAGTGATCGCTTCACTTATCCATGACCGGGATCAGCCGGATACTTCACAAATGTCTGAGCAAGCTCTCTGGTGCTACCATGAAAGCAATGCGAAACGCAAAAGCTCTACTGGTTTACAAATGATTTCTCTGCACTACCTTGACATAATTTCATCCCCCTTTAGAAATTGTTGTGGCTAATAAAAAGCCGAAAAAGGCGGAGATTAAATAGGTAATGCTTTCCTGTAGAAGTAATCGATTCGCTAGCTCCACATAAGCAACTTGTCCGCGCTAACGGAACTTACGGTCTGCAAAACCTGTATTATGTTCATAACATAACCGAGCTCTCTCAAGCTGTCGCGCACTATCCATAAAGCTGCTTTCACATCAGATACCAAACGAATTTTTCGCGCGACAGATTACATTCAAAGTTATGACCGCTTATCAGCTACTGCATGTTAGTTCGCATGCTCTGCAAATTAAAAATGCTTCTGGTTAACTTATGTGCAGCAATTATGATCGGTATGCTTGTGTTACTTCGGTAAGCATCAATGTGACAGTTTCATCATAACGTTGCCTGATTGTAGCCACTACAGTTGAAGCTAAACGGAGAGGTGCTGTATGTGTCTGCCGAGTTGGGCTGCAGTTAGACCAGACGTAGATTTTGCAGAGCTTGGGGTGCGTTTTTGGGTGCTTATGAAACGATCGCTTTACTTAATCATGACCGGGGTCAGCCTGATACATCTCCAATGTCTGGGCAAGCTCTCTGATGCTACCGGTGAAAGCAATAGGGAAGCGCACAGGCTGTAACGTGTCCGGTACAACAAACGATTTCTTTGCATTGCCATCGATTGAATATTAAATTCTTTCCTGTAAAAGTGATCGATTCGCTAGCTCCACATAAGCAACGGTTCACGCAGACGGAACTTTCGGTCTGTAAAACCTGTATTATGTTCATGACATAACCGGAGCTCTATCTAGCTCTTGCACGCTATCCATAATGCGCCCATTTTCCGCGAGGAAAAGCTGGTCATTCCGAAGCAATAAGTAAACCATTACCACGGGCAATTTCCGAAAAGGCCGTTTAGCTTGGAGCTTTCGCCCCTCCGTCATATACCAGCGCGGAAGCTGTTCGTTTCTCCACGCTAACAACCAACCACAGCTATGCACACGAACCAGCAGGTCCTAATACACACCGAAGCAGTCCATAAGCTGTTGGTCCACTTTTAGCTGCTCCTCACTGTCCCTGTTTCCCTCTAAACTCAGACCCACCGGATTTCTACGGTCTCCGGTCTACACTTGGGCATGTCAACCCGTTCTATAAATGTGTCTATATGGGGTGGATTCTAGCTTTCCCTGCATCCTAGCTATAAAGTAAAAAAAACCGCAGTACTCACCACTGTCGCTGTAGCAAAATGTAGCCGATAGCAAATTTGAGCTTGAGCTGCCAGATTTTCGCACTGCGTCCTCCACTTTCGCCGCTGCGTTTGTTAGAACAAGTTCATTTCATTAGATCTATATTCTAGCATCAGGTTAGATTGCGGAATTTTCCCGCCGCTTCCTTATGGACACTCTCCCATTGCCCATGATGCAGTGCGCTTTCGATACTCTGGATGTGACACCACAAACACACACAGCTGCCATTGTGACAGACAACAGATGAAGGCGAAAGCGTGCAATTCAAAGGAATATGAACAAACCAGTGATCCCAGTCTAGAAATTTACAATGTTGTGAAGTATTATATGATGCAGACGTTTCTATTTAGTCATTTTCTGAATCAGGTGCTGGTAAGATTCTGTACAGAGATCTGTCCTCTACAGACCAAGTGTGAGATTGTCCCACTGAAGCATACCGTGTTCGAGCATTGATCCGTTATGATGTAACAGTACGGCTCGAGGAATATGGACCCATCGCTCTCATTTCATATGGACCCAGGTCCATATTTCCCCACACAATATTTTGAGCAGAAAATCAACAAAATATTTAAGCCAGACGCATCAATGCATACCCCAGACATTGGTAATTTTGCCCACATGGAAATTGAGTTCATAAACATCTAGATCAATAAGCTTGCCTTGTTTTCGAATCCGAAGATCTAGGTATGGAATGCACTTATGACAATTTTCCAGAACACAAATGCAGTAAAGAAACCATTTGAAATTATTTTATTTTGTTCTTGCAGATGGTTAGAACATATACAAAAAGACGGAGCAAAAACAGCTGAAGGAAAAAGGCTATAGGAAAAAGCTGAGCAATAAACCCCAACAGCAAACAGCAAAGAGCTCAACTGCATAAAGAAAATCAAAGAAACCTGCTCAAAAACGTCTCCAAGGACCAGCGAATCCATTTGCCAATTTTTACTGCATATACTGCCAGGAACTGTATGTTGACTTTCCAGAATTTCCTTGGATTCAGTGCAATCAATGTAAGCAGTGGTCTCATGAGAACGAAACAGATTATGAAGGATTTGGGACATTTGTTTGTGATGAGTGTCGCTGAGAACATTATCTAAAGTGAAGTGCAGATTTAAAAGGGCCTATATTCTTCAGAGTGTCCTTATATTTTTTAAAAATTAAATAAGGATTTATATTTATACATTTACTCAAGAATTTTTGTGTCAAAATAAAGTTTTACCCTATTCTTCAGTGTACTTGCATTGGTATTAATATTATTTGGTGTCGGAAACCTTTTGAAGCAATACGGACCCCATGTCCATATTGCCCCAATGTCAGGGTCTATATTAGACACATTGTGAGGAATATGGACATAGTGAGGGATTTCACGATTCCATTCGTGGTGGAGCCATCTGCGGAGATATGTTTCTCATATTATCCAGATATGTAGCAAGCTTAGGGGTCTAATAGATCAACTACTTACGGGCTGTGGCAAGCCATTTGTCTTGGCGACAGCTCATAGCAACCTTAGGGGTTCCATATTACCTCCACTTCCCCGACATTAAAATATAAATACATTTAAATATAAATATATAAATTAGTCAGTATAGTTAAGTAAATAAATATGTTTTTATTTGAAAATTACATTTTTCAAGGGACTACTTCTATTTATTTCTGGGAATTTTTATTTCATAATTCCACATTTGCTTATTTATTTCATAACACTTTTATTTCCAGATGCCAAATTAATTTATTTCATTTCTCACAGTCAAATGAATGGGGTGTGGTTAGCTCACGCATTCCGACTGAAGCAACAGCACCAAACACGGAATATACAGCAGGGCTGAATGCACGAGTAAACCGCAAAAATTTCTGTCTGATGGGAAGGCAGTCAGCCATATGGTCTGTGGAGGGTGTAAAGTGCAAATTTTAATGTAATAATTACCAGGGGAAGAAGCAAATCTTTAAATGACAAATGAACTGTTGAAATAGTGGTCACGTGTCTGTGTGGTTCAGTGCCATCTCCATACTGAATATGGTTTTGCTTGGTAAACATGGCCGCTTTATTACCCCGCCCGCAAACGAAGTGCGAGAGGGGTTATGTTTTTGTCTCCGTTTATTTATTTATTTATTTATCTGTGTATGTTTGTCTGTGGACAGCCTACAGGCCGCAGTTTTGGTCGGATCGTTTTCATATTTCACAGAGGGGTTGGTAATGGTCCAAGTGAGAAGTGATTAGTTTTTGGTGCAGATCCGGATCAAACTGTGGATTCTGGATCACTTTGAAAATTTTGTTAACATTGGGAGATTCAACATTTTCTTTAATAACTCCATCAAAAACATAATGAATCACTTGAACATCAACACACTATAGCCCTCCAGGGAGGGCAACAACCGTGAGTAGTTTGATCCAGATCCGGATCTGGCAGATAAAAAACCTATAAAATATCGGCCATATTTGAAGGTCGTGAGCACAGGCTGGGTATGTGGCCTCCGGACACACCCTCTAGTTTGGAATGTCACAGTAGTCGTTAGCAGCTCGAGCCAGTGGCCAGCGTGAGCCGTCATATAAACCTACAATACCGTTATCTTACATTAGCTTGTGGATCTACATGGGCAAAGACGATCAGTTGCATGATGGCATACCTCAGACCAATGTAGTGTATGGAAGCATATAGCTAACAATATTAAGTGTCACTGCATGGATAGACCATGCAAAATCTGCTGCGAGTCAATGGATTTTCTTCAAATTCCTACCATAGACTGGTCCTGGGCTAGAATGAGGGCAGGTAAAACCTTTCGGTGAATAATCATTCTGTTCAGGGGTAAGGGGCAATTAACCCTTCCAATGCATTTCCAATGCAAAATTTTTGTGAAATTGACAAACTTTGCCAATTATTGGCACAATACTTGACAATCAAGACAGACTTTGCTTATAGGTAAACTGCAGCAGACATCCTAGGCTTTCTATAAAAAATATAAAATGTTGCATACTGCAAGGCATTATGGGTATATTAATGCCTTAAAAAAGGTTAACCCCTCAAAATCATAAAATAATGCTATATTTACATGCCAATATCCCAACTGCCACGGGGAGTTGGGCGACGGTTTTCCCAGAGGAGCAAGTCCAAGTGTCATTTGATCATTCAAAAAAAAAAAAAAAATTTCTGGGCGCTCATATTAGGTTTTGATATGGAGCACTTTGATTGACCCCATGTCCGTATACTTGTCCACAAGCCATAATACCATGTTTTGTGGCTGGATATGACTGTAGATGACTTAAAAATGCCTGCTAGCCTATAAGGAGGCAAGTGGAGGTCATCCCCCATCTAAACAGCCCCATCACCATCTCACACCTGCTTCTCAACTGGCTCCGTGGCAGCAGCAGTGTTGGACTGCCCCTCGCATTGGGTTACAGGACTCCCAGATTTTTCGTCCCCTAATGATAAAAAAAAGTGCCACCATTGCTGACAGACGGATGGACGAACGGACGAGGGACTGGGTTAGGGTTAGAGATAGGGATAGAGATAGTGCTATAATGCAGGAAGAGGGCAAAGCATTATTGGGGATGAACCATCCAGGGATGAAGAGTCCAGGGACAAAAAGTTTATGGTGACGAAAAGTCCACGAGAACGAAGAGTCCGGGGACAAAAATTCCTAGGGGATGCATAGTCCGGGGACAAAAAATCTGGGGATGAAAAATTCAGGGACGAAAACTCCAGGGACAAAAAGTCCACGGAAGAAGAGTCCTAGAGCCCTGTTATTGACACTTGACACACATTCCGAACAGATAGTTTCCAAATGGCAGCGGGGAGTGATGAATCCCAGGTCACTATGCGATAAAATTCGGGTTTTTCAATGTCTCTCCTGCCATTGCATGCGGTGTAATGTATTGCTTTGAGAAAGTGTGACAACTCCATTCAAAACCACTGTTCGGGGCTAAAAATTCCTCTTAGAGGAGAACATGGAGAGAAGGGCTCACGACTGCCACTGGAGAAGGAGTGTTACGACATTGCACTGTGTGCTGGGCTATTCCATGCTGTTGACAAGGACATCACTGTCTGTCCAGCACATAGATACAAGCTTGGCCTTGACTGGAAGCAGTCGCGAAAGTGCCAGCACCCCTTCCACCATTCAAGTCGTCCGCGGCGTCAATGCATTGATGCAGCCACATTGTTATCCCATAGCCACAAAGTAGCCTGATTAACCACATGGTCTATGAGAAGAGTAGAGACTGGAAGGAAGGAAAACCCTGGGGCGGTGGCTAAGAAAAGCAAAGCCTGTTTTGTGAAAGAGGACTGGCTAACTACCAAGCAGGCTTCAAGCTACTTCTCCCATCTCTGTCCAACAGAAGTGTGGCCACTTGACCAAGGATAATACTGATACTCCTTTAGATGACCAGCACATGTTAGCCTCCTCCATGACAGCAAGATCGTGACTGCGGGCAAAGGTCATCGAACAGGGGGATCTGTGAACTCTTAGTAATTCTGAAAGA
Organism: Gymnothorax javanicus; assembly: GCA_029692085.1. Classification (NCBI taxonomy): domain Eukaryota; kingdom Metazoa; phylum Chordata; class Actinopteri; order Anguilliformes; family Muraenidae; genus Gymnothorax; species Gymnothorax javanicus. The sequence goes on from CM056197.1 coordinate 15,241,114, forward strand.
GTTCACATGGATTCTGTATCATGTATCATATTGGCTGACAACGTGGATACTTCAGTTGTCTAGAAAAGTTTTGTTCATTCTTGATGTGATTGTCTTTGGTACCATTATCATCATTATAGGCTGAACCTGGGCAAACTAGTATCATCTTTTTTTGTGGAATTACAGGACCTGTTGGGCCCAACACTGCTTTATATATTTGATCCTAAATATTTTGAAATGCAGATACATTTCAACAGGTTGTTTTTTCTTTTTGTTCTTCACTTCCTAATGCTGGCTTCTCTGGCGGTCTGGTAGTTGCTGTCATTCACGGCCAGTCATTCTTGAACTGCTGGGTAATAGATAGTGGCACCACTCCTGCTAACATGGTTAAGTCCATTATGCCTCATTAGTGGACTCTTTAGACTTTATTTTGACAAGACCTAAAGTTTGAAACAAGCAGAAACGAAGTGTTCAGGTCTATATTGGGTTGTTGCCAATCTGGTCATAAGAAAGTAATTAGTCAAAGACATTCTGTGCCGTATGAAAGATTTACGGAATATAGGATTGTGCATGGAAAAATGCCTGACACGCCCCTTTCCCAGGGAAACGGTCATATTTATGGTAGAATACCCTTAGTTTTCAAGTGTTGGCATTATACTTGAATGGATAAGGCCAGGGCAGATAAAATAACATTGGTAGTGTTACTTGTTTAGTGTACAGGTTTGTAATTCCAGATACAGCATATAGGTGGCAGCACTGCAAAACAATGAAATGTTCTCCTCATTTCCGGTGCTACTACGGAGTACGGAGTTGAGCGCCCAGATTTTTTATTTCTGATTATGAAAGAGCAAGTTATTAGCCACCATTTCCACCATGATTTGTAGTTTCTACCCCTGTGGCAGATGACTTATAAGGGGTCGAATAGGCCTACACACAATTCCAAATATTGGGGTGGGGGAAATATGTTGACACATGACTGGCACATTTGGAAATATTTTTTGATCATTCTCGGCAGTTTGATAGGTCATTCTATGGGCAACATTCACACAAAGGGGCAATGTTGAAAGTTTAGCCGTTTTATGTGGAGGATGACCCAAATTAACCCCTTGAAAATCCTTCAAAAATGGTCCAAAATTCATTTTTTGGTGATTATTCCAACAAAACCAAATGGATGACGCTCATATTGATGGTTCATTTATAACTTGGCAAGGTGCATGAGTATACCAAATATTGGCAAAATCGGCTGACCCCGGGTTATCACCCTTTGCATGGTCTATCCATGCAATGCCACTTAACATGAAAATGCATTCTCAGAAGTGTGTTTTCATTTTCAAGATGCAAGCGCATTATTTGTATCAAAATGAAAATGTAATCCTCCACTTTTGAATTTTCATTTTCAAGTCCGTGTATGAAATTTTTATAACAAATTTAAAATTAAAATACATTCCTCATTTGCGTTATGATTTTAAAAAAGCGCCCCGCAATATTACAAACAAAAGGAAAACGAAAACGCGAATCTTATTATGCAAATACATTCTCGGACACTTCTTTCCTTTTTCAAGAAGCAAGCGCGTTATTTCTATCGTCATGTAAGTGATAACGTACTTGTCCACTTTGCCTTTTCTTTTTCAAGTCCATGTGCACGCTGTTCTCATCTGTGAGAAGTGCGCCGCCATATTGCTGACAAAATGAAAAGGAAAATGCTAATCTTATAATGCAAATACATTCTCGGAAATGCCTTTTCTTTTTCACGGTGTCTGTTTCATAATTAAAACGCTGCCATGGTTCGCCACTTTTTTTTCATCTTCATGAGAGACTGCCTTGCCTGGCATTGCGTTTTTTCGATTTCGTGGTCCCACGCGCTTTTCCTAACATAAATCAGATGTAAATTTATTGTCTCATCGGCTGTGTGAGAAGGCGGGACTTCCCTTCCTCAATTTGGTACGGATTGAATATCAACAAATACAAGCGATCTCAGTGGTTATCAATCAGAGGGAAATTCCTGCTGTACTTGGCATGGAAAGACCAGGGGCCTATTGCACAAAAGTCGGATCCTGAGATCCTGGATCAACGCCAAAGCGAGGATTGCCATATCCCAAACAGCGCGTCGCTGGCTTAATTGATTGCACAAAGCCAGCAGCGGGTGAAGGAGGATAGGCTAAGTGAAGCCCGGTGCCGCTGATCCTGCTGAGTGCGCGCACTCGGCTACCTCAAATAGACCCCGAGATCGATCACAGAATCGCTGATCATCACCATGGACACTAAGTAGCTGCAGCAGACGCATGCGCCAGCAACACTCAAAGACCACGTTCAGACAGACGGACGATGGGATCTCTGAAATGCCTCTGCTTGCTCTTCCTTTAGTTTCTGTCTAAATGTGCGAGACGTTTGAGAGGAGTATTAAAGTGAGCTAAACTCAAGTGAAAGTAAACTCGGGAGGTGTTTCAGCGCTGTCAAAGAAGAGTAGCTGATGCACTTCGGCGTACCATGAACGAGATAAGCTGTCGCTGTCAGACAGATTTAACATTGAGCGAGACTCGGTGGCTAGAACTTGTGTGTCATGCACACAGCTAAAGCAAAAAGAAAACTGTGTAAGGAGTGAAAGTATATTTGTGTCCGACATATATTACCTATTTTTGCCACAAGCCCTGTTTTGTCCTGTACAAACTGAATTGATAGTCCGATCTAGAAGACGTTTACAGATTAGTTGAGTTTACTTTCTGCTTTTAATCACCTCTGATGGAGGCATGCTCAAATTAAAAAGTAGAATGTTAGCGTCAGAAAATTACGTCAAGGAGCCTCCTGAAAATGTTTGATTCCAGTATCGCGAAGCGAGCGACATTGCACTCGTGTCCAGCACGACTCTACCTAACCCGTCGCAGTCTGAATAAAGTCAGAGAAAAGTTGCAGCAGTGCTGTAGGTAGGGGGTTACCGCAGCGATTTAAGACCGCGCTGAAACACGGTAACCTATGCAGCACAGCTCATTTTCTACTCTGATGGAAGTCTCAACTTGGGGAATAAGGACAAATCTCATAATGACGGATTCTAAATATGGTTAAAATGTGACATGGAAGGGGGACTGATTGAACTGTGATGGTCACTGTCACATGGATACTTGAATATAATGATCGAATATTAGCTATTTTACTGACATCAATGGTCACAAGTTTCTAAGATAATTACTCTGGACCTACTATAACTGAGATAGCAATGGGTAGTGGACAATTCAGAATGACTGTTAAGGACATTGATTTTCAATTTGGGTGACTGCTGAATGAGATGAGGTGAAATTGGCTGGAGACAGGAGCTTAGCTAGTTCGTAAGCTTGCTCCGGAGCTGGCTAGCTCCACAGACTTTGTTTCCATAGTAACTAGTGCCATGGCTTAGCTCACACGCTCTGTGCAACCGAAATGCAGCTTGAGATCAGACTAATCGCGTGCCGATCCTGGGCGAATCCCTTATCCTGCTTTCGTGCAATAGGCCCCAGCTTGTATCCTGAAAGCACAGATGCTAACTTACATAGCTGGAACCACTGTCTCTTTAATGGACGAACTTCTGGTAAACGCAGCCCTGGATATTATGGAGCTTCACTAAGAGTATACAGTTTTAAAGATTCAGCTCTCGCACTCGTGAGCTTGGATTAACGCTGCTTCCACTCAAACTGAGTGCTTACACTTAGATCTGTTGATGTTTGGACGGGTTATCTGCACGTGATCTGTACAAACTGAGAACATAGAGTACAAGTAGAAAAAAAATCTATAAAGGTGGAGTCTCATTAAGGGTGTTTTCTGGCCCAAACCACCGAATTCAAAATAATTTTCAGCATTGATACACCACCCTATGGGGTTCATGAATCTACCAGCGAAACCAGCGATACCGGTATCAATTTTCTTTATTACAAAAAATTATATTTTTAACTTTTTTTTTGTTTTTGGGAGGGGCCACCAATTCTGCGGCCCCACAAAGTGTCACCAATAATTATAATCATGTGCTTATCAATGTACATTGTAGCTGATATATTTTCCTAATGAATAAAAAAAGAATTTGTTGAAATTGTTGTCATACTGCCGAGATAGGAAGATTTGTTCAAAAAATATGTTCTGAAATGGAGATTTCCAACGGCCACGTGTGTAAACGTACTGGTCACGAATATGCAAGTATGCAAGCAATCAGACAGACGGTTTTGGCAGTCAGAGCCGAAAAGCGGCGGGAGCACTAACCGAAACTCCATTAACTCCCATATTAAATGCGACAAGAAAATTCTGGCAGGGAAGTCGAAATACAGTTTTTTAACTTGCTCTTGTTCCCACATTTTTGGCACTACACGCACAATTTTGACATTTTTCGCTCAGCAGACTCTTTTCTTTAGTATGGTGCCTCCATTTCGTAGATTGGACAGACTATCTTTGAGGTAAGAGTGGGAGTATTTAAGAGATGCATTAGCTCAAATCTCAGTTGGACCAAATTAACTCAAATGGCTGAGTGATTAAGCAAACAACAGAGACAGCTCTCGCGCTTCCAAAAGGACGTCCAACCATCCAAAATAAGGAAGCAAAGTGAGGGAGAAAGAAGAAGTATCTCGGAATCTGAGAAAAGAAAGCAAAAATAAAGAAAAGGGAATTTCCCTAGAGAAATAGGAACCACAAAAATAACGCGAAGATATTTTGCGAACAATTCCTGACTACAGATATCTTCTGCCTGTTGTGTTAGCTAAAACCAGACACTCCAGCGAGGGAGGCGTGGCGGACATCCGGCTTATATAGACCCAGAGGAAGGTGCCGCCCACGCCTGACGAAACAGCTGGAAGGAATCCGAAAATTAAAGGAATAGAAGTGGTTCCGAAAGGAGCCACAAGGAGAGTCTAAAAACCACAAACACAGTCAAAACCATGACAGGACCCCCCCTAAGGAACGGCTCCTGACGTTCCCATGGAACCCTGGGCACGGAACTGAAATATCAGGGTGGGATCCAGGATATCCCGAGAAGGGACCCAGCACTGCTCCTCAGGACCATATCCCTCCCAGTCCACCAAAAACTGGACCCTGTGACCAACACGCCTCTCGGCCAGAATGCGACGCACGGTGTAAACCGGCCCCCCTCAATCATCCGCGGCGGCGGTTTGTCAACCGGTGCCAGGACGCTTGTGCTCACCGGTTTAAGTCGAGAAACATGAAACGAGGGGTGAATACGCAAGGATCTCAGGAGCTTTAATTGGACGGTGACAAGGTTGATCTTCTGCACTATCTTGAAAGGACCAATGAAGCTGGGAGCCAACTTCCGTAACTCCACTCTCAAAAGAAGGTTCCGAGTGGAAAGCCAAAATTTCTGGCCAACCCGATAAGATGGGGCCAAACGGCGCTTTCTATCAGCGGTGGTCTTCTGTTTCCGCCCAGAGCGCAACAGAGAGGACCGGACCCTGGCCCAGACCAATCGACAACACCAAACAAAATGATTAACCGAGGGAACTTCTGAATCCCTCTCAGTCTCCGGAAAAAGCGGAGGCTGATAACCCAACTGAGCCTCAAACGGGGAAAGGCCCGTGGAGGAGTTACACAGAGTATTCGACCCATGCCAAAAAACGACTCCACGAAGAAGCATTGTCAGCCGCTAAACACCGAAGTGTATTTTCTAGCCACTGGTTAATACGCTCTGTCTGCCCATTGGTCTCAGGGTGGAAACCAGACCAAAGGCTCACTGCGGCCCCTAGCTAGTTGCAGAAAGCACGCCAGAATTTTGCCGTAAACTGCGGGCCACGGTCTGATACCACATCCTGAGGCAGACCATGCAGCCGGAAGACATGGTCCACAACAAGAAGGGCCATCTCCCGCGCCAAAGGGAGCTTAGTGCGATAAGCGGGAGCAGGGCGATAAAGTGGGCGGTCTTAGAAAAGCAGTCAACCACGACCAAAATCACGATGTTGCCTTCCGAAACCGGCAGACCTGTAACAAAATCTAGAGCAATATGGCTCCATGGATGCTTGGGAACGGGCAACGGCCGCAACAGACCGGGGGGGGGTGATGGGAAACCTTGTTCCGTGCACAGATGCAACATGCCGCCCCAAATTCCCGGATGTCCTTATTCATGCTGGGCCTCCAAAAGCGTCGGGTCCATGTGGACCGACCCTGCTGATACAATGAAGCAAAGGAACGAGACTGTCCTGGCATGAGAAATGCATTTTTCAGCCTTGACAAAAAGTTTGGCTTTAAGGAGGACCTCACGCACTTGTCTGACATGTTGTTTATGCTCCGAGAGAGTTGAAAAAAAAAATCAGAATATCGTCAGGGTAGACAAAGACGAATTTCTCCAAAATCTCTCGGAGGACGTCATTAACGAGTGCCTGGAACACAGAGGGGGTGTTAACCAATTCGAGAGGCATGACAAGATATTCGTAGTGCCCTTCATGGGTATTAAAAGCAGTCTTCCATTCGTCCCCCTCCTGGATCCGGACCAAATTGTACACGTTGCGGAGGTCTAATTTAGTGAAAAACAACGCCTCCTTCGGGCGTTCAAATGCAGAGTTCATTAAGGGCAGAGGGTACCGATTCTTAATGGTTATGTAATTCAAGCCCCTGTAATCGATACAGGGCCTCAAATCGCCATCCTTTTTCCCAACAAAGAAGAACCCCGCTCCAGCAGGAGACATAGAGGGTCAGATAAAACCATTCGCTAGAGCCTCCTGAATATACTCATGCAATACCTTGCGCTCTAGCCCTGACAGTGAGTATAACGCAGCCCTGGGGGGAGTAGTACCAGAGAAAGTTAGATCTCACAATCGTAATCACGATGCGGAGGCAAAGACGAAGCTCGTTGTTTTCTGAAAAACCTCTGCGAGATCAGCATAATCACTTGGAACATTGGGAGGTAAACCAAAGTTCAGCGTGGCCCCTACACACCAATCTTGTTCAGAACCCAACGACTCAACAACTGACTCAGAGTCAGAAAAATCCTCTGACTCGAAATCCTCCTCTTCTGGCTGACGCCAGTCAAATTGAGGATCCCACTCCAACTCTTCCTCCGCCCCATTATCTAAATCGCGCAAGTTAAGTAAACCTCCCTCCTCGTCATCACTCCAAGCGTCAGCCTCCCCCATGGGTTGACGTTCAGGGCGACACACCAGAATCTCACTACAGTGAGACCTACAGTCAGAGCCCCACTGGACGACTGGATTATTTTGACTGCCCCAAAAGATATGTGGCCTATGTTCAAGCAACCAAGAATGACCTAAAACTACAGGAAAAACCGGGGAATTGATTAGGAAAAAACAAACTCTCTCGGAATGACCGCCAAATGGGATAGGCACAGTCAATAATTCAGAGACCTTGGTTATAAGCCCTGATCCCAACGGGCGACCGTCCAAAGATCTGACCATGCAGGAATGCAAGAGAGAATGAATGGGAATGGAATGTTTCTTAGCCCACTACGCATCCATAAAACAATCAACGGTCCCCAAATCCAAAAAAGCCTCAACAATTATTCTCTGCTTCCCCACAGTTAACTCTACTGAAATAAATATTCTAAAGGGAGATTGAGCCTGTCCCTCTAGCGCTCTCCATACTGCTAGAGGGACTTCCCATTTCCCTTGAGCTCAGGACAACGTGGATGGATATGCCCCGTCTTGTTACAATGATGACAAATTATTCGTTTGCGAACAGGCTTACGATTCCGGCTCTCATATGAACCATCAACCTGCATGAGCTCACTAGGAGTGGGAATTTCAGTGGGCGGAGTTTGGGCTGTGTGCGTGTTGTAAGGAGAATTAACCCCTTTGCTGGTAGGAGCCAGTGCAGTTTGTTTTCTCCTTGTTATGTTCGCGGATACGATTGTCGATCCGCACAGCAGTATGAACTAACGACTCTAAAGATGCATAAGGCTCTAACGTCACTAGGGCAACCATTACTTCCTCCGCCAAAGCCTGAATAAAAACGGTCATAAGGGGTGCTTCTGGCCACCCTGTCTCTGTGGCCAAGGAGCGGAAAGAAATAGAAAACTCCGCGATGCTCTCAGAGCCCTGTCTCAAATGCATCAGACGCATAGCTGCGTCCTGACCACACACGTCCTGATCAAAAACAGAAATCATCTCTCTCATGAGAGTATCTATTGAATTAACAACCGGCGATCTAGATCGAATGAGTGGCCCCACCCAAGTGAGAGCTGTGCCGGACAATACATCATTTCGTCTCCACCAAATTTCACAAATATGTTCATTGTTTTGTTCTTACAACATCAGCATATCATTTGAGCTTAGGCATGCCCCAGTGGCTCTATAGCGCCACCAAACACATGGCCATTTTCGCATCAAGACGCTTGGATTTACATGAAATGTGGTGGGGTGATAAGAGTTTATAATGAAGTATTTTGTTAATTTTATTGAAATTTTTTTCGCCAAACAGGAAGTGAGCTATGAGCCATTTCCTGAGTTTTTACAAATTTAACGAACACATTTTTGAGAGCCTTAGCATGCTCGAAAACTCACAAAACTTTGCACACAAGTTTAAATTGTGATGCTCATCAATTTGATGTTTGCCCTACGCATAACACACTGGCTCTACAGCGCCCCCTAGTCAATAACTGCATTTTCCGGGCCGCAACATGCTCGAAAACTCACAGAATGTTGCACGCGCATAAGCCTGGCATATATTTTACAACAGTACAGGCTTTGCACCTAAGCGTGGCAAAATGGCTCCATAGCGCCCCCTAGAAAATTTCAACAAAGCAGCTCTTGAAGCCTCTTTAACGAGTCTACCACTGTCCAATGCTCGCGAATGCACACCTGCACCCGTCAGGGTCTCACCACCACCCCCAATGTGCACAAGAGTGCGAGGGCCCGTTCATCACTGCTTGCAGCTTTCTTTCTTATTCTTTCTTTCTTTCTTCTTCTTACACCTCTTTCAACCTAAATTTGACCCCCGAAACCTGTTCAAAAACTTACCAAATTTGGCATGCACCTCACGCCTGGCAAACAATTCTATAAAACGTAAAACATATCCCCCAAAGTCCCAAAATGTGCTCTCTAGTGCCACCTACAAACACTAAAATGGCCACTATGGCTTTGTAGGAACGTGATAGAGAAATCAAACCAAAACTTTGTGGTTTGTCACAACAAGACCTAAAAATTGTATACCCCTGACCTAAATCTAACAGGAAGTCCACTATTTGCATTTCAAAATAACAGTTCGCCCTTAAATTTGGCCTTGAACAAATGCGAACTCCTTTAAGGGCGTTCATCGTATTGGCTTCAAACGCTAATAGATGACAAAGGACACCCTGCTGATGAAAACTTATGTGTAACTTTGTCATTACTTGAACGGATTGATTTGATGAGGCATCAAAGATGGCGTCCCTAATCACGTTATCTGCCTTTTCTGATGTGTACGCCATTTCCAAGCAAAATTTCACCCGATAAACATGGTCCAAAACTCACCCAATTTGGCACGCACCTCAGGGCAGGCAAAAAATTGAATAAAACATTAAAAAAATCCCCTCAACTGCCAAAGTGTGCTCTGTAGTGCCACCTAGAAACACTAAAACAGCCACTATGGTTTGTTGCAATATCATAAAATTTAGAAAAAATTCATGCATCATTCGTGAATGATCTTGTGTGTTTTCACTTGTTTTGCTGAGGTTTCATACAAAATTTGATGCAAGAAAAAATTTTATAAATATGGCACATTGTACAGTAAAATATACCTTTTTGCTGTGGACACACCGTTTTACCCATCAGAACACCGTTTGGAAAACTTCATATCCTCCATGTGGAGAATGTCTGTGCCAAGTTTGATACCATTTGAAAGAATATTTGCCGAGATATTGACATGTTATGAATTTTCATATTTTGAGAAATATAGAGTGATGGACTTCTGAATTGACCATAGGTTGCGGGTACGAAAGTTTTGCCTGAATTCAGTGGACATCCTCCCAAAACTTTAGCTTTCTAGGATGTACGTGTGACTTCTTACGCATTGTAGAAGAGCTGCATGTGGAAGGCGTGCTGGCCAACAACATTGGTATCTAAAATCACATCATCTGCCTTCCATTATATTCATGAATTGGGAAAGATTCCACAATGCACAGCAGTGATAAAATCTGCAAAGAAACTTTGAACAGGTCGCATGGGTCATACCTCCAATTTACAGAAGAAAATTTTATAGTATATAAATCTATAGTATAGTAAAGGTGTTAGCACTCTACTCAAGATATAACATTTCTCAGTCTCGCACTGTCCAATGGTTGAGAACGCTCATCAGCGCCCGACCACATCTCGCCCCCACATCAACGTGCACAGGTGGGCAAGGACCCGTCCAACGCTGCTTGCAGCTTTAACCCTCATCCAACCAAGTTTTTTTCCTGTCACACAAAAACGTTAACAGATATGATCTAATGCTTCTAGGTTATTGTTTATTCAACCTTTGTGCTCATTTTCATTAAAAAACGATGAAGGTACCTCACCCCCCGGGGGTAGGGTAGGCTGTCAAAGTCGAAGGGTGGGGGGGGGTGGTTGCCACCAGCGTCAATTTTTGCCTGTTTTTGATACAAAATATGCTGTCAAATTAGTTGCAAATAGTATGCTATTATTATGCTTCATGCTCAAAGAACTTTGTAGACCACACTAATTGTCATCCTTGTTGATTTATTGATGTAGCTTGTCCTTGAATTTTTTTTTATTTTTTTTTACGTTTTGGTCAACATCAGTCATTTTACTAATTAGTGACATCATTGTAATGTACATTTATTACATTACTGTTACTCATTGGTATATAACAATATGTATGATACTAATATTGTTTACAGTAGCACTAGTATAGTACATGTAGAGTAGTGGAAAGTTGCTTACCTTCACCTAAAATTGAGGGGGGAAATATGTTACAGCTAAAATTGAGGGGAAAATATGAAAAAAACATGGATTTTTGGTTTTTTTTTCAAATATGACATCTATAATGACGTAATTGCGACGTCACAGTGCTGAAGTTTGTGATGTTTGATTCTTGTTTTGAAAGACAACATGTGTACCAGACATATTACTGATATTATAAGCCTTGTTCTATCATAGGGAAAAACAAAGTAAAGAAAATGTGAAAAATGTTCAGAAAACTATTTGTTTTCCTTTTGTGTGTGTTTTTCCCAAAATGAGTTATTTATGACATCATAGTAATGTTAAATTTATGTTACTCATGAGTTTAAAACATTTATAATAATACTAAAATATTAATTGTAGTATCAGTATTTCTAGAGGTTACAGAAAGTTACTCATTTTCAGCTAAAACTAATAGAAATATAAAAAAACATGGATTTTTGCCATTTTGATGTTTTTTCCTAATATGGTGTTAGTTATGACGTCACTATGATGTCATAATGTTGAAATGTGTTTTATTTGTACTTGACTTGAAGAGAGGACATCTGTAGCTGTACACTGATACCAAACAAGATGATGTTTATCGCTTAATTTCGAATTAATCAGGGGGGTGGGGGGGGGTGTGTGCCCCCCGGTCGGGGTTGTAATAGAAAAACCCTTAGTTGGACGAGGGTTAATTTATATGTATGTATAAGTTTATTGCCCCATTTACTTATTTTAAGATTTATTTCATTTCCATATTTATTTATTTTCATGGGCATATTTATTTATTTATTTATTTATTTATTTTTTGACGCAAATGTATGGAAGCCCAAAACTGCCAAAATTAAAAATAAATAAATGAATAAATATATAAATAAATGTATATTTAAATAAATATATAAATAAATACATTTAAATGCAATAAAATTGTGAAATAAAAAACATATGAATAAAATTTATGTATAAATTGGTCTCAAATCATTTATTTATTTCTATATTTATTTATTTATTTATTTATTTATTTCCATTTATATTTATTTCTTAATTAATTTATTTATTTCTGTATATACTTATTTAGGCATTTATTTATTATCTCCGCCAAGGAGATAATGCGATCGAGTCGGTTTATTTATTTATTTATTTATTTGTCTGTCTGTCCTTCTGTCTGTCTGTGGACAGGATTTCTCGGAAACTACTGGACGGATCTTCATGAAATTTTCACCAGAGGCAGATCTTGGGCCAGGGACGACTCCATTAAAATTTTTTGATGATCCGGATCCGGATCAGGATTCTGGATCCGGATCTGTATTTACGATCGTAGTAGCATTTCTCGGACACTACTGGACGGATCCTCATGAAATTTTCACCAGAGGTAGATCATGTGATCGCTTTGTACTTTGATGACGGCTTTGGAGAATGGATGCTTCAAACATACAAAAATCCCATTTAAACTTGTCACATGGGTGGTCCTGAAATCTTCCAAAGAGAAAGATCTTGCATTTGTATCAACATCATCCCTTGGCGGAGATCAGAAATCTCGGATTGCTCTTGTTTCTCAATTTATTTATTTCTATATATATTTATTTTCGTGGCAGTCCCGGACCAAGAAATCAAGAAATTTAATGGTAATAAGGGGGTGTGGCTTTCATCCCTGTCATCGCGTCGCCTTATTCCCATTGGTTGATCCATAACAGAGTGCTTAGATTGATTACACAGGCCTACCTCCTGCATCAGCCTGCTGTTTAGAATGGTCAATTCACTAAATTTGGGAATGGCTTCACAAAGACGAGCAGTAGCGAGAGACTGGAGACTTTTAGCTGACATTGCAGAAAATGAAAACGCCAATTTTGATTATTTGCTATTTCGCGTGGAAGCCTCGAGGAACTATATTTTGCACATATTTTCATTTAATGACACAGAGGTTGACCCTGAGGTGTTGACCAATTTGGTTGAAGTGGTTCATTGCCTGAATCATTTGCTCCTAAATGCTGACAAGGCTGTGGAACGCCCCTCTCTCGTACTCCCCATGGAAGCTGTGCAAAGCTATCTTTTAGCTGGTGTGCATGTCCGAGACATTGCTGCTCTTTTGGGGGTTAGTGAGAGAACCGTCTACCGCCGATTGGCAGAGCATGGCATCAGGTGAGTTTTGCACCTCGCTATTCAAGGCTACTCGGTATGGCTACGTCCCAAATACTTTCACTTTCTTCCTTTCCCAAAAAGACAACAGGTAATTAAAACAGTGAAGACAATATGTAATAATTAACTCAAATTGAGAGGTTCCGCCCGTGATACACAGCTCAAGTCTTGCCAAAAAATCCCATTCCCTGGTAAATTAAGTGCTCATTAAGTTTGGATCTTTTCAAAAGGGTGTCTGACGTAAACTGCATTGAGGATGGAGAGTTGGATGCGATGGTACGTGAGACCCTCTGCTGTCATCCTAACATAGGATACAGAATGATGTTGGGCCATCTCAACGCTCACGGTGTACGGATTCAAAGTAAGTGAATTACTTGGGTGTTATGCATTTAGTTTAAGTCACGAGTTGACTGCAGCCTTGCTATATGCATTTCGTAGTAGATTTTGGTTCAGAATGTGAAATTGAGAAGATCGCTGCCCATTTTGCGAAAAACGCAGTGTCTACATGTCCGAAAGTCAGACAGGGTTTTAATATAATGGAGTTTTTTTATGTTTTTTAAAATTATTTTTAATTCCAACTGCACAGAGAATTCCAGGCTCTCCGTCAGAGCCTGGAATTCAGTCAGGAACAAATCAACACTCTCATACAGGAAAACAAAATGCTAAAGCAGTCTGTCAACACACTGACCTCCCAGCTCACCCCAGTCATCACTGACAGTAATGAAAGAAACTATTCTCGACTTACTAGCACGCAGCATCCGGGACAAAATCGTCTTCACTGGAATTCCTCAACACCCCACAGACGACCTGGAAAAATCAGCTCTGGACTTCAAGATCCATCAACTCATACTCCCCGCTGATACCGTTGACGTAATCACATTTCACCGCGTTCAGAGAATGGGTCAGAAAAATATCCACAGTCGTCCTCGTCCAATCATTGCAAAATTCGAGCATTTCAAACAAAAGCAGCAAGTTCAACACCAGGGCAGACAGCTCAAAAGGAACGGACTTTGGACTCAATGATCCATTCCTGAAAGAAACCATGCATCCTTGTGAACAGCTACACCCCATCCGTAAACAGATGAAGTCAGAAGGAAATGAGGCAATACTCTCAGTGGACAAACTTTACATTGATGACAGTTATACCATGACAGGAATCCCCGGATTGCAGGATACATGCAAAAAAAGATGGCGCCGGCCTATGGCGACATGGTGGTGCTCTGTCTGTCGGTGTGTCTACTTATGTTGTTTTTACATGTGGATTATGTCTTTGGGATCATTAAATACGACAGATTGGCTCTCCTACATATTCGGGATTACATGGCTAAAGCTGAGCCTAAACTGAACTTTTATGACGACATTTTAATCGAGGCTGCGGACGCAAGTGTGGGACGGGTGATTATCAACTCCAAACTCCAGCCGAGAATCAGGAAACGGGGGAAAAGAGCCGGCACACTGGTTCGACTCAAACGAAGGAAACATCGGTCCCCATTACCAAGCATTTTACTCTCCAACGTCTGATCACTGGCTAACAAGCGCGACGAACTCTCCATTCTAATCAACAGCAGACGGGTCATTGCAGACTGCTCCGTGCTGTGCTTCACCGAAACCTGGCTCAACGCTGACAGCCCCGACTCGGCGGTACATCAAGAAGGCTTCAACCTACACCGAGCCGACCGCACCGAGGCGTCTCAGAAGACCAAAGGCGGAGGAGTATGCTTTTACATGAATCAGAGGTGGTGCACAGACACTACCGTAATCTCCCAAACCTGCACTACAGTCCTTGAAACACTATCCCTAAAATGCAGACCCTTCTACTTGCCCAGGGATTTCACATCCATCATACTGATCGCCGTCTACGCACCTCCCCAGGCTGCCGAGGCCGAGGCAGTCCAACAACTGTCTGCTCTCATCACGGACATTGAGAATTCCTATCCGGATTCTGTGGTGCTGGTTTTAGGGGACTTCAATCATGTCAGCCTGAAGCGGTCTCTGCCTCGGTTTAAACAGCAGATACGGGTGCCTACCAGGTATGATAAAACGCTGGATCAATGTTATTGTACAATTGCTAATGCCTATCATGCAGTGGCTTGGGCTCCTCTAGGGCAGTCGGATCATAACACTATTGTCTTAATCCCCGCCTACCGTCAGAAACTTAAGACAGTCAAATTAACAGCCAGGGTGGTAAAACAATGGTCTCCTCCGGCAATAGATGCTCTGAAAGACTGCTTCGATAAAACGGACTGGTCTGTTTTTAAAGAATTATGTCATGATCTTGATGAATTCACAGAAGTGGTCAATGCCTATGTAAATTTTTCTGAAAATGTATGTGTCCCGACTAAAACTGTCACTGTGTACAGTAATAATAAGCCATGGTTTAGCAGAGAGATTAAAACTCTATGGAAAAATAAAAAAATAAGAGTAATGCCTATAAGAGTGGAAATAAAGAAGCGTACAAAGCGGCTAAATATGAATTTGAGAAAGCTGTTACTAAAGCCAAAACTGATTACAGACACAAACTTGAGAACAAATTAAACAGCAATGATAGCAAAGGAGTATGGGAAGGCCTGAGGCAGATCACCAACTACACTAGCACAGCGTCAGTGGTGGATGATGATCTCGACCTACCTGACTGTCTCAATGAGTTTTACTGCCGCTTTGATAATAGCCATGCCAGTGCCTCTATGCCTCCTGTGGGCATAAACCCCTCCAACCCTCCACTGGTCATTGAGGAGGATGAGCTAAGGCGCCTACTAAGAAAAACAAAACTGTAGGAAAGCTGCAGGCCTGATCTGGTATCCTCCGCCACCATAAAACACTGTGCAGATGAGTTGGCTCCTGTCCTTACAGATATTTTCAACTGGTCGTTAAGGGAATGCAAAGTCCCAGACTGCTACAAGTCTGCAGTCATAGTCCCTGTGCCCAAAAAAACTAAGATTAGCTGCCTGAATGATTACAGACCAGTTGCTCTAACTTCTGTGATAATGAAAATCTTTGAACGCATTGTATGTGAATATCTGTCCAGAGTGGTCAGATTAGACCCCTTTCAGTTTGCATATAGAGCAAATAGGTCTGTTGATGATGCTGTGTCCCTATGTCTCCACTCCATCCTACAGCACCTGGAGACCCCAGGAAACTATGCGAAGATTCTTTTTATTGACTATAGCTCTGCTTTTAATACAATTTTACCTAACAAACTTTTTAGCAAACTACAGCAGATGGGCATTCATGAGTCTCTTTGTTACTGGGTCTTTGATTTCTTGCTTCAAAGAAAACAAATGGTTAGAGTCAACAACAAGACCTCCAAGGTGAAACGCATCAGTACCGGGGCCCCCCAGGGGTGTGTATTGTCACCTCTTTTATATTCATTGTATACAAATGATTGCGTGTCCCTCTCTGACCTCGTTAAAATGTATAAATTTGCTGATGACACCACACTAGTGGGGTTGATTTCGGAGGACGATGACACTGCATACAGAAAGGAGGTCCTCAGCCTGACTGAATGGTGCTCCTCACACAACCTTGAGCTAAATGTCTGTAAGACCAAAGAGCTAGTAGTGGATTTCCGCAGGAAGAGGAGGGTGTCCCAGCTTCTGTCCATAAAGGGGGGTGGAGGTGGAGCGTGTGAGACAGCTTTAAGTTTTTAGGCATCACAATCTCATCCTCACTGAAATGGGGAGATAATGTTAACTGTATTGTAAAAAAGGCCCATCAGAGGCTCTTTTTTTTCTCGGCAGTTGAGGAAATTTGGGGTTGCCTGTAAGGCGATGCTTCAGTTCTATCGGGCCACAATTGAGAGTGTTCTCACTTTCTCTATAACTGTCTGGTTTGGCAACTGTACTGCCCTGCAGAGGTCACAATTAGACAGAGTAGTACGCACTGCTGAGAAAATCATTGGACATAATCTCACTCCTATCTCAGACATCTATAAGGCCCGTATCCAAAGAAAGGGCCTGAAAATACTATCAGATAATACCCACCCTGCCAACTCCCTTCTAAATTTACTCCCATCAGGCAGAAGACTGAGGAATATCCCAACTAAAACCTCCCGGTTCCTCAATAGTACCTACTGCAGTGTCATCAGGTCCCTAAACAGCTCCTCATCCCTGCCCCAGTATCCAATGGAATTAAGAGAGCTGGTTCAGTAATGGAATGTATAGGAAATGCAGCGTGATGAGAGGGGGAGGTATATTGGTTGCTTCGGTTGTCTGCCTGATCTGTTGTCGGACTGCGCCATGATTCAGGATGGCGAAATCTCATATTTAGCCCCTTAATGATCCTGCATAATTTGCACTGTTTTTATTGACATTTTATGATTTTACTACTGTCTCTATACTCATGAAGTTTTATATTGTGTCACATCTATTATATTGCTTGCACTACTAGCACTAATCAACTGCACTGCACTCTGCAAGGGCTTGCACCCTGCACAGCCACTGGGCCCCCTTGGATGGGTACTATTTATTTATTCCTCCAAGCAAGGGGACCCTGTGTAGGTGCAGGCCATTTCTGTATTTGTTTTTATTTGTCCTTGTTCTTTGTCTTGTATGGTTTTAGTTTATGTGGCTGTCTTGTTGTATAGAGCATTACTAAAGCAAATTCCTAACAACTGAAGTTGTATGGCAATAAAGTATTGAAAGTATTGAAACTTGAAACATCACACCCTGGCTCCTCTGATCATTTCCCCTCCCCCTCCTCTGCCAGTTGCTCTGCTTTTCCACCCATTCGTCTGATAATTAAGGGCTACTCATTCATCATTGCACCCATGTCTCATATGCCACAGTATGTGTACTGATCAGCCCTACACTTTCTGTAGCACTTCTCTTATTGTCTGGCATTTTTGTTTTGTTTGTCTTCACTAATGTAGGGCATTTTTGTTTTGCTCCTCTTGACTATTTTGTGCATTTGCAGCTGCAATATGCTCGTTTGTCTCTGCTTTATGGTTAATGTCTGCAGGCCCTACCTCATTGGATATCCCCACGCACTCCCGCAGCCACACACACGCACACAAATGTCAGCATTAATATCAGATACAAAGGCTTCCTCAAATGTCACCAATAAATTCTGTAACATGGAACACCCGTGGAATTAGTTCTCAGACAAAGAAAAAAAAAGGAAAAAAATACAAATACTTAATCACTTAACTAAATTAGAGACATATGTTTACTGCAAGAAACACATCTTTCCCAATCAGACCATTACAAATGAAAATAATCACAATTTAATCAAGAACTCTCAGCCCATTATAATACAAAATAAATAGGAGTTTCTATTCTAATCCACAACAAAGTCTTATTTATTCACAACTCCACCATGGCTGATCTGGAGGGACGTTTCATCATCAACATTTCAGTCAACAATAACCAAATTGCAGTTGGTAATGTTTATGGCCCAAATACCTGATAATCCATATTTTTTTAACCTCTTCTGCCTGGGTTTTGCCATCGGAGTAATTTTAGTACTGTTCTCACCTCGCCTTGAAGTGCATTACATCTCCAACCCCGTACCCATTTAGGACTCCTAGTTAGCAACTACGAGTTTTTGTTCAGTTTTGAGTATCAATCTGCACTCAAAAAAAAACGAAACGTTATGAAACATTAGATTTACTTAATAATGTTATGTCAACTGGTTCCACAAAACTGAGTTAAGTACATTCCACTCAATGCAACTAATTAAACCGGCCAAAAATGTTAGAAGTCAAATAAAGGTTATGCAACGCAATTGCGTGGAACCAGTTGACATAACATTAAGTAAATCTAACATTTCATAAAATTTCATTTTTTTGAGTGTGTATCCATTGCCCCTCACCTAGCATTATTGTTCATTGCAATAATTTAAGCATTTTCCGATCCACATTAATGGTAACATAAAATGTCAATGTCTTACAAAGCTTCTGAATTCCTGCAGCTCACACATTCATACCGCTTGATATGCCGAAGAAAACGTTTCTTAAAATGCGGTTTTGCCGACTCAAGTCCGCGTGTTAAGTTTGCTTATGTAAAATAAAACTGTCAGCAACCAGTGACATTACCGTAATGCAGGTTAACACTCAACCCGTTTCAAAGTAATAATTGGATAATAAATTGGATTAGTGAATTAATCTACTGAGCAAACAGGCTTCCAGTATTCAGCATTGCCATTGACCATTATGACATACAGCTTTGCGTCAAGAGGAAGGCTACAATATGATATTGCAGGGACGGCAATTAACTGAAATTTCTGAAAAATTCCATCTTGAAGTAGATTGCTACTAAAGATGATATTTAGACAAGATTTAGATTTCATTCCTCATTAATTAATTAGATAATTGCCACTCATACAATCTCATACTATAGCCTTCCTATGACTTTCTCAGAGGCTAGAATATAAAGACCTCATGAATGACTTTGCACCTTGAAAATTCGACGCATGGCGTGCATTTTAAATGATTTTGAATACATGACATGTGTCATACATTCACGATGCGCTAATAACCAATTTGCTAAATTATTCAAGTACCAACGCTTCATCGTAAGAAGCGCTGGCAATTTCATAAATTATTCCTTCGCGCGGTAACCAGTGTGCAACTATGCTTCCCCTGTGAATGCAGCCAATTCTTTTGAACGCTGAAAAATTTTAATTAAGTGCAGTCTTGAAATAAATTTGGCAGCAATGCTGAAAAAATCCTAGAACAGGAGATGGAATTCAAGGAAAACACTTGATTATTTTTTATCATTATTACATTTTTTTCTCCATTCATACAATATCACTATTAAGTATGTTGTCAGTGTAGCCCTTCAGTCATCTGTCATCTCTTAATACTCAATATTTTCTCAATAATTACACGCTTATATATAGGTCTTGATTATTCAGTACATAAATTGTGTAATAATTAACCAAGCGATCTTAAACTGGAACAACTTGAAAGCAATTATGCATTTCAGGGTCGGGGGCACATGGCACATCCCGTAACACCAGCGTTACCGCAAAGGGGACGTTGAGCTTTAGGAAGTTAACTTTTCTCCATTTCCATTAACTCCAACGGCCCAATCATAGTAGGAGGCAACTTCAACACAGTTATTAATCCATCAATAGATAGCAGTTACACTTCAAACAGATGCGTCTTGCTCCGATTCGTTGGAACACTTTTGTTGATGTTTTGGGGGACGCGGGTAGGTACACACGAGTTTGTGTATCTCTCTGTGCCTACATGGCTGTAGGTGGCCTACAGCGACTGGAGGTTTTCACCGCCCACTCATGAGACGAGCTGCTAACAGTCTGTGAGCAAAGAACTCTTGTACGTGACGAATTACGTTTTGACGCAGAATCACTGATTCAACCTTTAATACCATTTTCAGAGATTTTTATGCCAAATTGTATTCACCAGAAATAAATCCAAATTAAGACAATATTAACTCCTTTTTCAACAATATTGACCGACCACAGCTTCCTCCTGACCAAACAACCACACTTGAAAGGCCAGTAACAGAGAACTACAACCCCAATTCCGAAATAGCTGGGACAAAGTGTAAATTGTGAATAAAATCAAAACGCAATGACTTTCAAATCACACCAGCCAGTATTTTATTCACAATAGAACAGAGATAAAATAGCAAATGTTGAAACTGAGAAATTTTACAATTTTATCCACAAAATGAGCTCATTTCAAATTTGGTGGCTGCTACAGGTCTCAAAAAAGTTGGGACAAGGGCCTGTTTACCATGGTGTAGCATCCCCTCTACTTTTTAACACAGAGTGGAGGCATCTGGGCATTGAGGAGACAAGTTTCTTGAGTTTAGCCATTGGCATGGGCGCCTAACTTTGATCAGATTTTGCCCCCCCACTTTTACACAGAGGGTTAAGGGTGTGCGAAAAACCCGGTGGCAATCCACCCACACCCCCAGACGAAACATATCCTAATAAATGTATTGATTACACTGGGGAACAAATGAAAAAAAAAGGTTTTTTGGTGCCTCAGATTTTAGACTTGATGCTGGTTATATTCAATCACACTGCTGAATAAGAATATGATCTTCATTTCCTTCTAGCAGCTCTAGTTTTGAGATAATGCACTTATATTTAAATATATCAATGATAACAAGCATAGAAAGTTTCACCATTATCTGATTCCATGGATGTAATTTAATCATAAACAAATTCTAATTGTATGAAGCCATTTTTTTTTTTTTACAAAAAGGCAACAATAATTGTAGCCATCAATGCTTGTGCCCGATCGGTTATATGTATAACAATTAGGAGTCTATCATATCTCGAAAACCAGAGTTGATGGAGAAAAACTGATGGCATATTTAGAATCATTGACCAAAATTGACCTAACAGGTCTAATATCTCAGATACCAAGTTCCCCAGTGTTACTGCAAAGTTCCTTCACAAAACAGTATTTGTCCCTTAATGTGGAAAATGTCAGCTTTAATCCAAAATAAAATTTTTAAAAAAATTTTGAATTTGATTTATCGATGAACATTCGCAGCTTACAGAATGGTTTACATTTGACAGAAATCTCCACACACCCCATTTTTCCATTCCCCAAAATTTAACATTTTACATTTGATTTGTATACTGTGATGAGTCTCAATGCTATGTCAGAGGACCAATTCCTTAAAAGAGATGAGGCAAGATAACATTTTAATAATTCTCACCCCTTTATCATGCATTATGTTCAACGTACAGGAAAACTCAAAGAAGCTTAGAAATTACTCCCGTTTATATAAGCATTGTGAGAACAGTAAAAAATGGAGGTCATTTCCTGAATTTTGAAGCTTTTATATTTAAGTTCCAAGTCAAATTTTTTTGACTGTAAGCACCAAGACATACAATTTATTTGTAGCTTCAATGCATTTATTTAATATTTATTTATTGTGAGTGAGTGATTGTGAAACAAAAGGAGAGAGACAAGACGGGGGAATGAACTGTTCCACAAAATAGCCTAATTTTTCATTTATGTATTAGTAATTTCTTCCCTTTGATTCCGTCACATCTGATCATAAGTCTGTGAGCACTGTTTATACTCTTATTTTTTTAGGGGTGCTGGGACTCAGTTTAGGTAGGGCTGCACGATATGGCCAAAATTTAAATCACAATATGAAGTTTGTTTCCAAAACGCAATAAGTGCCAATATTACAAAAATTGAGATAATACTAGTGATGTGACGTTCTGTGCCGATGCTTCGAGGCGTGTGCCGAGTATTTCAGGAATTATTTCGTGAAGCGCGATTCGAGGCGTGTATTGATGACGTATGCGATGACATCGGAAGCCTCGCCAGCCGGCCGTACCTCGTGACCGGTTCATGAAGTGTTTCGCAATTTGGCGCGCGATTCCTCACATGGGCGGTCCATGGAATGTTGGACATTACCCAGAAACACTTGCTGTCTCAATGACGATATCAACAGCTGAATAAAATCATCATTGTTTGTTTTATGAAGCATTTTCCAAAAACAAATGTAAGTTACTTCATGTAATAACGACTTATGTTCAATTAAAATGATCAATAATGTACCATGATGACGTCGACTTGCCAGTACCATGATTGAGAAATAAATGCAGTTGCAGTGGTATATATACACCCACTAAGTGCACTACAAAACATGTAAATCGAAGTTACCAGCGTCGCGAATATTGCATAGTATCGTTAATAATTGCAACGTGCGATACGTGGCATACGTTACCACAGTGGTTGTTTTCAAAGAGTCTCTTTTGATACGCCATGGTGGTAATAATAACCTGCGATATTTTTGCCTGGTGTACAATTTTTGTCCAGTAGATGGCGTAGTGAGCAGATAAAGCGTCAAGAAGCGTCAGCCATTAGCGAACCACTTTGGGAGAAAGCCTCAATGCACCACGAGGCTTCATCTCGCCATCACTAGATGATACCATAGAGCGATAGCCCTGTGCCTCTTACATATGGTGCAAAAATCTGTTTTTAGAAATTCATATTATAAAATGTATTTTTTCATGGTCAAAGTTTGTATTTCTTGATAAAATGCAATAGACACCAACATAGAAAAAGCTGATTTACTCAAAATGAGTAAAAATGGATATATTGCATTTTGGAAACAAACTCTTCATATATATCCTAATGTTGGTCTATACGAAATAATTCCAATATTGATATGAACCATATCAAAGCTGCAAAAAACTTCCAAGAAGGCCCACAACGGGCATCTTTACCTAAAAACCTCTTAAATGAATTTACCATGTTTATGAAACCTCCTCTGTGTAGGCTATTTTATGTATGACAGCCTTTTTGTTACTGCAGTGACTTTAGAAACAAAAATGTTCCCCATTCCCAGGCCAATATGGCTATAAAATGAGTGAGTGATTGGCAATCTTTGTATTCAATATCTCAAGAAGGTTCCAGTTATAACTTATAATTTTGCACTCTAACAGATGCAGTGTAGCAAATGAGCTGATTACAGTTAGGAAGAATTTGTGAAGTTGCACCATACTTCATCAATGTGCCAAAACGCACTGCATCCTGTACAATCCAGTAGGACTGCACATTGGTTCTGTCAGTTAGCCCAAAGGATCCCAGACTCCGTCCTGGGGGACCACTGTGTATACTGGTTTTCATTCTAATCACAAATACAACTCAAGAATTTTCGCTAAATAGTGGTCGAGCAGCCCTACAAAGGGGCTAAATTCACCTATGCTTGTGACCATGGACACCAGTGTTTACAGAAAGAAAACCGTACCTTAATAGAAAAAGCTAAAGTTCCAAAATTTTGTGTTAAGGGGCTTTCACATAGCACGCACTCGGCGCAGATCTCGGCCGCCGCAGCCATTCATTGTGTATGTGATCGCGGGGCACCAGGGCGCACCGTTTTGCGCCGACGAGGGCGCAGCGCGAGGCTGGCGCCGCCGCCGCTGGACAGGGCGCTGCCGCTGGATAGGGCGCTGCGCCCAAGTTGAAATTTTTTTACTTGGGCGCAGTGCCCTGTGGGGCGCGTCCAATAGGAGAGAATATTGGAATCGGAAAAAAAATAGGCGGATTTTGGCGGAAAGGCACACCAAAAATGGAGGAGAGCATCACTGTGTCGGTCTTTCTGCATGCAGAGCTGTGGGACACTAGACTGCAAAGCTACCGGGATGTCGTAAAAAAAAGTCCAGGCATGGAGAGCGATATCCCGCTATTTGGGAATACCAGGTGTGTTTAAAAACTGGCAGAGATATATCGTTAGCCTCATAGCATAATTGCCTCCTAGGGCCGTCCACACCGAGAAAGATAACTAGCACGACTCACCTCACTCCTTATGTAGGCTAAATGCTGATTTAGCTACTTTGATTAGTTTACATTGGCTATACTTTCTCTTCAGCGAACCCATTTTTGCTTCGTTGGAAAATTTACGTTGGGCTAGCTTCACGGCTTGCCTACTATTCACCGAATACATCGGAAGAGGAAACTTAATACAAGACATCCTTTTGGACTTAACATTATGTAATGAGTTTCTCTGCGATGTCACCTGCCATGTTGAATGAACATGACGTGTCGATATGAAGCCCTTTAAATTCCGACGGATTTGATTGGCAGTCAGTTTTTCTATAGTTCATAAAATCGCTCTGAAAGTGATCACAGCGATATCGTTTGCCATTATCATTGTCATTATAGTTGTGGTGTGGAATTCGCCATCTACGTGAGTTAGAACGATTTTTTAAACTATATCTTTATAGTTATAGTTATCTTTCTAAGTGTGGACTGCCCTTTAGGCAGATATCTCAATTTGTCCAAAATATGACTATGAGGCTAACGATATGTGTTATGATTCTGCTCTTTCTGTTCTGATTCTGCCATGCTTATTATGTTTCTGCCATTCCCTGTTATGTTTATGATCAGCTCTGTTAGGTTTTGCCATGTTCTGTGTAGTTTTTGCATTTTGCCATGTTTTCGTTTTTGCCATCCCCTTCCACTTTTCTGTTAGAGTCCGGTCCATGTTTTATTCATGCCCAGCATTGCACTTTGTCTCCCCTGTCTGGTCTCTTGTTAAGTTACAGCTTCTCCCCAGTCCTGCGTGTCACATGCTTAGGTGATTCCATGGTTTCTGGGTTTCAAACATTCCTTCCAATCTCGTTTGCTTCCTTCGCCTCTCTTTTCTATATTACTAACCAATACTAACAGTTTGTTGTTTTTGTTAAAGTTACTAACCCAAACTAACATTGTATATAATACTAACTTACTAACGAGCACTAGGGATTGTATAGCTGCACTTACTAATTGATTAACTAGCTCTCAGCACTTCGCCCTGTTCTAGTCTCCGCCTCTTGCCTTCACTTTGTCTCTCCTGCAATTCAGCGGATCCTCCGCACCTGCTCCACTCTATCCTACCTCTCATTATCTGTGCACATTAGAACTCCCTAACCGGAGCTGTATGTTTTGTCATAGGTTGTCTCGTGTTCCCTGTCTGCGTTTTTGGCTTTTTGCCAATTTCATGTGATTAGGTTCTCCCTCATGTTCCCTCCTTTGTAATTAGTCTGATCCCCTTCACCCGATCCTAATCATAGCATGTGACTTCCCTTGAATGTATTTAAGCTGTCTTCTCACTGCAGTTCCCCGTCAGAACGTTTTCCCAAGTTTACCTGTGCTGCTTTCATTTCGCCTTGTACTCTCTGTGTTTATCTTCTGACTGGACCGCCCGACCTACGATTTTTGGATCTGCTCTTTTGTACTTTTGCCTGTATCTGTTTTTTGAACCCTTTTTTGCCCGACTTTGAGTTTTGTGATTGGTGCCCTGGTTACGATTTGGATTTCGCCCTCCTGGATTGTGATTTTTGTCTTGTGGACTCTGTACCTTTGCCTTCTGCCCTGCGGGGGTTACCCCCCGTTCAATAAAGCCTCTTTTTACTGCAATCCTGTGTTCTCGCAACTGGTTCCAGAACGAGTCCTCACAATATGATGTTTTTCATTTCCACAATAGGCGATTTTTTTTCCCTTTTTTCCTGCAATTAAAGACCAATACTGTTGTAAACTGAAGCAAATGATTTTCTAAACAGACAGGTGTATGTATTTAGAAATCTAGATGATTGACATCATGAGATATGCACTACTCTTGCAAAGGCAATGAAGTATACAATGAATGGCCGAGATCTGCGCCGAGCGCGCGCTATGTGAAAGCCTCTGCCACAGCCTGCGCCGTACCCAGCGCAGAGCGCCGCCCACACCGCGTGCTATGTGAAAACCCCTTTAGGCTATGTGTGGACAAGCCCAGTTTAGGCTTACTACACTGAAGTTTGGTTTTCGTACTACTAAGAAAGGAATGGATAGAAGCAAGGTCAGAAATAACGTAAATGCGCTGCTTAAATATGTTTTAATATTCATTAACTTGTCCTTAGTTAACTCACAGGTTTAACATTAAAAAAATGTGAGCGAGAGTAAACCGCATGTCCGAATGTTCACGAAGTACGGTGCCTCCACCAGTTTTCATGCTGAAGTCGTTTTTCGCGCGCCACGCAGCCTTGCATATGACACATTAACGACTACACAAGCAAGACTTGACATTTCATAGTTTTGCGTTTTTATTGGTTTTTACCTCATTTTCACGCTGTATTTCTTCAAACGCTACACACTGCTGCTAATAAAAACGTGAGAACCGAAACCAAAGCCAGAATCGGCGAGAAAACGAATCATTCACATAAGCACGAAATCTGTGCTGACACGAAAACTGAACAGTTCAACCATTCATCAGATTATTCTGTTTGGAGCTCCAGACAACGTCTGCGGCGCGCAAAAAACCCTGCCAATCTCAAGAAAATGAGCAGTGACCGGACCACCAGATTTCCCCTCGCATTCGTACACAGGATTTTAACTTGCAAGACAGCGAAATCCTGACTCAAAGCCCCTGAAACATTTCATTTCTACATTACGGTTAGCTGGCCAGTTCAACAGTTCTCTCTGGGCTTAATTAGTGCTTAGTTAACAAACACGAAGACAGCTGTCCTAACTAGCTAGGAAACGAAAAGTCATGGTAACATTAACGTACATTTACACTTTTCCTTCCAACTTTGAGGTTACGCAGTTGGTTCTTCGGAGAAAAATACCTCTAAAAGCTTTTTCCTCTTATTTACCCATAAACTGTATAGTATTAGCAGTGCAAATTGGAGTTTCATGGCGTTAGTTAGTGGTTTATTTCGTGTCAGCGAATGACGGACCATGGCGCTAGTTCTGCTGTGACTTTAGTGCAGTGACTGCTCTGTCCTCGCCGCAGTCCAGGTTGGAATACCCCACTTGGGTTGAAAAGGGGGTGGACAATAATTCAAATACGATTATTTAAATGCAAATAAAATAAATTTATTTTGGTTTTTATTAAATATTATGCTGAATATATACAACTAAATATTATGTAACAACGCTGACTTCAAAATAGCAGAAAAAAAGTGTGTGTGTGGGGGGGTTAAAATAGTAGTTTTGCCACCCCACTTCTCAAAGTGGGGGGGGGTGGGGGCATTTGCCTGACTTGCCTATAGGTGTAGGTGCCTGTGGCCATTGGAATTTGATCCCACTCTTGTTGGGCTGGGCCGCGAATAGGGGATGGGGGCGTGACGTCACGGCTGCAGCGCCACAGGGGTTGATGGGAGTAATCGCCATACTGTGAGGCCACTTCTTGTTGTTGCACGCCGAGAAGCCACAGCCGTGGGAAGAAACTGCTGTGTGGTCAGATGTAGCCAGTTTCCATTTAGCCTATACTGCATACCGATTACGACTCCGGAATTCTCACGCTTTTCTTTACACGGGTTGGAAGCAATGCATGGGTTTCATGATCGTTTAAATGAAATAAGATCATTTGAGACGTCTTTAACCAATTCCATTGCTTCCAACTCCTCCACGCACAAGGACTTCAGTTCCGCATGAGAATCTTTTACATACGCGTTGAATGAATAATTGCTGACTACAGCAGAGGAACGTAAATATGCCACTTAAGCTTACACCGAATGCGTGGGAATTGTCAGGTTTGCGTTATAAATGAAAACTGGCCACATCAGTGTTGAGATTTTCGGGGTTAGGAACGGCTGGCTTGACCAAGGAAAAACGAAAGACGGCTGGCCGCAGTAATTTAAATGAATGACTGAAAACAGGTTGTGACCAATCATTCATTTTAAGGGATTGTTTGAGCTTCCCCTCTTGCCAGTTCACGAGCCGCCACTGAGTAGCCTAATAATATATGTCTCTCTAAGCACAGGTAGGTAAGCAAGCAAGATGATACACACCTTTGTCTGACGCTGTTTTTTCACAGCTCGGTGGTTTGCAGACCTCCAAATCATGGACCCAGCCATTTGTGAATTGTACATGGGCTTCCATAGATTTAAAATTCCGAAATTCATCTTCGGTATATGCACTGACGCCACAGACTAAGTACACAAAAATATCGGGAAACGTCAAAGGGGGTAAGGCGGTTTCGACTGCAGTTTCTCGCAGGCACCTCATGCCGATCCAAATTTCCGATCAACGCAATCTTTTTTATGTACCATTTTCTTGCGTTCGGTAGAAGTTTGTCTCTTTATAGAACGCTTCTTTCGTTTAATCGACTTCTTAGCATCGCTTAATCAGAGATGCCAAGGCTCACTCATTACGCATGAGTCTCTCCTCTTAGTGGCACTCACGTACCTGTGCCATAGTCAGCAATTATTCAATCAAAGCGCACTGAAGAAATTCACTCGCGGAATTTAAGTCATTGTGCATCAAGTTAATCAGTTTCACGTGCATTACGGTAGATTTCCCCACTAGTGACACGGAAATCGATTATGACTTGGGAATTCTCAGGCTTGTCTTTACTGAGGGATTGAAAGCAATGGAATTGCATAAAGACGTTTCAAATGGTCTAGAGAGTTTTGGGTCTCCTTTGACAGACTTTTCGTTTAATTATGAGCCAAATGTTGTCAATCGGTGAAAAATCAGGACTGCAAGCAGGCCAGTTTAGCACACGGACTCTTCTACTACAAAGCCATGCTGTTGTAATAGCTGCAGTATGTGGTTTTGCATTGTCCTGCTGAAATACACAAGGCCTTCCCTGGAATAGATGTTGTCTGGAGGGGAGCATACGTTGCTCTAAAACCTTTATATACACCTTTCAGCATTAATGGTGCTTTTTAAAACATGCAAGTGTCCTACACCATATGCACTAATGCATCCCCATACCATCAGAGATGCTGGCTTTTGAACTGAACGCTGATAACAGGAGGGGTGGTCTTTCTCCTCTTTAGCCCGGAGGACACAACGCCCATGATTTCCAACAAGAATGTCAAATTTGAACTCGTCTGACCACAGGACACTTTGCTACAGTCCATTTTAAATTAGCCTTGGCCCACAGAACACGGCGGCGCTTCTGGATCATGCTCAGCAATGGCTTCCTTTTTGCATTATAGAGTTTTAGGTGGCATCTGTGGATGGCACCACGAACTGTGTTTACAGTCAGTGGTTTCTTGAAGTATTCCTGGGCCCATTTTGTAATGTCAATGAAAGAATCATACCGGTGAGTGTTGCAGTGTTGCCAGTCAAATTACTTGCTAAATGTTCTTTCAGCTGATTCTCATTAATTGCTTTCAGTCCTTTTTTGCCTGTGTCCCAACTTTTGAGACCTGTTGCCAGAAAATTTAGAATAAGCTCATTTTGTGGATAAAAATGTCTGTTGCAACATTTGAAATGTTACCTATGTTCTATTGTAAATAACGTATTGGCTCATGTGATCTGAAAGTCATTGCGGTTTGATTTCATTCACAATTTACACTTTGTCCCAACCATTTTGGAATTGGGTTTTGTATTTACTGCCCTCAACCTCATGCCCAGTTATAAATAGCCTGGACCTGATGGCTTCCCTGCTGAGTTTAACACTTCTGGTCCATTCGTGCCTGACTCTTCCAGACTCACTGAATTAAAACAGAACATGAATTACCAACAAACATGAATACAGCCACAATATCACTACTCCTTAAACCTAACAAAGATCCATCAGAAACATCAAGCAACCGTCCACTTTCTCTTCTTAAAGTGCATATCCTTGCTGATTTAAAACATAAAATTAACCCAATTTTGAGATGCTATAGAGAAGTTTAGTCACTTTACGCGTTTTAACCAATATAACACACTGGTCAGTGTCAGATGTACCTGTTTTAATGTCAATATTTTAAGCAGAATTCGTCTGGCGCGAAAAAAAGCTTGCAATTTGGGGGGGGGGGTAAGAATTCCCGCAGCCCATAGGTGGTGCTGGTCATTCTGTTGATAGTGGATATACGTGGAGGTTGCTTTTTTGTTTACTTTTGTGATTTTGGGCATTTGAAGTATTTGGCCGGAATGGTCAACAGGTGTGTTGTGGGAGGGTGCAGTAACACTAATAAGTAGAGTAACTGTTGTTTAGCTGCAGTTGGTAAATGCACACACACACACACACACACACACACACACTGGTAATTATGGTTTATAAAGACACCTATCCACACCGTGTTTATCACATGGGTTCTGGGGACACCACTTTCCACCAATGCTAGAGAGGTAGAAATAAGACAAAAAATTCTGTTGTGACTCTTAGAAGATACATCCAACTTAAAATTTCAGATTTAAATTTTAGATGCTGAAAATATCACAAACCTGACATCTTTATTGCTTGTGGGGACATGGCTTAAAGTGTGTTTCTGAGGACTTGCATGGTTTATCAGCACAGACTGTATACACAACACACAAACATGACCAGGTACTGACTTAAGAGGACAGTCCTGCTATACTTGCATGGTATATCAGCACAGACTGTACACACAACACACAAACATGACCAGGTACTGACTTAAGAGGACAGTCCTGCTATACTTGCATGGTACATCAGCACAGACTGTATACACAACACACAAACATGACCAGGTACTGACTTAAGAGGACAGTCCTGCAATACTTGCATGGTATATCAGCACAGACTGTATACACAACACACAAACATGACCAGGTACTGATTTAAGAGGACAGTCCTGCTATACTTGCATGGTATATCAGCACAGACTGTATACACAACACACAAACATGACCAGGTACTGATTTAAGAGGACAGTCCTGCTATAGTTGCATGGTATATCAGCACAGACTGTTTACACAACACATAAACATCACCAGGTACTGATTTAAGAGGACAGTCCTGCTATACCTGCATGGTATATCGGCACAGACTGTACACACAACACACAAACATGACCAGGTACTGACTTAAGAGGACAGTCCTGCTATACTTGCATGGTATATCGGCACAGACTGTATACACAACAAACAAACATGACCAGGTACTGACTTAAGAGGACAGTCCTGCTATACTTGCATGGTATATCAGCACAGACTGTATACACAACACACAAACATGACCAGGTACTGATTTAAGAGGACAGTCCTGCTATACCTGCATGGTATATCAGCACAGACTGTACACACAACACACAAACATGACCAAACAGTCCTGACCAGGTACTGTACACACAACACACAAACATTAAGAGGACAGTCCTGCTATACTTGCATGGTATATCGGCACAGACTGTATACACAACACACAAACATGACCACAGACTGTATACACAACACACAAACATGACCAGGTACTGATTTAAGAGGACAGTCCTGCTATAGTTGCATGGTATATCAGCACAGACTGTACACACAACACACAAACATGACCAGGTACTGACTTAAGAGGACAGTCCTGCTATACTTGCATGGTATATCAGCACAGACTGTATACACAACACATAAACATCACCAGGTACTGATTTAAGAGGACAGTCCTGCTATACTTGCATGGTATATCGGCACAGACTGTATACACAACACAAAAACATGACCAGGTACTGATTTAAGAGGACAGTCCTGCTATAGTTGCATGGTATATCAGCACAGACTGTTTACACAACACATAAACATCACCAGGTACTGATTTAAGAGGACAGTCCTGCTATACTTGCATGGTATATCAGCACAGACTGTATACACAACACACAAACATGACCAGGTACTGATTTAAGAGGACAGTCCTGCTATAGTTGCATGGTATATCAGCACAGACTGTACACACAACACACAAACATGACCAGGTACTGACTTAAGAGGACAGTCCTGCTATACTTGCATGGTGTATCGGCACAGACTGTATACACAACACACAAACATGACCAGGTACTGATTTAAGAGGACAGTCCTGCTATACTTGCATGGTATATCAGCACAGACTGTACACACAACACACAAACATGACCAGGTACTGACTTAAGAGGACAGTCCTGCTATACTTGCATGGTATATCAGTACAGACTGTACACACAACACACAAACATGACCAGGTACTGATTTAAGAGGACAGTCCTGCTATACTTGCATGGTATATCAGCACAGACTGTACACACAACACACAAACGTGACCAGGTACTGATTTAAGAGGACAGTCCTGCTATACTTGCATGGTATATCAGCACAGACTGTATACACAACACACAAACATGACCAGGTACTGATTTGAGAGGACAGTCCTGCTATACTTGCATGGTATATCAGCACAGACTGTATACACAACACACAAACATGACCAGGTACTAATTTAAGAGAACAGTCCTGCTATACTTGCATGGTTTATCAGCACAGACTGTACACACAACACAAAAACGTGACCAGGTACTGATTTAAGAGGACAGTCCTGCTATAAAATGGCAAATATGGCAACTGAAACTAATCTGCTTGTCTTATCTTGTCAGTGCATAACTTATAAGTACAGTTGCCCTCAAAAGTTTGAATGAATTTGTGAAATGTTGCCATCAACTTTGAAAATGTGACTCCATGCAAAAAAACTTACTTTATTTAAGGATACAGATTATGTGATGTCATGTATCATCACATCGGTGTTTGGCTCCTTTTTAAATCATAAGGATACCTGAAATCACCCAAATGGCCCTGATCGTAAGTTTACATACCCTTGAATGTTCGACCTTGTTTAATAGACACAAGCTGACACATTCAGGTTTAAATGGCTGTTTAGGGTTCAACACCTGTGGCTTTTTAAACTGCAATTAGTGTCTATGTATAGTCATTGAGTTTCTTAGAGTGGATGCACTGAGCTGGCTCGACACTGAGCCATGGGGAGCGGAAAAGAACTGTCTAAGGACATTCCTAACAAAGTCATACAATTTTTTAAAGATGGGAAAGAATATAAATAGATGTCCAAAGACCTGAAAATGACAGTCAGTACTGTTCAGTCCTTGATTAAGAGATGGAAAGTTGGGGGATATGTTGATACCAAGCCAAGGTCAGGTAGGCAGAGGAAGATTTTCGCCCAAACTTGGCAGAATTGGACACAAAAAAATACACAAACTACCTCTAGAGAAATACACAACGCTCTGGAAAAAGATGGTGTGGTCATTTGAAGGAGCACAACACAGAGGTACTTAAACAATGAGCTGCATCGTCGAGTTGCTAGAAGGAAGCCATTATTACACCAATCCCACAAAAAAGCCTGCCTAAAATATACCAGACAACACCTTCACACACCTCACAACTTCTGGAGTACTGTCACTTGGGGTGACAAGACCCAAATAGAACTCAACTGTCACAACCATAAGCGCTATGTTTGGAGAGCAGTCAACAAGGCCCATGGTGAAAAATATACCATTCCCACTGTAAAGCATGGTGGCGGCTCTCTGATGTTTCAGAGAAATTTTTGAAAATTGATGGAAAGATGAATGCAGCGTGCTATCAGAAAATACTGGCAGACAATTTGCATTCTTCAGCACAAAAGCTGCGCATGGGACGCACTTGGGCTTTCCAGCATGACAATGATCCAAAGCACAAGGCCAAGCTGACCCTCCAGTGGTTACAGAAGAGACAGGTGAAGGTTCTGGAGTGGCCATCACAGTCTCCTGACCTCAGTATCATCGAGCCGCTTTGGGGAGATCTCAAACGTGCAGTTCATACAAGACAACCAAAGAATTTGCAGGAGCTGGAGGGATTTTGCAAGGAAGAATGGGCAGCTATACCACCTGAGAGAATTAGGAGCTCATTGACAACTATCACAAAAGACTGCATGCTGTTATTGATGCTAAAGGGGGCACAGTACTAAGAACTTAAGGGTACGCACACTTTTGAACAGGGTTCATTTCATTTTTTTGGCCTTATTACCATGTATTATTTGCTGATTGTGCCATTCTACATGACCTACAGTTGGATATGAATCCAGTAAGAAATAAAAGAAATGTTTCGCCTGGCCATTCATGTTTTCTTGAAAAATTGTTGCCCATTTGACAAATTCAGCCAGGGTATGCAAACAGCTGTATCATTGTCTGGCACCTGGCATATCACTTTCAAAATCAAATCAATTATTTTTTTTGAATGCTTTATTTTGGCGGATTTCCAGTCAAACCATAAAAACAATAATACACAAAGCTTCAATCCTTTAAAAACATTTGCAAAATTAGTTCGTAATGTTGTTTTTTGGTCAAATCATAAACTGAAGTAAGTATTTCTGTCAGTTCATTTTAAATTCATTATTTTTAAAATGTCTTTGTAGACAATGACCACACAAAGAAGCACATAAGTACCTAGAAAGTTCTGGATTGAAAGGAACACCTTCCGCAAAAATCCTAGTCAGTAAATTAACATTATATTACAAACAATCAGGTATCAAACAGGTAATGAACTAAAATAAATACATAAAAAAATAAAATGAATAATTATTAAAAAAACAGGTCAACAAACTTCACGTCTGGCCTATCTTCATTAACATAAGCTGGTCTCAAAAGCTCAGAACACTGCCTCATTAGCCTATTAGAAGTAGCAGCATGAGTATTTCACCAGGGCTATCAAATGGGCACCTCCCACTTGATCAATCCGATTTGATGTTTGCTTTATTTAGGCCCATGATACCTCCAGAAGGCTGCTAAGCGGTCTGACTGCAGGTTTCCAATATTTCTGCCAGCTTCCTCAGAACCTGGTCGTGATGCCGCCAGTAGTGTCCTTAGCACAATGCAGTCTTCCATACCCATAACATAAGTTGGAGTCTTGCATTGGTGTTACCAGAGAGGGGGCAGGTCTCATTGCTGAACCACAGGTGATGGTTTAGGGGACAGGCAATGACGTGGAGAAAAAACTAGATCACACATAGCCCCCTTTCTCGTGGTGAGTTGGCTTTAACCCTTTTACCCCCAGTAGTGCCATGGCTCTTGCGTGACTGGCATTTTTTCCCAATAGTGCCATACGGCACTCTTTTTGTGATGTTTCTTTTAACAATCAGGAATAAAAACAGACAGCCAGAAATTTAGTTAGAATGTCAACAAAGGCCATGGGGAGAAAAAGCAGTGAGAACTGGGCATGGGTGGGGCTGAAAGGGTTAACATCCGGTCATGGCAGAAGAAAGCATGTAGTGCTTTAACCAGTTTGGATGCATCTGATTTGTGTGTCAAATGGTTAGCTCCTGTTGCACTGTTGGCTGTGAAAACACTACGGACCGTGCAGAAGTATGTTTTATTTATTCTAAAACTGCAGTTTTACTCATATTTATGCATAAATACTTGAGTTTCATATCATTTACCTGATTTTGATCATATTGATCATATCCAGAAACCTTTCACTTATAAGTATGTCCTTAATTGCAAAGTGTATCCGGTAACGTTTTTTTTTTTTTTTTTTTTTTCTGTTTCTGAACAGGGCTGTTTACTATGGTTACTATGCATTTTGCCATGACCAGAGCTGGCGCCTGTTTGACCATGGCAGAATGCACTAAGAATAGAGAGCGGGCGGTCTAGTTTTTTCTCTGCGTCATTGTGGATAGGCCAGGGTGCCATTAGGTAGCCCTGATCAGTAACCTGACTCAGGCTTGAGAGACTCTCCAAAGGTCCAGCCCTCCAACTGTTCTGTCAACTGTGACCTCCCACTTCATCCAGCGCCCTTGCCGATCTTGTGACGCGGCCCTGATTTTGTAAGCCCTCCTGCAAAGCCCTTGTCACTTCTGCCACCACCGTGTTCTTCCTCTCCCTCTGGGTGGTATAGGACCACACACATGGTGCTTCAAGGAGCCTGAGTCCTGCTCATCCAACCTGAACTCTGCTGACGACTTCCTCATGCAGCAGCCTGTTTGTGGCCTGATCTACTTCTGCTTGTGCTATTCATTTCCCACTTGTTCGGACAGGCGCACTAGAACCCACTGTTTCCTGTTCTGTGGATTCCCTTGGTTCCAGGTTAAACCTGGCTTTTTTGTTTGCACGCTGGACTTATAGATCAGAGCAGCAGCTACAACACATTGTTTCCAAACAGCCTTGCCTCAGAGAAGCATTGTGACAGACTCAGTCATTTCCAAATGTATAGCGGGGAAAATAAATATTGAACGTGTCAACGTTTACTCAGGGAATACATTTCTAATGGGGCTATTGACGTGAAATTTACACCAGATGTCAGTAACAACCCAAGTACTCCACACATATGAAGAAATCAAAACAAATAAGTCCATGAATTAAGTTATGTGTAATTAAGTGGAATGACAGGAAATAAGTATTGAACAGATGAAGAAAAGAAGCTGCAAAAAGGCATGGAAAGCCAAGAAACCAGTTAAAATCTGTCAGGATTGAGAAAGCAATCCTGCCCCCCATCAGTGCAAATTAATATCAGCTGGTTTAGTCCTAATTGAGGGCTTATGAAAAGGTTTCTCATTACCAAGGTGTCACACAAGAAGCATCACGTGATGAGTAAAAGCAAAGAGCTCTCTCAAGACCTTCACAACCTTATTGTTGCAAAACATACTGATGGCATTGGTTATTTCTGAACTTTTGAATGCTCCAGTGAGCACCATTGGGGCCATAATCCGGAAAAGGAAAGAACATCATTTCACCATAAACCGGCTACGACCAGGTGCTCCTTGAAAGATTTCTGAAAGAGGAGTCAAAAGAATAATCAGAAGAGTTGTCCAAGAGCCAAGGACCACTCGTGGAGAGTTTCAGAAAGACCTGGAATTAGCAGGTACTGTTGTTACAAAGAAACCAATAAGTAATGCACTCAACCGCCATGGCCTTTATGCACGCTCACTGCGCAAGACTCTATTGCTGAAGATAAAGCATGTTGAAGCTCGTTTAAAGTTTACTGCACAACATTTGGACAAGCCTATGAAATACTGGGAGAATATAGTCTGGTCAGATGAGACCAAAGTTGAACTCTTAGGATGTCATAGCACACACCATGTTTGGAGGACAAACGGCACTGCACATCACCCCCAAAACACCATACCAACAGTGAAGTTTAGAGGTGGGAACATCATGGTGTGGGGTTGTTTTTCAGCATGTGGTAGGGCTGGGCGATATGGACTAAAAGTCATATCTCGATATTTTTTAGCTGAATGGCGATACTCGATATATACAGCGCCCTCAATAATTATTGGCACCCCTGGTTAAGATGTGTTCTTTAGCTTCTAATAAATTCAGTTTTTTTCTAAATAATATAGGACCACAATGAAAAAAAAAGGAAAAATCCAACCTTTAATTCAAGTGCATTTATTCAGTGGGAAAAAAAAATCCCACATTAAGAAATAATTCTTTTACATCAAATCATGCGTGCCACAATTATTAGCACCCCTGATGTTAATACTTTGTACAACCCCCTTTTGCCAACAAAACAGCACCTAATCTTCTCCTATAATGTTTCACAAGATGGGAGAATACAGAAAGAGGGATCTTCGACCATTCCTCTTTGCACAATCTCTAAATCATCCAGTGACCTGGGTCCTCTCCTCTGCACTCTCCTCTTCAGCTCACTCCACAGGTTTTCAATGGGGTTGAGGTCTGGGGACTGAGATGGCCATGGGAGGAGCTTGATTCTGTGTCTGGTGAACCATTTCTGTGTAGATTTGGCCACATGTTTAGGGTCATTATCTTGCTGAAAGACCCAGTGACAACCCATCTTCAGCTTTCGGGCAGAGGCCACCAGATTTTGATTTAAAATGTCCT
Organism: Gymnothorax javanicus; assembly: GCA_029692085.1. NCBI lineage: Eukaryota > Metazoa > Chordata > Actinopteri > Anguilliformes > Muraenidae > Gymnothorax > Gymnothorax javanicus. Next base: position 15,278,988 of record CM056197.1, read on the forward strand.
GGTATTTCAAAGCGTTCATGATGCCATGCACCCTAACAAGGTTCCCAGGGCCTCTGGAAGAGAAACAGGCCCACAGCATCACCGATCCTCCCCATACTTCACAGTGGGCATGAGGTGCTTTTCTGCATACTCATCTTTTGTGTTCCGCCAGACCCACTTAGAGTGTTTGTTGCCAAAAAGCTCTCTTGGTCTCATCTGACCAAAGCACACGGTCCCAGTTGAAGTCCCAGTACGGCTTAGCTTAACTCCAGACGCTTATGTTTATGATTGTGAGTGAGAAAAGGTTTTTTCCGTGCATGCCTCCAAAACAGCTTGTTGGCATGTAGATAGCGCCTGATGGTTGTTTTGGAGACTTTGTGACACCAAGATGCTACCATTTGTTGCAATTCTTTAACAGTGAGCTTTGGAGAACTTTTCATTTCTCTTACCATCCTCCTCACTGTGCGTGGTGGCAAAATAACCTTGCATCCTCGTCCAGGCTTGTTTACCACTGTTCCAGTTGTTTTAAACTTCTTACTGATTCCTCTGACAGTAGATATGGGCAGGTGCAGGCGAGTGGCTATTTTCTTGTAGCCATTGCCTGACTTGTGAAGGTCGACACACATCTGCCTTACTTGAATGGTGTGTTCCTTTTTCTTTCTCATGTTGAAGAGTGGATAAGAGAAATGGCCTCTGTGTCACGTCATATTTATACCCCAGGGAAACAGGAAGTGATGAATTACTAATTAAATGTTCCTAGATACTCTGATCAACTTTGTAAACTACTGTAGAAATGACAGAAATACTTCAATAACATTTATTTCCTAGGAATTGTTAGGGGTGCCAATAATTGTGGAACAGGTGATTTTATGAAAAATAATTATTTCTTAGACAGGGATTTTTTTTTCCCTTAAAATTCACTTGAGTTGAAGGTTACATTTTTCTACAATTTTCAGTGTGAGAGTATGCTTCTGCAATAAAAATTGAATTTATTTTAAGGCTTTTAACACTTCTTAACCAGGGGTGCCAATAATTATGGAGGGCGCTGTATTGATTTTTTTTTGGCCGTGAACCGGGTTTACAGTTCTAAGGCTATTTGACCATGACTTCCAGTAGGCATGCGCAGTATCTTTTACGGACTTGGTTATATGTGTGCAGGACTAGGAAAAGGGGTCACTTGGGATTTTTTTCCATTCTGAGATTAACAGGGTATCTCAGTGATATCCCAGTGATAGTGATATCCCAGCACTACTGTACTGTCAATTTACACCACTTTGCTGTGCACAAATTCACCCAATTTTTCTCTCAAAATGAAAAACTTGGATCACTCTTTGATTTTGTTGGAAAATCTTAATTTTCATAAAATGACCCAAGTGACCCCTTTTCCTAGTCCTGCACACACATTGGTAGGCTTGTTACTCTCATTTCTATATGAATGTTGTTAATTAGCTAACTAGCTCCATTTGGTTATGGAGAGGTACTGAATGAATATTTGTGAATATAGTTTGTTTGCAAACGAGCCACTGGTAGTCAACTACTCAGTTTTCTGCGGATTTAAAATCCGCAAAAGTTTGTTCAAACACGAAAGAGTGGCAAAGTCACTGAGTAAGCTTTAAGCAATAAGACCGCTGGCTATTTGCGCTTAAGTGTATCAACTAAACTCTGAGCACATGCTTCTCAAGCTCAGGCTAGGGCGCATGCCAGTTGCAGAATAGACACTTGCTAGGGGGAGGTGCGCGGTTCTCAAAAGCTTTGTTTACTACCAAACAAATTTAATTTCCGTTTGCACCTCAGTGGTTGCAGATTCCTATTTGCTATAACTGAGCATTGCGCTAATTCCATGACTCTGTCTCTCATTCGCGTTTGAACGAACGTTTACAGATTTTAAATCCACAGAAAACCGAGTAGTTAATTAATGGTAGCTCGTTTGCAAATGAACTATATATATATTTACTGACCAACCCCTCTTCTGCGGCGCACTCCGTCTCCATGTTGTCGCTAAGTGTAGGTTAGAGTAGGGGAGGGGGGAAAGCTTGTGGTCACAGAGCGAGGGAAGCGTAGCAGAGAGGTTGTGTGTGTGAGACAGGGACATGGAGAGGGAGCGGAAAAATGGGTGCGCACTTGCGGCCCATGTATTGTCATTTTAACGCAAAATGAACTATATCGATACAAGCGATATTGTCACGTGTTATATCTCGTTTATAAATACATCGATATATATTAAAATACCAAGATATCGCCCAGCCCTAGCATATGGTAAAAGCAGACTTCATATAATTGAAGGAAGGATGAATAGAGAAATGTACCGAGACATTCTTGATAAAAATCTGTTGCCATCTACCAGGATGCTGAAGATGAAATGAGGGTGAACATTTCAGCAGGACAATGATCCCAAACACACAGCCAAGGAAACTGTCAGTTGGTTTCAGAGAAAGAAAATAAAGCTGCTAGAATGGCCCGGTCAATCACATCGAATCCAATTGAAAATCTGTGGAAAGAACTGAAGATCAGAGTTCATAGAAGAGGCCCCCGGAACCCTCAAGATATGAAGACAGTTTGTGCGGAAAAATGGGCCAAAATCACGTCTGAGCAATGCATGCAACTAGTTTCTCCATACAGGAGACGTCTTAAAGCTGTCATTACCAACAAAGGCTTTTCTACTAAGTATTAAATAAATTTCAGTAAGTGTGTTCAATACTTTTCCTCTGTGTCATTCCACTTTATTACACATAATTTACTTCACGGACTTTTGATTTCTTTGATATTTGGATTACTTGGGTTGTTACTGACAACTGGTGAAAATACTTATTTTCCCCACTGTATGCATTAGTGGGCTCATCAATCCTACTTACTACAGACAAGGAGGACCCAAAGCCAGGTAAGTAACCACAGAGCTGAAGCATACAATGTTGCTGAAGGAAGACAGGTGGTGAACCAAGAAGGTCCTAGAGTGAAGAGCAATCCCTTGACAAGTGATCATCAGAGAAACATGCCTAGGAACTAAGTCAACAATGATGAAGGTACCAGAAAAACAAGAGCCATCGGGAGATGGCATATCCCCCCGGCCCCACATAATAAAAGTATCAAAATGCCACCTGCTCCGGAAACAAAGCATACCCCCCAAAATTCTATGTTCAAAATGTTTCCTTGGAAACCAGAAATAATACAAAATTCATCCACTTCAGATTAGCAAAAGGCACCACTTCAGGTCATGATTAAGGTGCACACCAAGCTTTAAGAAATATTGAACGGTTTTCAAGTTATGCTCCGGAAACGAAATGTTCACAGACAGACAGACGGACGGACAACCGCACCCATGACTATATCCCCCCGCGTTATATGTCAGGGGGATAAAGCGGGGGGATAAAAAAAGATCACGAAGTCAAGAGAAAATGAGCAAAAACTGTGGAAGAGGTTGGACATGGAGCTCAGAGAACTACTGGAACACTCAATGAATGGATGGGTGAAAGCTAAACCGAATGCATTTGAGGACATCTTAAATGAGGTGTGAAGATATCAGTGTAGTGCGGATGTCAACAAGGAGAAATTATTGAAATGTGACAAGAAAAGGAGGGCCTGTAGACTCTTAACGAAGACGTGGAACAGAAGTGGGGCAGCCAAGCACGTCAAAGTGAAGGAAAAGGAAGGTAGGGAAAAGCAAACTTCTTCCAGAACCCATTAAGTATGTGTGACAGCTATTAGAGAACAAAAAGAGCAGGAAACTGAGGCCACTAAAGAGGAACTGAAGAATCACATCAAAAGCCAGTACAACAACCCATCTAGAACAACCCCATAAGGAGCTCCTGGGTATGTTCATCATCTTACCCTACCAACACCCCAGTTTAACATTGCTGTCCCCAGAGGAAGTAGAATCAAGGAAGTTGGAAGGAAGGCATGTTCAGCAACAGTGCTAGGTCCAAATGGGATACTCTTGTGGAGGTCCAAGCTCTACAAGAACTGCACTAGGGTGCTGTGGGCTCCTGTGGGAACTCATGAGGACTTCCAGGAAGAAACAATTCTTCCCATATAAGTAGCAAAGGGCTGTGGCAGTCTTCATCGCAAAAGAACAGAATACCAAGGATATCTGGCAATTCAGGAGTACTGCAGTGCTGGACATGGAGGAAAAGATCTTTTCAGTAGCGTTCAGGAGGATGGCCAACTATCTAATGAGCGACAGCTACACTGACATCAGCTGTCAGAAGGTGGGAATATGATGTCTGGTGCCCTGAATGATATGGTATCAGATGCAGAGAGTCAAGCAAGAGAAAGGTGACTTTTAGAGCCATCTCCCAACAAAGTCCAAGTTGCTACCAGTTCATTCTGTACTGAAGGATGATGTGGCCACTGAAGATGTCTGAAATTTTTTTATCAAGCAAGCAGGATGGGTGGGACTTCCAACTAGTACATCCAGAAAAGGCAGTCAGAACGCTTCTCTGAGGTAGGCCTGCTTAAAGATAATGTGCTGAAGTCACCGCGCTAATCTGTCGGTCAAGGGTACAAACGAGAGAAAGCCACACTTGTCCTAGAACTAAGGGAATGCACAAACCGGGGAGCAAGGGAGGCAAGTGCACCTGTCCGAAAAGGGAGAAAGTGGAGAGCACAAGTAGAAGTAGATCAGGCCACAAACAGGCTGCTGCATGAGGAAGTCGTCAGCAGAGTTCAGGTTGGATGAGCAGGACTCAGGCTCCTTGAAGCACCATGTGTGTGGTCCTATACCACCCAGAGGGAGAGGAAGAACACGGTGGTGGCAGAAGTGACAAGGGCTTTGCAGGAGGGCTACAAGATCAGGGCCGCGTCACAAGATCGGCAAGGGCGCTGGACGAAGTGGGAGGTCACAGTTGACAGAACAGTTGGAGGGCTGGACCTTTGGAGAGTCTCTCAAGCCTAAGTCAGGTCACTGATCAAGGCTACCTACAGCATTCTGGCTTGTCCACAAAACCTGCACCTGTGGTTCGTCATAAAAAGAACTGCCCCCTCTGCAAAAGCACCAATGCAAGCTTCCAACATGTAGAATTGGCATGAAAGACTGCATTGTGCCAAATGCAGTACAGGCAGCGTCGCAAACAGGTTCCAGAAAGTTAATGGAAATATTTTTAATCTGCAAACAGACTGACAAAACTCAAACAGCATTAAGTACCCCACACTCAATGTGCTTCCATTTACATATGTTAATCACCACTGTTTAGACAGGACAGCCGTCTTCATCAGGGAGGGAAAGTTGCGTCCCCCTCATCAGGTGAGGCGGTCGGGAGGGGGTACCAGAAAGACAGGAAAAGGTTTTGAGTGGAAGACAGCTTGCCTCTCAAAACTGATAAAAAATCTAAATGGAGATAAGATACACAGATAATGGAGTGTGTTATAATTTCTTTCTGCTTAAGTCTTTCTGCCAGTGCCACAGCACCTCCAAAAGACGATGATGTACATTTGCCCAATTTCTGATGGACTAACTGCAGTCTTAAGCTCCATCCATTTTGTCAGACCTGGAGAAAATAATTTTAAGGACCTGACTGAAAGTTCCAGCTAGAGAGGAACATACTTGAGATTCAAAGCGAGATCACCATCACATCCCTTTGTCCTGACAATGGTGTCCACATCTGCAAGGACCATCTTCCTCACCGAACAGAACATCCAGTGGGAGGAGGAAATAGACGCTACCATTTGGAGGAAGATGAGTAAACACTGAGGGTGGCTGGAAGTGTGATGCTGGGGCTTATTCTGAGGCTGCTCATGGATATTGGCACAGCAGGAGCAAGGGAACCAAAAATCTGGCAGTGGAGGCTGAGAAAGGAGGCCTATGGCTATGGCTTCAGAGGAGGATAGGAGCTAGGAGCTCAACTGAGGGGTGGCAATGTTTTGCCACTGGGCAAGCCATACAGCCCTGGAAGATGTTGGATGTGTGTGGAGGGGGTTGTTCTGGGATTCCAGAATTCACTGTTAGGCCTTCTGGAACTGTCATGGGCCAAACTCAATGAAAAATATGTGACAGGAGGTGCTCACTTGATAACCCCAGTGAAACACTCATGGCATGGAGTTTGACATGGGAACCTGTATATAGCACCACTATTTCAGCAGCGGAAGGAATTCATGTTCAAACAAGTAGGTAATGAACTAAGTACCAAATATGCAATAGTGTATATATTTTTGTCTAACAACAACCTGAATGAATGAACAAAAACTCAAATGTTTCAGACAGAACTGGATGACGCTGCTTTTTCGCTGCTTTCCAGGCTCTTGGAGCTCCTTAAGTATCAATTTGCTTTTTCAAAGTGGAACCTTTATTTCGAACGAAGTCCCGAATATTTTGGACAGTTCGCTCCTCAAGAGCAGGATACTCTGCTTTTTTGCAGCGTTCACACTCCAATTTTGACGCCAGCTGTCCTTTTAAAATGTGAGGCTTAAAATGCCTCATCACCGCAACAACCTCCTTCTTTGACCATGGCCTCTTTACGACTTTCCTCCTCACTGATGAGCTCTTAGGTGCACTATCTAGGGACAAAAAGAAGAAAATTTAGCTCATACTGAATTTGCAATTAATCACAAGCACCTGTTGCAACACTCCAGCGTGGCACTATACTGTAATCAGCACAATGCATCTAGAAAGCCATCACCGAAGAACAAGACCTTCATATTTTCCAGCCTTCACTAATAGATGTTTTGCTATGTGATCCCAAACAGTCAAACAATTCATTCCAAGGAACCTGATTCGACTGCCAATATCACAGTTGTACCATAAATGGAACACATTATATTATAAAACAAATTATTCTTATGCAAAGTCAAGATGACAAATCAGCTTTTGTCTGGTATGGGGAAAAAATGGAAGCATATGAGAAAATGTTTCACTGGGGTGCGTGTATGTGGGGGTAAGGGGTCATGATTCGACAATCACTCCACGATAGACAAGACTTGACCAATCACATTCATTTATGGCCGGTACACACTGTACGATTTTGGGCCGTCCCAGACGAAAGATGACCATCGTAGGAGAAACGTGGAGAAATCTTTGGTCGTGGCTCTAAAACGGTTGTCTTACGTCTGTTATGGCCCCAGTTTGTTATGGTGTCGATTTGTTATGGCGTCACGGACAGCAAGGAATGACAGACAAAATTGTTAAACTTCAACAGATTTAATTAAACAAACACATAGAACTAATCTACACCCTACACTACTGACCAAGATTGAAAAGAAAATAAAAAAATGAGATATTTACAGTTCCCTGTAATGGAGATGGGCTGCTCTGTTGTGATGTCCTGGGACAGGAAAATGCTCCAACACAGGCAAAAATCCACAAAAAGCTTAAAAGGTCTTGAAAAGAGTGACAGGTCTGGTCAAATGTATCCTTCTTGCAATTTCTCCTACTCCCCCACACTCTCGATTTTTCTCCTTATATACTCTTGTCCAGCCCCCTCCCATTTCTGGGACTTTCCCTCTGGGCATGCCCTGACATGCCCAACCTAGCTTCAGACTGGGCTTCACAAAAAAAAGTCAATACTGCCATCTAGTGGCTATTTACCAAATTACACCTCCATTCCAAAAAGGGAAAATTTTGACTCATAAAGGCAAAATTTTTCTTTTCAATACAAAAATGGTTAAGTTGACACTTGTATATACATACATATAATACAATATGCTAATAAACACAGGTGATATATATACACATATTCAAACACGGGATAAGCAATCAGCAATTACATTGTCAGTACCCTTTTACATGCTTGATTTCCAAGTCAAACTCTTGTAAAATCAAACTCCAATTCAACAATCTCCGATTCTTGTTTTTCATCTTACTCAAAAACATTAACGGATTGTGGTCAGTATATACAATCATTGGCTTTTGCCCTGTACAAACATAGACCTCAAAGTGTTGTAAGGATAGAACCAGAGCCAACAGCTCCTTCTCAATTGTGGAATAGTTCTTTTGGTGGCAATTGAACTTCCTGGAGAAGTATGCCACGGGATGCTCAATGTCATCAGAGTCACTTCTCTGTAGGAGCACAGATCCACAAGCTTGGTCGCTAGCATCGACCGCCATGGAGAACGGTTTGTTGAAGTCAGGAGATTTGAGCACGGGGAAGTGACACAGCAGAGACTTCAGGCGATCGAAGGCTCTTTGGCATGCTTCATCCCAAGTGAACTTTACGCCTTTCTTCAGTTGGTTGGTGAGACTGAGAGCAATCTCAGCAAAGTTCTTGCAGAACTTGCGGTAGTACCCGATCATTCCAAGGAAGCGGCGCAAAGCTTTTTTGTTGTCAGGAACTGGAAAGTCCATGATGGCTTGGACTTTAGCATTTATGGGTGCCACCTTACCCTGGCCTATGACGTAGCCAAGATACGTGACAGTAGCACAACAAAAGTCACTCTTGTTCAGGTTAACAGTCAGGTTAGCCTGGGTCAAGCGCTGAACAACGCCTCTACATCTTTCAGATGTTCTTCCCAGGAGTCACTCCATGTGATCAGGTCGTCGATGTACGCACCCGTGTGTGGCAATCCGGCGATTGTAGACTGTATCATCCTTTGAACGTGGCTGGGGCATTTTTCATGCCAAAGGGTAGGACTTCATACTGGTATAACCCAGATGGTGTGGCAAAAGCAGAGATGCTCTTGGCCCTCTCAGTTAAAGGCACGCACCAATAACCCTTCAATAAATCAATCTTGGTCAGAAACTTTGCTTGCCCTACTCTATCGATACAATCATCAATCCTAGGTATTGGAAACACATCAGTTCTAGTTACAGCATTGACTTTGCGATAATCTGTACAGAATCTAGTACTTCCATCAGGTTTTGGAACTAGAACACAGGGTGAACTCCAATCGGAGTTAGAGGGTCTGATAATATCATGTTCTAACATGTACTCAACCTCTTTCTCAGCAATCTTTCTCTTTTCAGGATTCATCCGCACGGATGCTGTTTTATTGGTTTGGCATCACCAACATCTACATCATGAGAGGCTATAGAAACTCTCTTTGGAACATCAGGAAATAGATCTTTATATTTCTTGATCAACCTCTCAAACTGATCTTTCTGTGAGGGTTCTAAGTGCTGGAGTTTTACATCAAGATTTTGCAACACTTCAGAATTTGACAATTTACATGAAAGAACTTCAGCTTTAATTCTAGGTTCATCATCTTGACACTCCCCTCATCTTCACAAGTCTCAGCCCTAGGAGGATCTGAAGTGACAGCTGCAACCCTAGCATTTCTATCATGATAAGGCTTCAGCATGTTAATGTGACACAACTGTTTTGGCTTTCTCCTATCTGGAGTCTTCACAATGTAATTGAGATCATTGAGTTTTGTCAGAATTTCATAAGGACCATGAAATCTAGCCTGCAATGGATTGGACTGCAAGGGAAACAACACAAGGACCTTGTCTCCTGGTTTAAACTCACGGCTTCTAGCCTTATGATCATACCAAGTTTTCATTTTTTCCTGACTTGATTTCAAGTTATCTTTGGCTAGGTCACAAGCTGCACGCAGTCTTTCCCTGAACTTGCTAACATAGTCTAACAGACTGATATGCGGCTCTCTCTCGCCATTGTTCACTCAACAATAGCAAAGGTCCTCTCACTTCATGGCCAAACACTAACTCAAACGGACTGAATCCAGTAGACTCCTGCACTGCTTCCCTAGCTGCAAACAACAGCAAATGAACACCTTCATCCCAGTCTTTCTCATGGTCATAACAATAAGTCCTCATCATTGTCTTGAGAGTGGAATGAAACCGCTCTAAGGCACCCTGACTCTCTGGATGATAGGCACTAGAAAGAATCTGCTTCGCACCTAGTTCATACACAACCTGCTGAAACAATCCGGAAGTGAAATTGCTACCTTGATCTGACTGAATTTCCCTGGGAAGGCTAAACAACGTGAAGAACTTTATCAAAGCCTTCGAAATTGCAGTTGCCTTGATGTTGCGTAGAGGGATGGCTTCAGGGAATCTGGTAGATGCACACATGATTGTCAACAAGTACTGATTTCCAGATCTAGTCTTGGGTAATGGACCAACACAATCAACAATGACCTTGGAGAAGGGCTCCCCAAATGCTGGGATAGGCTGCAATGGAGCTACAGGTGGGTCTAACTGGTGTTTTCCAACTACCTGACAAGTGTGACAGGTTTTGCAAAAGTTGGAAACATCTTTCCAAGTCCAGGCCAGAAGAAGTGTTTCATGATCTTATCAACAGTCTTGTTAACACCAAGATGACCTCCTAAGGGCAAACTATGAGCCATTGTTAAGATCTCATTCCTATAGACCTTCGAACAACAATTTGCTTGACCACTGCCCAATCTGCATTGGCAGGGATATCAGGAGGGCGCCACTTCCGCATCAACACTCCATCCTTGAGATAATACCCAACTGGAACTGCGTCTATTTCTTCATCAGGAAGGGCTCTCTTTTTTAGTACACAAATTTCAGGATCATTAGTTTGCTCCTGAATCAACCGCTTTCTGGACAGAGACAAGTCTCCAGACACATCAGAATCACCAGACCCATCTGGCTGGCTGAATAGAGAACTGATAAAAGTGTCTGATAAGTCCTCAAATGGAGAAACCATAGTAGGCTGAACAGAGTCATGAGGCGAACCACCTGAGTCATGACTATTCAAGGTGCTGGACGGCACCACATCATCTTCTTCTTGAGCCTTCTTGGCCATAGCACGAGTCACTGCACAGGAAGGATACAGAGATGGGTCTTCATCGCCATCTTCAGTGCTCGGCTCTGGCGAGTAAGATGAACAGGGGAACTACATTGCCCCCAGCCAGGTCATTGCCTAGCAACAGAGAAACACCCTTGATAGGTAGACTTGACATAAGTCCCACCTTCACCTGTCCTGTAACTAAATCTGACTTCAAGAATACAGAGCGCAGGGGTACAGATACAGTCCTCCCTTCAATACCTTGTACAAGTATGAAATCCCCAGAAGTGGTCTCATCACGTAACTCCAAGGAGTCCATCAACAAAAGTGACTGAGAAGCTCCGGTATCCCTTAGGATATATATGGGGACAGGAGGAGAATGCTCATTCAGAGCCACAAATCCCTCTGACACAAATGGAAGGAATTCCTCCCTCACAAAGTCAGCAGTATCAGGCTTCTTAGCCTCACAAGGAGCAGGCAATTTAGCAGATTGGTCATCTACTACAAGGGTTTCTAACCTTGTCTTCACAAAGGCATTGGGTTTGGTATCCTTTTCTTGTTCTTTCTTAGCTTTAAGGAACCAACAGTTAGTTGTAACATGACCAGATTTCTTGCAATAATTGCAAACTAGACCACTTTTGTCACTGTCAGCTTTCACACTTTGTTCAGACCTTTTACTGGATTTCTGAGCACCATCACCAGATTTGTCTTTGTCTTTGGGTGAGGAATCTTGGGTATCACCGTTACCTTTCTTCTGAAATTGGGACCATCTATTGTTACTGCTAGACTGAAATTTGGACTTATGTGTGAGAACATATTCGTCTGCAAACTTGGCAGCTGATTGCAAATTCAGTGCTTGCTTCTCATTAAGGTAGGTCTTAATATCATCCTTGACACAGTTCTTGAATTCTTCAACTAACACCATCTCTTTTAGTGAGTTGAAATCATCCTTGACCTCCATAGAAGTACACCAGCGCTCAAAGCAATCCTTCTTCTCGTTAGCAAATTCAACATAAGTCTGATTGTCAGATTTCTTCAGACCTCTGAATTTCTGTCGGTAAGCCTCTGAACCAACTCATAAGCTGTCAAAATAACCTTTTTTGACAACCTCATAATCAGAGGAATCATCTGCAGACAAAGCCGAATAGGCTTGTTGAGCTTACCCTTGAGGACAGTTTGCACATCAGAGGCCAGTGTTCCTTTGGCCACTGACAACTCTTAGCTACCTTCTCGAAGCACTGGAAATACTTCTCAACCTCCTTCTCTGAGAATGGAGGCACCAGCTTTACCTCCTGGCTAGCCCGAAATTTGTTTTCACCTTGAATTTTGATTTTTAGTAGCTCCATTTGGAGCCTTTCTTCCCTGTCTAATTTTTTCTAAATCGAAATCTCTCTGTCTTTGTCTCTCTCTTTCTGCTCTTTTCCTCTTTCTCTCTCTCAAATTCTCTTTGTTTTTCTTTTTTTCTCAATTTCTTTTCTCTCTTTCTCTCTCTCAAATTCTCTTTGTTTTTCTTTTTCCTCAATTTCTTTTCTCTCTTTCTCTCTCTCTTTTTTCTCTTCTCTTGCTAATTTTTCTAACTCAAACTGCCTTTTGTTTTTTTTTTTTTCTTCAATTTCTAGCATTTTTAATTTAAGTTCCAATTTACATTTGGATTTTCCACCGAAACTGTTCCAGATCTCCTGGTGCAAACACATTTTTTCATCAATGTAATATTCAACAATCTCTCTAGCCAGTCTTGCTTTTCGCATGGCTGGTTTTACATCTGTCAGCTCTAACTGTCTGCATATTTCTAGCAGTTCTGTCTTTTTAAAAGACTTTAAAACCTCTACGGTTGGTGATGCCAAGAAATCATCCATTGCTGTTGATCTGCCAATATATATATCTAGGAAAATTCAAAAAACAATTTCACTATTTGAAATTTTAGATTTTCAATAAATGACTCGCACAATGGTCTATCCCGGATGAGCCCCCAATTTGTTATGGCCCCAGTTTGTTACGGCGTCGATTTGTTATGGCGTCACGGACAGCAAGGGATGACAGACAAAATTGTTAAACTTCAACAGATTTAATTAAACAAACACATAGAACTAATCTACACCCTACACTACTGACCAAGATTGAAAAGAAAATAAAAAAATGAGATATTTACAGTTCCCTGTAATGGAGATGGGCTGCTCTGTTGTGATGTCCTGGGACAGGAAAATGCTCCAACACAGGCAAAAATCCACAAAAAAGCTTAAAAAAGGTCTTGAAAAGAGTGACAGGTCTGGTCAAATGTATCCTTCTTGCAATTTCTCCTACTCCCCCACACTCTCGATTTTTCTCCTTATATACTCTTGTCCAGCCCCCTCCCATTTCTGGGACTTTCCCCTCTGGACATGCCCTGGACATGCCCAACCTAGCTTCAGACTGGGCTTCACAAAAAAAAAGTCAATACTGCCATCTAGTGGCTATTTACCACATTACACGTCGCACTGTGAGACAGGTTCAAGGACGGCCGTTGCCAGCGTCTTGCGACCAAAGATAACCTGAGATTAAATTCTGACGGTGTCAGAAATTTAGGATGACTATCTCACAGTGTGACAGCTGCTACGACCTACGTCTACTAATCAGCCAATACAAATGCAGCAGGAAACAAAATGATAATCATTCATTTTTAAAAATAAAATAAACAGAATAATTTATAGATAACGCATTAGCTGATGCCGACAGTGATTCATGTAGACACACATTGGAGTTAAATCACGGACACAAGGCGTTCGATTTTAACGGGCATTTAATTGCATATCATTCATGTTTGCCATGCTATGCGAACTGAATAAAATAAATAAAATACAAATCAGTTCAATACAAAGCATTCTCAAAGCATTTCACAAATACAACTTGCCAACCCATCAGCTTTTGAAGGCTATGAATCATTAACCTTACAGAACAATTATTCTTCAAAAAGCATTTAAATGTTCACTGTGGCGTAGATGGTTCATCGTGTCATTATCGCAAGTACTGTTGATTGTATAACCATATTAGCTGCACGTTATCTTATCCACGTCTTACATTACCATTAAGCTAGCACAGAGCTAAAATAACAGTGAATACAGTGAACATGGTAGCGCCAGCGCAGATGGATGTCGTACGCTGATGACGTTGCATAGTGACATACGTCGTAACCTGCGATTCAGTAAATGGCCATCGCACAGTCTGCACACATAAAACTTGACGTCGTACCGAAGTTTACTAGATCCAAGTCACATAGTGTGTCATGCAATAGTCTGATAAGATTGCTAAACTTGTACAGTGTGTACCGGCCATTATGTACATTTTTAGCCCAGGAGACCCCTAGCAAAGATAGACGACAACGCTAGATGATGTCTGTGTGTCTGTGTTTGCCTGTCTGCCTAGAGGAAATTCAGTACCCGCTGGTGAAGACTCCCTTTCATTGGTAGGTTCTGGAACACCTCTACTTTCTGAGCTGCAGGGTACAGCCATTCCATCTAAAAATGAGCAGTTGAACAAAATTTATTCTAATATAGCTGTTTCCATAAATATATTTTCAGTATCAATAGCAGTAGCTATTGTAGAGATGGCATACAGTCGCTCCAGAAATATGATAGAAATAATATATGCAGCATTGTTGCACATGTCTGTTGCTCAGTCCTGTAAGGTGTTTACAGAAGTGTGCCCCTGTCAGTCCCCACATGCGGAAACAGGACTGTTTACAAAGCTGATATTCAGAGGTCAATAAGGGACTCTTGATTAGTCATGATGTCATGTTACCCTGTTATTATGCTACTCATGCAAGTTTCTGCTCTACACCTCAGGATGGGCAGCATTGTCTAAGCCATCTTGTAGTCTTGTGTAATCATGTGGGAGGGTCATGCATGCAGCACATGTGATTATTGGTGTTTCTGTTTCCTGCTCTTTGGGCCTCTATATTGATGACCTTTGATCTTTGGGACTGGCCTCTAGTTAGCCTCTGTCATACAGCGTGATTATGTGCGCTTAATGATGTAATCCCCAGCTTATAACGTTAGTACTTCTGCCACGGTCCAACTAATGATGTGGAAGTGATCAATACAAACCATTGCTCGTTCAAACGCGAAAGTAATGGCTTGACTGCTGTGCAAGTTAGCAGAGTGATGACGTCAGGTCTGTGGTAGCATATACTGGGAATTACTTAGCGGGCGCTTACAGAACTGTCAAGTGAGCAGTCTTCCCCATGATTGTGTCGCCTTCTGAACCAGACTGAGAGACCATTTAAAGGCTCAGTTGTGACACCATGAGTCTTCAATATTGAGCTTCTTCACAGTATTATAATTTCATGAGATGCTGAATTTTGGGTTTTCGTTAGCTGTCAGTTGTAATCATCAAAATTTAAAAGAAATAAACGATTGAAATATATCAGTCTGTGTGTAATGAATCTATATAATATATGAGTTTCACTTTTTCGATCAAATTACTGTAAAAAAATCAACTTTTTGATGATATTCTAATTTATTGAGATGCACCTCTAGGTATGGGCTGAAAATTGCTACCCAGGGTAATTTGGGCCCATGCTTTCAGAATCTCTTGTAAAAATTTATCTCTTTTCATTTTCAAGATATTGGCCTCTCAAATATGAAACTTTTTATGCATGGAAATCAAAAATTCAGTTTAAGGGCCCCCTATGAGGCCAGGATTCGTTACTGAGGCTAAATTGTGCTGGATTCCTTCTATTTGAGAACAGGTCTGTCTCATCAAGGATGACTGACTGCACCCAAGGCATAATAATGGAGTTAGGAGACCCTGAAATGGGACCCAGCTGAAAAAGTCACTTTTTTGCCAACTTTGGATTGGCAAGTTACCCATGGTAATGAAACTTGTTCTACATAAATGTATATGTCATGGCTTTATTTGTCCAAAATTACAACTTGTTTTCTCATCTCTTTCACTAATTAATCACGTTATCAAATATAGATATTTTGGGGTAAAACACCCATTATTATCCCCTTTGTCCTGCAACTAGAAGTTTTACATAGACAGTGCCTAAATTGAAGTTACATCATTTCCTAAGATAATCTGACATCTGACATGATGTTGCATTCCCTACCTAGGATCTCCCAGATATTGCATCATCTTCCATGGGTATTGCATCAGATCTCCTGTGTATTGCATCATCTTCCATGGGTATTGTTTTAATCAGAGATGATGCAATAGGGAAGGTAATTTACAAATTCACTGAAGCCTCAGCATGGCTTCTGACAGGTGCAAAATTGGGATTTACTTGGATGAGGAATGCTGCAGTATGTATGTTTGTTGCATTCCTCATCCAAGGAAATCCCGATTTTCTACCCGTCAGAAGACATGCTGAAGCTTCAATGAATTCATTAACAAGCTACCCTATTGTTTTAACCAGAGATGATACAATACTCATTGAAAATGATGCAATACATGGAAGATCTGATGCAATACCCATGGAAGATGATGCAATACCTGGGAGATCCGAAGGAGGGAATGCAACATCATGTAAGATGTCAGGTTATCTTAGGAAATGATGGAATTTGAGTTTTTGAGTAGGCACTGTCCATTTAAAACTTCTAGTTGCAGAACAAACGGAATAATAATGGGCATTTTTACCCCAAAATGCCTATATTTGATAACATGATTAAATAATGAAGGAGATAAGCAAACAAGTTGAAAGTTTGAAAAAATAAAGCCAAGATAGATATGTTTATGTAGAACAAGTTTCATTACCATGGGTAACTGCCCACATGGTGAATTTGCCAATCCAAAGTTGGTATAAAGGTGACTTTTTCCAGCTGGGACCCTTTTCAGGGTCTCCTGACTCCGCTATTATGCCTTGGATGCAGTAAATCTTCCTTGTGTAGACAGACCTGCTCTCAAATAGAAGGAATCCAGCACAATTTAGCCTCTGGAAAAGATCTGGCCTCATAGGTGGCCCTTGAAAACCAAATTTTTCATTTCCACCCGTAAAAAGTTTTATAGTTGAGAGGCCAATATCTTGAAAATGAAAAGAGATAGATAAATTTTGACAAGAGATTCTAAAAGCATGGACCAAAATTACCCTGGGTAGCAATTTGCAGCCCATACCTGTGATTTGTTCCAAAAATATTGGCCTCCAAAATCCCTATAAATTAACGTTTGCGATTCGCTTGGGCATGGCCCTCAATTTTTGGGGGGCCATATCTTGGAAACTCCTTGGAATAGGACCCTAAAATTTTGCATGTGTTCTTTATGAGTATAGAGGAACTTCCAAATCAAATTTGAGCCAAATCTGAGATGCTAACCATGGAAGAATCTTGTACTTTGGTTGAGTTCATATGGAATGAGCCTTTGCCCTGAAGAATTATTTTCCCTACCAGCCATATTGTGGGGGTAATTTTTAGAGTGGTCCATGAAAACTTTGTTGTAGTGGTGGGACGCGATTAAAAAAATTAATCTAATTAATTAGAGGCTTTTTAATTAATTAATCTCAATCACATTTTTATCAAATAGCAATATTTGACACAATAAGCAAAGTTTTTCAATTCAAATTAATTTTCTTTGACGACTGAATCAATGAATAGACATATATGTGAACTTACACAACAAAAATGTTTATTTTTCATCTATATTTATCTGTGCATTTTTCACCTGCCTACTACATTCACAGATTAGTGCAAACTCAAAGTGCAACAAGCTGGCCCCGAGGCCCACAGTCTCCCGTCGCCAAAAGAAATATGTTAAACATCTGGTTAAAAAAAATGCCGCAAAACACCACAGTGAACTATTCTGAGCTTGTAAATCAAGTTTGGAAAAAATAGGTCAAGTACCAATAATTGACCTGCTAATTGCAAGGTCAAATAATAGGTCAAGGTCACTGATATTAAATACGAAACTGGTTAATAATCTAATCTTATATGCGCAACATGGGTTCTTTAATCCATTTTCTTCTTGAGTTATCATGTTAACGCCACTTTTCGGAAGGACAGACGGACGGACAGACACACACAGACGGACGGGTTGCATTCCTAGGTCTCCCTTTCGCCAGAGGTGACAGGAGACAATTATAGCCATTATTTTCAACATTTTAAGACTTTAGGTGCATTACCGCCACCTACCGGGCTGAAGTGTGTGTATCAGTGTTACCGTGCCAGAAATTAGGGAACTGAGAAAGGTGCAATTAAATGTGTTTTTTTTTTTACGCATTATTTTTTCTGTAATTAATTAATCGAAATTAACGCGTTTAAGTCCCAGCCCTACTTTTTTACAATGAGTAGTGGCTAAGTAACTTGTACTCGGGTTCTGTAATCAGAGCAAAAATTATGTAAAAATATATATGACTATCATAAAATTACAAACAGAAACAGGGAAGGGGGAGAGGGAGACAGAGAGACAAGGGGGAGAGGGACAGAGCACATTAAAATAAAAGATGTCAGTGTGTTATAAGTATGATTACCAGAGACGACATCCATGGATTTGGTCACGCAGCTGTTGTCACTCACACTCAGGTCATCTAAAAAGCATGGGACATAAAATGAATGGGACATGTTTAGTGACACATTGAAAGTTGTTCATCAACCTTCTTAACAACATTCATATTTATGCATAATCTTTGCTATGTTTAAGTTTATTTAGAGCCAAATCTACTATTACTATTATTGGTAAGATACTTAAACAGGGTTATTTTCATTATTTTGTCCTTTTTTTGGCTAAGTAACACAACTGTGACATTTAGGGAAAAGAAAAATATGAGAATATTTTTCAGGGCTCCTCTTGCACCTAGAATCAAAAAAGCTGTTTTCGCGACTGGATTAATGTTAAGCCAATAGCCGACAAATGGCTATTCATAAAGGTGATCCTGCAGGCCCATTGCATTAACAATGGCTGCTAACTCTTATCCATAATAGCAAGAAATACCACCATCATCAGAATGCACATAACATCCCCGGCTGCAATATTCATGCCAAAACTAGGAGGAATTAAGCGCTGTAATATCCTCGCCCCCTTTTAATAATTGCAGTAGAGGAACTGATCGTCAACAAGGCGACCAAATTTTCTGTTTAATCTCATAATAAATGAAACTAATTTAAGAGATGAGGCAAATTATTACCAGATATTTCATCCATAGATTTTCCTCTCAGTTTTGATAACTGCCCTCTCTCCATGGCAATAAGGAGTTTTGAAATTTTGGCCACCTGAATCGTAGATTCTGGCAGGCGATAATACTCTCTGTGGACCCAAATATCGTGACCCATGAAGTCAGCCAGTTGGTCAAGTTCGTTGTTCTTCAAATTGAGGACCTGTGAAATTGTAGTCACTTGTTTCCTCAACTGAATTGATCGGAGGTGTTCAGGATTTTTTGCACCACAGTCGCCGGAAAAATGTCGAAGGCAGTCCTGTCCTCGGTTGTGAGGCACACATTTAGGTATACCAAAGAGGAAAAAGTTTTCCTGGGGTACACAACACTCATCTCTTTTCTCAACCATCAATGTGAGGGCTTGAACCATATCTGGAGTAAGAAGAACAGCTACTCTTCGTCCGCGTTTGCCTCTCAGCTCAACTCTGCTGAAATGCTCACAGAGCTTTTCTTCGAATTCAGTAAGTCCCTGCGCAACATCGGTGTGGACTTTTGCTTGATTATGCTGTAAGAAATTCTTTAAACTCATTCTGGAGACATCCTCTGCACGTCTTCTGTTGAATAAGATCACTTGTGATAACGTTATCTTGGCCAGTTCAGCATAGGCCCCAGGTGATGGAGTCTTTCTCAGTTCACCAACTGCGAGTTGTGCTTTGACCTCAAGGTGTTTGTGCAATTTTTGCACATCTATCAATGGAAGTGTTGAGGGCTTATTGAACTTTGTCTCCTGCAATGTTGCCAGGGCTCGGACAGAAATGTTCTCAGTCCACCCCGAGCTGAGAAGCTTTTCAAATCCTTTAGCTAATTTCCTAAGGACTTCATCACCAGACATCAAAGCTCTACAGTAAACTATATCACAGACTTTGCGCAAAGAGTGCCCCAGTTTCAGTGCAAGGCTTGGAGATGTATAGCTGTTAGTCTTCTGATCATATCCTGCAGTTTCCTTCACAGATGAGATCAGTTTTTCAAAATTGGCTGGGTTTATTGCCTCCTCCAAGCTATAAATGGATGCTTTATTTCGAAGAGTTACAACTAATCTTCCTAGTTCTCTGAGTTTTTGTCTGACATACTCATGTTTGGTTATATCATGGCCATGCTTGTTGAATAATGACTGAGCCAACTGTAAAATGCAGTAGTCATTCCTCACAGCAGCTGTGATTTCATCGTGATTCATTTTCCCCAACATCTTCAAAACTCCCTCTGGTATTTTTTGTGTCACTGAGGAGCATGCCGCTCCCAAGCTAAGGATTCGTCTCTTGCCGTAAGCGTCTTCATCAGAGTCAGGCTTGGAGTGACATCTCTTAGCATGCCTCCATAGCTCCTTCCTGACAAACATTCCATGGCAGTAAGAGCAGAATTCAAACTTAGATGAATCACCTTTGATTTGTTGCTTTCTTTTCACTTTTAAATTTCCTGAGCGCTCACACAGTACCTGACTATTATGAAGAAAATGACCCTTGTTCCTGAGTTTTTCCAGTCTCATTTTTCTTTGTTTAGAACCTTTAGGAAGGGAAAGGACTTGAGCAATCTCCAAGTTCTCCTCCTCATGAACTTTGAAATGCCGAGAAATTTTTGATTGTGGCGTTTTGCACACAAAACAGTAATTTTTGTTTGTGGCGTGAGCTTGTGCTGCCATTAATTCTGGATGAACTGCTTCGGTTTCTTTCTCTCCTAAGATTTTTTGGTTCCTGATAAAACCCCAGTCAACTAAGTCCTGTGATCCTGTAATAGCTGAGTTTTCTGTGATTATCTTCTCAGGCCCCACAACATCTGATGATCCTGTTTTGCCTTCATGCTCAAACTCAGACGAGTCAGTATCATCAGCTGAATTTGGAACATATTCTTCTCCAGATGAAAACAAATCATCATCACTCGATTCAAGCAAAACCTGGTAAATTATAAAGAGTAAAACAAACAGTTTAAATGATCAAATTCTGCAAGAAATATTAAATGATTTCCTATTTACTTGCTATCTACCACTTGGGTATAACCAAGTGAATATAATTTAACTTAATTTAAGAACTGGTTGTAAAATGGAGAAGAATATAAATGCTTGAAACTATTTCATGAAGTTGGCCTTTAAATTTCAAATTAAATTAAATCTGACTTACTCCTGATTTTGGTCTCTGCTCATCAGAAGTGATTTTGGCCAGACAAGATTGATGCCAGACGTTTGAACAAACTAAAAAACAATAATAATTTCTTCAAAATCAGAGAAAGACATTCAGTCAGGATTATTGCAGAGCTGCATTAGCCAGACCTAATTTGATAGCGGTGCAGTCAAGTACTTTGCATCTTGTTGAGGAAGAAATAGTTGAACAAGCACAATTTAAACAATTAGTTAACTTACATTTGCATTTAATACCACTCCATCTGAGCGGTGCAAATGGTCCACGGCAATCTGAGCATTTGTCAAGGCTTGACAGGAATTCAACAGCCATATCATGCTGATGACACTGTTGGGGAAAAAAAAAACTGGTCCTGTAGCTTACTGGAAAATAATCTTACAGTGATGACACAAGTTATGAAAAATTTCATGTGAAGTTTGACCTTCGAATCAAAGGTCAATGTCAAGGTCAATACATGAAAGTTCACATACATTTATAAGACCTACTGGAATACAATCCTAAGCTCTGAGGCAGTTTTGGTGATACACGTAAATGAAAATTCAATATGTCAATCGTGAACTTTAAAGGTCACAGGAGGTCAAGTTGAGGACACCTAATAGGCTTCATATACGACTTTATGCATGTCTGTAATATAAACCTTGACTCTCTCTGTGACCGTTTTGGTGATACAAGGCACCGTAATTTCACCCCATGCAGGGCTGTGCCAATTCTGAACCGCGGTTTTTTTAAGGCTTGGTACCACCACCTGCTGCCATGGGCCGAACGTCCGAGCTTTCCCTTTTCCTTTATTAAACCCGACACAGGTTGAACGAAAGTGCCAAACATCAAAGGACATGTGAAATGCTTCCGGAAAAAAACTTGACTGACATTAATATTTTTAGGCGACATGCTGCATGGAGCCAAGTAAAGGACTACAGAATCATTTCCTATTACTCAAAGAAAAGTAAACCTGTTCCAGTTTACTTTGCTTGATTAGCAATCAAATGGTGGATGCGTTTACTCTCTAAGTTGAATGAATAGAGCTGTTAATTAAGACAGCATGTTTGATTGCTGCATTTTGAAATTTAAATGGCCATAGAACAGCACAGATTTGCATGAACACGATTGCCATTCCCACGCCATTTTCGTGCGACTGTGATCATTTATATCTCACATTCATGTTTCATCCGCTTTTCAGAATGTTTTCCACCTTGTGTATTTTTTAGACGCTTAAAATCCGGGGCGATTGTATCAGTTTGAGAAATAATTTTTTGAAATGTCAATTTCTAAGTCCTATCTTTTAACATTAGAGTCAAAATTTCAAGTGCCCATAAAGCAGACAAAAATGATTCATTCAAAAATCCAAAAAAACTTATGGAAATATGGTCTAGTAGTATGTTATGGCAAATTTTTAGGAAAATTCATCAGGCAAAAAATTAAAAAAATTAAAAAAATAAATGTTCTGGACGATGGACGACAAACCAAATGGGCCGATAAGCTAAAAATCATGGATTTTAATGTGTCAAATGTTCAGACAAGATTTTGTCCCTTTATAACTACTGTCATAATAACCAACTCTATCCCGCTGATCCACCCTAATCCTTATTGCTTTTCTGTGTTCATTTCAACTCTGAAAAACTCTATAAACAAAACAAACCCAACAAGCCATTGGTTTTTAGATTTTCATCCCTTTGACTTCAGGAACTGTCTACTTTTAATGAAGGGAAAATGTGACAATTTCAGCATGATTCGTTAAAGCGCAGGTTTCACCTTTTTCTTCCTCCACTATCAAGCACAAATAGAATCCATTCATAAGAAATTGTTTTGAAATACTCACTTACCGATCCCCATCTCCCTATTGTTACTAAATATTTTTCTACAGCAATTTAAGTTCCGAGATAACGTACGTTGACCATTCCGTCAATATTGGCGAGGTAAGTCACAGCCTACATTTGGAGTACTGAACGGAGCTAAGACTTTGTTAGTTTTGCTCAGCACAATATACCCATGAAATAGCATTATTATGCCTTTTTTTTACTAATCCACCTGCGAGCCGAGAGGTATGCGCTTTCGGAAAATACCTGCTCCTTTTCTGTCAAGATTCGACGTACGTTGCTCAAGCCAGTAATTTCCAAGCAGTGCGAATTCCAGGAAATCATGACTAATCAATATCTGCATCCATGCACAAGGAAACCCCTGACGTCAAACATTTCCAGTAAATCGATGCGAATCTTTACTTCTGAGAGACTAAGCCTCTCTAAGACATCTCTTTTATAGCCAATTATGTAACACACCTGATGCCAGTTAACTTAATTACTTGCTAAATGTTCTTTCAGCTGATTTTCTTATATATTAAATATTTTTCAGGCCTTTTTGCTGTGTCTCAACTTTTTTGAGAGCTGTTGCAGCCAAAAAATTTGAAATAAGCTCATTTCGTGGATAAAAATGTAAAATGTCTCAGTTTCACATATGAATTGTTATCTATGTTCTATTGTAAATAACATATTGGCTCATGTGATCTGAAAGTCATTGCATTTTGATTTTATTCACAATTTACACTTTGTCCCAACTATTTTGGAATTGGGGTTGTACAATAGAACCCATTAGTATGAACATGCAACAGGCAGCCAAAAATTTGATCAAATGTGTAAGGGCATATCAATATATTCTACTGTTGGTTAAAAAAATGGTGATAACTGACTCTGTCACACTAGACCACCCCGTTAGCAGTGAGGCCTCATATAACAAACTTCATTCTGGCAATTCGTTCGTCAGTCAGGTTTACGCAAACTAAACGTTCAACATCCTTTTCTGAAGAACAGTCGAAAATCCTGAACAATTCAGCTGTCAAAACCAAAGGAAGAAAGCCAAAGATTCTTTCAAATTTATGGGGACATCTCAATACATTACATTATTGCTGGGAAAAAGAAACAATGGCCAACTTTGTTCTTTGAATCAAACTCTGCACTTTTCCGTTAAGCACTTGCAACAAAACCTAAGTCTAAAATTAATTGATTCATGCGGACAGAAAAAACTTAACCAAGAGATTCATTTCAGTACAGAATATGACGCCCTCAGCTAAAGTGACGATTCATAACCAGCCAGGCCGCTGCTGACTGCATGACACGGCAAGTAGCTTTCACTTCTTCAAGTGGCCGCAGTCCAGCCTTTGAGCCGTATTCTCTAAATTCTCAGCTCTGATCATTTTTTATGTTCATACTGACAAAGCCCCTCGCCTGTTAAGCAAATAAATGCGTACTGCCCCTCAACCAGCATCGCGATAAGCAATAATAATGATGGAATTTTATACAGGTTATACCCACCAGCGTCCAATGAGGGCAGAGGCTCCCCACAGTCAGCGCAATGAGCCAATAAGAGCAAAAGACCCTTTCTGGACTCCTGAGATAGCCTCTAGTCTGCTGTTAGCCTAGCTAAATAGTAACAGAGGCACGAAGCAAATGTTCCTTTACCAGGACAAATGATCCCTTACCTGCTGATGTGGCTCTGGAACGTCACCGAGAGGCGTCACAGGACTTGAGGGCTCGTCATTATGCTGGAACAAAGACAGATAGAACCATTCAGCAAATTCCTCTTGGAGTACATGACAAGAATCTAGGATGACTGTTCAAGAAAAGGGCTCATTTTAAAAAGTAAATACTGAAATGTTCTGGTACATCTACAGAGCAAATATAAGGCAACAGCTGCAGTAACAATACCGATGAATACACAAAATAGGTCTGAAAATCTGATTTTTTAAAGTATTTCATTTGTGGTAAAACCCGGGATTGTTTCCACTGAACTACACTGATCAGGTTAGTATTGAGGCTTGGCCACCCAAACCCTGTTGTGAGAAGCATTCATGAGTAAGGTTTACACTATGAGGACTTTAACAACGGTTACTCAAAAACTGATTAAAATGCATATCAATTAAGCAGTCAGACATATAAGAAGAAAGCCGAAGATTTAAGAAAATGTGTGTGGACATCTCAAATATCAATGTGTTCTAAAGCACAAGGTGCCAGCTGACGGTCGCCACTGTCGCCAGTCGGCAAATATTTAAGAAATTGGTGAGAAAAAAAATATCCAAATAGCTTAAAAAAATGGCGAAGAGCCTCAGTTTTTTCGAGGGGATAATTCCGTTCTATACAGCATTCCGTTCAATTCAGCTCAGTGGCAGGGGGAAGGGGGTAACATACACGTCCCTTTATGACAACATTAGTCCTGGCTAGTTCTCAATCATTTTCCTTTATTGACGCTTTTTCCAATTATCGTAATAATCCATTGGCAAGTGAGGACATGGCTTCTCTCCATATGCAATCTCACTGCGATGAAATAATTGGCTAAATTCAGTCCAGAGAAATAACTTACGTAAAGCATAGGCCTATTAATAAGTAAGACAAACTGCTCTAAAACTTCCGCGCTACCTTTTCCACACCTCAGGCGATTTAACTTGCGCTTCATAATCGTTAAAATTCATCATTTAGAAACTGAAAAACTTCCAGAGACTTCAATTCCATGTGAGTATCTCTTAAATATGAGTTGATTGAATAATGACAGATCTGCGTTCCAATTAAATATCACCTTTCACTCTCGGAACAGCAGGTCGATAAAAGAGTGGCACTCGGCAATTAAATATAAAAAGAGAGCAACTCAAGCCATACACGTGAGAGTTGGCTGGCATGAAATTTTGAATAACACGGATTTAAATGCAGCAAATACACGTCCAGATCATTGACTGTATAAAACATGGACGTAGCCTCCATGACGTCACCTATAGGTTTCTGAATATCCATTTTGAAGCAAATTTGGTCGCCATCTTGGCACTTACTTGACTCCACCTACCCGGATGATCCAAAAATGGGCAAAAAGGCGGGCCGTTGCTGGAGCTGACGCAAGCCCAGTGGGCGGCCGAATGGAGCTCGTTTGCTGAAACACGCCCTTTAAGCTCGCAGCTACCAAGCTAGCTTCGGCTTCCATTCTCGACTAAAAACCGAACTCAGCTCGATGCGGGGTCATATCTGTCCCAGTTAAGCAATGGATCCTGCCAAGTAGCTTACAGTGGCAGGTCGAACGCCGTTTATATTCGTGAAGCGTTTGCGGAACGAAAGTTGTTTGTATCCACGAGGCAGTAGCGCAATGAACGCTGTACACCGCGGGGAAGATGCGGCGGTTGGCTCACTGAGTATCAGTATCACCCCAGAGTGCGAGCGGGTGCTCATCCTAGCTCTTGTACGCACCTTAGCCAGGTCCCATTAACGGTGGTATGGCCAGCCAAACGATAACATTGCCCTAAGTAACCTTACTGACAAACCTGATGTACCTTTATTTTCCTACCTCACACTCGCACATTTTGATATGAAGTACTACCACCCTATATTTTGACTTCGGTGAATGCTGAATTAATTGATTACTGTACCCAGCATACGTGGGCTCATCAATACTAACACAGCTGGGCGTTTTGCTCAAAGGCTCCTTGGTTATTTCATCAGCTGCCCAGTTTATCTCTGTCCTTTATATTAGCTAACGATACCACTGCGACGCGCAACTTTTTTTTAATCCCGTCGTAAAATTGATGTTACTTTCGGGAAAAAGCCTTTACTCCTAGCGACAGCTAATATAGCCGAACGCGGCTGGTTAGTAGCACTTTTTCGTTGCCGTCTGGTTTAGTTACGTTATGTGGTTAGCTAGTTTGTGGATGAGGGACTTCATGTGGAAACACTTTTAGCGACAGCTAGCTAGATAACGTGGGATATGTTAAATTAGCTATATAGCTAGCCTTCCTATTTACAATGATACCGTTCAGTAATCGCAGTGAAAATTGAACGAATCCATTGGCGGCAAATGCAGTTCTATAAGATACTGCTGTGTGAATCTACTAAGTGTATAACCACGGCAATCTCAGGTCAAACCAAAGCAGCCCCGTCATTTGGTAGCGTGCAATGGCGGTTCTAATGTTGTAGCTGACAACATTAGTTAGTTGCGTTGGCAACCTGTTAGGGAAGCCATGACAGTTTTTCAACCCCTGACTGACAGCTTCTGTTCAAAAGTATGTTAACCCTAAATTCAAACACTTTTATGTTTCGCTATTATTTCGCTGCATGCCTGTATAATAACTGTGGCAGGCGTACACTCCCGCTAGCACAGCTAGACATCTTGGGCAAAAACCAACCGGGGGGGTTACAGTATTCATTCTCGGGCTAGTTGGCTAGAGAACGAACTAACATTACTTCGTGTTGACATATAATGTTATATGAAATAATATTAGAATTTCATCATCTTAGAAAATAGACTACAGACTCCTAACCACACAGCAAGACATTATAATCCTGATATTTTGATAAAAATCTCCAGTCAGAAGCGCGGCCAATGGATCAAGTTCCGTGACTCGAGTGAGCCTAGGTAGGATAACGGCCCAGAGGCGACTAGAAAAGGCCAAGGATTGGCGGTTAGGCTAGCTGAGCTGTAGTAACCCCCCTCCCTCAGACAGCCACGCTAGGCCCATGGTTAGTGGCTGGGCCTGGCATTCCAACGCTACAGCCCGGGGCTGTGTAGGCCTGTGCTCTAGCCTAGCCACAACATAACCGGTTGAGACGACTCCTGCCCCTGCTCCTGCCCAGAGACTGTGGAATTCAAGGTTCTGTCACTCAAAGTGGCCACGCCCTTAATTATACAGAAATTTTAAGCCCTTATATAATGCAAATAGTAGAGTTACAAAAAAATTCACTCCCCCCACAGTTTTCATGGAGGGGAAAATTAGCCATAGAGACCAAAACCGTATTTTGAACCAGGTTGTAAACATGTTTATTTTTGCTGTAAAATTGGGCTTTTTAACATGGGGGTCAATGGGGATTGACTCCTTTCTGCAGTCAGCCTCAAGTGGCCATTTGAGGAACTGCAGCTTTTGGCACTTCCGTATTTGCTTCACTTTTCAGCCCCGCAGGTTGCCGCTTGGTCCAGATGAATGATTGTCGTCTTATCTAATCGAGGAGAACTAGCAGCACCTGTTAGTGTGAAGTGCACTCGGGGTGAATCTATTGTTAATTATGAAAATGACCGAGAACAGGTCAGGACTAATGTTTTAAACAGATGTTCTGTGCCCACCCAATTCCCACTTCTGACTCTGCCACTGGTTCAGATTGGCAGATATTCCATAGAGAAATCAAGCTGTCATCAAGAATGTCGAGATGAAAACCATTTCAGTACAGAATATGACACACTCTGCTAAAATGACGATTCATAACCAGCCAGGCCGCTGCTGACTGCATGACACGGCAAGTAGCTTTCACTTCTTCAAGTGGCCAGAGTCCAGCCTTTGAGCCGTATTCTCTAAAATTCTCAGCTCTGATCATTTTTCTTGTTCAAACTGACAAAGCCCCTCGCCTGTTAAGCAAATAAATCTGTACTGCCCCTCAACCAGCATCGCGATAAGCAATAATAATGATGGAATTTTATACAGGTTATACCCACCAGTGTCCAATGAGGGCAGAGGCTCCCCACAGTCAGCGCAATGAGCCAATAAGAGCAAAAGACCCTTTCTGGACTCCTGAGTTAGCCGTGAGTCTGCTGTTAGCCTAGCTAAATAGTAACAGAGGCACTAAGCAAACGTTCTTTCACCAGGACAAATGATCCCTTACCTGCTGATGTGGCTCTGGAGGGTCAACACGACGTGTCACAGGACTTGAGGGCTCGTCATTACGCTGGAACAAAGACAGATAGAACCATTTAGCAAATTCCTCTTGGAGTACATGACAAGAATTTTGGATTACTGTTGAAGAAAAAGGCTCATTTTAAAGAGAAATTCCTGAAAAGTTTAGTTGCAACTATAGAACAAAAATATAAGTCAACAACTGCAGTGACCATACCGATGAATAAATGCGTCTGAATAACTGATTTTTAACTTTTTGTCAAACTCAATGACTGTTTCCATAGCGGTGAGGACTGGCAATCCAAACTCTATCCAGTGTTTCCTCTGCATTCATTTAGGAGTGGCGGGCCACCATTCCTAAATCCCAGCCGCCGCTCCTTTAAATTTCTTTTTTTTTTCTTTTTTTCGTCGCAAATACATCACCGCCGCATGTCTCCACCTTCACAGCAGAGTCCTGCACTGGGTCGGGTACTCGCGAGTACTAAGGTAAACTACAGATAACTATCTTGCTTATTATCTACTCTGGGGTGGGGGAGTTAATACGACTTTAATTACTCGCGAGAGCGCGGCCTTGAAAGTGACATCACGTCACCCACCCAGGCACCAGGTCAGAGAGTCAGAGGAGTGTCCTCCTGGAAAACAGAGCAATGACGTACCGGAGAAAAGGTAGACTTATTAGCTTAAGATAACTCATAATAGATGTTAGAAGTTAGACATTCGCAAAATATTGATGACCAGATAACGTTACGTAACATATTGGTAGCTTAAGTTAATTGGGCCCGGTTCCAACTCAGTGTCTCTAACGTGAGTAAGCTTATTGATAGCATTTGTAGTGGCGTGCCGTCAGATGTCAGGAAGGCCTTCAGTAACATCACCCTTTCCCGCATAATTGCTCTTAAACTGTTTGCGATCAGGTTTGCCTGATTAACAATCAAACAGTAAATTAACTGAACAGCCACCACCAATGCGTGACACGTAATGATTAAGAAATGCTCATGACAAAGCTATTACCTATTGGCTACGTTGATATAATTGATGTGACTCCGCAAGGATGACAATCTGCAAAAAATCCGAAACTTTCGCTGACTTCGCAGCAATTATCACTCAGCTGTGCATCGGACCTAACAACGCACTTTAGCTGTCCATACATTCAGACTATAGAACGGATTCTCATGGCTTATTGCTCAAGGAACCTCGCGAACTAATTTACGCAAATCCAGAAATTATAAAGACGTAGGCTATTGGTATTTCCCGTAGTCATTGATGTGCGGAAGTAAACGCCGTATAATTTCGTAGCGCAATGTATAACAAGGCTTTCAAAAATAAATTAGATTCTCGTCGGTTCCTCCAATAAGTCTGAGCAACTGTTTCTAATCGGGGAGGTAAACTGCGAGAGGTGTCTGTCATTAAGAGGTGAAAGGTGAGGTTATTGCTGGCTCTGTGTTTCTGCCGACGGACCGTCACTGGCATTAAGCTAATATCTACACGCCGTGATGTAACTGCTGCTAACTGCATTTTCAGATGAGCTTGTTCAAATATTTCTCTTTGTAATCAGATGTGATGTGAGTGTAAATTATCCAACGTTAATGTTTTCTGTCATCGTATAAGACAAGTAACATTAGACAGGGAGGAGCAGTGGAACAAAGTGAAGGAGAGCAGAGTACAGCAGGGGGATAGCCGAGTGAAGGAACAGGAGAGCAAAGTGATGGTGCAGGAGAGAGAGATGAGAGTAGAGGAGAAAAACCTAAAGGGAAGCACAGGCTATCAGGCTGGGACCCTAAATGAGTTGAAAAAAATAGCCGGTTCCACTCATGGCTCTACCACACAGAGAATGGTGAGTGTTGATGACCCTTTTTTTCCTTTCTTATTTTTTTTGCATAATATACATTTCAATATTTCTGTTAAATAAATAAAAAATAAATAAATAAATTCAGTGTATTTCCATTGTAAGAGCAATGATCAATATTTAATTTTATTTATTTATTTACTATTTTTACATTCAGCCTTTAAAAAGCTATTTTCAACTAGCCATTCAATAAATAGGTTGTAAAAGTAAAATCTGGAGTCAAGTGTCATTTGTTTACACCGCCACGGCTCCCCGAAGAGCCTGCCCCCCCTGCTGAAAAAAATCCTAGAGGAAACACTGTCTATCCTCACAAAGCATTCATCGGTCATGTATACACTACGATGACTTTGAAAACCGTAACTCAAAAAATGATGAAAGTACATATCAATAAAGAATTAAGACATTAAAAAACACAGCTAAAGATTGAAGAATATGTGTCTTGACATCTCAATGTGTTCAAAAACAGTTATGACCACGGACTATGCTCATTGAACCTCCTGGTACAATTCAGCACTGACGCCTTATGTACCAAACTCTGTTCTCACAAACCATTTATCAGTCAGGTTTACACAAGCACACTTTTAAAGTGTTAATGCCACGTTTTTATTACAATTAGGGCCCTATGAAATCCGTTTTATTTTTTCCCAAATTCCGTTTTTTTCCGTTTTAATTTTTTGGAATTCCGTTGTTTACCAATTACACCAATTTTACCATCAGAGAGAGTGTGCCATTTATGTTAATGAATAAAATGTTCACTAATTAAATAGAAATAACCTTAAATTAGTTGATGCAACCCTACATTTTCCTCAGTACTTAAAGTCAGAACAAGTACTGCATAATGACGCAATATAAAATTGTACTGTGATGAAAGAAATTTTTTTTTTTTTTTTACCTAAAATAATACTACAAAATAAAATAGTCTCATTAAAGGAAGTGTAAGCTGCAGTCAAAAAGGCAGACAACGGCCGTACTGACATGTATTATTCTGACTGCCCCTTTTTAATCATTTATAATCTCATTGTATATACGTTGTGTATATATATGAATGTATGAGAGCAGCAGCAATGACACTCAGTTTCCACCACGAATCAACAGTTTTCGGATTCCGATGCATCAGCTATATTTCATTTATTTTTTTGTTTTTAAGAAACTTATGTTCAGTAATGCCAATACTGTGTATTCCATCCTAGGACAAAATGTTCTACAGTAATGATTAAACATGAACAAACATTTTTCTTGTTCATACTGACAAAGCCCCTCGCCTGTTAAGCAAATAAATTAGCCTCGAGTCTCCTGTTAGCCTAGCTAAATAGTCACAGAGGCACTAAGCAAACGTTCTTTCACCAGGACAAATGATCCCTTACCTGCTGATGTGGCTCTGGAGGGTCAACACGACGTGTCACAGGACTTGAGGGCTCGTCATTACGCTGGAACAAAGACAGATAGAACCATTTAGCAAATTCCTCTTGGAGTACATGACAAAAATCTTGGATTACTGTTGAAGAAAAAGGCTCATTTTCAAGAAAAACTCCTGAAAGTTATGGTCCAACTATAGAGCAAATATAAGGCAACAACTACAGTGACGATACCAATGATTTGATATTTCAAACATTTTTAACATCACTTTCTGTTCTCACCTGGATAGGCATGGAGCGCCACGGGAGGTTTTCTACGCCGTAATCATATATAATTTCTTCATCTTTTTCAATGTTTTTTATTGCAAATATACATAAGTGTGGTCTTCCATTCTGGACCAATTTTTTTACTTTTGCATTTGGATTTGTACTATCATTCACTAGGCGTCCATATGACCCATCTTCTTCAGTTGCGTCTATGCTATTGAAAAAAACACAACATAATATTAGTTTCAAATGGCCCAAGGTTTAAACTGCCATTCCATACCAATAGCACAACTGTCAATATATCTGGGTACTCACCAAAATGTTCTTCCATTGTGTTTGAAATAGTAGACATATGTGCTGTCTCTTTCCTTTGAAATTTCTGACTCTTTTCCTGTGATTAACTTTCCTCTGTATTCTAGAAGAAAGCTACCTTTGTCAATCTTTGATTTTGCGAATACCCCACGACCTGAAATAGTCATTAAGAAAAATCTAAGTGAAATTTTTAAAGTTACATGTATTCTGTTATAATGTATGGGTTGTAATACTCAAATATTTGGTTTGCACTTCAAACCTGCTTTGAACTACATTTGACATTTATACTGAAACAAATGATTCAATGCTGTGGTAAGAGTAAATGTTTTTCTGACAGGACTTAAAATCAACATCCTGGTCCTGAGTTTTCCTTCATTTTCTTCCCACTATTTTAGTTTTAACAGCCGCACTTGTTAAATACTCACATTCTGCTAACGTCACGCAACTGTTCTAGACTACCATGTCTAAATACATTGGTTACAGGTTTAACAGGAGATTTTAGATTTTCACCCACACAGATAACAAAGCCATTTCTTGGGGGGGCTGGTGATTGATGCTACTGGCACAAAAATTAGCCGACATTAACATTTTTACACAGGCTATTCTTTAAGAGCACAAATTTGAACTGAAAATTTAAACAAATCTAATGCTGTCTCCTTAGGCCCGGACCACATTGGTCACTCAACGCACGCATGACAGCTGCCTCGCTGAATTGCTGTGTCTTGCACGCACGTGTGTCCACACCGCAAGTGTGGCTGCTGCCTTGCTGCTACTGTGAGCTGCATTGAGCCTGCCATATATCTCTGCCATTAATTTACATTATAGGTGTTATGTATGTGCTACTTATCAGGCCTTGAATTTCAAAATTTGCCTCCATAGCTGTTTTTTCCAAAATTGCCGTGGAGATTTAGGGCTCTCCGCAGCAATTTTTCAAGCCTCCACAGCAACATTTTGCAATTTTCCTCTCCATTCAATGCTAATCTTGCATGTATTACATGTCCCTGTCGTACACTGCACATGCGCTACTGCAGCACTATAATTTTGTGCGCATATTGTTTACGGTTATCTTTTCGTTCATTTTGGTGGTGGTGTGTAATCCTGACCACCACTCCCCTAAATTTGCACTTAGTTCCTCTCCTGAGTCCACTCAGCATGCACTCAGGCCTTTACAGTGTCTTTATTTTAATCTTTCTTAATTTCCTTCTCATACAGACGTTATATCAATTTTATATGTATCAATCAGAAGTTGACCGATATCAGGCATTTATTGGAAGGATGCCGGGCGATTATTTTTGAAATAATCACCTTATTTTAAACAAGCCTTGGTTACCTGGGTAGTCCCCGCTATCGGACGTCATCAGAATGACCAATCATGGTGCACTTTCAACCTCCCTACACAAACGCCATCGTTGCGCCTCCAAGTTAATCATGCAGTGTAAAAAAGGTTACGTGGGTGTGAGGTTGACTTCATTGCTGACTAAGCAAAAACGAGGATGTGATTTCTAAATATGGTTATGTAAACATCATGGTCTATTCACAAGCCGTTGCAGGGGAAACGCAGGAAAGTTTGGCGCAGTAAATTGTGGTTGCGAGTCTGATCGGATGGAGCCCAGCCTGCTCCACCCAGCCGGGCCGCCGGCCTTCTAGGGCCCTGCCCAACACTGTGTGAGTGATTTAAGGCGTAAGGGCTCTGGCGATTTTTATCGCAGCAAAAAACGTAGCTGTGGTTATGTGTATTCAGCAGCAAAGTCTGTAATGTACAGCAGCTGTTGCCTCGAGTGCAGTCGTGAAAGTCGAGCCCTGCTGATGCAGCATCTTTACCTTTAATGTCATTGATATACCTAACGTCAGTTAAGTTGTGCTGATCACATCCCTGTGAGATAAAATGATGAGCATGTTGCTCTGGGTTCATCCGCCTTCGCTTTTCTGCCATGCTGTAAGTACATAACAGTGCAAAATCACTCAAAATCTAGTAAAAAATAAAATAAAATAAAGATACTTGTGGTGAAATTGCCCTATACTACATTGTGACATGAACCAAAACACTTGAGACTAGAGTACTGACACATTCATGGTAAAAGGGCTGACATTAAAGTTTGTCTGTGTACCTGGGAGAAGTATAAATAAATTTTGAACAAGTGAAACACACGTAAAACTTTCCCACAGACAAGTAAAAAAAAAAAAATCACCTGCAATAAGCTTTAACCAAATATTAAGTTGCTTAACATATTCAGTCTGCAACGTTACTCACTGGTCTACACTGCTGGATGACGTGACTGAGGAGGCTGTAAGTAAAATTGTGGCGATGGTGGTGAGGAGGCATTTTTATATTGCATAAAAACTCCACAACCACTATCATGCTGCTATGCCTATTCTCTACCATAGACTGTATATTAAGATGGCCATAACCACTGGCTTCTGAGCCGTTTTGTAGCCAAGAGTTTGGCTTTGTGGGTGCCACCATGTTTGTGTTTGGAAGTGGTAGTGCCGGTCTGAAGTGCTACTTTTAGCTTGTTTGTTTTGAAGTAAAATTATGTTAATGTGGTTTTAGGTTAGTGGGAAGTGGTAGTGTGATTTCTGCGTGAGTTTATGGTCTCAAACTCCAGTGTCAGGTTTTAAATAAAACATGATGGTAATTTTTAAAAGTTTGGAATCACTTGAAGTAAAAAGAACGATGAAGCGAGGTATGCTTTATATCAGTGGTAGTCAACCCTGGTCCTGGAGAGCCGCAGTGTCTGCTGGTGTTTGACGTTACTCAGCACTTAATTGAAGAATTAAAGCAGTTGATTACACGCTTAACTCATCTCATCTGGTGTCTTAGGTTTAAGTAAGGTGGAGAAAACCATACTCAGCACACCCTGTGGCTCTACAGGACCAGGGTGAGCTATACTCCTCGGGCTATATGCATAGAGGAGGGATAACTTTACCCCCAGATAATGCCTATCCGCCGGATAACTATCCGCGGCTTAACTGCCGCGTGCTCTCCACATGCATGAGTCAAGGATAGGGTAGGGAATAGCTATCCCAGGTTTACAAGTAAGCGCTAGTTTTAGAAAGGGGGACTCCCTGTGTTTTATAGCATTCTGCGCATGTCTGTACTGGAGACCTTGTGACACACGTAACAACACAGTTCTCGTTTTTTAGTTGTATAACAAATAGCTATTTTCCACAATGCAGCAGGCGTCAGTTTTTTCACAACCGAAGCGGCAGCGGAAAAGTAACTTTTCTGACACCGAAATCCGTGTTCTTTTGGTGGAAATCTCGGTGGAACGTTCAGTGCTGTTTACAGCTAATACATGTGCTGTAACAAAAAAATTAAGACTGAAATTTGGACCCGAATTGCACACAAAGGTGAATTCCTGCGGCTGCAGAGAACGCACTATTCCAGAATTAGCACTATCAGCGGTACTTACCTGGGGATAAAGTTACACCCAGATTCAACTGGGGATAGCGGCTTTAT
Organism: Gymnothorax javanicus; assembly: GCA_029692085.1. NCBI lineage: Eukaryota > Metazoa > Chordata > Actinopteri > Anguilliformes > Muraenidae > Gymnothorax > Gymnothorax javanicus. The sequence continues at coordinate 15,314,713 of CM056197.1, forward strand.
TCCTCAGATTCTGCTGGTCTCACTGTCTGTTTAGTACAGCTTCTCTCAGAGACTTCCACTTATCTTTCAATTCTGAAATAGTGCGTTCTGCGCAGCCGCACAAATTCACCTTTGCAGCAATTCGGGTCCAAATTTCAGTCTTAATTTTGTTTGCCACAGCACATTTACAGCACTGTACGTTCCACCGAGATTTCCTCTAAAAGAACACGGAAAAGAAATTTTTCCGCTGCCGCTTTGGTTGTGAAAACTGGCGGCTGCTGCATTGTAGAAAATAGCTATTTGTTGTACAAGCAAAAAACGAGAACTGTGTTGTCATGTGTGTCACGAGGAATCCCGTACAGACATGAGCAGAATGCTATAAAACACAGTGAGTCCCCCTTTCTAAAAATAACACTTGCATGTAAACCTGGGATAGCTATTCCCTACCCCATCCTTGACTCATGCATATGGAGAGAATGCAGCAGTTAACCCTTGGATAGTAATCCGGAGGATAGGCGTTATCTGGAGGTAAACTTATCCCTCCTCCATGCATACGGCCCCAGGACTAGGGTTGACTACCACTGATATAAAGCATACCTCGCTTCATCGTTCTTTTTAGTTCAAGTGATTCCAAATTTTTAAAATCAACATCATGTTTTATTTAAAACCTGACACTGGAGTTTGAGACCATGAACTCATGCAGAAATCACACTACCACATCCCACTAACCTAAACCCATACTAACATTATTTCACTTTTAATTACATCACTTTTTAGATAAGTAAATAAACACAGGGAAAGTAAAAACTGAACAGTGAAATTAGGCAGCTGCAAGCTCTCCAAAACTACCAAACGATATGAGACTCAACGAATGTCGGCACAGTGAGAGGTAAAAACTGACCTCCGTGCATCACTGTGGAGGATTGGCCTCTTTTTCTGCGACTAAATGTACCTGGGAAAACAAACAGGAAATTATCCATTAATGGCAATTCGTTAAAACCAAGCTCAAACATCATTGTTGCACTTCTGCAAGTACTCGGCTAGTATTCCAATGAGAAGTTCAACATGATTTATAACCCTCATGTGCCTTAAGATCGGGCTGGCCAAATCAGCATGGGCTCATCGGGTTCTGGAGCTCACGGTCACCTTATCAAATAGCTATCTGTTCAATACGTCTATTGTGTCTCTCGTCATTTCGCGAACATCATTTTAATTACGATTATATGCACTGAGAATTCCTATCGATGTTGCCTGTCAAAGGCTAAAACTAAAAGTCTTTCTTTGAGTTCAACATTACCACCGCTAATACCATCGACATATGCCACAGTTGGCTACAATGGATTAACGTAACGTTAAGTTGTCTAAGTTACATTCAAACAGCAAGTACATCGGCGACAAGCAATTGCGAGAAGTTAATAAACTAATGTTGACGTTAATCACAGCATCTTACAATCTAATCACTGGCTGAAATGTAGCTGACTTACCGACTGGTACGCAACTAACCAGGGGGTGCGTTTCCTGAATGCGTAGTCGCTAACTAAGTTAGCAACTTACATAGTTTGTCCATTCACAGCCAATGGGCCCAACTATGTAAGTTAGAATCCGCGATTTTAGGAAACGCGGCCCAGAAGAGCAACAGCCAAGCATGCTAGCACTACTGCTAACACTGCCAACAGGCCTGTAAACGGCGGAAGCCAGGCATCTACCCTGCTAGCTGGTTCTGATTACCAAGTGCTCTCTAGCTAGCTAGCTAGCTAACGTAGTCAGCAGCAGCAAACAAGGAACTGCGATAGCCACCTGCTAGCTATCTAGCTAACAAATACGTTTCTAAACAGGCCATCTGCCTTGCCAGAGTAACGTTACTAAACTCGATCAACTAAAGTCAGGAAAACATTACCACACCTGGAGCTCAACTGAGGTCTATAACTCAATTATATTAACCCATCGATTTCAGGACAAATTAAACTGCTAACTTAACCCCGGCGTTAACAATCCCGCAGGAAAGCCTCTGGAGCAATGTAATACTCCACGATTACTGGAAGCAAACATTTAAGTTCGCCGCTGTGTCCAAACGGTACCTTGCATCGAAATATTCAATTATTTTTCGTGTGCAAGGCTAAGTTTTGCTTGGTTGACAGTTAGAATATAACAACTGTCCACATAACGCATAGCAACGTTTGGTATAAATTGGCACAATTTCTTTTCTAAATCAGTGTTGTGTTGATCAAATAAACATTAAACATAACATTTTTCCCGATGTTGAGCCCCATGGTAGATAATTATAAATATTCTTTTAAATATCAAGTGGAAATATTTACGTACCCACTGCAACAAGCCGGAGGACCGCCACCACCGCTTGCTGCGTTGTCCTGATTCGCGGGAATGTGTATATTTTCGCGGGAGTGTGTATGGTAGTGCACTACCAAATTTTGTCAGTAGAGGGCGCAAGACCATACACAAACACACAAAAAAACCAGATGTGGGGTTAATGGGACAGATGTGTAAAAACCCATTTGGCCATGGACCCTGTTATATTTTGTAGTATTAAGCCATTGCAATAGCTGGGTCTTTGATATATCTAACGGTCTGTAATAATCGTTCAATGTAAAAGTTGTTGTGGAATTCATAATTTAGTCTCAAACTTGCTCGGTTTATGAGGACACCAAATGAATCCTTACAAACCATGATGCCTATAAATGACATTGTGTTGAGTCCCTGTATCCCATAAATACCATCACACACAGAGACACACAGACACACACACACACAGAGACACACACACACACACAGACACACACACACACACACACACACAGAGACACACACACACACACACACACACACACACACACACACACACACACACACAGAGACACACACACACACAGAGACACACACAGACACACACACACACAGAGACACACACAGACACACACACACACACACAGACACACACACACACACACACACAGAGACAGACACACACACACACACACACACACACACACACACACACACACACAGATATGGCAGAACCGCAGGCGACGTCACGAATCTGGATCAATATGGCCAAGGACTCCCTGGGGATTTTTCCCAGACGCTTCTGGTAATTTTCAAAACTTGTTCTATACATGGACCACCCTTGGCAAAATAACCCTTAAAGCTGTAGTACACAATTGTAGTACACAATCTAGTGGCTGCAGGGCTGCAGAGACGTTGACCAATGTAAGCCATCTGGCCGGATGGCTTACATTGGTCAACGTCTCTCTTCTACTCTCATCCAATCCCCTCGCTCTAGTTGACACTCCCGAGAGCTTGCTCTGACTCCCCGTGCTCCGCGTTCCGCCTCGTCCCCGCCCCCTTCCACGTTTACGTTTTCCGTCTGTTTACTGCCGGCCGGCTTGTTGCTCTGGTAGAGGGGGTGTGTCTGGGAGTCTCCACGCGGACGGCCACGCGTGCTCGGTGGGAAGGATCAGGGAGCACAGAGGGGAGGGGAGTGGTGTGGTGTGGTGTGGTGTGGTGTGTGTGTGTGTGTGTGTGTGTGTGTGTGTGTGTGTTGCTTTTCAAATTTTTCTCAACGTCTCAATCTTTCTCAACTGATTCTCAGATTGTATACTACAGCTTTAAGATGGTGTATAAAGGCACACTTTTAGACAAAGACAAATTTGGTCTAGAATATGCACTTCATTGTGGACAATAAGATTACTAAAACACTTGCTCAGATGAGAAAGACATCCTTCCATAATCCAACCCAATCAAACCACCCTCAAAGGCAGACACTTAGCCATTAACTCTTCCATAGAAGGGACTATCACAACAAAAAGCAAACTCATTGTCACTATAGATGCAGAAAAGCTTTTTTATAAACAGGGTTAACTGATCATTTCTCACAACAATGCAAAACATTTGGCTTTGGGGAATCGTTTAATTAACTGGGTTAAAATTCTGTGCTGTCACGGGGAGTGGCAGGACCCAAAGGCAATACAATCAGAACCAGTGAATACTTACAGACTTTTAATGACTTAAAACCAGGGGCAAACAGAATGCAGTGCAGAGTAGCTTGGTGCAGACAGGATCTGTAGCTTGCAGATCTTGAGTGGAGCTCTTCTGGTAACTGGGGAAGCAGGTGCCGATGGCGTGATACAAACCCGGGTCGTCCACACAGCAGGCAGGAGAGTTACCACTGGGCCAACGAAGCAGGCTGGCTTGAGGCTCGGCAGACGGGGTCGTATACACAGACAGGCAGTGGAGTGGCAAGACGGGTGGCTTGGACAGGGGCTTGAAAGACCGCAAACAGGAAGCACACAGGCAGAACTCAGAGTCAGAAGGAAATCAGGTTTACCAGGGCAGGAGTGAGAGGATGTCAGAGGCAGGCAGAGTCAATTCCAGGAAGTCAGCTCAGAGATAAGCGCTGGAGAGTAGTACATGCTGCAACAACAATCTGGCAGCGAGTTGGTGAAACAGAGCTGCTTATATACTGGCTGGGTAACGAGACTCAGCTGAGAGCAATTGCAGTGGAAGGGGTGTGGCCAAGCAGAGGGAGAGACAGCAGCAGCAGAGCAGACTGTGACATGTGCACTACTTTGTCTGCCACAGTTATCACCAATGGACTAATTTCACAACCTTTCACACTGCATAGGGGGACTAGGCAAGGATGCCCTCTCTCTCCCTTCTTATACACCAATTTCATCGAACCTCTAGCTGCAGCCACCCGCCAAAACACCAACATCAAAGGAGTCCAGACACAAAAGGCACACCACAAAATTAGTCTTTATGCTGATGACATTTTACTCTTTTTACAAAGCCCCCTCTCATCCCTACCTCAAACAATTAAACTCATAGAAACATTCTCTAACATCTCCGACTACTAATCTACTACTAACATCTCCATAAACTGGCATAAATCTTCTGTCCTCCCATTGAACTGTCACAATTACAACCCCAATTCCGAAATAGTTGGGACAAAGTGCAAATTGTGAATAAAATCAAAATGCAATGACCTCCAAATCATACCATCCAGTATTTTATTCACAACAGAACAGAGATAACATAGCAAATGTTGAAACTGAGAAATTTTACAATTTTATCCACAAAAGGAGCTCATTTCAAATTTGATGGCTGCTACAGGTCTCAAAAAAGTTGGGACAGGGGCCTGTTTACCATGGTGTAGCATCCCCTCCTCTTTTTAACTCAGAGTGGAGGCATCTGGGCATTGAGGAGACAAGTTTCTTGAGTTTAGCCATTGGAATTTGATCCCACTCTTAATACAGGCTTCCAGCTGCTGGAGAGTTTTGGGTCTCCTTTGATGGACTTGTAGTTTAATTATGCGCCAAATGTTCTCAATCGGTGAAAGATCAGGACTGAAGGCAGGCCAGTTCAGCACACGGACTCTTCTACTATGAAGCCATGCTGTTGTAATAGCTGCAGTATGTAGTTTTGCATTGTCCTGCTGAAATACATTAGGCTTTTCCTGGAATAGATGTCATCTGGAGGGGAGCATATGTTGCTCTAAAACCTTATATACAACCCCAATTCCGAAATAGTTGGGACGAAGTGTAAATTGTGAATAAAATCAAAATGCAATGACTTTCAGATCACATGAGCCAATATGTTATTTACAATAGAACATAGATAATGTAAACACCGTGCAACTAGGCCAAGGAGGGTCCTAGCTGAGGCGGAAGGTCTCAGCGTGTTTGCCTAAACAGCCAGGGAAAAGAAAGTCTTTCCGGTCTCTATTTTAATAATGGAGTCTGGCTACAGCGTCAGCGCTAGGCCACTGCCTCAGACCAAACGTGATGATGTCCTTCACGTTCTGCTTATAAGCGGCCTGAAACGTGTCTAGCGGATGCTGCAGTCCTAATGTCGTAGTGGTTACAATTCATCTGACTCCATATTAAATTTAGGATAGAACTTTAGGGTAACACTTTACAATAAGGGTACAACAATTAACATTAATTAACATTAGTTCATTAACTATCAGTTAATTAGCGGGTAACTAATGCTTTAGACAGCTGAATAAGCATTGCAAACCAGAATTGAACATTTATTAATTTTCTGTGTTTCCCTTATTGTGAAGTTGAAAACATCCCTGAAGTATCCCCTATGTAGCACTTCAAACTATTAAACCATAATGTATAAATTAATACCTTAGTTGATGTGAATATCATTTGTAAATGATAACCAAGTGCATTAGTTAGATGTTAATTACCTGTTAGTAAATGCTTATTACTGCATTGACTAATTTTAATTGTTGTACCCTTATTGTAAAGTGTTACCAACTTTAGTTATAACCCTTTGCGGTAACAAATAAATTATGCGTTTGCATAAATATCGATCTGACTCCAATTTATGAATTTAGAGCTATGTTGTGCATCGGACCCATATCTGGTCTATACCTTACTCCGCTGGACCAAAACATTTGTGCAGCCCAATTCGGTGAATTAACTCAGAGGCTGGCGGTATTATTAAGCACGATAATTTGACATAGAAATTAGCTATGACTAGGGATTACCGGGGCCCAAAACGAGATCTCCGCTCAGGGACCGATTCCTATTCGGTATAATGGAAATCTCATCGAAAACTCCATTCAGGGACTGATTCCTATTCGGTATAATGGACTCTCCTCGAAAACTCCATTCAGGGACCGATTCCTATTCGGTATACCGGATTCTCTTGACGCCAATCAAAATAACACTCATCACAGCGTGGAAAATCCACCTTCTAACGCAGACCAAGCATGTTGATCAGGCATGTGATTACAGTCCTACGTTACCAAATTAGAAGCCAGGACTCCGAACTGGAAAATATATGTTCGTTTAGAGTCAGAAACACACAACAAATGCAATTACAAATTTATTTTGCCAGGAAGGCACAAGCTTAAATTAGAAACCAAATTATACCGTTACAGAAAATATAAAGAAGAAGTCAAATCATACCTGGTGCAGCTCATAACTACACATATGCACAAAGTACACTGTGGGAAGGTTGAATACAAGCTTCCATAACTATATTCCGTCTGCACACGCTGCAAGAGCAGGTGTGGGAAATCGCCCAAGATCTTCCATGACTAGATTAAAGCTACCCACGGCATAGAGATGCGCATAGGGGAGGTTGAATGCAATCTTCCATTGTGATAACGGCTACACACATACAGATGCATGTGTGGGAAGTCGTCTACGATCTTCCATAACTACTATTGGCTACACACGGCATGGAGATGCCCGTGTGGGAAGTCGGCTGCGATCCTCCATAATTACTATTGGCTACACATGGCATAGAGATGCACGCGTGGGAAACCGGGTGCGATCCTCCCCAAATTTTCATATCATGTCAAATCATAAAAGGTTTTCCTACCTTTTATGCCCGAACTCAAGAAGCGCTTCCTACAGCAGGGTCATAAATCATATGGGTACTCCGGAAGGCAACCCCTCCTCAGAGTGAATTTGGGAGGGGACATTACCATGAGGAGAAGTAGACGTACATTTCTTTTCATACTTATTGGATGAGTGTTTAGTACAATTTTAATCCCTTTGAAATATGCACCATGTGATTTCGGAATTTTAGTGGAGTAAAATGATACTAAACACAATATGCTTGCACTACAGTTTGCCATGAAACGTCTGGCACAATACAGAATTACAAAGATAATCCGTATTAATGCTATTTATCAGCTCTTATCCTACAATATAATAGAAATACATATTATATTTGTAACATTGAGGGTGAAATTAGTATTTTCACACTTTGATCCTTCGAATCTCCCATTCCTAGGGCGCAGTTTTGTAGATCTCTGGTTGATTACCCTGTGGCATTGTCCATCACAGGGTAAGTTCAGGAAGGCCGTTTTAGGGTGAATTGGTAGACACCCTGACCGATATGCTCCCACAGTCCTGAAATATCTCTGCGGGATGCAGGTGTTTTTAAGACTATAGGGGGTAGACTTAATAGAGTCCAACAAAGTCTATGAGAAATGCTTGAGTTTGGTTATTTCTGCATTTCATGGCCCTGAAGTGTTTCTGTCAGGATGCATGGGCCAGTAAGATAAGTTCACCAACGTCATGTGTCTGTGACAAGGTGCACACGTCCACCCTGCCTTCCCAGCGCGGCTTACAATAACATTTCAAATGTTGAAACTGAGACATTTTACATTTTTATCCACAAAATGAGCTCATTTCAAATTTTCTGGCAGCAACAGGTCTCAAAAAAGTTGGGACACAGGCAAAAAAAGGGCTGAAAAAGCAATTATAAGCTTTTTATAGCTTTTTTTTTAAATGCAATCTTTAATACATAAGTGTATCTTACGCCGCTATGTGGCGTTTTTCCTTTGGAATTAAGAAGTCTACCTGTATCATTTTTGGGAATGAAATACTCTGTAAAACACCTACATGGTTCCTTGGTCCGGAGGTTATTACCAACACCACCCAGACTGACATACTTGGTGTTTGTTTATCTTCTAACCTTTCTGGCAAACGTCACATTGAAAAGAGGATCTCCTCCGCCAGATGCCGGGCGTATAGTTTGTTACAGGAAGGGCTCTGTTACCCGGGTCTGCAAACTGATGTTAAGACGTACCTCTGGAAAACGGCTGTTAGGCCTATTCTTACCTATGGCTGCCATTGTGTAGATTTGCGCCCTGCTGAGCTTACTTTAATGGAAAGGTTTCAGAGTAATCAGGTGAAACAATTCCTGGGCCTGGTTAAGAGGAGTCATCATAGCAAAGTGTTAATGGCCCTAGGTATCGAAACAATATCGCACTCTCTTCAAAAGGTCAAGGTTCTCACTCTCCAGTAGAATTTTTCAACATGACTTCCCGGCCAGAATGTTGAATTCTGTGACTCTATCCATGTGGGTTATCGACGGTAAATGTGTCAAAAGGTACACTTGTGGGCTCTCTGTGTGAGTGGCCGAAACCCTTTGACTGCTGCTTTCTGCCTGGGGAGCCGTCCGCTGTGCTTTCCTGCCGCCCCTGCTGCGGAGGATGGGGTTGTTGACTCATTGAGAAACCTCCTTCACGGTAGCGGGTACGGCAGGGAGGGCTCAGCTGAGCGTAGGCTCGTCCGGATGCTGACCGCAGTTTTGTAACTGCATGGTGTTTTTTGTAATTTGTCTTTTAAATGTGGAATAATGTTTTAATGTAGTTGCAATGAATTTTAAATTTCTCCTTACATGGAGGTTTTAATAAATAAAGAGAATCAGCATAAACATTTAGCAAGTAATTAAGTTAACTGGCATCAGGGGTGTAACATGATTGGCTATAAAAGGGATGTCTCAGAGAGGCTGAGTCTCTCAGAAGTAAAGATGGCCAGAGGTTCTCCAACCTGTGAAGGCTTGCGTGAAAAAAAAAAAAAAAAAAAATTGTGGGATACTTTAAAAGCATGTTAAGAACAGACGGAGACTCTGAATGCAGATCAAACTCAGCACAGCGTTTATTAAACATAGGATTTGATCCCTTACTCATGGTCAGTTCAGAAATAAGTCAGGAGCCAGCAAACAGGTACAGGGAAGCAGAATCTTAATCAGCAATATAGGCCAAAATCGGGAAACCAGGAAAATCAGTCCGCACAAAGACAATGTACAAAAAGGGGGAAATGAGCTACAGGGACGAAGGGAATGGAGCAAAGGGTAAGGGGAAAAATAGGGAAGGAGAGATGAGGGAAACTAACTAAACAATTGGGAACACAAGGGCAAAGGGAATACAAGGACCTCTCTATCACACTGCAATCTCACTACAAACACAAAACTAAAATATACAGACTGATACAAACAGACAGATACTTTCAAAAGAGCAATCACAAACTAATAGCGCAGAGACGAACCAACCAGACAGAGTCAAGGGAAGAACAAATCGACTTGGAACAAAGGGGGAATGGGATATTTAAGCACAAGACAATTAACGTGATTGCCCAACTAGATAGGGAACAGCTGTGGCAGGAAGCCAGAGAGGGGCGGAGCCAGGAACAGCAGGACAGGGATAGATGAGTAGAATGGAAAGGGCGTGGAATCCTATGCTAATCTGCTCTACACACCCAGGCCCTGACTCTAAACTACTCTCAGGTGCAGACAGGCAGCAAGAACAGAATGAAGGAAGTTAGAATCCCCTCACCGAATTAACAGGGGAATTAGTGCATTAACAAGGACTGACGGGAGGGAAGAACACAAGGATTTACACTGACAATGACAATCAATCAGAACAATACACAATCACTCAGGAAAATAACAAAAGGTACATAAATGAAAATAAATACTAACAATAATGAAAACTAAAAATTAGACCGACAAAATCCTGCTTTCTGACAAAGCAATGTTCCTCAACGTTAAATTGCAAAGGCTTTGAGGGTCTCATCATCGACAGTGCATTTTCCTTCCTTTTCTTTTCAGAGGTATGCTTCTAGCACACCAATCTCACACAGTCTAATTATTTATGAAAAACTGCTTTGATTTTCTAGCTCTTTAGAGTTTTACAAATATTTAACAAATTCAAATGGTATAATTACTTCACACTCATAGAGGATATTACTGGTGGTTTTCTCTGCAGGGGCATTTAAATACTGGGCCTTGTTCTGCATCCAATGGTGCATTTTTGTGTTATTCCCAATCTTATATTTTGATCTCACTTATGCCCATTCTATGTTGTTTTTTATGTGAAGCTCTCAATACATGTAATCCCTTTTTTTTAAAGGACTCTGCAATGTATTTCTTTCTCGTCTTAATTATTTTCCCCGATCCTCACTTTTTACTCAGAGCAATTCAATTAGCCACAACATTTGAAACACTTGTCCACGTTTGTGTAATAGACGTTCAATTGTTACTTCCTCTAAACTTCCCTCTGTTTATAGTTACTGATTGTCCAAGAAGGGCATACGTTTATGTAGTCAAGAAATAGGGACTTTTATTTGGTTTTTCATAAGGAATAACTATTCTGTTCACTTCTCTAACTTTTTCTTTCTAAAACTCCACAGCCATTAAAATGGCTAAACTCCTTATTCCCTCTATAGCTTCTTGAGTTAAAGGATATTATCAGATTTGCTGATAGCATTCTGCCACATATGTATCATGTTGAGACCACAGTTGTTCTGATAATTGGTCTAATTCTGTCTTAATTAAGGTCACGTTTTGATTCTTCTATAGGAATTTTTAATTGCTTTATTTTCCCTATCAATTGACAGTTAATAATAATCTTAATCATTCTTTGCTGTCCTGTTCCAAATCAACATTAAGGGCCCATTTTTTTTCCCTAATTCTGGGTCCAGAGTGGGGTCAAATATCATTGTACAATGTAATTCAGTTTCTAGCCATGTAGCCTGGGGTATTTGGGCCTCTACATATATTTCCCCCTGGTACTCCAAACTTGCTCTTTAATTTGGTCTATTATATCCCCCAACCAATAAACATTTGCTACTTCACTTTTTTTAATTTGTATACTATACATCCCCATTGTCAAGTCAATCGACAGATTTTTAATCATGTAGCTTTAAATTAATGTAAGGAATAAATCAGATCAGTAGTGAATATTTTGATTTAACTTAAAAATGCTAAAAGCAAAGAAATAACTTAATAAAGAGTTTAAAAACACCCTTAAAAGTAAAATGAATAAGTTAAGTAAAACTAATTGGCTAAAAGTTAAAGCTAAAGTTTCATTTATTATTATTATTATTATTATTATTATTATTATTATTATCCTGCTGAAATACACAAGGCCTTCCCTGGAATAGATGTCGTCTGGAGGGGAGCATATGTTGCTCTAAAACTTTTATATACCTTTCAGCATTCATGGTGCTTTTTAAAATGTGCAAGTGTCCCACACCATTATGCACTAATGCATCCCCATACCATCAGAGATGCTGGCTTTTGAACTGAACGCTGATAACAGGAGGGGTGGTCTTTCTCCTCTTTAGCCCGGAGGACACGACGCCCATGATTTCCAACAAGAATGTCAAATTTGGACTCATCTGACCACAGGACACTTTGCCACTTTGCTACAGTCCATTTTAAATGAGCCTTGGCCCGCAGAACAAGGCGGCGCTTCCGGATCATGCTCAACAATGGCTTCCTTTTTGCATGATAGTTTTAGGTGGAATCAGTGGATGGCACTGCGGACTGTGTTTACTGACAGTGGTTTCTTGAAACGTTCCTGGGCCCATTTAGTAATGTCAATGACAGAATCATGCCGGTGAGTGATGCAGTGGTGTCTGAGGGCCCGAAGATCACGGGCAATCTAATAAAGGTCTTCGACCTTGTCCTTTACGCAGAGATTTTTCCAGTTTCTCTGAATCTTTAGATGATGTAATGCACTGTGGATGATTAGACCTTCAAAGCCTTTGCAATTTGATGTTGAGGAACATTGTTTTAAAGTATTCCACAATTTGTTTGCGCAAGCCTTTACAGGTTGGAGAGCCTCTGGCCATCTTTTCTTCTGAGAGACTCAGTCTCTAAGACATCCCTTTTATAGCCAATCATGTTACACACCTGATGCCAGTTAACTTAATTACTTGCTAAATGTTCTTTCAGCTGATTCTCTTATATATTAATTGCTTTTTCAGCCCTTTTCTGCCTGTGTCCCAAGTTTTTTGAGACCTCTTGCAGCCAGAAAATTTGAAATAGGCTCATTTTGTGGATTAAAATGTAAAATGTCTCAGTTTCAACATTTGAAATATTGTCTGTGTTCTATTGTGAATAACATATTGGCTCGTGATCTGAAAGTCATTGCATTTTGATTTTATTCACAATTTATACTTCGTCCCAACTATTTCGGTATTGGGGTTGTATATACCCATGTGTTTTTAAGGGAACAAAAAAAACTGGACGATATGCTGCTCTGCTGACGTGTGGCTTACCCATGTGAGCTTTTGCTACGGTGCAGCATTCACCGTCCTTCTGTCCACCTGTCGTCCATTCATCAACTTATTTTTTTAAAGGAGACCTATTATGCTACATTTCCAATGTTATATTTTGATCTTGGACTTCCCCAGAGTACTCCTGATCGTTCAAAGTCCAAAAAAGGGTCCTTATTTAGCTCATACTGCCATCCTCAAAAAACCCCATTTGTAGTCCATTGCAGTCTCTGCCTGAAACACCTCATTTGGGCTGCTCTTCCGCTATGCCCCCCCTCCCCATGTGCCCACTTTCTTCTGATTGGCCAGCTCTGTGGAGGGCGGAGCTGGGCGGGAATCGGCAGAACGCAGTTTTCCGGGTCCGCCTCCCTCGTGTGAAACGTGAGACGCATCTGCCATCTGAGCTAAGGAATTTTCCTATCAAACTCTGTACATGTGTATAGATCTAATGAAATGAACTTGTTCTAATAAACGCAGCAGCGAAAGTGGAGGACGCAGTGCGAAAGTCTGGCAGCTCAAGCATGAATTTGCTATCTACCTACGACATGGTGAGTACACCGGTGTTTCCACTCTATAGCTAGGATTGAGGGAAAGCTAGAATCCACCCCATACAGACATATTTGTAGAACGGGTCGACATACCCAAGTGTAGCCTGGAGACTGTAGAAATCCAGTGGGTCTGAGTTTAGAGGGAAACACAGACAATGAGGAGCAGCAAAAAGTGGACCAACAACTTACGGACTGCTTAGGTGTGTATTATAAGGACCTGCTGGTTTGTGTGCATAACTGTGGTGTGTTGTTAGCGTGGAGTAACAAACAGCTTCTGCGCTGGTATATGACGGAGGGGTGAAAGCTCCAGGCTAAACGGCCTTTTCGGAAATTGCCCGTGGTAATTGTTTACTTACTGTGTCAGAATGACCAGCGTTTGCTGATGGAAAATGGGCTCGTTAAGCCGCTTTCGCACCGGACGCGAAATAAATTTTTCGCGCGAGAGATTACATTCAAAGTCAATGCATTGTCTTTGCACTGACTTTGAATGTAATCTGTCCCGCGAAAAATTCGTTTCGTCTCCAATGTGAAAGCGGCTTAACGCGCCCATATTGCGTGTATTCGCGTCTTTGCATTGACTTTGAATGTAATCTGTCGCGCAAAAAATTTGTTTCGCGTCCGGTGTGAAAGCGGCTTAACACGCCCATAACGCGTGTATTCGCATCTTTGCATTGACTTTGAATGTAATCTGTCGCGCAAAAAATTAGTTTCGCGTCTGGTGTGAAAGCAGCTTTATGGATAGTACGCGACAGCTAGAGAGAGCTTCGGTTATATTATGAACATAATACAGGTTTTACAGGCCGTAAGTTCCCTTAGCGTGGACAGTTGCTTATGTGGAGCTAGCGAATCGATAACTTCTACAGGAAAGAATTTCCTATTCACTCTCCGCCTTTTTCGGCCTTTTATTGGCCAGAACAATTTCTAAAGGGGGATGAAATTGCCACGGCAGTGCAGAGAAATTGTTTGTTACACCAGACACGTTAGACCTTGTGCATTTCGCATTGCTTTCACCGCGGTAGCATCAGAGAGCTAGCCCAGGTATTGGTAAAGTATTCGGCTGATCCCGGTCATGGATAAGTGAAGCGATCACAAGCAGCCGTAAACAAACCCAAACACGTATCCCAAGCTCTGCAAAACCTACGTCTGGTCTAACTGCAGCCTTTTCAGCCCAACTTTGCAGACGCATACAACACCTCTCCGGTTAGCTTCAACTGTAGTGGCTACAATCAGGCAACGTTATGATGAAACTGCCACATTGATGCTTACCGAAGTAACACAAGCATACTGATCACAATTACTGCATATAAGTGAACCAGGAGCATTTTTAAGTAGCACAGCACGCAAAGTAACATGCAGTAGCTGGTAACTGAGTGGTCATAACAACCACAGAGACAAACCCTTGCAATACAGGTTTTACAGACAGCAAGTTCCGTTACCGTGGACAGTTGTACCAAGCATCCAAATTACAAACAAGTATAAAAAGTTAGCTTCAAATGAGGTTTATGTTCACACACCTTCTGTTGAATTTCCCCTTTTATTACTCTTGCATATTTAGGACACAAACATTAGCAACAGTAACTTGGCTACGTTAGCTGCAGTGCTACAGCCACAATCAACAGGCCATCACATTAGGTAGGCTTATGCCGTAAAAGCAACTTACAGCTTCCGCGTCTGTGAGTCACGGACAGTCGCGAACAATACAGGATTTATCTTCAGATATTTTACAAAGCCTGCTTTTGAGGCCAGTTGTTAGTGCTAACTATCGTTGGCGGTCCTGCTAGCCACCCATAACACGTTAGCTTCACTTACATTATTTGCGGTTATATCATTACTTACAGCTTGTGGCTCTGAGCGCTTGATCGATGCAACTGCTTCAGGTTTGAGAAGCAGCTGAAATGCTTATCCAGCTTATCCAGAAATTCTCTTATTTCTCAGCTCGATTCAAAATCCAATATGCCCGGCCTTGTCTCTGATTTGGATCAGACTTGCTGTGCACATTTTTCTTATGGCTATTACCTAGAGCTATTATATTTCGGCTCAATTTAAAATCCATTATGGCCGCCCTGGTTTCTTATTGGCTGACGCATTTTCGACTTCTTCTCTAGTTCCCCTGGTCAGATTTGGATCAGACTTGGTGCTCATGTTAGTCTCATAGGCGTAACCAAGTGCTGTTATCTTTCATTTTGATTAAAAACCCAATATGGCCACCTTGGCCTCTCATTGGCTGACTTATTTTCAATGTCTCCAGCTCCACTGATCCGATTAGGATTCGATGTGGAGTATGTTTGTCTGAGGCCCTGACCAAGCGTTATTTTTCAGCTCAATTCTACATCCAATATAGATGCCCCATGGCCTCTGATGGGCTGACACATTTCAACTTCTCAAATTCAACAAGGCAGATTTGGATCACACTTGGTTCAAATATTCTTCTCATGGTCTTGACCAACTCTTGTTTTTTGGCTTGATTTTAAATCCAGTGACCGGTTGACAAGTGTTCAACAACTTCTACAGTTCCAGTGCCAGATTTTGATCAGATTGGTGCAAATGTCTATCTCATGGTCCTGACTAAGTTTTGTTGTTTCCAAGTCGATGTGGGATCCAATGTGGCAACCCTAGCCTCTGACTGGTAGACACATTTTTGACTTCTTGCCACTTGGTAAATTTGGATCAAACTTGCTAGAAATGTTCAGCCCTAAGCCCTGACCAAGTGTTGGTATATATTGGGTTGATTTAGAATCTTGTTTGGCTGTCTTGGTATCCGATTGGCTGACACATTTTCGACAACTCCTCAAATTGCAGTGGGTAGATTTTGATCAAACTTGCTATAAGTATTCAAAGTCTTGGTCTAGATGAAGTTGAAATGTTGATATTTTTTGAGAGCATAGATTAAAACTAAATTTACAATCAAACTCTCAAGACTGGCTCACCAACCCAAATGTTCTTATATTACAGTGACTTCACACCAAGTTAATTGTACATTTAATGCTATGTTTATGAATGTTTATGGTTTAACATTACTTTAATTCTTGGGCATGCTGTTCAGAAGACCAATGTTTAATTTATCATACAGCATTACTGAAAAGAACTGTTACAATGTCAAACCAGACTATGTGCAGGCTAAAAAAGAGAATGACATATTTTTAAGTTAACCAATAATAATTATTTACATCTTTGGTGAGTGTTGTGATTTTGACAAATGGGGAAAAGCACAACATAAAAATGAATATGCGAGTGGAACAATGACACTGTGGAAATAGTAACCACAGTTCTTTTATAGCAATGACACAAAGTAGAGCTAATAACCGCACACTTGCACATAGCAACGAAAATATCAGGAGTACCAAAGCAATGTAAGTTAACAGTGGCAGAAGCAAATAGTCTACATAAATGCAATTTTTGGAAAAAACTTCAAAAATTTAGCTAAGCATATGCATGTTATTACCATTGCATAAGCAGAATAATAACTCCATGCTGGTCATTATACAAAAATGATTGCACATCTAAGCACAGAGAATGTTGATGTTTAATGCTGACTTATAAATATGTATATAATGTGCTGCAATACTTACAAACAAGACAAAGAGAATAACACTTTGAACTAAGCATATACAACCTCAAATATGCATTCATGCGCGCACGCACGCACACACTCACCTGCACATTGACATCTGCATAAATGCACCGATGCACACACTTCGAACACATGTAAACTCGCACATGCACATACTCATGAATGTAATGTTATATTACGTTATGTTAAGCTATGACCACACAGTCACACGGTCACCAACAAATGGGTGTTCTTAGAAATGTAGACACACGCACTCAGTATTTCCAATTTTAATTCTCTCATCCCATCTTGCAGATTTGGCCTGCTCTGTCCTTTATTTTTCTCTGAAACAGAACAGAAAAGAAAAAGTCACATTAAAAAATGCAGTTGGAACAAGAGGTTTTGATAGCTTGGTAGTCTGTGGCTGTGAAGCAGTGGCAAAAGAGACTATTGTTGGACCTTTAGGGAGTGTGTTAATGTACACAAATGCACTGTAGAAAATGTCAGCACCACTGAAAAAACTAAAAAGAAGTGAGTCATGATAAATGCTGTAAAGGACCCACATGATGGAAAATACTTTGTCCCAGCTTTGTACTCTAGTCTCCCCTGTATCTAACAGTTGAGAGAAGGTAGACTTAGGGGACCCCCAGCTTAGCTATTAGACCTCATTTGTCTACTTCAGCATTTGAAACACACAATAAGAAATCCCAGCTGTCTCCTACATAAGTCCGGCTCTGCAGAATTCACATCTACCAATTCTGTTTGCGTACTTTGCTCAACCTCCCCGCCTTGGATACTGACCTTACTGCTTCACATTTAGCTATGTTCACTGGCTAATCAGAGCCAAGTTTACAATCATGGACAGAGTACCCATTCAAGACAGCTTGTTCTTCAGAGGGGAGATTATGAAAAGCAGCAAATGGCCCAGAAATGAAGGATTTTCGTGCTTTTTTTAGCCAAACAGAACATCCAAGAATAATAACTAACAGCATAATTATGGACCTATTATTTATCCATTTTTAGTTACATAAGTAAAATATTCCCATAGAAGTTGAATATTTTCAAACATTTCAAGATTTGCCCAGAGTAAGAAAATTTCACTCGGTTGGCTAACAATGACTTTCAACAAGCTAACCTTTCTTCTCGGAAATAAAGCATGAAACATGTCAGTTGAGTGTGTGGCCCTCCTGAATTTTATTACGTTGTTAGTTGTTAAGCTGCGTCAAGTCACACAGTGTAGACCATAAGGCTTGTGTACAGTATTAAGTGTCGGTAGAAATTGTAAAAATGCGTGAAAGAGTGTGTGCGGTAAATATGAATGGTAGAGTGTGTGTTTGAGAACGTCCGATATAGTATTTGTTAGTAGAGTGTGACTGCATGATAAATTGTGTGTGTGTGTGTGTGGGTGTGTGAGACTGTTTGTGGCACTCTGCGTTAGTAGAGAGTATGAGTGTGTGGTAGAGTCTGTGTGGTAATGTGACAGTAGTGCCACAGCGTCAGGATGCGGTGTTAATATGTGAGTGCCATGCAGTAGGGTGTGTGTTTGAGTTTGCGTGTGGTAATATTTCTCAGTAGAGCATGACTGTGCGTTAAAATGTGTGCGTGTGTGTATGTGTATGCATTTCTGTGTGCATGTGTGTGTGCGTGTGTGTGTGACTATGTGCGCTTGTGTGTGCGCACGTGTGTGTGTGTGTGTGTGTGTGTGTGTGTGTGTGAGTATGTGCGCCTGTATGTGCATGTGTGTTATTATGTGTCACTACAGAGTGTGCGTGTGTGTGTGTTAGAGTTCCTGTGCTAGGTATGAGTGTGAGGTGGAATCTGTGTGAGGAAGTAGTAGAGAGTGAGGGTTTTTGGGCTTGTTTTAATGACGTTACCAAGTGAGTCTGATTCATTCTTACAGCTGAAAAGTTGTATAAAGACAGAACTGACCAATCACGACCTGCCGCACCTTTCTTTGACATTCACTGCAATGACAGCTGAAACCATGGCAACCAGGCCCACAGAGAATACCACTGCCTTCAGCGTGCATAGTGAGAGGCCAGAAGATGGCGCCACAGGAGGAACTGAACCTACAGGAAAGAAACAAAATTCTATAAGACCCCACAGAGACGATTTCTGTTACACACAAGATCTAGAAATCAACAACATTACTAACATTACGTAAGACCCAACTGACACCAGTGACTTACGGTCGGAGTTTAGTTTGGTGAGGCAGAATCCTTCCCTTTGCTTGATTAGCAATCAGACGATTAACTAGTTTAGTAAGACTATTCGGCAGAATGACGGGCCAGTTTAAGTTTCCGCGGCGTTATTACTCAGTATATCGAACCTGAAATGCTCACTAGACAGCAGATTTGCGCGTATTTGCCGAAGCAATATCATCAACAAATATTAAAACAGTTCGACTTATGCAGAGTTCAATGCTTAATCAATATGCAATGTATTCTTTAAATACGTGCTTTTACACCCCCAAAAAAAAAAAGCGGGTGTTTATTTTCAGTCTTCTTTCATAATCCGATTTAGAAAATGTTTAAACGAATACACATACAGAATTAGCGAGAGCAGAATTTTTCCTAATTGATGATTCAGATTTCCATCCTTGCAGTCTGGAATTGAAGCATATACGTGAATGAATCTTTTTGTCATTATCTCCTCTATCAGTATACGGGCTTCCTATAGGCTTGGTCTTAATTGTTTTGATTGTCAATCAGGAATAGTACGTGGGAACAGGTTCACAAAATCCTGTGATGCAAGTTTGGGTCACTGCCTCACCTCACCGCACGTCTCTGACTGACACAACTACTGTTATACAAAAACACAGGAAGTCAATATCACATAAGAGCCCATCGTTACACAGCAATTGGATATCTATGGAATTATATTTGTGCCATTATTCAGAGCAAGCATTTGGTGATCTTAAGCACAGTCAAAATTTTGGTCAAAGCAAAAGTTATTCAAAGCAAATTCAAGAAAAAAAATATTTTTGTGCAAATAAACTATTGTTGCACGAGCAAACATAATTTTATTGTCATTTGATCAAAAGAAATCTAGCAGAAACATCTCAATCTGGGGTTCCCAAACTCAGTTCTGGAGGCCCCCTCTGTACGCTGGTTTTTGTTCCAATCTCAGTTGGAATTGTATTATTATAACAAGCTATTAATTTTTCAAACTAAGTGCTTTTCATGCAAGATTACGCGAAATCTTAATCATATTACATCAGAAATAGTGTTGTGTGATATGTTTAATTACATTTCTGAGGACCTGCAGTGCTTATTGTGCTATATTGCAAACAAATACTTACATAAAAGGGGATAAATAATCTCTGATCAAATTGTGATTGATCTGAATCAATGGGCTGCAAATTACTGAAAGTCCAGACACTTGGCCGCCAATCATAGCCATCTGAGAGATAATGAGCAATTCAAGGACAAAGCCAATGATCATGAAGCACACCTGCATTGTACCAATGTTCAAGAAAGAAAAATAATTTATGCCAACCAAGTTAGGAGCCTATATTACCTGATTACTAACAAAATATAATTTATTTACATTTGAGTTTCCTACATTTTTTAGATGCATGTCCTATTTTTAAAATATTAAATGGACTGGCACCTCCCCCTCAGTTCACTGAGCTGAAGGACAGCAGTGGCAGGGCGGCCAGAGCTGTCACCAGGGGAGACTGTGCTGGACAGTTAGGCGCAGCACATTTGGACCGTCAGTCTTCTCAATACGCACCTGTAAATACTGGAATACCCTCCCCACTGACGTAAGGGAATGCAACAGCTACCCATCCTTTAAAAACAAACTTAAAAGATGGATTAAAACTAACCAAAACTGTGATCATAAGTAGACTGTACCTTTTTCTTTTCTTGTTTCTTTCTTTTTTTCTCTCATATGTCTAACACCTTATTTGATACATCATTGTTGTCTATTTCTTTTTTGGTCTTGACCTGCCAAGGGACTACAGATGAAAACTAGCTAGTTCTGATACATTTACATTTTATTATATATTGGAATGTCGATGAATGTACACTGTCCCTTTTAAATAAACAACTAAATTAAAAAAAAATAGATTATTATTCTGATATTATCTCAGGGGTTAATGTTATCTCTGTTTTTACGTAATTAATCGAGTTTCCACCTCACTATTCTTGTGCGCATTTTGAACATTTTGCATTGAAAAAAAGCTGATGGAAATGGCAAGATGTGAATGAAGTTCCTCAAAGTCACATAAAAGTTCATATACTTGCTTGAGGTGATTTTTCCCTCATGCGATTAAGAAATAATTCATAAAAGGTGAGATGGGAACAGCGTAGCGCCTTAGCCAACAAAGTTCTGACGTAGCTGCCTTGCTGCTAGTGGTTTGAAAGCCACTGATGTAGATAAACAGGAGCTGCGTTTGAATGATCACAAAATTACGTCCTATCATCTTATTCCTATCCACTGTCATTAGCCTAAAAGCCCACATTTGAATATGAATTTCTCTGGGCAAAATTTAACAATATGATTGCGCCAAAATCGATGCAATTTTAGGAGGAGTCAATAACTGGAGGACTTGCATCTCTCCGTTGATTATCGGTGGGAGGGACTAAGACGCAAGGAAACGATGGAAGTGAGGGGAATGAGGGTGCACCAAAAAGAATTTGAACATACTTCTCATTGCTGCCAAATAAATAATTCCGGGTCATTTTCTTGGAGTTGGGAACTGAACGAAGCCATGGAATTCATTTGATGGTTCATTTCTGGGGTAGAGATCATTAACCAGGTGCAGGTTTCTTTGGCAGCTGACTGGACTGGAAATCAATCAATAAGAGGCCTGTCAGCCTGGAGAGCTCCGCTGAGGATGAGTGAAATGTCCATGTCATAACTTAATTTCAGAAATCCTTGAAAACTATTGCAATATGAACACATATGACACATTTGGTAACCAGAATATGCTGTGAACCAGTTTGGTGTCTCAATTTATGTAGTATAACAATAGAACAACACTGCAAATTGCAATCATTTGCAACCAACAAATTGGACTCAATAAAGATAAGTGACATTGAAAAGATCCAAGATTTCAAGCAGTTGGTCCAAGAAAATACCACAGTGTACAACACAACCATTGACCTTGCATTTTCCAATATTACACACTGCGATGTTGGAGTTATTGTGTCCATTCATTCAGATCATACAATAGTTACATTATCCTAATATAAAAGTACTGAGGTCATGCAATGGTATCCCATAGGGATATCATCTTCCAGCTCTGTTCAGTGTGATATTCACAGACACCAAGGACCTGGCCTTTGCATGCCCCAGGATCTGTCAGGCCATCACTGTGACAATGTTATTCACAAGCTCTGACCTAATCTGTACGAGGAAGGGGGGTATTTGTTGGTTGTTAGTATTGCTTGCTGGTAAGTTGATTGAAATAAATGATTGCAATTTGTAGTGTGGTTCTATTGTTATACTACATACAGTGAGACACCAAACTGGTTCACAGCATATTCTGGTTACCGAATGAGTCACATGTGTTCATACTGCAATAGGTCAGGATCAAGCCGATGTCGGGGGGACAAGTTACACCTTTTTTGCTATAACTTTTGAAAGAACAATGCTAGAGGCTTATATAACGCTGTATATAAAAATGTCAGTATTGAAGAATACTAAATTTAACTTAATTTGACCAAATCTCTAAAATTATTTTTTTGTATAATAATTGTCCAAAAACTAGTTATTGTCCAAAAACCGCGGAGAATGTTGAGGTTTTTAAAAGCAGGCTCAAGACCCACTTTTTTAATCTGGCTTTTAACTAGTTACCTGTTTTCATTATTTTACTGATTTTTATAACTGGGTTTTTAGGAAACTTAGATTCTTTTTACTATCGCTTTTAGCTCCACTTTTAGTTTGTTTTTATTACCTCATTTATTACATACGTTTTAATTTATTTATTAATTGATAGAATTCTGTTGTTCATAATTTTATTATTTTATGTTATTTGTTTTAGCTTGTTTTTTTTTTTTTTTTTTTTTTTTTTCCAACTCCAGTTTCCTCAGTGGGAGCCGTCTGCGTCGGGGTGGCTGTTGATTGTAGGTCCTCTTGGCTGGCTTGGGGCCCCCGGTGGGGTGGAGGTCCATGCCTTCACCTTATGGGGGTGGTGGGTGGCCCTTCCTCCTGCCTGGGGTCACTGTGCGACTCCATTTTAGCGGCCGGGTTCCTGGGAGAGGCTTCCGCCTCTTGACTCAGACGGCTCCCTAAGATAGTGTTTCCTCCTAGGTTCTTCCGCTCAGCCTTAGTATTCTTTTTTTTTAGTGTGCTTGTTTAATGGAAATACGGGTGAGGGGTTGGAGTTGGAAGGGGGAGGGGGAGTGGTGGTGTGGGGGGGGGGGTTCCATTTTATTTACTTATTTTATTGTTTTAATACCTAATTTGTCTATGTAAAGCACTTTGTGCTACATTTATTGTATGAAAAGTGCTCTATAAATAAAGTTTTGATTGATTTTGATTATGTCGGGGGGACAGAAAAAGTTCACCAATTTTCGTACATCAGATTCTCAATAGCTAAACCTGCTGTTCCTTATTTCCTTATTTGAAAATTTTTCAAATATGAACAACATGATTAAAAAAAATAGTTTTCTTGTAAAAGGAAAAAGTTTGGGATCAACAGAATTTTAAGGATCTTATGGCAAGAAATGTAGGCAAAGAATTTAGGTCGGGGGGGACATATGTTGAAGTGACATGATGTTTATATGGCATTTGACAGGTATAACAACAAAAGAAATGCATTTTTAACTGAACATTTTTTAATTTCATGATTGATAACCAATATTGTAAAATTATAACATAATGTAGATCTTTACATATTTACAATTTTTGTTTCACAAGTATAGAGTTCTTGACTCTAGTATGACGCAGGTATAGAGGTCTTTGCTCTAGATTTGAGCATATTGTCTCCGTATTGTCTGAGTATTGTCTCTATGAGTACTGCGATTTACTCAGCAGTGAAGAGAAAGTGTACTTTCTCAGCAGCTCCAGTGTAAGGGCTAGCAGCTACTTCTCCCAGTCTGAGGGTTCTGATGGAGTGAACACTCCGGATTCCAGGCACTGGAGCAACATTGCGGAAGAGCTCATCCAGTTCCTCCTTGTAGATCTTGACAGTGTGGCTATCCACATACAGGATCTCTGTGGCATTCATGCAGGCTGAAGCACACTGGGCATACTCATAGGCATCAGTGGGAGTGACTGTTCTACTTCTCATGGTGTTGAAGACGGTCCTCTTGATGGTGCCACCCACACCATCAACGGCACCCTTCCCGTGGAAGGTAGCAAAGAAATGCCAGTTGACATGGATCCCCTTACGCTCTAGTAGGCTCGTCATGTAGATGACCATATACTTCTGCTTGAAGTGTTGGGCGGCACCATCACTGAAGATATCAAGTTCTGTAATGTCTGTACCAAGCTTAACCTGGAGAGAGTCTACTACATGGTCGATATAGGTGGTAGCGGCGTACTTGCCATGGGACAGGTAGTCAGACACAACACCAAAGGATGTAGAAGCACCAGGCGACGGTAGTGAAGAGAGAGACCTGCTTGTGGGTGAAGTGGGCACTCTGGATCTCGTCTTGGTGGATAATGGATGGATTCTCTGAGAAATCCACCTGCAGGACTGCACGTGACTCCCTGGGCTGAGATGAGATCTCCTGGGAAGCTGCAGCTTGCTTACACTTAACATAAGCATGGGTCTTGAAGGCAGGCAGCTTAGAAGAAAGCTTATCCAGGACATCCTGCACAGTTCCGGAACAGGACTGCTTGTCGGTTCTGCCATCCTCACCACAGGCCCACTCTGACTAGGTAACAGTCTGACCGAGCTGCAGATCACTGAAGTATAAGCTGAGATGCTGCAGGTCAACTCGGCTGGCACAAGTGGCACACTTTTCAAACATACAGGACTCACTGGTCTGGTCACACACAATCTGGTCGACAAGCTGATGGTGGTCTCTGGGTACATGTGGGTACTTGGCAAGGCACTGCAGCAGAAGGTTGATGTTGGCATGGTACACACATACACACATTGTGGGGAATGTTGCTGCGGAAGTCTACAACATCTGGACGCAAGCTCCTGAAGGTTTTCAGCTTGATAGGGTCATCTGGGAACTCTGCAGCATACAGGGCAAAGGCCTCAGCAGTGGTCATTACAAGGAACCGCTTCTGTTCTGATACCTCAACTCCATCACGGACAACTGTGATACAATCTCTGCGGCCTGGTGCTGTCCAGCTGATGTCTGGTCTCGGGTAGAACTCAGTGACTCTGGCCTTGATGTCATCTGGGATCTTGTTGTGGACAGGCTTGGGAGTAGGAGGTGGTGTAGGTGGTGGTGTATCTGGAACAACTGGAAATTCAGCGCCAAGTTTAGCAAGGACTCTCCTGCGTGTCCTGGGTGACTTGGGCAGGTGTTCAGCAGTACGCTTGACAGCACGTTTCAGAGAAGAAGGAGCAGCATATTCTGGACCTGGATCTGGCTTGGACTTCTTAGCTGCTCTCTGAGCAGCTTTGCGGGCTTGCTCCTTGGCACGAGTTGCCTCAATGTCCTTGTGCCTGGCAAGACGTTTCCGCTCGTTATCCTTCATCTGGAAGGGTGGATCAGCTGCTTGTTTCCTAGCCCGACAGGACTTACACCTAGAAACATTATCAGTAACCACAGTTGACTGTAGTAGTGCAGTGTTTGAGAAACAACTGATGAATGATCTGAGACCTGAGCAGGACCGGTATTTATACCCTCTTCGAGGCAGGATCAAAGTCAATTAATTAACATTTAACAAATGCACCTGTTAATCATTTACAAATGAAGTTCACATCAACTAAGGTATTAATTTATAAATTATGGTTTAAAAGTTTGAAGTTCTACATGGGGGATACTCAAGGGATGTTTTCAACTTCACGATAAGGGAAACACAGAGAATTAATAAATGTTCAAATATGGTTGCGTAATGCTTATTCAGCTATCTAACGCATTACTTGCCCGGTAATTAACTGATAGTCAATGAACTAAGATTAATGAATGTTAATTTATTTTTTGCCCATTTTTTGCCCATCAACAGGAGTAGGAACTCTTCACTTCTGACTGTGGGCATCTGCCTCTGTGTCATTTTTTGGCACTTTATTTCCCTGTTTCTGTCTGAGAATGGGAAACAGGGACTGTTGCTGACTGACCACGGTAAGGGCAGCCATGCGTAAATGGGCAAAAACTGGGTTTTCCGTAGGGCCTGTGTGCACGCATGCGTTGCTCACATAGATGGCGTCAAACGGTACTTGCGCTCACCCTCAATCGTCTCGGACCCCTCATCTCATGATCAGTTTTGGTTGCTGTCTGGAATCTGTCACGTACAGGCTGTAACCAGATGTGGCGCTCTTGAGCTGCCATCGTCACTCGTGGCTGCCCTAAGCGGGGTTGGTCAGTGACAGTGCCTGTGTTCCATTCTCGGACAGACAGCTGACTGATTGTTGAACAGTGACAGTGCAAATGATGCACCACCTCTCGGCGGCTTAGACCTGCCCGTGACATGCCAAAGGCTCTTTTTCTCTCTCCTGCGTCACAAGCCGTTCCATTTTCTTGATGCAGTAGCATTTTTCTTTTTTTTTGTTGGCTTTATGTAGGCTATTGACCACACCAAAAAGAACAAGTCAAGTGTCACGGTACACATCACGAACAGCTAATGAAAGACTGAAATAATGAGCATAAACATTGATTTTCTCGGTCAAAAATGCTGAATTTCACAAAAACCAAGATGTAGAATTTTCTAATTTTCACAGTGAATATTCAGATTATCATGAGGAAGGCTCACACCAAATTAGAAAAAAGTTATCTGACAGTTTTTGAGATATTCAAATTTGAAGCGAAAAGTTGCCGCCGGACAGATGCCGGACGACTCGGCAGTAGAAAAGGTCCACTGACTGCTGACTATCGTCACAGCGGAGCTAAAAACCACCTGTCTAATTCCCTTGGCTACAATTGTGGCACACTTGCGATGACGCTTGGTAGCGTCACTATATGACGAATCATGATGAGAATATGTTGGAGTCCGAATGCGCTGGACTGCCACTGACAAAATCTGAGGACGCGCTATAGATATAAAAGTATAGATGTTGAGAGAAACTAATGAGAAAAATCCAGTTTTAGTGAATTGTTGCACAATGGCCAATGCAGTTATTAGGTGTAAAATAAAATCATTCTCTAAGCATAAAATTTTGTCCAAATATTTTTACCAAGCTCAAAATCTCTCATTGCATGTGGTGGCGCAAATATAATTCCCATTGTATCAAAACGTGTAGGACTCAACAACTTCTGTAACTGTCAAACACAAGACATCAGCACATGGCTCCACAAAAACAGCTACTGCTTTACACGATTACAGATAATAAGCAATATTACTTAAGACTCCAACGATAGAACTGCTGTTTCATAGAACTTCACTGTCTCCACCTTAGTCTCAATGCCCATTGCTTACAAACCTGAAGAACTGAATTGCAAAGCCAAAAAGCATCAATCGTCCCACTGGCCAAATACTTATTGACCTATATGTGCACTTTCATAAAGATCGCGTCTTACTGTAATATCATAATGATCCAATAACGGTGCACTGTGGATCAAATAATCCACATTATATAACAGTCTCAGAATTACACAAGGCTGTGTAGTGGTGTAGTGGTGCACTGGAGTTGAATTCTACTGCACTTTTATCTTTTCTGCCCTCTGATTATTTTGTCTAATTGTTGTGTGCTTGCATCAGTGAAGCAGCACACTCTGTTCTCTAACTACTTCTTATTATTATTATTTTTCTTCTTCCACCGAAATTTGGCCGACCAACTCCTACACCGTTTAAGCTGTTGATTCCATTCAAAAATTCAGCTTGTTCTGAATTACGTTGCATCTGTACAGATTTTTTGATTTTCTTTTTAGTTTTTGAGATATTTAATTTTAAATGACATTTTTTGGGGTCCTATTAAATCAAGCCATTTTTGTGCTGATTCAGTAGATTCTGCTGTTTTCTGCAATTTTTTTTACTCTGTCACACTTTTAGCTAGAAATGTCATTCAAACTGCAAAATGTTAAGTTAAGCTTGTAGAATTTCTTCACTGTTCAAATTTTTCATAACTTCTATAATTTTTTAATATAATTTTTAAATAATTTTTGTTACAAAAAATTCTGGGAACTTGAGTGGCAAACAGCTGTAAAATCGTCAAGAAGTCTTCTCTTAAACTTGCTCTAACTCCCACAGTTTTCACTCCATGTCAGTATTTTTATATCCAAGTTGTAGCAAAAGTTGTGCTGGTAACGAAAATGTAACTATGCAAGCAATCGGACTGACGGTTTTGGCAGAATGAGCTGAAAAGCGACGAGAGCACTAACAAAAACTCCATTAACTCCAATATTAAATGAGACAAGAACATTCCGGTTGCCAAGCTGCAAAACAGTTTTATAACTTGCTCGTGTTCCCACATTTTTGGCACTACACACACAACTTTGATATATTTTGCTCAGCAGACTCTCCTCTTCAGTATGCAACTTCCATTTTGTACGTTGGAGTTACATGCTATTGCCTCTACCTCAAAGATAGTAAGAGACGCCTTTGCTAAAATCTTTGTTGGACCAAATGCTTTAAGCATTAACTCAAATGGCTCAGAGTGACTCAGCGAAATTGTGGCATAGCGGTACTGCGGTTCAATTCTGCCCTCAGCTGGACTTTTTCCTGGCCTCAGCATTATCATTGTTCGGATTAAAATTGATACGACTTTTGGACAAATCTCATTCTTCTACGTCAAACTACGTCATACCTAAAGAATTTTAGGTATCGTCGTTTGTACAGTCGCTCAAACCAGCTCCAAGAGAGCACATTTAGGGCAGCAAAGACCAGTCTTTTTGCAGGGCGGTCAGGTCCATGAGAACATGTTACAGTAAAAAATTGCAAAGCAGAAAAGAATTGCTCAATCTCCTATTCCAGTATATACAAGCAACTGTTCGCACTAGCTAGATATATTTATGATCGTATCTAAAACAGGCAAAAAATTTGGTATCAAAATGACCGTAACTGCCATCCTTGCTAAGCCAGCAGACATAACTTTTCCATACTCATTGAGTATTTAATAGTTAACGTTAGCTAGCTATTGATTATAGCTAGCTATTATCATCTGCAGTGATGGCAATGTAAATGCTCAAGTTCAACCCGTTTCGAACACGTTCTGTGCACTGTCTGTTCGCGAACTAACTAGCTAATAATAGCACAGAAATAAAAAGGGAGCCGTGAATAATATCACAACATGTGTTAACAATATCTTGCACCTTGCTATTATTAGCTATTTAGCTAGCAAACCCACAGTGCACAGAAATGAACAGAGAGGCACGAATAGTAGCATTTCACTACTTGGCCAGGTCAGTGTTGTACAGTTCGGGACTCAGGGAGACACTGACAATGAGCTATAAGCAACAGCAGTTGCGGCAGCCTGCCATGTTTGCTCTGCCATGAAGCTAATTTCTCAGCATGCACTGCATTGACCAAGATACGCACAGAGCCTTATAGAGAGATGCCTCAACCTCATTAACTCCAATTGACCATATTTTTTTTTACAGCTGGGTTGAAGCGGAGTAGACTCGATCATGATGCAGCTGAAAAGTCATAATTCCTTAAAGGGGACCTATTTTGCTATATTTCCAAGGTTATATTTTGATCTTGGACTCCCCTAGAGTACTCCTGATCGTTCAAAGTCCAAAACAGGGTCCTTATTTAGCTCATACTGCCATCCTCAAAAAACCCCATTTGTAGTCCATTAGCCTATTTCACAAGATGGCCACAACTACCGGAAAGCAGGTAAAAACACTTCCTGTGGCTTACACGACAGAAGCTTAGAGGCATATACTGTTAATTTGTCTTCTTGCAATCTCCTCTTTCTTTGTTTTGAGAGACGATTACAGTTGTGGTCCGTATGTTGGAATTACAGGGGAGCGTGAGGAGGTATAAATTTGTTTAAAGTTATTAGGTTAGCCTTTTCTTTTAATTCATTTTTGATTGTATAGGTATGGCTTATGATAGCTGGCATTTCAAATAATTTGGCAAGCTTGCATGTAAAAATGTTAGCTAGCATACGACTTAATGACTTAATAAATGCCTGTGTTCGTGAAACTCGCAGTTTGTATGTTTGTTTTTTTTTTTTTTTACTTTACCTAGCTATGTCTACTCTCAGACATTGCATAGTGGTCACTAGGGTTGGATGTTATATCGTTCAGTCACTGAGGAAGCTTGAGAAGCTAGCTAATTGTACCAAGGTTGTAGCTCCAGTGAGGCGAGATTGGGGGTTCGCTAGCTAGGTGAGTTGTTTGGCTTGAAGCCATATTTTATTTTTTGTCATGAACATAGCTCGGTTTTATCCAGGCTAGAACACTTAGCAATGGTATCTGATAGGGAGCTTGAGGTTTGCCCCGCCAGCTTATGCAAAGAAAGTCTGGCTAAATGTAACTTGCTTTGCAGTAGATGGCTATCTACACTGAACAAAATATAAGTGCAAGAACCAAAAACGCGGAGTTAAATTGACCTATAATGAAATATGCCCACAAATAGTGTTTATTGGTGTACTGAATGATTTGTTTTGCTCAATTCTGGTGACCCACTTCTCATCGACCACTCCCTGTGAGATTACTCACTCATTGAGTTATTTCCGCCCCTGAGCTGTATTGAGCATAACATTGAGTTGGTCAGTCAGCATGACCAATACACAGGCACTCCTTGCACCAGGGTCAATAAAAGGCCACTCCAAAATGTGCACTTTTGTCACAAGTCACAATGCCACAGATGTCACAAGTCATGAGGGAGCGTGCCATCGGCATGCTGAATGCTGGGATATCTGTGACAGCAGTGTCAACACACTTGAATGTGTGTCATTCCACCATCAGCCGGTTGAGAAGTCGATTCAGAGGGACTGGCAGCACTGTGAATCGTCCACATGCCCCACGACCTCGTGTGACCACGCCCACTCAGGATTGGCACATGCGGCACCAGCACCTCTGTGATCGCCTCCGACCAGCCACCAGGACAGCTGACGAGACCGTCGGACTGCACTACAGGCGGATATCAGCTCAGACTGTCCGAAACCGCCTGAGGGAGGCAGACCTCCAAGCCCGCCGACCGCACCGAGGTCTCGACCTGACTGCCATCCATCATCGGTATGGAGTCGACTTGGCCAACTATAACCTTCGCTGGACGCTTGCACGGTGGAAGACTGTGTTATTCAGTGATGAATCGCAATTCCAGCTGTACCACGCTGATGGCAGACAACGTGTATGGCGACGTGTGGGCGAGCGTTACGCTGATGCCAGCTCCGAGTTGCACAGCAGGAGGAATGTGACAACATTCCACAGGCCACTATTAACAACCTCATGAACTCCATGCGGCGGAGGTGTACTGCTTTACGTGATGCCGATGGTGGACACACTCGTTACTGAGTGCTGTGAACTCTGCCCGCTGACCCCTGGTGGGTTCAGGCTGTGATAACTCATGAATTGTGTCCAGTAAATTGTTAGCCATGTTTCTTTTGCTTGAATATTAAGGCAAGAATAAAATAATAATTGTTTTGTTGAAATATTTCCCGATTGATAAAAAAATTCGAAAAAAATCACTTTGTGCGTTTATATTTTTTTTCAGTGTAGCTAGCTAGTAAATTGAGATATTGCAAATGCATGCTGGCTAATGACCACTATTACCTGACGTTTCTTCTTGATGACTGAAGCTCCTGCGACTTGCGTTTTCAACAGACACCGTGGCATTCCGTCTGGGGTCGCCAGTGAAAGCCCAGTAACCTTCGCCAACTCAGTGCTTTCTCTTCCAGAAGCAGTATTCCCAAAAAGGCGAAAATGCAGTTTTCCGTCAAGGCACCGATTATCAGCAAAATTATTATAGACCATACCTGCGCAGAGTTGGTTAAGGTGTAGCCTTCAACCAAAAAAAAAAAAAAAATTACCCGTCCTGTTCTGAACATAAAACGATGTTTCTTCCCGGGAAATCCCCTTTGAAAAAGTGGGTTCGTCGTATTTTCGGGGACTCGGCTTTTCAGTCAAAATCAGTGATTCTGTGTATTTTAGAGTCTATAGTCAATATACGTTGACAAAAATAGATGGCGCCGAACTACAATCTGCCTTGTTTTATATTGGTTTTTCTCAAGGTTTTATCAGTATTTTCAAATATGTATATATTCGTGATTAAAACAAGATGTCATGAAAACCCCCTTTTTTTCCCAAAAAAATTGTCTTGAGAAAGGGGGGTCGTCTTACATCCAAAATCCTCTTGTATTCGGAACAACACGGTGATAATGATTTTTATTACTTCCTTGGTAAATGTGTAATTGATGTACGTTGTAGTATAGACTACAGAGATACTGCAAAAATGAAAAGCAAAATTACGTTTTACTACCGTTTATGGATTAGAAATGTCGATCAAGAGTAAATCTTATTTTGCTCATGTGATGTGTTTTTTTATAGTCAGGTATCATATCGAGGGCGGACTGCAATAAACAGTTATGTCCAGATGTTATATATTGGACATAACTGTTTATTGCAGTCAGCCCTCGATATGTGGGACATACTGAAATAAATGCCCCATCAAGGAAATTGAACACCCATGGGTTTTTCACATCCAGACATCTAACAGCAGTGAATGAGTGAAATCGTAACTATAATATCGTTATTGTTGGTAAAATCCGTGAGTAAGCTAAGCAAGCCCAACTGGGTGGCACGCTTAAACTGCCAGGTGTCCCAGTCTGAAACTTAAGTCTGGCCACCTTATTTATTAAATTTACCCTGGGTGTACTCAATGAATCTCCAGGACTTGTGAAATTAAGATGTCAAACAAAGTATACATCATAGCCCATTACAGCACCCTTGGTTCCAAATATGTCCCTGCTGCTGCTTACATGAGCGTACAACAGGTTTGGCACAGGCCCCACGCTGATGTAAAAAGGGAGTAACTCAAGTCATTTCCAGACAAAGATGAATGAAAATGAAAAACTTCAATAAAACCAATTTTATTTGGAAAAAAAATTTTGTTAGGGTACTGCTTCAGAGCCAGCTGATGCTCTTGTAGCACTCAATTCTAAAGCCTCAGGTACAAATTCTGTGCAGTCAACACTACCGTGCATACAGAAGTACCTATCCAAAATCTGCATATTTGCAAAACTATAAACTTCACACACAAATGTTTCCGGACCACTGCCTAACAAGGACAACTTGACTGCAACAGCATCAATAAACGGCCTTCGACCACAGGTGCTTACAGCAAAGATTAGCGATGGCTTGTCAGCACTGAACTGACTTTCCAGAAAGGGGTCCTGAGTGGGTAAGATGCGACATTATGGGTACATCTCAATTCTCTTAAATAGCATCCATGTTTCCCTCACTAGTCTTTTCCTAGCGTCTCAGTCCTTCCCACCATGGAGAGATGCAAGGAAACTACGCGAGGAGGGAAGACACAAGGAATCCTTTCTTCTGAAGCATCACATGAATCCACGTCCATTTCTGATGATAGCAGACAGCTGGATCTGCTGCCAGTGTTTGTCATTACGGACTGACTGCATGGTTTTCAGCTGAAGTCTTCCAGGAAGGCTGCCCTTGTGAATACTCACTCATGGCTCCTCTGAGCTCTTTCCTCGCAGCAGAAATGAGAGCTTTGATATGACCTGCAAGATGGCTGATACATGAGAACTTCTGCTTCAAGTGAGGAGCAAGGAAGTATCAAATAAGAGATTTAAGATGTACCCCATGTCCTCCAGTTCTCAGATCCTTCCCAAAGGTGAGCAAGTGCACCTGATGAAATAAAAACAAAAAATACAAAGCAATTTATGTTTAGAATGTCATACAATAAAAATATAACTTCTTAAATTAATAAGAAATATAGCACAAAAACGGCGTAAAAACCCAAGGAGATTAGATGATAAAAGAGCAATAGTAAATAAGTAGTTGGAGTACTATCCGAAGGACTGTATATTACAAGGTAATAGTGCAAAGGACCACTAAACGCTAATAAAACACCTTGGTAAATTTGCGAAGATTGAAGCAAGTAGTACCAATAAGTCATAATTAAGCAGCTAAAGGTTGTCACTGTGTCTTCATGAAATCACAAAAGAAGTTGAACAAATTGATCCCTTACATCTACATAAGCGTTGGCTAATGGACTGAAAATATTAAGCGCCAGTTAGTTAGCCTGCATTGCAGGATGTGCCAAAAGCGAGCAAAGAAGTTCAGAGTAGTGTAATTTTTTATTTCACTTTTTTATTTACGTAATTAAAACAATGTTCTTAGTTGAATTTACCACGTTGCAGCATTGCAGAAAGAAGAACGACGAGTGTTAAACTGCCAAAGGATTATTCTAATCATTGTAAAACTTTATTAAGCATAATTATCAAACACTAGTCGGTACAAATGCGTTACCCACACAAGCCATTCTCAACCACAGCTTACTGACGTTCACTAAACCGGTAATAAGCAACTTCGGAGACGTGATATCTAGAAAACAAATTAATAGACGTATGTGCTCCAGCTAAATGGTGCAAGCTTTCTTTGATACTAACGTAGTTCGAGCGAACACAGAAGACTAGCAAACTGGCCATGGATTACAGCATGAACGATAGGTAGCAAGCTAATGCTAGTATTTTTATGTTTCATTAAGTTAATTGTTGATGCCATAAAATTGTGTCAATTGGCCAATAACTCATTAATTTTCCGGTTTAACTGGCTTTGCAAATCCTATTTTTTGCCTCAATTTTTAAACGCATGGTTAAAGTTAGCTGCGTGATTTGCAAGAAGCAGCAAGATAGCTAGTTACCTGCAGGAGGACAGCAATCGTAGTCAATGCTCCAAAAGTTCTGCACCAGGTGAATCCGTTTTCTTATCGGTTTTTCAATCTAACTCCATCGCAGACCCCTTTCTTTGCCGTTGCCGTCACTCGTATTTTTCATGCCCCAGTTCACATGGATCTGAATGGTACAGCTTAGCGAGCATTGCACACTCAGGTCCCTAGCTAGCTACATCTCATAATCGTAAATCTTCCTCCGTCATCTCTTCTAATGAACAAAATTCATCTCCTCACGTCGTCTTCGGTGGGCAAACCGGCTTCTTCGAGTTACAGTTGGGTCATTCCATGTCAATTCAACAAATGCCTCCCACCTGACCATCTCAGATTTGTCTAAAAAAATTATCACAGAAAGGTAATAAACTTAATAGGATTTGTGCCAAATTTCAGTTTAATATGTCTATTAGTTTTGGCAGAAAAAAATAATAAAGATGGTAGTGTTGCACGAATTTTCACACTCGTTTTTGCAACGTCAAATAAAAGGGAGTTTTTAGGAGGCAATATCTCCTGTTATACTTATGCCATTGCCTCAAAATTGTCCACAGAGTAGCATCTAGGCCCAGTAAACTAGGCAAGCACATTTTCAATGGCTTTTGTCTTTTTCTTAGGGAGCTATGGCAGTTTGAAAATGCTAATTTATTTGATGAAGTTGTCTGTGACACCAACTTTGAAGGCCATTTATGACCAAAGTTATGCAGGTAGAGAGCTGATTTTTTTCTGAGCAAGCTCTCCTCACATAGTGCTATTGGTACAATAAACAGCAAGCATGAAGAGTTGCACAACAACCACCTTTTAAACAAAGATAGCCAAGAATGTAAGCTTTAAGATGGTGAAGATTTCAAGAATTTACAGGTTGTCACACCTTGGCAATTTGATGTCAAATTGCGTTGTTCTACCCGTAGTGCACTGTCAAACAATGTGGCTAATCTGAATTCTGACGATGATACCCTCCTGTCATACTGTGGCAGGTGGGTTCACGCCAAATCCTTCAATTCGGGGCACTTGTTTCGTCCTGGTGCAGCTCCAGCGAGGAGACGTTCACAAACTGATGCAGATTGCCAGCAACTTCCTAACACTGCTAGCTGGACTGGCTCCAGCGGCGTGGTTAGTACAAGTCAGCAACACAGATCCGCAAACCGGCGCTTCACCAGCTATAGCCTGTTTATGAAACACTGGCTAGCTAAGCGCCGGCGAAGTTTGCGTTGTTCTACCTGCGGGGGTAGTACACGGTCAAACAATGTAGCTAATCGGAAATCTGACGGTGATACCCTCCCATCTTACAGTGGCAGGTGGGTTCACTCTAAATCCTTCGATTCGGTTCACTGTGCATCCCGGGGACAAGGGGCGGGATGTTTACACAAGTGTAATTCAGGTACCGGGGCTTATGAATCTGTGGAGAAGACCTTCACTCGTTCTGCTCCACAGGCCGATGGCTCAACCCATGGCGGTAGCACACGATCAAACTTAGCGGCTAAACCAAAATTTGACGCCCTCCCATGTTTCAGTGCTGGTTTGGTTCAAATTCAGTCTTAATATTCAGCGAACTCGCTTCATCCGGACGCATCACCAGTGAAGAAATGTTCACAAACTAATAGCCAGCATGTTGCTAACTCTTTAGCTGGGCTGGCTCCAGCAGCGTGGTTAGGACACGTCAGAGCGCTTCTGCTTTCGGGTTGCACGGAAGGGGAGCTGTCCGCCATTTTGGCTCCATGGCTTCTGAGGTGTCATACAACATTCACTGTGCATCCCAGAGACAAGGGACGGGATGTTTACATGAGTATAATTCTGGTACTGGGACCTAGGAACCTGTGGAGGAAGTCTTAACTCGTTCTGCTCCACAGCCCGAAGTGTTTCTGGATGTTAATGTTTCTGAGAGTAAACATCAGGAAGAGCTCTCGCTTGACTCAGAAATAGCTGTGCCCCACCGTCCATGGTGAGTGAGTCACCAGGTGACATGCTTGGGGATACAGCGGAAACATTGCTGTCATTAGCCTCTCAGCCCTTTCGGGCAGGGCCCCCCGGTCGAACCTTCCCACAAGGGGCGGGGCGTCGCGGGAGGGCCCGGGCTATCAGCGACCATAGAATCAACTGCTTCGCCGCTCATGAACCAC
Source organism: Gymnothorax javanicus (assembly GCA_029692085.1). Lineage (NCBI taxonomy): Eukaryota > Metazoa > Chordata > Actinopteri > Anguilliformes > Muraenidae > Gymnothorax > Gymnothorax javanicus. Next base: position 15,351,608 of record CM056197.1, read on the forward strand.
TATCAGTCATGGGTGAGTTTGTGCGCCCCCCTCCCAGTCTCGCTGGACAGAACGTTGCGGAAGGGATACGCTTTGCAGTTTCGTTGCCGTCCTCCCCCATTCAAAGGCATTGTGCGGACGAAGCTCCCCAATTCCGCCCAAAGGGCGGTCTTGAAGGAAGAGGTGAACTCGCTTCTACGAAAAAGGGCCGTAAGACCGGTTCCCCAATCGGAAGCTCGAGCGGGATTTTATTCCCCTTATTTTTTGATTCCCCAAAAAATCAGGAGGCCTGAGGCCCATTCTGGATCTTTGAGAACTAAAACAGATACATTGTGCGCAGACCATTCCGGATGCTGACGGTGAGGGCGCTGCTGGAATGTGTCAGGCCAGGCGACTGGAGGACGTCGACAGATCTGACGGACGCTTATTTCCATGTCCCAATTCTGCCGCGCCATCAGGAGTTCCTTCATTTCGCATTGGAGGACCGAAGTTTCCAGTTTTGCCGCCTCCCGTTTGGATATTCCCTGGTACCTTGGACATTTTCCAAATGTGTGGAGACAGCGCTAGAGACAGCGTTCTGACCTATCTGGACGATTGGCTGATCCTGGCCCCTTTCGAGCAGAGGGCAGCCGCCCATACGAGGCTGGTGATGCAACATATTGCTCAGCTGGGCTTGGCTATCAACAATGACAAAAGTACCCTGCAGCCCAGCCAGACAGCGCGGTACTTAGGGATGCTGTTGGACTCTCGGGGTATGACCGCACGTCTGTCAGTGGAGAGAACAGAGGCGATCCTGTCTCAAGCCTAAGAAATACTGGACGCAGTCCCGGTGCCGGCAATACCAGTCATGTCGCTACTGGGGATGATGGCTGCTGCCCATTTAGTAGTCTGCTTGGGGCTGCTGTACATGAGGGATCTGCAGCGCTGGTTCTTACGCCTTGGCTGGACCCAAGGCAGGACCGGCAGCACATGCTCCGTATACCAATGCCAGCACGACGGACGTTGGCATTTTGGGCCTCACCCAGCCGGCTCCACGAGGGGGTTCGGATGGGGTACGTGTCTCGCTATACCCACATATTTGTAGATGCCTCCCTCACAGGGTGGGGCGGGACTTGCGGCCCTGCTTCTGTCACTGGTACATGGCAGGGGCCCCGGCGGCACATCAACCTACTAGAACTCATGGCAGTTCAGAGGGTGCTGCACCATTTCTCCCCACAGTTGGATGGGAGGCACGTCCTAGTGAGATCGGACAACACAACGGCGGTGGCCTATCTCAACAGGCAAGGGGGGGGGTCAGATCAGTGGCCCTACACAAGTTGGCTGCTTCCATCCTAACATGGGCAGATCGCCATCTCTGCTCCCTGAGGGCCCGGCATGTTCCTGGCATCCTCAACACTCGGGCAGTTGGGCTGTCCAGGGGGGCGCTGCCCGAGGAGGATTGGAGCCTCCCACAGGTGACGGCCGAACAGATCTGGAGGCTGTTCGGGCGACCAAGGGTGGGTCTGTTTGCGAGCAGGGAGAACACTCTGTGCCCTCTTTGGTTCTCCCTGAGGCCTACCGACAGTCCTCCCCTGGGGGTGGAGGCGTTGGCCCATCCAGTTTGGCCGGCCGGCCTGCTGTATGCGTTCCCGCCCCGTCGGCTACGAATGCCACTGCTCCGCAGGGTACGGGAACAGCGCCTGTCTATAATTATTGTGGCACCAGTGAGCCCGAGCGCCAGATGGTTTCCGGATCTCATCCAGCTGGCGGTGGAAGGCCCGTGGGAGATTCCGGATCTCTCCTCGACCAGGATTCGGGCGTCGAGTACCATTCTCGCCCGCCCTATCATGACCTGGAAGTTGAAAGGGTGAAGTTGACTGAGTTGGGCCTGCCCAAGGCGGTGGTGTCCACAATTCAGTGCGCACATGCCCCGGCCACATCCAAGGCTTATGCGACCCGTTGGCGGATTTTTATCGGCTGGTGTCAGGCGACAGGCCTGAACCCGCGCTCATGCCCCCTTCAAGGGGTGCTGGATTTCCTTCTGGGGCTCTTCGAGGAGGGCTGCGCAGCATCCACTCTGGGTGTGTTCGCTGCAGTGATCGCGGCTGGACATGACGGATTTGACCGCTTCACAGCCAGAAGTCACCTCTGGTAAAGCGTTTTTTGAGGGGAGTCCGCAGGCTAAGACCCCCTACGCAGCGCGTGGTTCCACAATGGGATCTGCAGACAGTAATGGACGGCCTGGCAGGACCACCGTTTGAACCCCTGGACCAGGCGGACCTGCATGTTTTATCTATCAAGACTGCCCTCCTTCTGGCCTTGGCATCAGCTAGGTGGGTGAGCGAGCTGGGCGCTCTCTCCGTGCACCCGTCATGTTTGGCCCTAAGAGAGGACAAGGGATCAGTGGAGCTTCGTCCTAATCTGTCCTTCTGACTAAAGGTCATCACCACAACTTTCAAGTCATCTGTAATTCGACTACAGGCTTTCTGCCCACCTCCTCATGCCACCAGCGAGCAGGAACGAATACACAAGCTGTGCCCAGTCGCGCGACTCTGCCTTTACTTGGAACACACTGCAGATCTTAGGGAAGTGGATCAGCTGTTCGTGTGCTATGGCGGACGGGCTCGGGGGCCGCTCTATCAGCACAGTGCCTCGCCCACTGGATCTGTGATGCTATCTGCAGAGCCTATTTGGCGGTGGGTCTCATTGCCCCAGCAGGATTGACCGCACATTCTACCCGGGGCATTGCATCCTCTACAGCGCTATTTAAGGGCGTATCCGTGGAGGAGATTTGCAGGGTGGCCTCTTGGTCTTCCGCATCAACCTTTGCGCAGTTATATCTCAAGGCTACGACAGCCAGCATGGTCGCACATTCAGTCCTGGGAACCCTGTCAGCGGGGTTCCCCTCCAACACTAACTAGTATGTTACCACACCCTAAGGCGATGCGCTCTGGGGGCGCCTCGCCTGCACGTGTGGGGGCTTGTCGACGGGAGATGATAGCTGCAAGGCCCCCCCCCCATTCATTCATTCATTTGTTCTTTCATTCTAGAAGGGACCCTGTTGGGAGGGGCCCCTTCTGACACCAACTTGGGTCTGGTGTTGTTTAGTTGTGTCACGACCTGGGGCGGGGTACGCAGTCTGGCAGTGTTCGCCCCAGTGAGTGATCGGGTTTCTCTAGTTTCTGAAGGGGACTCTGTAGTCAGGGGCCACCTGGGAGTACATTCATCCCTAACGGCCTTCGCCTTAGGTGTAAACCAATAGCGAAGCCCGTTAGAGGGCGGAGCACGTATGAGATAGAACTATCAGGTACCTGGATGTAACTCCAGTTCTATGAGTACGTGCGTAGCTCTCTAACAGCCTGCCCAGTTGGCCCCGAGTGTGAGATGCTGTTTCAAAGGGAGACGAGCATTGGCAGCACCGAGGCTTTATAGGAGGTGAGCATGCTACCCCCTCTGCGGAGCAGGTGAGTTCAGTTTTCTTTCTCGGACACCGAGGCGGGGCCTTGGAGGGGTAAACCAATTTTATTTTATTTTATTTTATGTAACCTTTATTTAACCAGGGAAGTCCTTTGAGAACAAGTCTCTTTTTCAAAGGAGCCCCGGCCAAGAAAGCTGCAAAATAAAAGTTACACATATAATACAACATTACAACAGATAAAATACCAGTACATTGATTCAACTAACCCAAAAATAATTAAATCAATAAATACATAATTGACAAAACAGAAAAAAAACAAATCAAAAGCAAAACAATCCTGGTTCCATCATATACTAGAACCCAATAAAATCTAACCTTGCTTGGGAAAACAGGTACAGGTGCCAATTGAGCCTGCCTCAAGATTTTTTACTAGATCCTTGAATTGATTGAATGAGACCACGCTCTCTAACTTAAGGTCAAGCTGCAAAAGATTCCAGGAAGTAGGTGCTGCAATCCTGAAAGCTTGTTTCCCCAACTCTGTACGTGCCCTTGGTACAAGGAGCTGGAAGGTATCATTGGAACGCAAAAAGCAAGTGCTGGACTTAAAGGACATGTATTTGCATAGGTATGAGGGTAACTTCCCAATAATAGATTGTAAATAAATAAATGCCAGCGAGTTAACCTGCGCTGAGCTAAAGAGGACCACTGGACTAGGTTGTATAGGGTGCAGTGATGTGTAAGGGCTTTGCACCCTGTAATAAATCTCAGGGCACCGTGATAGACAGAATCCAGTAAGGCCAAATACTTGGCGGAGGCGTGCATATATAATAAATCGCCATAATCAATAAGAGGCAGGAAAGTAGTCTCGACGAGCTTCTTCCTTGTGGCCTGAGAGAAGCAAGATTTGTTCCTGAAATAAAATCCTAGTTTTAGTCTAAGCTTCTTGACAAGACTTTCAATATGTGATTTGAAAGTCAAGCGGTCATCAACTGAAAATCCTAGGTACTTGTACTCGGCCATGCGTTCTATCAGGCTTCCCTGCAGGGTTACAATGTTCGGAAGAATGGTTGTGGAGCTTCTAATATTTGAGAACAAGACCATCTTTGTTTTACGTGCATTCAGAACAAGCTTCAACTCGGATAGCCGAGATTGTACAGTGTTAAAAGCAGCCTGCAGGTACTCAAAAGTCTGAGAAAGGGTGTCACCACAACTGTAAATGACCGTGTCATCAGCATAAAAATGACACAGTGCATTAAAAATATTTGAGCCAAGCTCGTTTACATAAATAGTGAATAAAAGTGGGCCCAACACAGATCCCTGTGGGACCCCTGACGCAACGTGCAGTAAGCTAGATGAGACACCGTCAAAAGTGACACACTATGTCCTATCCGAAAGGTAATTCTCGAACCAACCAGCAGCCTTCTCGGAAACACCAATGCTGAGCAACCTCCGTATTAAAATACAATGGTTCACCGTATCGAACGCCTTTGAAAGGTCGATAAAAAGAGCTGCACACGATTTTTTGTTGTCCTGTGCCTCAATTATGTCATTGACAACCTTAAGTGAAGCTGTCATGGTACTGTGTTCTTTTCGGAAGCCAGATTGGTACTCTGAGAGAATATTGTTTACACTCAGGAACTCCTTTAGCTGATCACTTACTAGTCGTTCAAGGATCTTTGACAACACAGACAAATTGGAAATAGGCCTATAGTTATTTAACAACGTAGGATCCCCCCCCCCCCCTTTAGCAAGGGGAGGACATAGGCAGATTTACAGGTAGATGGAAGAACATTTTGAACCAGAGAAAGATTAAAAATGTTCATCAAAGGCTCAGCAATAAAATCTGCTGCAAGCTTTAGGAAATATGGCTCTAAGCCATGTGGGCCAGCAGGCTTTTTGATGTCCAGTGAAGCAAGAGCCTTATGTACATCACCGACACTAAAGGGGGTAAGACAAAAAGGCTGGCCACCAAAACCATTGCCAACATACATGTCTGGAGGAGTGGTGTTTACAGGCAGAGACTGGTTAAACAGGGAACCAGAGGCAACAAAATGTGCGTTAAAGCACTCCAACATAACAGATCTATCAGAGATAGAGGATTTGTCCCTTATGATACAGGGAGGCAGCTCATTTTGTGTTTTAGTGGTAGAGATAGTCTTAAAAGACTTCCAAAATGCCTTGGGGTTATTTAGATTTTCCGTAGTAGCAGCCAGATAGTATTCAGACTTGGCGTGTCGGACAGCTGCTGTAAATTTGTTGCGTAGTTGTCTAAAGTGAAGCCTGTCAGCCTCTGCCTCTGTTTGCCTAGCCTTCGCCCAAGACATATCTCGCTCATGTAATAGTTCACTGAGCTCAGGCGAGAACCAAGGGTTCTCACACAATGATCACTAAAATCATCACTAATCACTAATCATCACAATGATCATTAGTGATGATTTTAGTGATCATTGTGTGATTGCTGCAGTTAGGAATGCTAAAATTCCCAAATCCAAGCCTCGCTGTGTTGAAAAGCGTGACATGAAACATTTCTCCTTGCAAGGCTTTATGCATGATTTATCTATCTAGTAATATCTAGTAATAGCGAAGCCTGTTAGAAGGCTACGCACGTACTCATAGAACTGGAGTTACATCCAGGTAACTGATAGTTTTCCGGGTCCGCCTCCCCAGAGTGAAACGTGAGACACGGCCGCCATCTGATAAGGAAGCAGCGGGCAAATTCCGCAATCTAACGCAGTACATGTGTGTAGATCTAATGAAATGAACTTGTTCTAATAAACGCAGGGGCGAAAGTGGAGGACGCAGTGCGAAAGTCTGGCAGCTCAAGCTCAAATTTGCTATCGGCTACAGTTTGCTGCGGCAACAGTGGTGAGTACAGCGGTTTTTCTACTCTATACTAGGATGCAGGGAAAGCTAGAATCCACCCCATATAGACACATTTGTAGAACGGGTCGACATACCCACATGTAGACCGGAGACTGTAGAAATCCGGTGGGTCTGAGTTTAGAGGGAAACAGAGACAGTGAGGAGCAGCTAAAAGTGGACCAACAGCTTATTGACTGCTTCGGTGTGTATTAGGACCTGCTGGTTCGTGTGCATAACTGTGGTGTGTTGTTAGCGTGGAGAAACGAACAGCTTCTGCGCTGGTATATGACGGACGGGCGAAAGCTCCAGGCTAAACGGCCTTTTCGGAAATTGCCCGTGGTAATGGTTTACTTATTGCTTCAGAATGACCAGCGTTTCCTCGTGGAAAATGGGCGTGTTATGGATACTGCGCGAGAGCTAGATAGAGCTCTGGTTATGTTATGAGCATAATACAGGTTTTACAGACCGTAAGTTCCGTTTGCCTGAACCGTTGCCTATGTGGAGCTAGTGACTCGATCACTTTTACAGGAAAGAATTTAATATTCAATCGATGGCGATGCAGAGAAATCGTTTGTTATACCAGACAGGTTATAGCCTGTGCGTTTCCCTATTGCTTTCACCGGTAGCATCAGAGAGCTTGCCCAGGTATTGGAGAAGTATCAGGCAGACCCCGGTCATGGATAAGTAAAGCGATTGTTTCACAAGCACCCAAAAACAAGCCCCAAGCTCTGCAAAACCTACGTCTGGTCCAACTGCAGCCCAACTCGGCAGACACATACAGCACCTCTCCGGTTAGCTTCAACTGTAGTGGCTACAATCAGGCAACGTTATGATGGAACTGCCACATTGATGCTTACCGAAGTAGCACAAGCATATCAATCATAATTACTGCCTATAAGTTACCAGGAGCATTTTAATTTGTACAGCACGCGAACTAACATGCAAGAGCTGATAACCGAGCAGTCATAACAACTACAGAGACAAACGTTACCCTGCAAAACAGTTTTACAGACAGTAAATTCTGTTGGGGGGGGCAGTTGTACCAAGCATCCAAATTACAAAAAAGTATAAAAAGTTTGCTTCAAATGAGGTTTATGTTCACACACCTTCTGTTGAACTTCCCCTGATATTACTCTTGCATATTTAGGACACAAACATTAGCAACAGTAAGTTGGCTACGTTAGCCGCAGTGCTACAGCCACATTCAACAGGCCATCAGTTGGGTAGGCTTATGCAGTGAAGCAATTGCTTCCGCATCTGTAGCCATGTTTCCATCCACACGTTCTTATACGAATTAAGTAATATCGAATTAAAAATGCCTTACGGAGACGGTGAAATTAGACTTGATTTCAAGACTATCGACTCATAGTTTGTACGGTCCATCTCATCGGATTTTCTCTTGATCGGTAAAAGGCTTATGCGATAAATGCTAATGTAAACATTATTTGCCGAATAAATCTCTTGACGGTGTTTTGATGCCGTCGTTTCCTTCTGATAATGGTCTGCTATGCTGCTAATAGCTGGCACCTAAGCTCTATTACAACTTGTGCAATTATCGTCATTTGTTGGTCCATTTTGGCTAATAAGCTAAATTAGTCGGCTAACAAACTACTTTTGTTCACCTGAAGGTTCTGCGATTCAGTGCGAAAATGAATGGAAACAGCTTAAAATGTCAGAAATCCATTCGATACACCAATTTGATCCCATCACAGCATGTGGCGTCATTACGCACTACTTTTTATTCGCACTACTTTTTATTCGCTTTAATGCCGTTAGATGGAAACGTATTTTCACCAGCTTTAAGGCCCATTCACGCCAAGCGCGGATTTCCGTGCGGATTATTCACGCAGATTTTTATAGGAGCTAATTCCATGGGCTCTAATGTAAGCTTGCACACCAAGGCGGAATTTCCGTGCGGCAGAAAAAAACATCCGCACAGACTTAAGCTTCTGCGAAAATCCGCCTGCGAAATTGTACTTTTAGCCAATGAAATGATTTGTTTTCATTGATGTCACAGCATTCCAACCTTTTGATTAGCTAGATAGCTTGTATTCAGTTAACACTGAAATTTAACGTGACATCTTATAGCTATGTTCGCAGTTAGTTTACTTTTTCATAGTAGCTAGTTAGAGATCTAGCTAATCATAGTTTTATTATTATTATTATTATTATTATTTTCGATTAACAGGTCTGGACATCGATAAGGAAAACGTTCGTTGGCTACGTCGGTGCAAAAGTAGACTGCGAGGCTAACGTTATGGTTCAGATACATACAAACAATTTCATCGTCGCTGCTGCTGCGATCATGGTTCATTTAGGTTACATTATAACTCTCGGATTTGTTTTTCCGCTGTGCGGAATTGGAACACAAGAACGCGAAATTTCGGACCGAGCTCGGTGTGAATGGTTTAAAGCGGAAATTTCTTGCTGTGAATATTCCGCAAATCCGTGCCGCTTTTCCGCTCCACCCTGGTGTGAATGGGCCTTTATTCGCATGAATATTTTTGGCGAACTTCAGACAATTCGATTGACAAGTGGATGGAAACATAGCTTGTGAGTTGCGGACAGTCGCGTCCAATACAGGCATTATCTTCAGATATTTTACAAACCCTGCGTTTGAGGCCAGCTGTTAGTGCTAACTATCGCTAGCGGTCCTGCTAGCCTCCCGTAACACGTTAGCTTCGCTTACATTATTTGCTGTTATATCGTTACTTACAGCCTGTGGCTCCGAGTGCTTGATCGATGCAACTGCTTCAGGTTTGAGAAGCAGCTGAAACGCTTATCCTGTGTCGAATTATCCTTTATTGACAAAGCTGTCTTTGGTGAAATGCTGAGCACAAACAGCTAACGTTCCCTTTGGCCGTGGCTGTTTGCTGCCAGCAAACAAAAAGGCTACCCACTGATTTCTGGAGGCATCGTCTTTTGGAAGAGAAATAGGTGCTTTTCTTTGCGTCCAAAAGTAAACGGATGAGCAGCTTTGGGAGAGATACTGACAAAACTGCACCTCAAATGATCTGCGGTTCTTCTTTTGTATTTCTGGAAGTGTAGATGCTACTAAAGCATAGTATGATCCGCGGTTTTTCATATCTGCTTGAATAGTTTCCGGTGTTGGCAGGTCCAGCGCTGTGATTGACTTTGGCTAAGTCTGTACTAATTGGACGGCACAACCTGACGTCAGGTTTTGCCCAGATCTCGCGAAGATCTCGGGAGGAGCTTTCAGAGAGGAAATCACGCTCACGAAATCACGTTCTTGGATTACGGCAAAACCTCTGTATCTTATGTTTAGCAACTTTGCAGAGGTTGAGTATGGACAAACAACATCATAACATTACTAATGTGAATTAAAAGAAGATCAGCATAATAGGTCCCCTTTAAACAATTACTTTCAGCTTTAAAGTCTTGTGTTTACATTTCAGCAGTTTTTCAACATTTCTTCAGCAATTTCCTTTGCCTCTCAGTTTCCAAGCACCTTCATTTTATAAGCTAACCTCTTTACTTTTCTCGCTGAAGCAAGCACACAAATTTTCTTCAGAAAATTTTGCCTTTTCTACTTTCATTTTACACCTTCCAGAGACTGTAAAACAGACTAGTTTATCTACCTTGAACCACGAGTTTATAGGTTGTAAGAATAAGTGCTGGGGGACGAGTGTGACGAATCTCCGCCGAGAAGATCCCACTGTGAGTCTGCTGCACATTCCTCAGTAGCAGAGAGTAGTTTTTTTCATCAAATTCTGCCGTTGTATTATAATCGTCTGATATTCTAAGCTGTCTTGATCGCACGTCATAATCCACAATTTCCGTTGAGCCATTAAAAATCCACGACACATGGGCCGACCGCAATATGTGAAAAAAATAATGGGGTTCATTACACATCCGCACGTCCAGACGAACAGCGGATCCTTCGGGCACGACCAAAACCTCTTCAGCAAGGCAAACTGGAGGAAAAAAAAGACATTTTCATTTCAAAACTGAATAATGAACTCTGCTTTGCAGTTGTGTTTCACACATTGAGCCTCTGAAATTAAACATACAGTAACTGGCTAACATTGTATATCTATACAGTACCTTCTGACGTTAAATCCAATATGCTAACCAACACATGACAGCTATCAATGTAGAATGGTTTTTAATTTCAGACAATCCCGCATAGCCCCAGTCTCCCCAACGCTTTCATCTCTTTATGTGTCTGTCGTTGGATTCACAAAAAAGTTGTCACTGGAACAGAGTAGACTGTGTTTTCAAGTATCAAGCTATTCCTTCTGCAGTCAAATGCAGCTTGTAGACAAGAGAGACCAGAAAAAACGTTCTCTTTGAAAAGTAAACAGTGCCCATCAAATATGTGCGTCTAAAGACTACAGTGATCATGATGGAGGCAAATGCTGCATTGCAGGTGTAAAGAGGTAATATCCAAAAAAAAAAGTACATATTTCAAATGGATGCAGACTCAGTACCTGAAACCAGCAGTGTGGACATCAACAGGAGAAGCATTTTCAGTGAGAGAGGGAGAGAGATCTGCACGACTTCCTCTGTAGAATTTGGACTTTGTGTGAGTAATGGGGTGTGAATTTCTTCTTTTTTTCGTTTTTAGTCAGTCAGGGAAGTTTCTCTTGTGAAAGGAAGCTGTGGGAGCAACAGCTGCAAGAGGGGAGTGATGGAGAAAATAGGACGCCGTAAGAACAGCAAGACCAAATTTGAGTTTGCCAAAAACATCTAAAAAAATTTTTTAAAAAGCTTGCACATGTAATGTCTGGTAAAGGAATCCAACTGCAAGTAGTTCAGAAGGGCAAAAATCGTGGTCTTCATTCAGTCAGAGTCCAAAGCCAGGTAAACTTAGTGACGGTACAGAGGGGCAATCCAAAAAGACAGAGTCCAAAGACAGGCAAGAGTTCAAAAACGAAAAGGCACAGGCAACAGTACCAACTCATGAGGTAGTGGGGAAGTAGAGTGTCCGTATCCGAAAAAACTTAGCAGAAGTGAGGGACTATATATACACAAGGGACGTAACAAGCTAGGTGGGGCAATACGTGTGAGGAATAATATAAACATTAACTGAAATGGGAAAATACAAGAGGTAATTAAACAATACAAAATGGGAAACAATGACAAAGACTAGTTTTCACACAATATCCTTAAACAACAACGGCTCCATTCAAGGAGTGCCTGAGTGAGGAGAGATGGAAGAAATAGATTAGTAGAAGAGATAGTTACAAGTTTTCTGCAGAACAAAGGCAAAGCACTAAGAGAGCAAATAGGGCGGAGTTACAGATTAGTGTGGAAAGTGGAGAGAATCAATTAGTAAGGTTAGTAGTCTGTGCAGAAGTAAAATTACACAAATGTGCAAGTTAATATGTTAGTTATTTACAGGATTAATATATTAGTAAGGGTTAGTAGATAAACTGGACAAAACATACAGTGTTAGTGTGATTAGTACTTAATTATTAATCAGTGTTGAAGGAAGTAACCGAGGCATGAGGGAACTTGTGAAACACTGGAAACTTCCCAAATCACCCGAAATGTGACGGCTCGCAGACAGGGGCGTGCACTGGCAAAGAACATAAAAACGCAAGACATCACAGGGGAAAATGGTGTGCATAAACTGGCAGATGATACTGAATGCATAAATTAAACAAACCAAGTGGAAATAAACATAAACCAGAACAAGCAGAAATCACAGATCATAACAGGAAAACATCCTATGGACAGACTTTTACCAGAATGATGGGAAGAGAAGGGTTTTGAAGAAGGGAAGGAACTGCACATGATACAAAGCATGCCGTCTGTGAAGCCTGGTCAAGGTAGTGTTCTAGTGTGGGAAGTGATGGCTGCTGCTGGAACTGGTTCCCTTGTATTTACTGATGTTACTGCCACCAAAAGCAATGGGATGAATTCTATATCGTATTGGGCAACAATGTCCAGTGCATTCAGAAAAATCCCTTAAAACTCATTGGGTGACACTTCATAGCGCAGATGGAAATGGACCTAAAGCACACTGTGAAAGCAACCCAAAACTTTAATGGAAAGGAGTGGAATGTTCTCCAATGGTCAAGTATATCACCTGCCCTGAATCCAACTGGGCATGCATTTTACTTGCTGAAAGGTATGCTGGAGGCAAAATGCCTCAAGAACCAGCAAGATTTCTAAACAGCAGCAGTGAAGGCCTGACCGAGTATCCCTACCTGTCCTTCAACCATTACACCCAAATAGATTGTTTACCATGACTTACGACCCAGAGGAGCATTTCCTAAATTAGGGCCCCTCCTAGCAGCAGGAAGTTAGAGTTACAGTTAGAGGTTGACTTGGAGTTAGGGTTAAGGTTAGGGTTAGAGTTAGGGTTAGGGTTCAGGTTAGGACTAGGGCAAGGTCAGTTATTTAGTGACGTCGACACTGACAATGGAAATCAGATTGTTGTTATTTAAACTGCCTCTAGAGGTCCCTTAACTCTTTAACGTAACTTTAGGTCGTAATAAGCTGCTCGTACAAACGACCTTTGGGGCCGTATTTTGCTGGAGGAAAGGCTTGAGTATCACTAGGGAAGGAACCAAGTCTGGTGATGTCTACGGGTTCCGGACTTCCAGCAGCTATTGTATGCAAAGGATTTGCAACCAAGTACAAAAAAATTACTATTCTATTTATGCTTATATGAGCTTATTCTATTACTTTTGAAAGCCTAAAAATTGGCCATTTATAAAAAATTGCAATTCCACCGTGGTGGTGTCGCAAACCTGACTGTATCCATTGTTCAACATACCCAGATATGGCCAGTTTTCTTTGTAAGACTAATGAGTGAGTGAATAAAGTGTATGCCCACTTCTTTACTTCCCGCACTTGCATATTTGTCCCGCTGAATGGTTTCAGGTATTTCTGACAAATGTTGTATTATAGAAAGCAAGCTTGAGTAAACAAAAGCACACTTAAAAACTAAAAATACTGAATTAATCCAACTGAGAATGCATTTCATTTGCATCACCCATGTGAAAGGTTACTTTCCCATTTAACTTAGTTCATGGTAGTGTCACCTTCAGAAGCAGTAATTGAACTCAAAAACTACTAAAAATTGAACCTAATAGAAACACTGGGGCAGTATCAGAGACGAGTAGCTCATGCTTAGAAACATACACTACAGGCCAGAAGTTTGGAAGCAAGGCCAATACAGGTCAAAAGCATTCTTCCCTTAGGACTGTAATGTGGTAAAAAGCCACTAGATGGCAGTATTGACATTTTTTTTTGTTAAGAAATCTAAAGCTAGGTTTGGGCATGTCCCGGGCATGCCTCAGAGGGGGCTGGAAAAGAGTATATAAAGAGAAAAATTGAGAGAGTGGAGTAGTAGGAGAAATTGCAAGGAGAAATTGTGGAAGGATACATTTGACCGGACTTGTCACTCTTTTCAAGACCTGTGAAGCTTTTTGTGGATTTTTGCCTGTTTTGGAGCATTTTCCTGTCCCGGGGCATCGCAGCATAGCGGCCCATCTCAATTACCAAGGGACTGTAACTATTTTTTTATTATTATTTCAATCTTGCTCAGTAGGGTAGAGAGTAGATTGGTTCTGTTTGTTTAATTAAATCTGTTGAAGTTTAAGAATTTTGTCTGTCATCCCTGGCTGTCCGTGACGCCATAACAAATTGACGCCATAACAAATTGGGGCCATAACAGGACCCTAAGCATTCTTCCAAGCTCTGTCAGGGTTACCTTGACAAAAAAGAAGAGGAAGGTGTTCTTTGAAAGATGGTTTAGCCCCCTCAGTCTCCAGACCTCTCTCCAATTGAGCTTGTGTGGGACGAATTGGATCGATCTATCAGAAAAGTGCGTCCCACGAATCAGCAGTCTCTCACTGAGGAACTTAAGAAAGCTTGGAATGCAGTTCCTGGCACATACCTTAAAAAACTTGTGGAAGGAATGCCTCGTACATGCCATGCTGTTGTTAAAGCAAGAGGAGGTTACTTTGAAGAAAGCAAAGTCCAAGCAAAAAAAAAAAAAAGAAAAACCTGATATTTTTTGAGTAAAAATGTATTCTGATAAGTGACTTTATATAATAATCATGTTTATTTTGTTGCAAAGTATGCCGATGAAACTATGATTTTTTTTTTGTACAAATTTGATCTTGCTTGCAAACGTTTAGCCTGTAGTGTACCAGTTAGTCTGAATTAAAGCATTTCTGCAAAAACACAATGGGTTGAAATCCTACTGCAGTGATGTCAAGAACTGACATCAAACTAGACAAATGCAGCCGAAGGATATCCAGAAGTTTCACCAGAAGCCCATGGGCGCTGCCATGACAGAATGCCTACTTCCGCTGTTCGGTTTTGTGTTTCCGGTAGCCTTGATGCCAATGACCGCAACAAATAGAGCCAGCTAGCCCTAACAAAAACATAAGAAATAATGACATCAATATGATGTTCATCATTTAACCACTGTTACGTTATGACGGTTTATAATACCTGATTGTATTATTTTGCTCAGCCAGTAGTTTCTGTATACTTACGTAAGGGTAATGAATATTCATGAGTGCTTGTAAACATTATGACTAGCCTGGGAACACCATAGATTCTTCCATCTTGAAAGTTCTACTGTCTGCAAGATTCTTCAAGAGCCATCCGGAGAGTTCTATTACCTTCAAGATTCTTCTTTGTGATGTCAGTCAGGATTCTACTTTATGACATCATGCAGGATTCTTCTATGACATCATACAGGAGTACAAGGCCTATATAAAAGGAACTTGCAGCCAACGGAGAGGAGAATCATCTCCGGTCTGCTACACTTGAAAGCTAGACCGGCTTTGCCAAGTGCAATTGGACTTTGGATGACACAGACATCTCTTGGATACAGACTTTGCGGTGATCAGGATCACCACACCGAAGACATCAGATTCCAGTGGATTTTCACCATCGTTGTGAGAACAACGCAAGGACGGACAGTTTGGGCTAGTGAACAGTATTTCTATCTTCAATGTAGTAATTTCATTACCCATTCCTGTACAATTGTAATTGCTACGTTCATTTGCTCAGTTATTTAATAAATCGTTTAAATTTAATCCTTCTAAATTGGAATCTTCCAGAATAATCTGGAACACACAATTGTCCGTAACACCACTCACCGCTGAACATAAGCATACACATCTTCGGCAATAAAAGCACAATAACGTCTTTGTAAACATATTTAATTGTTCCAATGTTTGGATAATTGAAGGGAGCTTAGGTTTAATGAATAACGCTGCCTTCCACAGAATAGCTGCTGCATGACTACATGATTTCCCTAATCCGGCAATACACGAGCAGTCGACTGTCTCCACGACTCCACTTTCCTTCAACATTACCCACGCTGTATGTTTAGCTTGACTGAAGCTGTGGCTGGGCTCACTAGCTGCCTTCAGAAATATGAAGTTGCTGTGTTTCTTGAGAAGTATTTTACCAATTTGTTACTATGAAGGTAATTATATGCCTCCGTGCTTTTATAATTTGGCAATTCTTCACCATCCACGCCTTCGGAAAACACAAGGTAACTAGAGGGAAAGCGTTGCTCGTTCAGCCACGAATGTCTGTGACTCAGAGACTACTGAGATGTAGTTAGCGCAGTGCTAACGTACATTGGGCGCTAAGGAAAATTACATTTGCTTTCCCTGAAATTACGCAATTCAGTTATGTGATAAACAGAATGACAAAGTTATGAAAGTCTTTGAGTAAATTTTAGGTTTGTTGCTCACTAAAGCTTGCAACAAATGCAAAATTTACTCAACTCGTTTCATAACTTTCATTTCACACGCCCACTCTTGTAAGGTCCTGCATATCTGCAATATAGGATTTTGTGATGGTTGCTTTGGTTAGCATATTGTTTGAACGATTGCCGTCAAAATCAATATAGTTCATCCGTGATGTAATAGTGACCCACTCAAAAAATTTCAGAGATATCCGTTCATTACTTTTTGAGTTATCTTGTTCACAAACAAACAAATGGCACCGATTACATATACCTCCTGCCAACTTCGTTTGGCGGAGGTTAATAATTAACTGTTGATGTTGCTAACATCGGGCCATTGTTTCATGTCATCTACCCACTCTGTGAGAAGTGACGGGTGAGGCACTGTAACGGAATTGTCCTCATTTTTTTTTCAAACATCTATACTGTGTATCCACCTCCTTTTTGTTTCCATTTGTATGAGCAAAAAGCTGACTTTTACAGCTATGCAACCGTAAACAAACACATCAACCGGAAGAGAAGAACTGGGAGCCGCTATGATTTATGGGTAACGTCGGGAAGTCATGAAAATGGTGGATATCTCGGAAACAACGTCATACTCCCCATTGGCAGAATTCATAATTTGGCTTAGTTGTGGTGCTACAGGAAAGGGTATAGGGTTCATATAATCAACATGAGAATGATTCTGGGCTCCAGGAATGTTCACAGCCAATTCTATCTGATGCCCACAAGAACTCCATCCATCCATCCATTTTCAACCGCTAATCCACCTCTGGGTTACAGGGGTAGCAGGCTCAGCAAAGTGGCCCAGGCATTGCCCTCCGCAGCTAAAAGAGCAGAGAAAAGCCAAGAAACGCTGTCCCCAGAAATCATGCAAAATCAACCTCTCCAGGGCTAAGAAACACAAAAAATTGGCCGCGCAAAGTTGTGTTATGTTTTTGATTAAATAATCAGAAATTACCTAAATAATATGAAAACATCAAAAAAAAAGCAGAGAAATTATTTTAAGCCGAGAAAACTTTCCCTCGAAATAATGCAAAATCAACCTCCCTGGGGCTTAGAAACCCAAAAAAATTACCAAACAGAATTTTCTCATATTTTGACTGAAATACATCAGAAATGACCTTAATATTATGAAAAGATCAATAAAAGAGCAGGGAGATAATTTTAAGCCTGGAGGAAAGCCCCTTGAGTTTCCTTAGTTGCTTTTGTTTATTAAATTTACCGAATGTTACAGATAACATACTTATCGGTGCAGTACGATCAATAAGCCGCTAGCCCTTTAAGAAACTAGATGACGTGCGGTTTCAGTAATTCTCGCATTTTCTCTCCGTATGGATGTTGAGAGCAGCGAGTTGTTTTCCACTTCAGGGAAGTTGCGATTATAACTGGACTGGCCAGGTTGCCCAGTCCTTTTATGTGGACAACGTTCTGCACAGCGTTCCCTCGACTGAAGAGGATAGGGGTATTGTTAAGAAACTCTGTCCACATCTTCTGACCGCAGGTTTCGAGGTCTGTCAGTGGGCGAGCAACATGCCCATAGCCATTGAACATCTCCCACCTGAAGCTCGCAAAGAACATAGCGAGCTGTGGCTTACCAAGAGCAGTGGTGATCTTCAGGAGCCTACCCTGGGCTTACGCTGGAATTGCCTCAGTGACTCCCTGGGGTATAAGCATTGTCCTGTGGAGATCTCAGAGCCGGCCATGAGAAACCTTCTTAAGGTACTTGCCTGTCAATATGACCCACTTGGGTATATCCTACCATTCACTACAAAGGCGAAAATTCTTATACAAGACCTGCGGAGGGGGGTGGTCAGCTGGGATGATCCAATACGACCACAAAGTCTTCTTGACCGATTTCACGCCTGGCAACGAGAGCTCCCTCACCTCATCCACGTGGAGTTCGCTCAAGCCTACACCCCCCTTCATGTGAACACTTTGATGGCCACCAGAGAAGTTCACATCTTCTGTGACGCATCTGAGCGTGTGTTTGGCTCTGTGGCCTACATGTGGTCTATAGATGACCAACACCAAGTCCACATTTCCTTTGTGTTAGCTGGGTCTCGGGTGGCTCCTAGAAAGCAGCTGTCAATGCCCGGCCTTGAGTTGAATGCTGCCTTGACAGGTGCTCAGCTTGCTGACGTGCTCAGAACTGAACTTACTGTACCCATCCAGCGGGTTCTCATGTGCTCTGACTCCACCACGGTCCTTGAGTGGATCTGGTCTGAGTCATGCAAATATAAGGTGTTTGTGGGCACACGGATCACAGAGATCCAGGAATTGACAGAGCCTGCTAGCTGGAGGTATGTGAATTCCACCGCAAATCCCGCGGATGATATTACACGAGGTCTGACACTAGATGAGTTAGCACGACTGCATCAATGGCACCAAGGGCCAGAGTTCTTACATTAATGAGAAGATCAATGGCCTACTATACCATCTGCTGATCCTGAACCTGACGACAGTGAGCTAAAAAGGTTGGTCGTAACCATGAATGTAACAATCTCTCCTGGACCTCAGCTCCCCGCCATTGAAGACTTCACTTCATGGAAGGATCTCATCGAAGCGACAATCAGGAGCCTTAATGGGGCGGCTGGTCCCCAAATTGATCATCAGCCTCTTGAGGCAGCTGACTACCTCAACGCTGAGAAGGTTCTCCTCAAACAGGCACAGCTGGACTCATTCTCAGATGAGATTAAGACTCTTAAATCCTGTCACCCCCTTCCCTGAGAGAGTTGCCTAGCTCTCTTTCACCGGAGTCTGATGAAGCTACAGGTCTCCTTAGGGTTGGGGGAAGGCTACACAGGGCTGAGAACTTGGAGATAGATGCTATCCACCCAATCTTCTTAGATCTGCACCATCCCCTGACAAGGCTGCTCATCCAAGAGTATGACCAGACTCTTCTCCACCCTGGATCGGAAAGAGTACTAGCTGAACTTCGACAAAGATTTTGGGTTTTGCGTGGAAGAGAGGCTATCCGAAAACATCAGCACTCCTACAGAGAATGTCAGTTGTGGCGAGCAAAGCCCGACATGCCCAAGATGGTCGACCTTCCGCCTTCCTGCCGGTGGTTGTACAAGCCCCCCTACTGCTCTACTGCAGTAGACTGCTTCGGGCCATTTCTTATCAAGATAGGGCGCCAGACCGAGAAGCGATGGGGGATCCTGTACAAGTGCATGACTACGCGCTGCGTACTCCTTGATCTTCTTGAAAGCTTGGATTTGGACACTTTCCTGATGTCATTGAGACACTTCATAGCACGTTGCGGTACCCCCTTTGAACTTCTCAGTGATAATGGTACTAATTTCATTGGAGGAGACAAGGAGTTACAAGAAGCATTCGCCAGGATGGGACTCCGAAAGGAGCTGTTACCCAAGCAGAAAATCAAGTTCCTCTTCAGCCCGCCGAGTGCCCCTCACTTCGGTGAAACATGGGAAAGGGAAGTAAAATCTGTGAAGGCGCCTCTCAAAGTCATTCTAAAGGATCAGACTGTCTCTGAAACTGCCCTGCGGACAGTCATTGTCGAAGTGGAGGGTATTATGAATTCAAAGCCGCTAGGCTGCATCTCCTCAGATATTGTGGATCCTGATCCCTTTACACCAAATCTCCTAATCATGGGACGTCATGACTCCACAAGCTGTCTTTGACTCCAGTGCCCTCCTGGGGAAACGTCGCTGGAGACATAGTCAAGCGTTAGCTGACCATTTTTGGTCGACCTTTATTCGCCATTACTTACCAAATCTGCAAGAGAGGCAGAAGCGGAAGAAAGATGGCAAGGAATGGTCAGCAGGACAAGGCGCCCTCATCGTTGATCCGCAACTACCTCGAGCACTTTGGCTCATTGGAAAGGTCACACAGACATACCCTAGGGCTGACAGGTGCATCCACACTGCTGCTGTACAAGTGAAAGACAAGACATACTTATGTCCTGTTTCTCGACTTGTGAAGCTTCCAAGTCTCTCTGCCGAAGAATCCTGAGAGGCTTTCCTGTTTCTGTTCAAAAGATCTATGTAGACTTTTGGAGGCGGCTGTGTAGGAAAGCCCTCTGAGTTTCCTTAGTTGCTTTTGTTTATTAAATTTACCGAATGTAACAGATAACATACTTATTAGTGCAGTACGATCAATAAGCCGCTGGCCCTTTCAGAAACGAGATGACGTGCGGTTTCAGTAATTCTCACAATTTCTCTCCGTACGGAAGTTAAGAGCTGCGAGTTGTTTTCAACTTCAGGGATGTTGTGTGTGTCATTGCCAAAAGTAAGTTTATAATTTCTGTTCTTTCATCCGCACTGGTGTTAAGAGTGCCGACTGCTGTTAAAATCTTCTCTTTATTATTTCCGGAAAAAAGAATTTATCTTTCCTCAAGTCATGCATACTCGTTGAATCACCAGTTGCATTCATTGAATTAGCATATGGTTATGCCTAGCCACTCGAACAATGAGCGTAATCACCAGATAAATGCGTTTAATCGTAATGTCGAATACTAATGAGTAAATACAACCCCAATTCTGAAATAGTTGGGACAAGGTGTAAATTGCGAATAAAATCAAAATGCAATGACTTTCAGATCACGAGCTAATATGTTATTTACAGTAGAACATAGATAACATTTCAAATGTTGAAACTGAGACATTTTACATTTCTATCCACAAAATGAGCTTATTTCAAATTTTCTGGCTGCAACAGGTCTCAAAAAAGTTGGGACACAGGCAAAAAAGGGCTGAAAAAGCAATTAATGTATAAGAGAATTAGCTGAAAGAACATTTAGCAAGTAATTAAGGTAACTAGCATCAGGTGTGTAACATGATTGGCTATAAAAGGGATGTCTTAGAGAGGCTAAGTCTCTCAGAAGTAAAGATGGCCAGAGGCTCTCCAACCTGTGAAGGCTTACGTAAAAAAATTGTGGAATACTTTAAAAACAATGTTCCTCAACGTCATATTGCATAGGCTTTGAAGGTCTCATCATCGACAGTGCACAACATCATCAAAAGTTTCAGAGAAACTGGAAAAACCTCTGTGCGTAAGGGACAATGCCGAAGACCTTTACTGGATGCCTGTGATCTTCGGCCCACTGCATCACTCACCGGCATGATTCTGTCATTGAGATTACTAAATGGGCCCAGGAATACTTCAAGAAACCACTGACTGTAAACACAGCCTGCTGTGCCATCCACAGATGCCACCTAAAACTCTATCATGCAAAAAGGAAGCCATTGTTGAGCATGATCCAGAAGCACTGCCGTGTTCTGTGGGCCAAGGCTCATTTAAATGGACTGTAGCAAAGTAGCAAAGTGTCCTGTGGTCAGACGAGTCCAAATTTGACATTCTTGTTGGAAATCATGGGCGTTGTGTTCTCCGGGCTAAAGAGGAGAAAGATCACCCCTCCTCTTATCAGTGTTCAGTTCAAAAGCCAGCATCTCTGATGGTATGGGGATACATTAGTGCATATGGTGTGGGACACTTGCATGTTTTAAAAAGCACCATGAATGATGAAAGGTATATAAAGGTTTTAGAGCAACATATGCTCCCCTCCAGACAACATCTAAACTCTCCAGCAGCCGGAAGCCTGTATTAATCCATTTAAACCGGGACAGCACGTGCGCATTTTAAGAACGTGTCGTTGCCGACACAGATATGCGCGTAATTTTGAAAGTACCGTAATTACTGTAAGTTTTGCGCAGTAGAAAAAAAATTCCAACTGTTCCTGAAAGCTGAGAAGCTGTGCTTCAGCCCAAATACAGGTTACTATGGTAAACATGGCAGCATGATTCTCTGCTGGGATTTTTGCATTAGGCCTTAAAGGGTTAAACAAGAGTGGGATCTAATTCCACCGGCTAAACTAAAGAAACTTGTCTCCTCAATGCCCAGATGTCTCCACTCTGTGTTAAAAAGAAGAGGGGATGCTACACCATGGTAAACAGGCCCCTGTCCCAACTTTTTTGAGACCTGTAGCAGCCATCAAATTTGAAATGAGCTCATTTTGTGGATAAAATTGTAAAATTTCTCAGTTTCAACATTTGCTATGTTATCCAGTGGCGGCTGGCCAGTAGAGGGCGCTGGGGCGCTGCCCCCCTTCTAATATCAAGAGATGAAAATTTACGTAAACATGTTAAATATAATTTAGTCGTATAATGCAAATAATTATGAAATAAACTTGTTTTTCAGTCTGTGAGCACCTGTCAACAGCCCCTAAATATCGGTTCCAAATGGTATTTGGTTGATTTCTCTGTATACATATACTTCCTGGGCGAGGGATGCCGGCCAAACGGTATATATTGTAAGCTCTCAAAGTTTTGGTGAGAACATGACCTGAGGCTGCTGTTTCATTGGTTTCTTCAGATTTCCTTACGGGGCACAGTTCTGTGCGCCCCAGACACTCCCACTTTTATTGGCAGTGAATTGGTATTGTTTTAATGTTTTTTGATCTAATGTGATTGGACAATTCTCATGGCTGTGAATCATGTTCACACCCACCGCGACGCTTTGTCTCGACTGTAAAATCATCCACTGCCTTTTCAACCTGGTAGCTGAGCGAGATGGCGTGTTCAAGTGGAAGCGCGGAAACTGAACACAATTCGGTTCTTTCCTTACAAAAACAGCCTTACTCAAGGCGTTCACTGGAGGAACAAAGGAAAGTAAAGGAGCTTGGCCCGGACCGACCCGATTTAAAGATTCAGCAGCAGGCAAGTGATCGTGGACGAGCTTACGCCCGGGGCTTCTCCCGCAGTTGTTACGACAAACGGAGTTGGCTAGCTGGATGTGGCGTTAGCGATGCCTTTTATTGCTTTTATCTGTTTGTTGTTTCAATTTGGCAGATTCCACAGAAAGTGTGACCAATTGACAACTTTTATTTTTGAACCAAAATAAAATGTTCCATCTCTGCATGCATGCGCGTGCATGCGCGAGCGGATGTTTACTTCCTGGCCTTTTAGAATTTTCACCAACTCGCCTCTGTGTCCCTTATCAAAAAGGTAAAAATTTCCGTCCACAGTAATAACGTTAGCAACAACCTGTAATCTTAGTACAGCACTGCTGTGAATGAGTTTAGGCGGCTGCTGGCAGGGTATTTAAACCCTTTTGTGAAAATGTGTCCGCCAGTGGACACGGAGCTGCAGATTTATGCATGCAGTTACAATATTCTATCACTAGATGGGACACCTGGATCAGTTATTGAATTTTCACAAGCAAGCTGAGTTCGAACATGGTTTATTAAATGGACGAGTTCACTCCAATCCCTGGATGGATCAAGCTAACCTTGGTTTGACTTAAAGTGGTTGGCGCATCCGTACTACAGGGTGGCCCAAATAAGTGTCCCTCCTTCCCCTCAGAACTCCAAGGTGGATGAGGAACTTGGAAATGAGTGGGCAGGATTGACTAATTATCCAGTGTATGAATTTTATTGTCACAAAACAATTCTGGGTAAAAACTGCATTTCAGGTCACTGTTCAAGAGTAGATATACAGGGTTTAACAAAGCCCTGCTTATTGTGGATTAGCGGGTTGGTCACTGGTGTGCCTTCCGTTTTCTCTGCTCATTGTGCCATTATTGGCGTTGGCACAGACAATCTTGTCACCGTTTGAGTTTTTAATTTCATAATTTCACCCTGTTAAGTACAGTGGGACCTGTTGGTCACACTTTCTGTGGAATCTGTCATTTATGTATATAAATATGTAATTTACCACAGCTGTAAGGTGCTGGAAAAGCATGAAAATGCACCTTGAAAATCCTTGAAAAGTGCCTTGAATTTTACTTTGTAAAAGGTGTACGAAGCCTGTAGACAGCATTACAGTGCTGTGTTTTTAGATTTGTGTTTTGTCTTTTTGTTTTTCTGTTTAACTATGTTCCACTTATTGTTTTCATCTTTACAAAACATCAAAATCCCAGTTAGTTGGCGGACTATCTTTAACATGACCGCTTTTCCAATCAATCTGTAAGTAATGTAAGGACAGATACAGTGATCTGTGGACATGTGGACATAGGGGAAACATCCTCAATTCATAATAAACAAGTAGACATGGTCAACAACATCCCCCGCCAAAATGTCTTCTTTAAAGATACTATGAACAGAGGCTCCCAAAAATGCCATAAGGGCAATAACTGTGGAAAAAAAAAATCCTGTGCTTCTTATTTTCGAACTCCATCAGGGTGTTTATGGTGTTAAACTACACACCAAATTTGGTTATCCTATCTCAAATAGTTTCTGAGAAAAGCGGTCCCCTTTAGAGATACCGTGGACAGAGTCCAAAAAAACGGATCAAGGGCAATAACTGCGGGAAAAATAATCACGCGCATCTCATTTTCGAACTCCATCAAGGCCTTTATGGTCTGAAGCTACACACCAAATTTGGTTATCCTATCTCGAGTATTTCCCGTGAAAAGTTGTTCCCCTTTACATATACCGTGAACAGAGTTCAAAAAAGTGAATCAAGGGCAAAAATGCGAATCAAGGGCAATAACTCCGGAAAAAAATATCATGTGCATCTCATTTTCAAACTCGACCAATGCCTTTATGGTCTTAAGCTACACACCAAATTTGGTTATCCTATCTGGAATATTTCCTGTGAAAAGGTGTTCCCCTTTACATATAACGTGAACAGAGTTTAAAAAAGTGAATCAAGGGCAATAACTCCGGAAAAAATAATCACGCGTGTCTCATTTTCGAACTCGATCAAGGTCTTTATGGTCTTAAGCTACACACCAAATTTGGTTATCCTATCGTGAATATTTCTTGTGAAAAGTTGTTCCCCTTTATCCTGGACGGACGCACGGACGGATGTCAAATCAATATCCCCTGTCCACTTCGTGGCGGGGGATAAAAAGGGTACAAACCCTGATAAAATCTATAGGCTCCATTTTCCTTCTTAATAACTGACTGTGTCGATATCAAAGCAGCTGTCAGGTGTGCTGCGCCAAGGTAAATTGCCCCCCCCAAATTTTTAGCACCAGCCGCCACTGATGTTATCTCTGTTCTATTGTGAATAAAATACTGGCTGGTGTGATTTGAAAGTCATTGCATTTGATTTTATTCACAATTTACACTTTGTCCCATCTATTTTGGAATTGGGGTTGTAGCTTGTGGCTGCTGAATTGGGGAATTATTAGATCCTAGCCATGTGTACTCGGCTGTGTTATGTTTTGGGGAATTATTGATTATGATTTACTTTTGTATTAACATGTATATGTTGTATTTGTATCTCCCTATAGATATTCTACATTTGATTAAACCCAGCAACTTGAAGCTCAGCCTCTGTGATTCTTTTTATCATAGTGTTGGTCAGCTCTATTCAGCGCAACTGTAGAGGCCCTGCACCTCTGTTATAAAGCCTAAAAACTCTGTTCACAGACATGATGCAAAACCAACCACTCCATGGCTGAGAAAACCAAAAAATTGACCAAACAAAGTTGTCTTTTTTTGGCTGAAATTAATCAGAATAACCGCAATATAATGAATCAATAAAAAGCAGGGAAATGATTTTAAGCCACGAGACATTTTCTATAGAAATCATACAAAATCAACCACTCTTGGGCTTAGAAACCCGAAAAATTGACCAAACAGAATTTTCTTATATTTTGGCTGAAACACAAAACAAATGACTGCAATATTATGAAAACATCAATGAAGGAGCAGGGAAATTATTTTAAGCATATAAACGCTGTTTGCTGCGTTTTTATGTTTGTTTATGCAAAAAAATGACTACTCCGGGGCAGGAAAATGATGTTAAGCTTAGAAACATTTTCTTTAGAAATCATGCAAAATCAGCCACTCAGGGCTTCGAAACCCAAAAAACTGGCCGAACAGAATTTTCTTATATTTTGGCTGAAATGCATCAAAATGACCTCAATATTATAAGAACATCAATAAAAGAGCTGGAAAATGACTTTAAGCTGAGAAACACTTCCGTAGAAATCATGCGAAATTGACCGTACCAGGGCTTATCACCCCAAAAAAATGTGTAAGCCGCGCTGGGAAGGCAGGAAGGACTGTGTGCTCTCTGTCACAGACCATGACTCTGGTAATCAGACCCTTATTGTCTTAAGGGCCCTTTGACTTAGCAGAGACCCTCCTGAGTCATGGGAGCAGACTCAATTAGGGTCTGTATGGCGCCAACTTCATTCACGACAGCTGGAGCGGCCCCCAGCCTCGGGGTTAATGGACAATCTCTGGGGTAAAGGTCAGCATTGAACGTCTTGCAAACCACCCGAAAACGGCTGAGACCACTTTGGCAGAGAGAATGCCGCAGTGCCATAAACTGGACTTTTCAGAGATTTCACCAGCAAAATGATTCACATTATCTCCCGTAATGTTGCAAATCCAATGTGTATTTTTGTTATACGCCATGAGCTGGTTGTTAACATTAATACCAGTTACCTCTGTAATTATGGACTGTAGCTGACATTTCATGGCAAACTGTAGTGCAAGCATATCGTGTTTGGTATCATCTTACTCCACTAAGATTCCGAAATTGCACGGTGCATATTTTGAAGGGATTATAATTGTACTAAACCCTCATTCAATAAGTATGAAAAGAAATATATTTCTACTTCTCCTCATGGTAATGTCCCCTCCCAAATTCCCTCTGAGGCGGGGTTGCCTTCCTGAGTACCCAAATGATTTTACTCTGCTGTTGGAAGCCCTCCTTGAGTTTGGGCATAAATGGTAGGAAAACAAACTATTCGGGGAGGATCACACCCAGTTTCCCACGCGTGCATCTCCATGCCGTGTGTAGCCAATAGTAGTTATGGAGGATTGCAAACGACTTCCCACACGGGCATCTCCATGTCGTGTGTAGCCAATAATATTTAGTTATGGAAGATCGTAGACGACTTCCCCACACATTCATCTGTATGTGTGTAGCTGTTATCATAATGGAAGATTGCATTCAACTTCCCCCACGCGCATCTCCAAGCCGTGGTTAGCTTTAACTTAGTCATGGAAGATCTTAGGTGATTTCCCACACGTGCTCCTGCAGCCGTGCGCAGACGTGGTATAGCTATGGAAGCTTGTATTCAACCTTCCCACAGTGTACTTTGTGCATATGTGTAGTTGTTAGCTGCGCCAGGTATGATTTGACTTCTTCTTTGTATTTTCTGTAACGATGTGATTGGTTTTGTGATTTAAGCTTGTGCCTGCCTGGCGGAATAAATTTGTAATTGCATTTGTTGTGTGTTTCTGACTCTAAACAAACATATAGTTTCCAGCCCGGAGTCCTGGCTCCTAATTGAGTAACGTAGGACTGTAATCGCATGCTTGATCAACACACTTGGTCTGCGTTATAAGGTGGATTTTCCACGTTGTGATTGGTATTATTTTGACAGGCCTCGAGGAGATTCCGTTATACTGAGCAGTTGGGGCGAATTTCGTTACCATCTCAGTCACTGAACGGAGATCTTAGAATTATAACCCCCAAGTCACTGAACGGCGTCTGTTAAACTTTGGAGTTACTCGTTTTGGGCCCCGGTAATCCCTAGTCATAGCTATTTTCTATGTCAAATTATTGCGCTTAATAATACCACCAGCCTCTGAGTTAATTCACCGAAGTGGGCTGTACAGATGTTTTGGTCCGGCGGAGTAAGGTATAGACCAGTTATGGGTCCGATGCACAACATAGCTCTAAATTCATAAATTGGAGTCAGATCAATATTTATGCAAACGCATAATTTAATCGTAACCGCAAATGGTTACAACTAAAGTTTATATCCTAAATTTGATATGGAGTCAGATGTATTGTAACCGCTATTAGGGCTGCAGCATCCGCGAGACACGCTTCAGGCTCACCTGAAAGCGGAACGTGAGTCGACGGCATCACGTTTAGCCACAGGCAGTGGCCTAGCGCTGACGCTGTAGCCAGACCCCATTATTATAATTGAGACTGTAAAGACTTTCTTTTCCCTGGCAGTTTCGGCGAACACGCTGACACCTTCCGCCTCAACTAGGACCCTCCTTGGCCTAGTTGCACGGTGTTTACCAATGTTTTTCATTTTTTTGCTGAAATTAATCAGAAATGAGTTCAATATTTAAAAAACCATCTATGAAAGAACAGGAAAATGAATTTAAGCCAAGAGACACTTTCGCTAGAAATCATGTGAAATCGACTACTCGGGGACTTTAAACCCAAAAATTTAACCAAACAGAATTTTCTTGGCTTTTGGCTGAAATAAATCAGAAATGATCTCAATATTAAGCATCAATAAAAGAGAAAGGAAATTATTTTAAGCCAAGAAACACTTTCTCTAGATCATACGAAATTGACCACTCCGGGGCTTAGAAACCCATAAATTGACAGAACAGAATTTTTGAGTATTTTGGCTAAAATTAATCAGAAATTACTTTAATATGATCAATCAAAAAGCAGGGAAATGATTTTAAGCATAAAAACCCTGTCCACAGAACTTATGCAAAAACGACCTCTCCGGGGCTTAGAAACCCAAAAGATTAACCAAAGTTGTCAAATATTTTGGCTGAAATGAATAAGAAATGACCCAATATTATGAAAATATCTATCCAAGCACAGGGAAATAATTTTAAGCCAAGATACACTTTTCCCAGAAATCATGCAAAATTGTAGCCTGACTCCGCCAGCCTACATACTTCCGCTCAATTTCATTTCGCTTCACCACTCCACCTGGTCACTCCGAGCTCTGCCTCGTTTACCTCGGCAGAAAATACGCGGGACCAACCAGCGAACAGAAGGCGTGGCCGAGAGCCATGATGTAGCTGCTGCGCCAAGTTTGAAATTGTAGTCTCCGAAATCAACAATGGCCATGGACATAGATACACGGGAGGCCATTCGCTCTGTCGTGGAGAAAATCCCGGGTACCAGCGACTTATAGCCACAACAAAATGAATGTTTGGTTAGTTTTTTGAATGGAAATTATGTTGTAGCACTACTCCGTACAGGTTTTGAGAAAAGTTGTCATATCTACTTAAATCCATCATGAAACATATGAAATAGGCACCCTGTTCATCTCTGTGAGAGACAGCTGAACCACCTCAGCTAGCTTGTAGCTTCTAGTGTTACATTGCCCGCGAATTTCACACTATTTAAGTTAGCAGCAAACTTTTTAAAAGCCGTGTTTCTGTTCATGGTCACAAGACCTATTTGCTGTCTCAGTGTTATGTTGTCATTATCCATGAATGAAATGGCTGTCTGAGACAGCCAAACACTTACGGCCAAACTATGTTACTATGAAGTTAGATAGCGAGCTCGGTATGATGTCAGCGCAAGTATATGGTTAACGGTTCAGTTTTCGTGTCAACGCAGATTTCATCCTAATGTAAACAATGTGTTATTCTCGCCGATTCTGCCGTTGGTTTCGGGTCTGTTACTTTTTTTTTTTTTTTTTAATAGCAGCAGTATTGGCAGGAGAAACGATAGCTCAACAGTTTGTTTCTTTTAAGGATAACAGAAAGAACACCTTTGATTCTTTTAAGTGAATGAGTGAAGGCTAAAATGAGGTAGATTGGCATATGTATGAGTACAGTATTAACTTTAATGTACTGATCAGTTTGTTTTTGCTGCATTCCTGGCATGAAGCTGTGTTTACAGCGGAGGTACTAGGCGGCTGAGCCGGCGCATAACATACGTCATCGCCAAATATTAGTGATTAGTTTAAAGGTACACCAATCATTTTAAACTTCAGACAAGCGCCCACCCACCAGGAAGTAAACACTTGTCATTCACGACTGGCCAGACTCTGTGTACAAAGCAAAGCGAAGTAGCAGAGTCTGGTATTACCAGGCTAACAAAATGGACCTCTCCAGTGCAGAGAAACCCAAAAAATTGACTGCACAAATTTGTCTTTTTTTTGGGCTCAAACTAATCAGAAATAAAAATATTATAATCTTCATGATACAAAAAAACAAAATTTGTTAAAGCAAGTAGGCATTTTGGTGTTTTCAGACTCATTCTATTAAGATCAAATGGATTGGAGCTGCCAGATAGCTCACTCGGTAAAGCATTGCATTATGAAGCAGAAATGACTATTACGACGCGGGTTCGATTCCCACCTCTTACCAGCGGCAGTGGTCGGCAGCTCTTTTCAGAGTAGCGCACAATTGGCCAATGCACTACAGGGATGCAAATTGGGAAGGGTCTGCCGGGATAGGGTATCGTAAATAACAAGTTCTCAGGCGCCTCCTGTTGGCCAGATGGGCGCTCGTTAGGAAGATTCTAAGCTCGCCCATTTTCGGGTATCCTCCGCCCTCGTTCTGAGCTTGCGAGGTTTCGACCAATGAGTGTATAAGAAGCGGTGGCGGCGGGCGCGTGCTTCGGAGGAGAGCCGCGAGCTGTCTCACTCTCCTGAGTTGGCAATAGGGGGCCGCATATGCGAAAAGCCATGTACATAGTTCCCCAATTAGACATTCCAGATTCGGGTGGGATTGGAGATGCCAAATTTAAAAAAAAAAAAAAAAAAAAAAAGATCAGATGGATTCTACTGACCTATATTCTGTTTGTGTTAAGAGGCTGTCAGTGCAGGCCATCAGTTATACCCAAAGCAATGTTCGATAAAGTGATAAAGTCTATGATATCTCAAAGTTAACCAAACAAATTATTGGTTGGATGGGTGGGCAATTTATGTTTAGTTTGCATATCTGTTCATTAAATTCTCAAAATGCACAGATTTGTGTTCACAAAGTTGACTGTTCTAAACGCCATTGCCTGTATATTGCCTTCAATGCAAATTTAAAAAATATGGGAATATGGGAGATGGACTTTAGAGAAATGTAGATTTTATGCGGATCATGGCTATCCATACAATCACATATTATAGCCCTGTTACCACTTGCTATCACATCTTAATTATTATTGGTAACATATTGTTATTTAGTAATTTAGAAGCCTAAATTAATTCTGCGATTCACAATCGAAAACAGGTTGAGAGTAGCCCTGCATTAAAGGTAGTCACTGCATACCTGATCGGCCTGTCTCTGCTTCCAAAAATAGGCTACTCCAATTCTAAATGATTTTATAAAATGTTTTCTACTGTTTTTAATTTCTCGGAAAGTGGTTTTGAACGTATCAGGGGAATCCTTATGCAGAGAGGTACAAATAAGCTTTATTCAAGGATTGTTGTTGTGACTTATTTCAGCCACTGGGGAGCCCATCCCCCCAGCCCCCGCAAACTCCATCTATGCTGGGGTGATTTCGGTTCTACATATCTATCTCAGTAAATACATAAAATAATGCTTTGAGAATTTGTTTTAAGGTTAACTCAGGTTTTGCCTCTTACATTTTAAGCCAAAAAGTTCTGAAACTATTCAGCATGAAAAAATCCCAATAACAGAGCAAATCAGGATATTTTATGGGAGATCGATTGCTCTTTCATGGAACTGTTTGTTTTTAGTGGGTTGTTTTATTTTGAGGGCCTAGCAGTTTTGCTGCAACAGTTTTTCAGGCCTATGGAGGTAAAAAATTCACTGCTTTCCACAAGCCAATCTGAAGCGTAACTGCTAAAGCTTCACACTCCGCAGGCAAATCTCCATTCTACCTCCAGGGCTTCCATTAGCTTTCCTTTCTCAGGGGTCCCGAAACCCATGAGTTCCTTTGTATGGGGGTCCTGATCCAGATTCGGGGGTCCCTGGCTCTCGCTCAACAAGTTGTGCACTTCCCAACCTCGACCATGACCAGAAAGTGTTGGTAGTGCGGTAATTTAGTGTATCACCTCAAGCCATGTGGTCACAGCTCGAGTGAGAAACATCGATCGGGGAATGTATACATTAACTGTCCGCCAATAATCGATACAATGCATTTTATACATAATCAAGAGTATTGGATTCAATACCTTGTGTGAAATGATCCTATTCTGATTTCATGTAATAATTAGGGAAACCAGTAACGTAACTGTCTTCTTTGTTAAAACTCAGCAGCAAAACAAACATAATAGTCGTGAACCAGAGCCAAGTCTACAGTATTCTGAACAAACTCTGTGATTGTTGGTCCAAACAATGAAATAACAGTTCCGACTTGAACACAATGAGTCCCTGAAGGCTAGTCACATCCTGCTTATAAGGACATATTTGACGCTTAGCGCTGTCTAACAAAAAATTTCAATAATTGGTGGATGGCTATTACCCATGAGATACAGGTTTGGTATCACGCACGTGTGATCTAGCTTTGTTGCGTCACGATTGGTCAGATACACTCACTGGAAAACACAGTAACCTGGTAACCGATAACCATCACCATGGTTAGTTTCTAGTTCACGGTTTATTCGTTGTGATGAATAATTTGCTAGCGAGCACGCCAGCAGTTTTTGCCATTAAAGTTAAAACAACATGTGCAATTGTAATTGTAGAAACTTGAATGTATTAATTTAATGGCGAAATGTGTTAGCGAACTGGCTAGCAAGTTATCATATTGATTTGAACAAATCCGTTTGAAATTTGGTTAGGCGGAACAATATTTCCTTCTTGAAGTTCTTGGCGTTGATGCAATTCTCCCCCCTAACCACAAGGACACGCACATTTGTTTCATCAGAGCCGGAAGGATCTGTGTCAGAATTTTTTGGATTAGTTTGTGCATTATTTTGATAGCAGTAGGAGTACTGATTTGACAGGCTACAATTCTATGTCCATACCGCCACGTTACTGTATTGGATTATTAGGCATCATATACCTAGATGTAATTCCATCTGGTTGTTCACTTGGGAGAGGGGGAGTGCATTTTTAGTCAAATAGTAGAGCTTTCTTATCTGTGCGCTTTTTTTCTTAATCCGTCACGGTCAGCGGCGGCAGCTTCTGCCTTTCTTATCTGTACTATACCCCTCTCTTCCTAGTGATCCAAGCATCTGCGACTATGATGTGGTCTGGGTTCGTTTGGTGCCTCTTGAATGCACGGATTTGCAAATTACGTGACCCTGGAGAAACGAACGCATTCTGCTACCCCATATCTGTCCACCATTTGCAGAGCCAAAATTTCCTTCCCACTATAATTATTTTTTCAAACCATGAATATTTGAATCGCCACGCTTCGCGCCAGCATCTATGCTTACGGGCCTCGCTGGTTGTAGCTGATTTGGGGTTTGATATCTCTTGCGATTGGGAAGTACTCGCAGTAACATCATCCTCCAGCTTTTCTCCCCAGAACTTTTTTTTTCCTAATTAAGTCGGTGATTTGAATTTTGGTTTTACTTTAAACAGCGATATTTATTGCGAGACAAAGCAAAGGGTAGGCGAAGTCAGACTCGGCTCATACATACTAACATTCAGTACAAATAGGAAGTATTGATGGTATAGAGAAACAACGTAACTCACATTGATCTCTGTGATTGGTCCGTAGTTATTTTTATATGACCAGGAATGGAATGACTGGGGATTGCTGAGTGGTATAAAAGATCGCAAATTCTGCCGCATTAAGGGTAACTTGGCATTATTTTGATAAACTTGGGAAAATGGACAAAGCTACTGAGAGTGGGTATTGCATTTTCAACGACAGAGAACCCAGCAAACAAAATAACGTCTCCAGGACGACCTCTAAAGGTCCCCTCCGAACGTCCTTGTGCGTCCCCGAAACTCACAGTCATGACTCACCGTGCGTCCTGTGTGATGTTCGTGCGTATTTCACCCGAGGTCTCGGGTAATCGCGAGCCCTGTACCTCCATCTGTGAGAATCATTTATAAATACAAATTATCTTGGAGCCATTAGTCTATATTTATGAAGCCAAGTTTTCTGGCTTTATCAGCTTCATCACCCTTCCATTGCGTGCTGGAACAAGTGACATAGGTTTCCAATACCAATGTTTCACAGAAGGCGAAGGATTAAAACTCATTAACGCAAACTTATTCAGAAGACTGCGAGTCTAAGTTATGCTTTTCAGAGACCCAATAGTGTAAGGGTTTCCTTGCAGTCCCTCCCCCTCTGGCTGTCTTCGCCTCCACTTCAACGAGCCACACCTGTTGCTCATTGAAGTGGAGGTGAAGTTAGAGTATTTAAGAGCTGCAAGTTGGCAATTGCAGCTGCATTCTGGGTTTTAGCCTTGCAATGTGGTGCTGCTGCTCCCCTGTCATGTTTGTTGTGAGCATTATTATTAAATGTTTTCTCTTTTTATATCAGCCTGTGCGTTTGGGTCCTGCTTTTTGTTTTAGGCCTATGGTCCTAGCTCCCACTGGATTGCTATATTCATTCGGCGGGAGCAAATCCATGACAATAAGGTAAGAAAGCAGGCAAGAAGAACTGCCAAAAAGAGAAAAAAAAAAGTGAGACAGAAGGCAGTTTGAGGTGGGAAATTTGTTATTGAGTTTGGAAATTTGCTGCATTTTCTGAGATCTATGAGCTCACTTAAACTTCCTGACTGTTTCCCACAGACAATGAAACTATTTTGGGTCATGTTACAGTCATGACTAAAGAACACCAGTGAGATTGACCAATCCCAGAGTTAAAAAAAGAGTGCCATTTCTTTAGAAACCCTAGGTTCCCATTCCTGGAAACAGCTTAGAGTCATGTCATGCACTGTACAATGACCCCAATGGAGCCACAGTAAGTGGAGGGTTATGTCCAAATATCCAAAAAAAGTGTCCTCAAATCACTGTTCATATGGGAGAGAGGACAAGAAAAAATTTTTTTTTTTTAATTCTTCCAAGGACATGATCTGAGCCTCCTTTATTAACCAAAACAGTTTTTTTGCCAGCATTTTTTTTTTTTGTAACAGTTATTTAACCAGGGAAAGTTCTGTTGAAAATGTGAACTCTTTTTAAAATATACAGTACATTGGGAAATATGCTAAACAGCTGCAAGTAAGGGGATAGACAGGAACAAGGGTAAGACCCCTGGAACAATTCTTGGGGGAAAGGCCTTGCTCAAGCGCCCAATGGCAGCATTTTTCCCAACTTCATCTCTTTCCCGATCAAGTTGAGTCCCAAGCATAGAATGTATAAAAAGATGGTGGCAGCGCCCAGGTCTGAAAACTGAGGCCAATGCGGAAATCTGCAAATTTGCATTGTATTTAATGGCCAGCAGATGGCGACGTCGGTGGTTGCAGAAAGAAGTTCAATGGTACAGAAGTCTATGGGGAAATGACCCTACTTACCACCTGATTTATTATTTCAATAATGATTTTCCACATTACTTTATGGTATCTATCGCAAGTTTCAAGTCTCCTTTGACATATCATGATGTTCACTTTGGTAAATTATGGTCCCAAATAGACTAGAAAAAAGGATAAAGCCAGAATATGCTTTAGGAGCGTGGCTATTCTCTGGTCCTCGTCAGATACGGTCAGATCCACCCGTGAATCCAACTCTCCCTCCTCCCTGGACCTTCAATTCACGCTCTCATCCAATAGGAATCACATCCGGTTTCAAAATGACAAAATGGCGCTATTCAAATTGCCAAAATCGAGGCTTCCTAAATGGTATGCTGAAACCAATGGGTGACGTCACGGTAGCTTCGTCCATCTTTTTATACAGTCTATGGTCCCAAACCCCTCAGAGACTGAGCAAGCAACTTTTTGTTTGCTATTCAACAACTGACCACTTGGTTAACCTGCCACTTTCCACAGAATGAAAGCAGTAGAGTACTTCCTGTATTGCTCCTGCTGATGACATTAGACCTCCCCATTCAAGCATTTTGATTTATCATTTGCCATACACTTGTTTTTTTATTTTGTCTCCAAATACTTTTGATTAGGTTTCTGAATACGACTTAACAATTTTAAATGTTTCAAACATTTCTTATGAAATGTAACAATACTGCACAATTGATAAAACTTGTAAAAATTTATAAGTAACAAAATTACATGATATTATGTTGTTGTATCAGCGACTGTTACAATCATGATACAGTAGTTTATTAGCTAGCTTGATATCTCACTACGTAGTGATCTAACTAACTTTACAGTCTGATGCCAGTCAAACAATTAAGGGGACTTATAGTTAAGCAAACATTTTTCCAAGATATTCACTTTTTAAACTAAGAATTATTATCAAAATAATTCTATTATAAATTGCGACTTAAAACACTGAGTTCCTGTAGCATCACATCAGTGGTTGCCATGGAAACAGCTGTTTTAATGAATATATAGATACTCAGAGAAACACGGTTATTGAGATAACTAAACAGTGTTTGGTTATAATTTCAGCTGTAATGTGAAGGAAAAAACATTCCTAATGTCACTACAGAGCTTTTTTTTCCAGGTTTCTATGTTCTAGTATTGATTTTGACCCCCCTAAATCATTTCGGCGGGAAACAGCTAATTTAATATGCACATTTTGATTTACTCATATTCAGAGTTACATATTGCAAAAAGAGCTCTGTACAGACATAGATCATCACAAAATGAAAACTGCCAAATATGAAGTTAATTGGATGTACAGTTGCTGAGAAATCTGTATTTTCTTGTTGAAAATCTGTATTTTTAGAAAAACGTAATTTTAGTTCGGCAGTAATAATGTGATCAAAGTTTTACAGTAATGTTCTCAGGAGGAATACATTTAGTATTTTGTTTTTAGGACTTTTTTTACCTCGTTAAAAGGCACCAGCCTCATGTGTAACTCCCTCTTCTTCAGTCGGTTTCTTCCCTAGTTTTACGTGCTTGTCGAGCGTCTATTCATTTCTTTTTTCAAGTTCTAGTGCGCGTTTTTCACTCTGTTTCACGCGTTTTCTGTCCATTTCGTGATAGCCTTTTTTGAGTGTGCCCCTGCCTTTATGCAAAGTTTCATAAGAATGGAGGCAATTCCTCGTTGGCCATCATTGAAAGTCACAAACACTCATAGCTGTTCCAGCCTTGAAGACAGTGTTCGTGATGAATGCTTCGGAACATGACTCCATATTACAGGTTATTTGAAGGGTCACTTAATGTTCTTACCTCAAAACTAAAATTTTGAACCAAAATTGGCATTTTTCTTAGCTATAGGTCCCCTTAATGGCTGTGCACATCAGACTTGGAAATGCCTCGCTCAGTTTCTATGAAGCCAAACATCCCGCCAAGTTCCCACATAAGTTAGACAAGAGTTAACGCTAAGAATTTTTGAAGAACTGTTTTCTGACCCCTCTCAAATTTATTGCACAGCAAAACTTGATTTTTTTAATTATTAGACATAATTGTAAATGTAAAATATCCAAGTCAGCGTCCACCATATCCTCAAACGAAAACTGGGAGCTAGCTAGGTACTCAAATACCTAGTCAGTTTCAGACTGTCTTGCCTCAGCAAAATGGTTGAGTTTGAAACAATAAATCGGGGGCATGTAGCCCAAAAAAAGTAATCATGCTGCACATCGCAGGTTAAAAAAAAAATTTTGTCCTCAACTTTTGGCAGTTTTACCCTTGCCTTAACTTCCTCTCTACTTTTTCTACCATGTGTGTGCGTTTTCTTTGGCAGCATTTTTCTTTGGCCCGACATATTATCTTGATTATTTGACATTGACAGATAATCATATAAAGACTATTACGTCCCATGACTAATATTTGTTTGGCTTTACTGTCGTTTATATACCAAAAAAAACTTACCTAAATACGATGCAAAGTACAGCGCTAAAGTAATTACTTTACGCTGACTCGATTCTATTAGTTCTTCTTTCTTTAGACACCTGCACCAATCATTTCGCCAGAGCCTCTGATGCAATTTCTCAACGAATACTTTGCACCCTCAGTGTTTCTACCACTAGTGGGCAAGTTTTTCAGTATCAACTAATGTTTTCGTGTTGGACTTTCTTCTGGTCGACCTATTATATCACTGAGTAAACAATCGAAGAAGTTAGCTGGCGGCTAACTGGTAGCATGTCGAGAGGTGAGAACATGGGCAACCTTACTGCTGTGTACATTTTGTATGTGCTGTACACTGTGTTTCGCGTACAGTTAAGATGCACGCTATTCCTGAAGCTTATGATATTCATCGAAGGGGAAAAAATTCTGCATGCAACCTCCACTTTTTCAGCTTTTTATTTGCCAGAACGATTTTAAAAGGGGGCGCAAATATATTTCAGAGAGTTTTATCAGTGAGAAGGGGGTTTAGAATATTAATATTGCGAATACATATGCTGCGCGTGCCCTAGCAACCCAGTGTGTGTCATCAGTAACATGGCTGCTGCTGTTATATGCTATTACTACTTATAGCAACACAAGAAATTAAAAAAATTTTCTTAACTGGGTGTACAGTGCTGTGCAAAAGTCTTCGGCACATTTTTAAAGCAATTTCAGAGGGCAAATATGCTTGCAAAAATAATGAAATTCAAACTTTCCAGTAACTGAGAGATGTACTATACAGAGTTGTAAACTGTTAAAAACTAAATTGTAATGATACAGTCCAGGAACCAGATGCAAGCAGTAGTGAAAATCAAAATCCTTTATTTAGTCCGAGGTCAAGCCAGAGATCAGAAAAGCACTGTTGCGCAAGACACAATCCAAAAATCAGGGTCTTGGGACAGGCAGGGTTCAGCAACAAAGGATCAGATAGGCATGAACGGTGACAAAAATCAGAGTGGATGAGACAAGCCAAAATCCGAAAAGCCAGGGCAGCAAAACCAAGAATCGAAGTCAGACAGGCGGGGTCAAACCCAGAACAATAAACAGATAATCCAAAAGGCACAGGCTGAAAACGGAAGTCAGGCAAAGGGTGTCTCAAATCTCTCAAATAAACTGGCGTACAGGTCTCTCGGCACAGAATAAATGATCAACGTTCTGACACTGAACGAACAGAAATGCAGGGCTTAAATGCACCAAATGAAAGTCACATACTATGGGAAAACAGGTGGTGGGAGTAACAGATAACGAGCAATGAAGGTAAGCACACACGGAAGTCCGAACACAATAATTGGCGAAAGCCAAGACGCGGACCAGAAACACATAGACAACCTATGACAGATAAACGGCTCCGGTCAAGGAGTTCTACGTGCACAGATCAAGGAGTGCAGCATAGCAGTTAAGCACGTGCAAAAGATTTCGCGGAAGCACAGGGAGATACAGGGAAAGCAAAGCAAGGGGCGGAGACTAGAACAGGGCAGGCTGAGATTGCGTTAGTAGTAATTAGAAGCGGTGCAACTTTACAAATTAAGTGCTCACTAGTAAGTTAGTGGTATGAACACGGGTTAGTTAGGTTAGTAAATATAATACAAAATATAAATGTAATTATTATTAGTAATCAAGGAAAGCACAGCGAAGGAAGTAAATGAGAATTGAAGTAATAATGTGAAACACCAGAAACCACTTAAATCACCCGAAGCATGTGGGCACGCAGAGGGGAGACAGAACATACCACACTGATCACAAGACAGGGGTAGACACTGGTGCACAGAACAGAAAAATAAACAAATGGCAAAAACAGAAACTGGGATGTAGACTGATGATGAAAAATACGCGATGCTGAAAAATAACAAAACAGGTGACAGACACGGTTAGAATCATAACATAAAATAAAATTAATATAAGGTGCTACTTTGCTTTACCTAAAAATTTGGGACAGTGTCCTGTTGTACAATAGTTTTATGAAGTGATTGGCTTTTTGGTTGTTCCAAGCATAGTGAAAAACTTGCCACTGTTCTTCTGCAGACTGACTGTCTCACTTGTGTCTGTCCCTCCAAGTAACTGCAGACAGCCATGATGATGTTGATATCAGGGCTCTGTTGAGAGTATATTATCTGTATCAACTGTTTTTAATGAAATACCAACATTTATTTATGAAACTGTTTTCTGAATTAGAATTTAGAATTCAAACATATTTTCAATCTTCAGCAACACTAATGAGGAAAACAAAACATAAAAATTTTAAGACAGATGTAAATTTTTAGAAGTCTAGGGTGCCTAAAACTTTTGCACAGTACTGTTCGCTTGATGTTTACATTCACCCGAATGTTTCTCTGGGTACCCAAACATCAAGGTAAGCCAAAAAAGTACTGATTTCATTCGATATTGGTGGAGGTTGAACACGGAATCTTTTCAGTCAAATGCAGGCAGCAACGCCACATGCTCCTGGACTGCTCCTAGTGTGACCTCTGCAATGCTCCAATTTGTGCCCTCTCTACTACCCTGGGGTGCATTTCCCAAATGTGTAGTTGCTCACTAAGTTAGCTACTTATATAGTTCGTCCACTCTCAGTCGGTGATTCCAACTATGTACTGTAAGTTAGCATCTGTGCTCTCGGTAAATGCACCTCTGGATTCTCGTGCATGTTGGACGCGGGTCAAGAGTAAAGAATAGCGGGAGAGAGTCGTTTTGGGTTTTCCGATGGCGAGTAAAGGGAAAATTTTAGGATGACGTGCAAGTCATTCGATAAATTATGCAGGTTAATGGAAGAAGTTATCAGTCCCCAAGGTGTGACTGTTCAAGCACCAATACCCTTGCAGATGAGGATTGCTACTGTTTTGTAACTTGCTAGTTGGGCAGAGCACAGAGTTGCTGCTTCTCAGTTTGATGTTTATAAACCCACAAGACTTCCGAGTCAAAGCCCTGTGCAATGAATTGTGAAGCATACGTAGAGCGCATAGGCCAGTTCGGTTAAATTCAAGCATACATCAAGGAATAACGTGACTAGTAACCGCATTATCTAGGTGTGTTAGTCCGACTATGAGAAATTTGATTTAGTACGATTCCAGTCGGACTAACATGTTTACATGAATTTTAAAGGTCCGGTTTTTGTCAGACTAGCACAATAAATCGATTTTCTCTAATGTCAGGTAAACACATTCAAAGCAAAGGAGTTTTGGAAGAAGCTTTGCCATGTATATACAGTCATCGGTGCAGGGAATCGGAAGGGTATATATATTTATGTCATGGTTTATGGAGGCTGGCACTAGCGCGGGAAGTTGGGGGCTCCCTTTTGCAGCCCCTCCTGATGTCGGAAGCGGAGGCATGTACACAAACACATTGGCAAGCAAAAACGGCGAACAGCAAGCAGAGAGGGATATCTGATTTTTTTTCCCTCCAAACAATATTTCAGCAAAAACTAAAGTAAGTGATGCGAACACTTACATTACTCGTGGAGAGTGATGAAAGAACAGTACAAATGATGGAAGCAACGCTACTATCATCGCAATAGCTATCACCCAGGACTAGCTAGCTTGTCGCTCTGGTAGAGAACAACAGCAGCGGCTCACTCACTTAAGCGCTGCCGTGCACTCGGGATCCTTTCTAGAGAACATCGTATTTCCTGGAAGCGAATTCGGCACGGTGTATTTTGACAGATCGTTTCAATGAGGTTTGTTTGAAAATGGCGATGATTGCATTGTGTTAAAGAAA
The DNA here is from genome assembly GCA_029692085.1 of Gymnothorax javanicus. Lineage (NCBI taxonomy): Eukaryota > Metazoa > Chordata > Actinopteri > Anguilliformes > Muraenidae > Gymnothorax > Gymnothorax javanicus. The sequence goes on from CM056197.1 coordinate 15,392,701, forward strand.
TCGACCTCATTCTTTGTTTTATCTGCACAACCTCAGTGACAATTCGTTTGCTAAAGGGGGATTTAGCAACTGGGAAAAGGCAAAAGTAAGAATTTGGTCAGCATGAGTAGTCAGACCTGCACTCTGATTCATTACGTGTGTTAGCGATGCTTTAACTAACTCCAGTCAGGGCTATGTTTTGGGAGTTTGCAGCTTGGAATCAACATTCTGCAAGGACAGTGTTGTAACATTTATTCAGATCGACTAAATTTCTGGGCCATGAAGGAATACCGCTCAGAGGGCACCATCATCGCGACACGTACCGCAGCAGCTCGTGTGACAGAATGCACTTTTTACCGAAAACTCGAGAATGGCTTTAACTTACCCGCTGTAAAAATATGTTTAAAAAAATAATAAATTGCCAGTTTGGGAGAATTCTAAGAATGCTGATTATGATCCGAAAGGGCACGATTATTTTCGCCTTTTATGGGATTAGTCTGCTGCCTGGGTGTTGGCGAAACTGACAAGCTACATTCATTAAGGATAGTTGATTGAATGAAAAATTACTAATGCGATGAATCACTTTATTCAAATGGAGGATTTTGTCCGAGGATTATTTGTTTATTTTTGGGGCTGACGATCTCCTGTAGCTTATAAAACGGCGCATAATAGCTAGGCTTACAAAGCGAAGTCCTTCTGCGCCAATGTTTTATAGAGCGCGACAGGAAGATGTTTCTGTTCTAAATGTAAAAAATGCTGAAACGGGAGATGGAATTCAGGGACAGGGAAATAATTCCGTATCCAACCTAAAAAGCTTAAAAAAGTTTATTTCCCAGAACAATTTTAAAAGGGAGCTCGCCTTTATATTTTGGAGGGTTTTATTTGTGAGAAGGGGGGGTAGGCTACTTGTCATCCCTACAATTACGTGCGCGTTTTCAATGCAGCCTGTCGGTGGTTTCTTGGTCATTTCCTCATTAATAATTTCTTAATCATTATACGATTATGTATTGGTCTTGTTAATTCAAATAATAAATTTTTTGATTGCGAATCATGCGATATCAAACTGAGTGGGGTTGTGAGCCATCATGTGTGAGGCAAATCCCGGCAGTATTACCAGGAGTTGGGGTTGAAGAGGATGAAACAAATAAGGCAACAAAAGCATGATAGCTTTTTAAATGACACATGCGTACAAAACAAAGGAACTTATTGGGATAAAACGTAGAAAAAAATCAGGTCCCAGGACAACAAAACGATTATAAATTATAATTTTTTGTAATCGGTCATGATTTATATGACGAGTATTCTTTTATTCCAGTACTCGTTTGCGCTCTTAGTTGCTATGAGCGCTGTTGCAAAGACCAACATAGTCATAACGCCCTCATGCAGTACTATTTAAAAAAAAAAAAAAAACAAATGACGTCACTCTTCTACTTTCGGTTGGCAGCACCCCCAATTCAAACATCTTCCCGCGCGCCTGATACCGCATTCAACAAAATCAAATGCCGAGTTTTTTTCCCGTTAAAAACGTTAACTGCCCATGCATTTCGGTGGACCCCCTTGTACGTTCATTGCACCATTCAGTGGAATCTAGGAATCTGTGGAATGTCTGTTCTGTTAAAATAAGGTATATGTCAGATATTACTGAGTTAGTGAGTTTTACTTGTTCCTTAAAAGGTGAAAGTGTTGAAATAAGGTTGAGAGCTCGGAAGTGGGAACTGCTAGCTTTTCATTACAGGGTAAGGGCCGTGATATACTTGCTGCTTGATCGAACGTACGCATACGCGTCGGGTCGCGTCTGTGCCGGTGTGTGCATATACTTGTTGCAGCACTACACTGCCAAAACGCACAATACCGGCAGTCTCCACTTGGGGCAGACAACAAAAATATGAAATTTGTCCTCAAAACTCTCCATCATCGGACGCCGTCTGTCTGTTCCGGTCTGGTCACAGTGTTTATTCGCATGAGCACCACTAGCGGTCATGTCAATATTGCAACTCGCGCACGCGTCTCGGTACCTCGCGTTGAGATGTGCGACCGGCCGCGTCCGACGCCTCAAACCGACAGGTAAGGGCCGGTTCATACTCTAAACAAGGTACGCGAGCGCGAACGCAAGGCAACGCATGGAGCAACGCAAGGTAGCCATCCTGCGTCCTTGCGTAGCAAAGTGTGTCGTCCAAATTTTTGTAACGCGACGCATCGACGCATTTATTTCCGTGAGATTCCAATACAGGCATGGGCAATACAAATGAATAAAATGACAACATTTCTTGAGTTGCTGAGAAAAAAGTTTTTATTATTTTCTAATGATTTTTTGCAGGTAAGTGCAGAAGACACAGACGAAGAGTTTGCCACAAGTGCAACGCCTTTACAGGAAAGGGTCTCAGAGCCACAGGGTCCCAAAAATGGCTGATTTCGGCATTTATCAACAAAACCCATTGTGAAAATTGGGGGGTGAAGCCTGAGGGAATTTTTGAAAATGCAGTCTATTCAGAAATAAACCAGGCCAAATTATCCATTAGGGTACCCTAACAGAAATAATTGATGCTAAAGTCATCAACCCCTTTTCTGAAGTACAGCAGCGCCCCCTAGGCCCTTTTTAATGGAAAATGCATTGAATCTCACCCAATTATGTTCAACAAACATTAGGTTTTGCATTGATATTAAAAAATGGTATGAATGGGTTGCCTGTGAAGTTTTTTTGGGATCAATGGCCTGCAAAAATGTCAAAATTATCGGTGGGAGGGCAAACATTAATGCTGCTCGCCCATTACTATATAAAATGCTGTGAAGTCGCTGATGCCGGCAGTCGTTTGCCCTCCTCCTGCTACGAAATGAATCAAACGTTCCCCCTACAATAACCCGAGATGATTAATTAAAAAAAAAACCTTTACACTGTTTTTTACAATGTCCATATACCCTCCTCCCATGATAGTTTCAATGAGCTACTGTGAATAATTCATAGTAAAACACAGTGACGTGCAGTCGGAGGTTAGTTTGGTGAGGCAGAAACCTCCCCTTTGCTTGATTAGCAATCAGACGATTAACTAGTTTAGTAAGACTGTTCGGCAGAATGACGGGCCAGTTTAAGTTTCATGGCGTTATTACTCAGTACATCGAACCTGAAATGCTCACTAGACAGCAGATTTGCGCGTACTTGCTTCCAGGAAGCCGAAGCAATGTCATCAACAAATATTAAAACAGTTCGACTTATGCAGAGTTCAATGCTTAATCAATATACAATGTATTCTCCTTTAAATATGCGCTTTTACATCCAAACAAAAAGCGGGCGCTTATTTTCAGTCTTCTTTCATAATCCGATTAACAAAATGTTTAAACGATATACAGAATTTCCGAGAGCCGAGAATTTTTCCTAATTGATTATTCAGATTTCCATCCTCGCAGTCTCGAATTGAAGGGTATAAGTGAATGAATCTTGTGACTGGTGTTCGCGAGGTGGCATATTTTGATAGGTAGCAAAATTTGTCAGAACACTGGTAGGTTTTGAACGCCTACCGCTGGTTTATTCCTTGGTATATTTTACTGGAACTTCACAAATAGGGTCACAGGATATTCTGTCAACTAACTATGTAGAGTACAGTAAAAATACACTCACATTTCTTGCTATTGTTGAGAAGAAGTCACGGCGAACTCGCGACGAACTTCAACAACTTCTGTCGAACTTATTTCACATCCCCTGGAGGTCTAGGTTGGACGAGTAGACTCGTAATTTCTCAAATTAGATGGCTGTAAGTCAATCAGGGCCGTAGCTGGGATATCACGTCAGCGCGGGTTATTTGAAATCTACCTCCAAAATGGATATTTTTGCCACGCCGTGCACTTGAAAGTTTGTAAACACAGCGCAAATTGAGGTCACGCATTCATCCAACGGGCGAATAATAGCTCTGTTCAAATCGCGTTATTGGCGTGTCGCAGAGTTCATGTATGAAATGCGGGTATCCTATTGAAAAAGGTTGCTTTTAATCAAACCATGGTGTTCTTTTTGTATGAAAATGGTATTTACATCATTTTTTTAATAAGTTTTCTGAGACTTGTTTACCGCCCCAGTTCAGCTGTTACGCATTCCATTAGAGTTTATGCAGAGCGTTGCCCATGCCTATCCAATAGGGGAGATAAAGCAAATAATGCACCATGAGCTCTGTTCAACACACCAAAAAGAAAAAAGGAGGAGGAGAAGGAGAAGACTTTGCTGCCCCCTATTGCATGAGCAGTGTACTGCTTTTTAACGAGGCACAGCGCAGCAAGGGACGCGCGTTCAGGCTTCTCTGTGAACGGAATGGAACGGACCTGTGCTCGCGTTCGCTCGCGTACCTTGCGTAGAGTATGAACCGGCCCTAATGCGTGGCAGCCATGATGCGCTCGCATTCGCGTTGTTTGCAGCAGGTATATCACGGCCCTAAATGTTCTGACTGTTTAATCAGAAGTTTATTTAATGAGTATGTGTGCTCGCTTGGGGGACTTCAAAGAAAAATAGACAAAACTCTAAACTTTATTATGGAGAAAAGGCATGTTTTGTGTTTGGAGAGGTTACTGGTGACCACTGATGTTCAGCTGCACTTATATTGATAAATTCATGCTAAACTCAACCAGAAAATCATTAATTCATTTTGATATATATATATATATATATAATATACGATTTGACAGTGCACCATTTTGAGGGATCTCAGACTTTGGGGAGCCACCTGGATAGCTGTCTAATTTGGCTCATAGCAAGTCTGTAATCTAGAATGTAATGTTCAAGATGAATTATACTTGTGGTCAAGGAGTTTATGATCCCAGAAATGTACTTTTAAGCCCCAGCAGTCTTCAATTCTCAGTATTATTTTTTTTTGCAATTTAGTTTTGAATTTTCATGAAGATTTTTTGTGTTTGCAGCCCCTTTTCTCTACCAAAATCATGAAAATAAACTGAAATATGATGGAAGTCTAAATGCTTCAAGAGTCTAGACTCAGTTGAGCCACTCCTTTCGTGTCTGAGAAGCTGCAATCTTGAATTATAAAGCCTTAAATAAGGTAACACCAAATTAGCCAGATTTGGCTTCTGCGCAAAGGGGTAAACATAATGCAAAATTGATTTATAAAGTTGGTCTGTTTTACAGCCCCAACTCAAAAGAAATTGTGACAGGATGGAAAATTCACAATAAAACAGAAAGCAGTGATTCAAAATTTACTTGTATTTCATTGCAGACAGTACGAGGACAAGATATTATGGGCCCTAGTTTCATGCCTACGCAAACGGATGCGCACATGACAACTTCATTCACACTTACGTCCGTCACAAACGCTTGAAAATGTACAGATCACGTCTTCCAGTCTTAATCTTAAATCTACATGCCGTCCCAGTGTTTTCTGATTTGGGGTTGTAGAATGTATTTCTATACATTCTGGCAGTGGTATGAAAGGGCTAGAGCTATCTCATTGGAAACAACATTTCTGTTTGGGTGAATGGCTAAGGTGTTTGCGGCTGTTGTCATGTCCCAGGCATCTATTAACACCACCTTCAGGTCCCTGAACACCTTTCTTTGCGCCAAATTCTGCAAATAGCCAAACCAGTTACTCAGTTGGACGTTCGCTGAGCTTAACTCTCTGGTGTTTTCCAGATTGATAACGATGAGGGTCTGGGGGCTGTGTTCCAGGAGCCTAAGGATGGCCTTACGTATGTTGATCAGCCTCTGGATGAAGAGCTCCAGAGGGAACGGCCTGAAGTGCTGCCCCACTCCAATGACCACTACATCACCATCCTTGACTTTGTCAAGCTCCCTGGAAACATAGCTGCTTCCTTCTAAAACCTGGACACGGGAAGACACAAAAGGATGGCCGTGCCCATGAAATTTGATGCTGATGTTCCCTTCCGAGGTCTGAGTCAGTGTTAAATAAAATGAATCATTCTGCTTCACAGATTTCAGACCTGAAATGATAAGGCAGTGAGAATTTCTCAGTCAGTACCGTAACTCTGGTATCCTTTTCAGTGCACTTTATTTTCGATCAGACAATGATTTGTTTTTGTTATCTCTCAGGCAGATCATTTTGGACTGCTGTGGTTGACCATGAAACACAACATCTTTAACAATATTTACTCATGGCATGCTTCAAACAAGAATTTGAAGGCCAGTTTTTGGTTTTAGTTTTAATACAGAATTCCATGCTTTTTGCACATTGTAACTGTATTACTAAATTGCTGTTCATCTGTTGTTGCACAATTGCACTACCTTTAAAAGAATCTCTGAGTGCCTCTTTCCACTGGCGAACTGTAGAGTCTCCCATAACTTTCAGGGTTTTGCCCATTAGACATTTACTAATGGCTTCTGCACTGAAGTTGCCGTTCTGGCAGGAGGTAGAGGCCCATCTGTTTTTAAAGAAGTAGCCACTTGGTGAAGGGGACATCATTCCAAATCCCACCACACACATTTCTCTTGGTTCAATGGTTTCCTGTCCTGTGGAATGAAAACAAAAGAAAAAAAATGCAAATTAAAAATTTGAGTAAGATTCAATACAGTTTATGTAATAGATGAAGTCAACGTAAATAATAATGAATATTAATTAATAGGAAGTAAATGATATTGGTGGCATCTGAGGTTCACTAAAAGTAGGAAGTCCAAGGTTCAATAAGGGGACAGAGGGTGGTTTGACCGTTTCCAGACTGCGTGACTGTGGCTAGTGGCCTTAGGGATAAAATTCTTTGGTCCAATTTTGAAGTTGACACAGGACATTTTATTGTGTGATATTGATTCATACTCTGCCTAACCTTCTTTTTGTCTTCAGGAGATTCTTTTACTCCTTTACCCTGAGTCCATGGACCACACAAGCTCTGTCCCTCACTGTGCGGTCGCTGACTGCTGCTGTCCTGATCTACTTCTGCTCCTGATTTACACCCACACCTCGCTCTATCCTGGAGGGGTATACACCCACACCTCGCCCTATCCTGGAGCTACAGGCGCAACTGCTTAGATTTCTCATCAGATTTCTTATAAGACTCAAATCTAACTTTCCTTGCGTTTAGCTGGCCAGCAGTGGATGGGCTCCCCCTCAACAGCCAGCTCCTCCTTCAGTTTCTTTTTCCCACTGTGGATCTTTTGTTTCACACCACAGTTTGAGGATTTTTGACCCAATTCAGAATGTTTTCCCCATTTTCTATTTTGTGTGTGCTCGTTTTTTCTCTGGAAAGATTCTTTTTGACAGCCCGTTTGTGAAAAGTGACATAAAAAGAAAATTTAATTTGACTGGAAACAGATCACTGTACTGCATTTATAACCCACCAGCAGGAGGAGTGCTTGCTGCCAGATTACCCACAATGCAGCGTAACCTTGATGGGGAGGACCCCTGGTGGAATGTAATAATGGGACCTTGAATGTGCTCTGTTGAACTAATTTATACTTAAGATAGTTACTGTAGCGTGCAGTGATGATTATACACTTAACAAAATGAAGAAATTAAAAACCGGGTACAATTCAAGAATTTATTTCATGTAATATCAGGGCTCGATTTTCGCACTCGCCCTAGATCCGTGGCGACCGAAAATTCGTGCGGATGACCGTATAAGCTCAGACTGCTCGACCGGCTGGCGAGTGAACATTCCGCATGATCGTCATTGAATATTCGTTTAATCCAACCGTATAATTGATCTTTATAAGCATGTCTGAAGTTCAAACAATTCCGCCTTCTTATCCTCATTTTTTACACAGTGTTGCCTGATTGGTCGTATGGTTTCCTGCCCAGAACGAATTCAAAATCCACTCAACTGCATAAAAAAACACCCAAAAACATTTACCACTTGGCTATCTCTCAGTTTATTTGTTTAAGCACATCATATTAACCTTCAGCAGTTAACCATGAGGTAGCTCATTAGCTCTCATCAGTAAATTAATATTTTTTGCGTTTCTTCGCTGAAGTGAACAGTGCTAACGTTCGTTACGATTGAACACACCCTCGAGGGAAGACTGCAGTTAAAAGCGAACTAGCAAAAAAACTCGCAAATAGAGAAATATTACTGTGTTTTTGGAGCGGTACTTAACGCACATGCAAATTAACTCGTGCACGAAACTATGCAGCTCAGAATACGGGGACTCCAGTATGCTCTCTGCTAAAATATGATACCAGAACGAATTTACTTATTGCGTGCATACGGTTCTGTTGCCGCATATTAAATGCTCCAGTTTCATTGCTAGCTGGCTGGCTATATAAAAATAATAATAATCATACATTTTATTTCTAATGCACTTTACATTCTACATCTCAAAGTGCTACATAAAATTGCCATTAAAATAATAAAACACATTAAGTAAAAGCAACAATAGAAATTAAGATAGTAAACAATGTGCTAAGATCCATAAAATTTGGTAGAAAGGAGAGTTTTAAGTCCTTTTTTAAAGGATTTTAGATTCTGCGGCTCCTTGAGATAAAGTGGAAGGGCGTTCCACAGATGTGGAGCAGCTGCACAGAACGCCTGGTCTCCCATAGTCCTGAGTCTGGTTCTTGGAGGGTGGAGTTGGTAGGTAGCTGTGGAACGAAGGGAACGTACTGGGGTGTGTAGAGTGAGCAGGTCCTTAAGGTAGCTGGGGGCTTGGCCATGGATGCACTGGTAGGTGAGGAGACAAGTCTTGTATTGAATTCTTGCAGTGATGGGGAGCCAGTGGAGGGAACGAAGGACTGGGGTGATGTGATTGTGTTTCTTTGTCTTTGTTAGTAGTCTGGCAGCACTGTTCTGTTGTGTCTGAAGTTTATGGAGGTGTTTGTTGGGGGTCCCATACAGAAGTGCATTGCAATAATCCATTCGGGTGGAGATAAAGGCATGGATGAGCTTCTCTGCATCAGAAGGGGTAAGGGATGAAGGGAGACTTGCTATATTTTTCAGGTGAAGAAATGAGGTTTTGCAGATGTGTTTGATATGTTCCTCAAAAGTGAGGTGAGGGTCAAATCAAACACCGAGGTTGGTGACCAGGGAAGATAGTGAGATGTCTTGTTTTGGGAATGCTATGGAAGTTATCGGGGATGACTGGAGCTGATGTGGGGTGCCTATTAGAATAGCCTCTGTTTTAGAACTGTTTAATTGGAGAAAGTTTTGGGCCATCCATGCCTTTATCTCAGTTAGACAGGAGGTGAGTGTTTTGAGAGATGTGGGAGTGGAGCTGGGTGAAGGTTGAGGGTCCGTTTTTATGTACAATTGTGTGTCATCAGCATAACAATGATAAGACACACCAAAGTGGCTGATGACGTGGCCGAGAGGGAGCATGTATAGAGTGAACAAGGTGGGCCCAAGGACTGACCCTTGAGGAACCCCACAGGTGACTGTGTGTGTTTGGGATTTTGCCCCCCCAATGGAGACATATTGTGATCTGTTAGTAAGGTATGAGGTGAACCAGGTCAATGCTATATCTGAAAGTCCAATGGAGTGATGAAGCCGATGTAGAAGGATGTCATGGTCAATAGTGTCAAATGCAGCAGATAGGTCAAGGAGGATGAGAAGAGATGGTGCGCTACATAGATAAATTATCTACAAGATTTAGGGACACGTGAAATGCAGTGGTAAGTTCGGTGACTCCTAGGAGTTCAGTACTTCCTACTGGTCATTGGCAATGTCACTTATTCGGTCCCTGGCAGTGTCTTTACAGTGAGTGAGCAAGATCTGAGATCTGCGTTTTTTACTTCAGGATTTTGTAATGGGGTGTTGTGTTCCAGGGTCCTGGGCCTTTGGCCAGGACATATTTATGGTTTTAACAGTTTCTTGTCTCAGGATTTCCCATTTCATAGTTCATGTTCATTCATGTTTTTATTTTCCAGGTTTTCTGTTTTGCCAGGTCTGCCCAGCCACTCCACCGCTTGTCTGCGTTCCGCCCGTATCTTCGTGTTTGCACACTTCAGAGCTCTGGTTGGCTTTTGGTATTTCCCCCTTCCTTCTGTGCTGTGCTGGATTCAGGGCTGTCTAAGCTTAATTGGCAATTAACTGTTTTTTAGTACTAACATTTACTAACAGTCACGGGGAGGTGTAATTCTTAGACAGGCACATTACTAATACTACTAATTTAGGTAGGGAGTTTATTGTCATGATTCCTGCTTTGCTATTTCAAGATCTTGCTGTGCTTTTCTATTAACATTTATGCTTCCTTCAAATCTGCATGCTTCATTGGTACTTAAGCTGAGCATGCTCATTTTCTTAATGAGCAAGTCATGTCCACCTGTCTTTGTCTTTGTCTCTTGATCTTGCCTTGCCTCTTGTTTCTTCTCCAGGTGTTGCCCCTCATGTGCTCTGATTTTCTGCCCTTTATCTGGAGGCGGTGGAAGTTGGCTGGCAGACAGAGTCTCAAGTTTCTATGCCAAGTTACCACCAAGTTTTCATTGTCAAGTTTCTATGCCAAGTTACCACCAAGTTTTCATTGTCAAGTTTCTATGCCAAGTTACCACCAAGTTTTCATTGTCAAGTTTCTATGCCAAGTTACCACCAAGTTTTCATTGTCGAGTTTCCAAGCCAAGTTTATCACCAAGTGTTTAGTGTTCAGTGCAGTTTTTGTGTTCTTCTTAGCCAAGCCTAGTTCTGGTTTATATATATTCCTGATTATTCTTTTGTTTGTATTTCTCTCCTGGAGTTTCCAGTGGTTTTTGTTTTTGTCGTTTGGATCTTTTGTTACTCAGCTCTGTGTAGCTTTTTTCTTAGTTAGTTTCTGCAACCCTTTGGGCCAAGTTTTTCGTTGGCCCTCGTGCCTGTTTTCTTTGTGTTTCAATAAACCCCCGTTCCCTGCATCTTGCGTCTGGTGCCTTCCTGATCTCGTATCATGGGGGCTAGATAATGAAGATGCTTTCGATTTTGCAATGGGTTTTGCACACGTCCGCCTAGTCAGAGAGTGCCCATTCGTTTGGATCAACGACGCCACTTCCCCACTCTTTATATTAACGTTACCTTCCTCTTTTTTGCCCACTTGTATGATAACACAGATGGAATATGCTAATGGCCGTTGTCTTGGCAGGGTTGAGAGCTTCGATATAGTTCTTGACCAAATTTAGTAGTTTCAGCACTCTCCTTTGTTGTTTTCCATGCTTGATGCAGGCCAATAATTTTACCCTTCTGAAACAGAGTAACATATTTTCCATGACCTCAGGATATGATCTGACATGGTTGTTGAAGAAATGAGAAGCTACTTACTGCATGAGTTAGGGTTAAATAACTTGTTGCCAGCAGAAACATAGTAATCACTGTGGTAATTATCCAATGGAAGGCTCTTACCTTTTTGCTTAGTTAAATCCAGGTGGCGGCTTTTTTTCTTTCTTTTTTTTTGGCTGAGCAGTGTATGATCAAAATATGTATGAAATAATCTGGTTTAATTTAAACTGCTAGTGTTTCATTTATTTAAATTTCATTTTTATTTATTTTGAGTATTTTAATAGTTTATACCCATGCCATTTAATTTCATGTGTTATTCTAGTCTTTTTCAGTTGGGCTTGTAAAATTTTCTGCGGGCTAGTGGCTTTTTTCTGTCACTAGCCCGACTAACTAGTGGCAAAAAAATGGGAAGATCGAGCCCTGTAATAATGGATCATATAGATGAAAATAAGTAAACATGATGATAAGTAGTAAAAACAAAAATATGAATGTCTTTTTGAGAGAAAAGGTCAATATCTAGTGTGGCCACTCTTTGCTTTGATTACAGTATTTAATCTTTCAGGCATTGTTTTCAAATTTTTTTAATTTTCTCACTTGCTAAACCATTGCATATGGTTTGAAGTTCATTCCAAAGTGATTCTTCCAGTGTTACAACAGATTTGCTCAGTCCGGTTCAGATCTGGATTTTCACTAGGCCAAGTCATACATTTTATGTCACCAGATGATTCTTTCCAACTGAGATCATTCTTGCACGACTTTGAAGGGTGTTTGGGGTCATTATCCCATTGACAAAAAAATCCCCGGCCAATCAGTCTCTTTTCAGATGGCAGTGCGTGCCTGAGAAGATCCATGATTTCATTTTTTATGATATCACCGGCTCCTTTTGAGCAGACATAACCCCAAGCAAAAAATTACTACCCCCTTGTTTTACTGAAGGGGTTAAACAGCCATTTTTGGAACATTCTCCAACTCCACAGCGTACATAAATTTTGCGCTTGGATGAGAAAATTTTGCATTTTGACTCAGCCTCTCTAGGACATCCCTTTTATGGCCAATCATGTTACACACCTGATGCCAGTTAACTTAATTACTTGCTAAATGTTCTTTCAGCTGATTCTCTTATATATTAATTGCTTTTTCAACCCTTTTTTTTTTTGCCTGTGTCCCAACTTTTTTGAGACCTGCTGCAGCTAGAAAATTTGAAATAAGCTCATTTTGTGGATAAAAATGTAAAATGTCTCAGTTTCAACATTGGAAATGTTATCTATGTTCTATTGTAAATAACATATTGGCTCATGTGATCTGAAAGTCATTGCATTTTGATTTTATTCACAACTTACACTTTGTCCCAACTATTTCGGAATTGGGGTTGTACATTTATAGAGGAATTAATGGTCAAGAAACCCTAATATGCTAAACGCGAAATGACCAGTAAATGTTTCGTGAGTGACTGAAGCAGCTGGGGGGACTGCTGGGCCTTGGTGGAGGTATGCGCTCTCCGAGTGCTCTTGTTACCCATATTTTTACCTCAATGATTTTTTTTGTTCTCATTCCCTACAGTAGTATTTTTCAATACATTTTCACCAAAAAATTATGGAGAAGTAATATAATAGAACCCCTTTGAGACAAACGTGGTGGTGTATAGTCATCACTGCACACTACTGTTGATTGTGAAAAGTAATTTGTTATACCCTGAGTTCGAAACTGACCAAATGATGGTTAACAGGTCTACTAAGCTTAATGGACCCATATTATGGCAAATTTTTCCCAGTTCAGTACTCTTCTGCAGTAGTATCCGCACTACCTAACAGCCCAGAACAGGTTTACTATGAAGACTCTAATGTTTAGCTGTTACACCCTCCTTGGCAGATTTTTAAGTGACAAACACACCTAAGGCCTTTTCTCACTGGCAAAAATTTTGCTTAGCCCCGGCAATTGGTGGGGCTAAGGCCCCCCTTTAGCCCCACCAATTTCCCAGGGTTAAGCTTAGCACGGCTTCTGTTCTCACTGGGTTTTTGGAAAGTGGGCTAGCCCCACCAATAGTACGGGACTATCTAGCACCGCAAATTGGTAGGGTTAGCACCGCAATTGCGGTGCTAAGCACCAAATTGCGGTGCTAAGAAGGCCAGTGAGAACAGAAACAGAAATAGTCCGGGGCTAAGGAAGCCGACGAAAACAGGTTGCGCTGCAACCAATCCGAGGCAAGACGGTCATGAATATTCAACTCCACAACGTGATCGCGAAGACGTCAATCAACACGCACTGAAGAAATTCACTCGCGGAGTTTAAGTCATTGTGCATTAAGTTAATCAGTTTCACGTGCATTACGGTGGATTTCCCCACTAGTGACACGGAAATCGATTATGACTCGGGAATTCTCAGGCTTGTCTTTACTGAGGGATTGAAAGCAATGGAATTGCATAAAGACATTTCAAATGGTCTTATTTAATTAAAACAATTTAAACGATCATGAAACACATGCATTGTTTGCAATCCCTGAGTAAAGAGAAGCATGAGAAGTCCGGAGTCATAATCGCTTTCCATGTTACTTGTGGTGAGGTCCACCTTTACGCAAGTGAAACGGAAACTTCAACGCACAAGGATTTTAATACCGCGCGAGAATCTCATTAAGCGTTCAATGAATAATTGCGGACTACTGTGAATAAGCCTAAAAATGCGTGAGACCTACGCCGAATGCGTAGGACTTGGCATCTCTGTGATATTACGCTTTAAATTATTGGTAGATGGCTGAAAAGACCTTTGTAATATTTGTTTTTATTCTCTGATTGAGTTTGAAAGAGTGATAAAACGGATGAAATAAGATCAGAATGCATGACGTTTTGTGTCGACGTTGAAAGAGTGCTGTGATTGACAGCTTGCTTGGACACACGTATTTTGTATGCGTGACAAAAGACACGTTGTTAGATTGACCATACCTGTGCACCTACCCATGTGTACAGCGGGTTATTTGTATCAAACACACCACACAGAACACGCAATACATAGCTAGCTACCTGTACTTCATTTGGACTGTCATCAACTCATTTGTATAAAATTTGACAATGGCCGGCAAAAGGAGCAATTGGGAAGACTGTGAAATTAGATTCATGAAGCCTCGATAGTCCGGGGTTAACGACAGCGAGTGAGAACAGGAGCGATTTTTCTTTGCCCTCGTTTCGTCAATAGTACGGTACTAAAAATGCTAGTGAGAAAAGGGGCTAAGGATAGTCCGGGGTTAAGGATAGTACGGGGCTAAGGATAATACGGGGCTAAAGAAAACCAAGTGAGAAAAGGCCTCTACTCTATTTAGTTCTCAGCTCTTAACTGTCTGTATACCTTGTCTCACCTCCACAACTTCTCATTCGTGGCATAACATTATTTTCTGCGTTTTGCTGTGTTGACCCAGCCAATCCCTGCTAAGCTTGTTATCATGGAGGGGCGTGCACTCATTCCAGCGTGTTCTTCAAAGGGGACAGAATGACGGGCAGAAACTGCAGAAATTAGATTTTAGATTTTCTCTTTTCAGGAAATAAACATGTAGAGACCTCTCTTTGGGACATCCCAGAGTTGGTGAGAATGACAGCCAAAGATGCAAGTGTACATACCAGGACAAGTGACGACATTCACTGGATCAAAGCTGTTTTTAATTTGTATTCCAGTGTGATCCCTTTAAAAGAAACATGTAATAGAAATTAGAGATTTAGCGAGTTTAGTCATTTCGGGCCTGGTGCACGCAGGAATGAATATGAGTTTTAACCCTTTAAGCATTAGTCACGGCTATAGCATGATAACAATAAGCATGACGGCTGCTGACTGCGGCTTTTGCCCCGAGGAAGTTTCCAGCCACAACTGCTCGTCGCAGCAAAAGATGTTTTGGGAGGTAGTTGTGTTTCAATGTACCAATGAGATTTTATTATTTCCTCAGCCACATTAGGGATTGGTTGCTCGGGGCCCCAGAGTACGCACTGTGAGAAGTTCTTTGAACTGCATGTAATGAATTAATCATTACAATATTCTCTAAAAATTGTTGAACGCACTTGATGTTACTACAATTGAGTGTTAAGTTAGAAAACATTTTTGCACATTGTATAACAGTGTTTTTAAGTATCCATCGCTGATCAGAGACCTGAATGCCTTTTTATTGGCAAAATTTTTAATTAATGGAGAGACGGTGGCAGAGACTCTGATACATAGAATAATGTGTCATGGTTCTGGATGTTTGTGCGTGTGTTTCGGACTTTTCTTTGTGGCTCTTGTCCCGGGACGATATCGTATTCCTTTTCATCGGATTCTTTACCCAGCTGGCTGATTGAACTGGGGTGGCGCTTCCCTGGACTCTGTATAAGCCGGATGTTCGCCACGCCTCTTTGCTAGAGTGTCTGTTTGTAGCTACACACTATAGCCGAAGATATCTGTAGTCAGGATTTGTTTGACTTTCTATCTTCTCGTTATTATTGGAGTTTCTTCTCCCTTTTTCCTATCTCGCTTTGCTTCTGTGTTTTGGACTATTATACGTCCTTTGGGAAGCGCGAGCACTTTCCGGTGGTCTGTATTATTCTCTGTGTTTGTTTTGTGTCTGCGCTGCTCGTTTCCCTCTTGTCGCTGCAACTGGCCTCCTACCTCTACCGGCCATTACATAATGTCTATGGGCTGTAATCCCATCAAGGCCATTTTTAGCAATGTAAATATACAATGTTCCTATGCTCAAGATGGTGCTATAGATTCGTTGAAATATTTAAATTTATTCACCTAATTTTAATAATAAGGACTCAAGGGAACATAAGTTGGCTTCACTTCTTATCAAATCATTTTAAATTATTTCACGGTGTGTTATTGTGATTGTATTTAATATTCATTGCTATACTCTTATCTGGGTCGCATTTACAAATGTAAATGTAGAACCCATGTAGCTTAGACTGAAAACGGTGCTGAAGAACTGTGTACATATGTATAATTTGGCCCACTGCAGCAATGTAATGACTCCAGGGAGCCTAAACAGGTCGCGCGAATCAAAAGTCATTTTAAGGTGACTGTGCAATTGTATATTGTAATTTTTACATATGTTTTTTCGTGAATATTTTTATTATTTGTGTGCAGGACTAGGAAAAGGGGTCACTTGGGTCATTTTATGAAAATTGAGATTTTCCAACAAAATGAAAGAGTGATCCAAGTTTTTCATTTTGAGAAAAAAATTGGGTAAATTTGTGCACAGCAAAGTGTTCTAAATTGTCAGTACAGTAGTGCTGGGATATCACTGAGATACCCCGTTAATGTCAGAATGGAAAAAAATCCCAAGTGACCCCTTTTCCTAGTCCTGCACACATTTATTGTGTTGTATGACTGTATATTCTCTGTATTGGAGGTTGAATAAATAAATAAATTCTTGTTTGAAGGATTTTGACCACGCATTGTTTCAAAATGCTGGCGTTTGAGAACTTTCAATTGATGGCAGTGAGTTTAACTCTGAAAATACTGAATATATGTTGTTTACTGAAAGTGATAGCAAATATTAAGTTGACTTTCTTGGCTTTCAGCAGCTAGAAATTCTGATCGATTCAGCGCTGAATCACAGCATAACATCACTTTTTGTGTTTTGCTCTGTTCACCAGCCAATCCCTGCAGAGCTTGTTATCATCGAGGGGTGTCCACTCATAAGTGTGTTCCTCAAAGGGGAGAGAATGACAGGCAGAAAATGTAAAAATTTGAGGATTTTAGATTTTTTTATGGAAAAAAAACGACCCAGAGTTGGAGAGATTGACTGCCAAAGATGTAAGTGGACATACCAGGACAATTGATGACTTTCACCGGACCAAAGCCGTTTTTAATTGGTATCCCAGAGTAGTTTCTTTAAAAGAAATATGTAAAAGAAATTAGAGATTTAGCAAGTTTGGTCTTTGTAAGTCTGATGCACGCTGGGATGGATATGAGTTTTAATATCAGTACAGGTGGAGAGTTTTATTCCAATTTCTGCACACGTATGTTAAACTTAACAAAGGACTCTAGGAGGGTGGTTTGATTGAAAAAGAAAAAACACTCATACTGTTGCCAAACCACTGCTCTTCACGTTTTAAGTGCATGTATAAATCCATGCCTTACCTGGTCAGAAGTGATTGCTCGTTCTTGGTCAGGTCCTGAACTGGGTTGTTTCTTGAGCTCATGGTCTTCAGTGCACTGCAGGGAAGAGTTTTGGGGCGGACACAGGCATAATATTCAGCATCTTCCTTCTTACCATACTCACAGAGAGCCTGGTCCTCTTTCAACCGGACGCCACACTGAGATTCCTCCTTTTTGCTCCCATTGTAGAAATATCCTGTGAATATGATCTTATTATAGTTCTTCTCGCTGATTCTCTTGAGGATTCCAATAGCCTCAGAGGAGTGAATGAGCAGCACAGACACCTTTACATCACCAGCCCAGAACAGACGGAAACGCACATGGTAGGATCCATTGCGTAGGTCAGTGACTTCTCCTGATGCAGAGGCCTGGAGTTCAGGAGAGTGGATACGAGCCAAGATGAAGTCGCCTCCATACGTTTTCGGGATCCCCTTATAGTCCTTCATATTCACCAGCACAGTCAAGGTGTCCCCCACACAGTACTGGGCTCTGGGCTGCTCTAGGCTGACCGCACTGTGCTTGCCACTCGAAGACCTTTCGATAGAGGTGAAGTTTTCGGTTTCTAGGAGTTCATTCCATATGGAATGCCTTATGTCATCCGCAGACATCTCTCTGAACGGAATTTCTGTTGGCTTCTGAAGAAGAGAATTATAAAAACTAATGAAGAACTCAAAGGTTGCTGGAATTGACATACATCAAGTACTGTGGCCGGCCAACATCAAATTCATGATATTCTGAGCAACAGTGTTAGAGATGTAATTGGCTGTTTCCACAGCGGTCCAAATATGGTGCAATGATGCCGAACAGAGGAAGATTTGTGTTCTGATGTGATAAGTCTAAAATTATGCACAGCTTACATTGTGTAGCTTCGCGTTGGCAAGGTACAGAGGTTCCAGCAGTACCTATGGATCAAAGTTTATATAGTTAGTACTAGTTTATCTAGTTTAGTTTGTTGTCTCAAACTTCGCCCCCATTTACACCTGAGTTGTTATTCTGCTCGCACTCCACCCAGCCATTCTTGGGGGCAAACCTAAATCTACCTCCACAAAGGCACTTGAAAGGATGTGTTTAATTTGTTGTTTGGACGACCTTTCTGGAAGGAAGGAGGGAATACATTTCAATCCCTTTGCTGCCTAAACATAAATGTCTACATTTAGTTACACTGATGGGGGTTTATCTGAAAACCAGAGAATATGAGAATACCAGAGAATATCAGGAAAAACTTCTAACAGCAGCGAGTAAGAGAGAAGTTGTTGGTTGTGTCCTCTAAAAAATATAACTCAGTATAATAGTAGCAAAAATTAATGGGCGTCTGCGGTTCAATGAGGGGATAGAGGGTGGTTTGACCTTTTCCAGACTGCATGACCATGGCTAGTGGCCTCAGGGATAAAACTGTTCAGTGCATTTTAGAAGTTGACACAGGACATTTTATTCTATGTGCTATTGTTTCACACACTGCCTAACCTCCTTCTTTATGTCTTTTTCAGGAGATTCTTTAACTCCTTTACCCTGAGTCCATGGACCACACAAGCTCTGTCCCTCACTGTGCGGTCGCTGACTGCTGCTGTCCCGATCTACTTCTGCTCCTGATTTACACCCACACCTCGCTATATCCTGGAGCTACAGGCGCCACTGCTTGGATTTCTCATCAGATGTCTCACAAGATTCAAATCTAACTTTCCTTACGTTTCGGTGGCCAGCAGAGGATGGGCTCCCCCATGATACCTGCTCGTCCTTTGAATTTTTTTCCCCACTGTGGATTTTTTTTCACACCACTGTTCGAGGATTTTTGTCCCTACTCAGAATGTTTTTCCCCATCTGCTATTTTGAGTGTGCCCATTTTTTATCTGGAAAGCTTCTTTATGACAGTCCTTCTGTCAAAAGTGCAAAACAAATTGAATTTAATTTGATTAAACACAGCTGTACTAGCTAGCAGGGGCGCCGCAGGCAGGCTTTTTCAAGCTCACATGTTGGCACGGTCACTTCTATTAACTGGTTCTGGTCAATTACTTTTTCACATAGGGCCAGGTAGGTTTGGATAGCTTTTTCCCTCAATGAATGAAATCATCATTTAACTAGAGATTGTTTTTAAGGAAAAAAACAAATGTCTCCCCCCAGCCCAACACAGCTGCCCCTCATTGATGTTCACAGACATTTAGGAAGAAATTAGAAAAGTTAATAACCTCAAAATAGCAAAAAGCACACCTGCATGATCTGATGCAAATACGTGCAAATTTTCATGGAAATATATCAAACAGTTTCTGAGTTATGGTCTGGAAATGGTGGGAACGCGGACGCGCACAAGCACGCATAACCGGACAAAAATGATATGTCCCCCCTCCCTTCCAGGGGGAGACATGCTTAAACAAGTAATTTGAAGGAAAATGGCAAAAAGCACATCTACATGCCATGTTGAAAGCGTGTGCAATGTCTGAGGTAAATATATGGCTTAGTTTCTGAGATACAGCCCGGAAACAAACCCTAACCTCATTTTGAGACTAAGTTCGAAGTGTTACCATGGAAACAAAAACAATGAAGTAGGTAATTTGAAGGAAAATAGCAAAAGGCACATCTACGTCTGTCAAGCTCTTCAAGCTGTAGTTGTGAAACAGCACCCCCTATGGGTTCCGCCTTTATATATTCACACAGCACAGTTTCCTGTTTTTTCTTTTTCCTGTTTGAAGCATGCTCCACTGTTGTGAACAGCTCTCCTTTCTAGTGGGGAAATCTGGGCGAATATACGTCTGTAAGTCCTACTTTCATGATTGTTGTTTATGTGTTGATGAGACATGATTATTTGACCTTTGTCAGAGCCCACTGTGAATTATGTTTGCACTTAGGCTAAGCTGTTGTGAGCTAATGCTAAAGCCATCAGACAGCAATGCTGTGTCTTATTTTTCACCTAAGTGATTTTCATTTGTGCAAGTTATAAAGTAATGTGTGCTTTATTATTGGAATGTTTATTTTTGTTCATTTCAATTACAATTCATGGCATCTTAATACAGTTCACAGCAGTTCTGCGTAAATTTAATGCATTTCCTGTGCATCCCAATTAATGATTGCGTTACACTTCTAAAAGCTAAGCTATTTAATTAATTTGAGGACATATGTGTTCGTATGACTACTAGTGTATAAATGTTTAGCTGCTTAATTAATTGCATTGTCAATTCATATTCATTTCATAGATAAAAAAGTTAAAATATTTACAGTTAAAAACATATTGTAACCAATCATTTCATTCTGTGTACATGTCATTTCATTGCAGTTCTAAAACAAATAAAAAGAAGGAAAGTGAGAACAATTAAGACCAAAATAAGACTTTGCCTTCAAATTGAAAACACGTCTCCAACTGGTCTTATTTCTTACCACACTAGTTCTGCAAAAGGTGGCTCACGCACTGCAAGGGCAGAACAACATCCCATATTGATATTGTTTGCAATGTCTAAGGTTAATATCTTAATTAGTTTCTGAGATACAGCCTGAAAACGAATCATACCCCCATTTTGAGACCAAATTGTTACCCGCAGCTCCTGAAAGGAGGCAAAAGTCCCCCTTATATACAGATCACCCACTGATTTAATTCCTTGGGTTTTCCATTGTGTAAAAGCACCATCTAAAGTAGAAGTTTTGAAGGAGGGGTTATTTGCAGTTGGGAGGAGAAGGGACATATTCCTTAATTTGAGACTGAGCTTCAACTGCTTCCAGAAACGAATGGCATCATGTATGATGGGATTATGGTTGTAAATTGACTTAGTTAATGGTTTGGGGGACAGGATGACTGCCCCTATAGCAAAAGGAAAACAGTCTTACTTCTCCATTTTTAACCAATTTTTTTGTTGAGATGTTTCATCCAGCCAAAAAAGTAATGTTTTTGATATTTGTTGCCCAGTAGTAGGAGAGAAAATTGTGTAAAGCTAGTCCTCCACTTCTTTTAGATTTGCATAAATGATGTTTATGTATTGTATGGGTCTTATAGTCCCAAACAAAATTAGTAACAATAGAGTCGAGTTTCTTAAAAAATAATTTCGGAAGGTAGACAGGGAGAGTTTGAAATAAATATAGGAGCTGCGGGAGAAAGATCACTTTTATTGCATTTATTCTGCCGAGGAGAGAAATGGGCAATGTTTTCCAGAACTGAACTGAGGCTGCAAGTTTTGTGAATAATGGAGGAAAATTTTCTTTTAGCAGGCCACAGTATTTCCTTGTAATGTAGACTCCTAGGTATTTGAATTGGTCACTTACTATTCTAAATGGAAATTGTTGGAGCATGGTAATATCCGTCATATTTATGGGCATGAGTTCGCTTTTGTTCCAATTTATTCTATAACCTGAAAATGTACCGAAATGATTTATTGTGGACAGCAAATTTGGCAATACTAATTTGAGGGCTAGAAGTGTACAGTAATATATCATCTGCATAAAGCAAAATTGTATTTGTAGTATGTCGAGTTTTATAGCCATGTATGCCTGGTTGAGACCTAATGCTTTCAGCTAGTGGTTCTATGGCTAAAGCGGATAACAATGGTGACAGGGCACATCCCTGTCTGTTTCCTCTGAATAAAAAGAATTTTGGTGATAGGATTTGATTGGTTAGTGTTTATCTCGGCTGCAGTCGCATTACCGCACAGAGAGATGCTTAATAGAAATAAACTGCCTATAATGATTTTAACATTCTCTGATAATAAAACATACCATTATGTAATTAAAAAACTTATGAATTGGTAAGAGTATTTCAATTGTTCGATATTGCTTACCTTCATAATGAATGTTCATAACATTAGTAACAGTTGTAAACTTGTATTCAAAAATCAAATCAAAAGTGTTTGGATGGCTACAAAATAGAAACGGAAGTTTATGTATCTGGCATCTATCTATGAAGATTATGGAGGCAGTTTGCTTAGCATCATAAAAGAAACAAAGAAACACTCATTCGGATAATCTCCGTACACAGAAAAAGCACTATCTGCCCTCAGATTTGCAAAAATTTTCCAGCGAGCACGCTCACATTACATTTCTGTCCCTACCAATTGTCACATCAAACCTACACCCTTGCCCATAATGACTTATGTACAAACAGTAGGACTACTTATAGCCACTGTTCTCCCGACCTGGAGTTAATAACAGTTATCTGCGGACCTTTCTATCTTCCAAGAGAGCTAACTGTGGTCATCATTACAGCAGTTTACATTCCACCGAGTGCTAACGTTAGTATGGGTCTCACCCATTTGCACAATACTGCTAACAGGATACAGAGAGATTATCCTGACGGCGTTCATATCTTTGCAGGGGACTTTAATCCATGCCTTAAAACTGTCCTACCAAAATTCACACAGCATGTCCATACTCCACTAGGGGAGCCAACACACTGGATCGGGTTAGCTCCGACCTGAAACATACTTACCGGGCTGTCCCCCTCCCCCACCTCGGCATGTCTGACCATCCCTCACTAATCTTACTTCCAGCATACATTCCCCTCAGGAGGCGCACTAAGCCGATGATAGAGTGTATTAAAACCTGGCCGGAGGATGCACTTCCACAGCTGCAGGACTGCTTCACCCACACAGAGTGGAGTGTCCTTGAAAACCAGGGCCTCCAGGATTTCACAGACAGTGTACTGGCCTACATTAAGTTCTGTGTGGACAATGTTACAGTTTTTAAACACATCAGTGTTTACCCTAACCGGAAACCCTGCATGACACAAGAGGTCCAGGCACTCATCAGAGCATTCTGCCTTCAAGTCTGGGGACAAGGCCCTATACAGCGCTACCAGAGCAGACATGGGGAGAGGAAATAAAGCTGCCAAGGATGCCTACACAGCCAAGGTGGAGCAACACCTCTCAGATAAAAACTCACGCCAGGTATGGCAGGGACTAAAACAATCACAAACTACAACCCACCAGCGACTGCTAGTGCTGATGCATCACAAGCAGATGCTCTAAACCATTTCTTCGCTTGTTTTGAACTGATGATGCCCCACTCAGCGCCCTCACCACCACAGACTCCTGCCAAACCATCCATTGACTCCTCTCACCCACTAACCCTCCAGGGACACCAAGTCAGCCGCATGTTCAGGTCAGTGAACGTGAAGAAAGCTGCCGAACCTGATGGGGTGCCAGGTGTGGTAATCAAAACCTGTGCCAACCAGCTCTCACCAGTCTTCACCAAGATCTTCAACCTCTCCCTAACACACGCCTCTGTTCCAATCTGCTTACAGTCAGCCACAGTTATCCCTGTGCCCAAAACCTCCAATATCAGCAGTCTCAGTAACTACAGACCTATCGCACTAACATCAGTGGTTGCAAAGTGCTTTGAGAGACTGGTGTTACACAACATCATGGACTGCCTCCCTCCTGCCTTCGACCCCTACCAAATTGCATTTCGGACAAACAGATCTACCAATGATGCCACCTCCACTGCCCTTCACACTGCCCTAAGCCACCTAGAACGCCCAGGAACGTCCGTTAGGATGCTTTTTGTTGACTTCAGTTCGGCCTTTAACACCATCATCCCAGGCCTCCTGGTTGGGAAACTGGCTGCCATGGACTTTCCCCTTGCTAACTGCTCCTGGATAAAGGACTTCCTCACAAACCGCCCTCAGCAGGTACAAATTGGCACCCACTCTTCCTCCACCCTCACGCTCAGCACCGGATCTCCCCAAGGGTGTGTACTTAGTCCACTGCTGTACACCATCTACACCATAACTGTTTCCCCATGCATCCTTCCAATACCATCATCAAATTTGCTGATGATATCACCTTGGTGGGGCTCATTTCAGGAGGAGATGAGTCGGCCTACAGAGACGAGGTGCAGCAGCTGGTGGAGTGGGGTGCCAGGAACAACCTGTTCCTCAACACCAAAAAAACCAAGGAAGTGGTGATCAACTTCAGCAGGAACATCGTCGACCCCCCACCAATCTACACAAACGGAGTCTGCGTGGAGAGAGTCCCCCAATTCAAATTCCTGAGCACTTACATCTCAGAGGACCTCTCCTGGTCAGAAAATACTACAGCTGTGGTGAAAAAGGCCCAGCAGCGTCTCCATTTTTGAGAGTCCTCAGGAAAAAGGGACTATCCACGAGTTTCACCAGAGGCCCACGGGCGCTGCCATAACAGAATGCCCACTTCCGCTGTTCGGTTTTGTTTTTCCGGTAGCCTTGATGCCAATGACAGCAACAAACCGAGCCAGCGAGCCCAAACAACAAAAAAATGAGAAATAATGACATCAATAGGATGTTCATCATTTAACCACTCACCGCTGAACATAAGCATATATATCTTCGGCAATGAAAGCACAAAAACGTCTTTGTAAATATATTTAATTGTTCCGATGTTTGGATAACTGAAGGGAGCTTTGGTTTAATGAATAACGCTGCCTTCCACAGAATAGCTGCTGCATGACCACATGATTTCCCTAATCTGGCAACACATGAGCAGTCGACTGTCTCCACGACTCCACTTTCCCTCAACATTACCCACGCTTGAATGTTCAGCTTGACTGACGCTCTGGCTGGGCTCAACAGCTGCCTTCAGAAATATGAAGTCGATATGTTTCTTGAGCAGAACTTTACCTATTTTGTTACTATGTAGGTAATTATATGCCTCCTTGCTTTTATAATTTTGCAATTCTTCGCCATCAACGCCTTCGGAAAACACAAGGTAACTGGAGGCACTCCTTGAGTGCAAACCTCCGCCAAGGCAGCACAGTCGAAATCTTGCTGAGTGAACATGGCTTGTAAAAAATTTAAGGTTTATCACATAACTGAAGTACTTTTCTCATAGCCCAGGTCATGACATATTTTTGACATGATCCTATATTTCACTTTTCGAAAATCGCATTGGCTGACAGCATGGGGGGGAAGAAATCGCTTAGCGTTACGTCTTGCTGTTTCTACCAAGCCAAACTGAATACCGAGTGTAACGTTGGTTGAATTGCTATGGCTCAGCGCTGCAGGAGGCTCGTTAAGCGCCACTGACATAACTAAGTTCACGTTACTTAGCTAGGCAGCGTGCACGCAATACTTTTTCAAAACCATTATGTAACATTAGTTTGGTACCCAGCGAGCTAACATTAGCTAGCTACTCAGTTGACTGAATTTACCAAGCGTTGCTTATTCAGCCACGAATATCTGTGACTCAGAGACTGAGTTAGCAGAGCGATGTAGTTAGCGCAGTACTAACATACATTGGGCGCCAAGGGAAATTACATTTGCTTTCCATCAAATTGCGCAGTTCAGTTATGTGATAAACAGAATGAGAAAATTATGAAAGCCGTTGAGCAAATTTTAGGTTTGTTGCTTATTAATTAAACTCATTTCATAACTTTCATATGACACGCCCACTCTTGTAACATCTGTATAACTGCAACATAGGATTTTGCGATGGTTGCTGTGGTGGGCATATTGTTTGACCGATCGCCATCAAAATCCATCCTTGATGTAATAGCGACCCACCCACAAAATTTCAGAGATCCGTGCATTACTTTTAGAGTTGTCGTGTTCTCTAACAGACAGACAAACGGCAGCGATCACATATACCTCCTGCCAACTTCGTTTGGCGGAGGTTAATAATTAACTAGATGTAGCTAACATCGGGCCATTGTTTTATGTCATCTACCCCCTCCGTGAGAAGTGACGGGTGAGGCACTGTAACGGAATTGTCCTCGTAACTTTTTAGAACATCCGTACTGTGTATACACCTCCGTTTTGTTTCCATTTGTATTAACTAAAAGCTGGCTTTTTCAGCTATGCAACCCTAAACAGGCACATCAACCAGAAGAGACGAACCGAGAGCCGCTATGATTTATGGGTAACGTCACAAAGTCATGAAAAAGGTGGATAGAAGCAGCTGCTGGTTTCCTTCTACATCTCTGTCATCGAGAGCGCACTGGCATACTCTATCACAGTGTGGTATGCTGGCTGCATGGCAGCAGACAGGAAAAAGCTGCAGAGGGTGATTAAGGCAGCTGAAAGGACAATAGGCTGCCCACTGCCCTCCCTGGATTACTTTGCCAGCTCTCGATGCCTCTCCAGAGTAAAAAGGATCATCTCTGATCATCTCCACACTGGTCACCACCTGTTCAGCCTGATGCCCTCTGGTAGGAGGTACTGGAGCATCAGTTCTAGAACAAACAGACTCAGAAACAGTTTTCACCCACGGGCTGTCAGAATACAGAACATGAACCTGTAAAACTCATCTATGCCATGTGCAATACACTGTTCCTCTGTGCAATATAATACTGTATAATGATAATATTTACATTTATATCTATATTTATTTTTATATTCATATCCATATTTCTATTTACAATACACAAATATATTTATATTTCTCATATTTTATATTTTATATAATATTTTACTTTATCTTTTACACATGTGCAATTCCTACCTCAAATCTGCAATAAGTACCTCATCCAGTGCAATAACATACATATCTTTTTCTATCACTCTTATTTAAATTATTGTTGCCCTTGTTGTCATTTTTATATTTTAGTTTAGTCTATTTCTCGTTTTCCTATGCACCTTTGTAGTACCAGCTGTTTTAATTTTGTTGTATGGTTGCCTGCACAATAACAGTAAAGACTATTCTATTCTATTCTAACTTCATTGTGCTGCATTGTGATGTGCTTTTTGCCAACAGCTTTAACAGAATAATTTTGGTAGAACATACAAGTATTCCAGTCCTGGAACACGGAGATAACATTTCCAAGCCACCAAGAGCTTGTTATGCTAATTGGAGGCCTGTAGCCTAATGTCAGCTACTGTGGAATAAGTCTAAGCTAACAGTACTTAGAAAGCAGTGTCTAAACTTGATACATTTTATTACTTGCTTGTGTATGTTTATGTTTATTGCCTATTACATTGCCTATAAGGCGCAATCAAGTGAAGACCATATGCAATAATCAAACAGTAATACTTAGTAATGGAAACCCGTTGGGTAGGAGCGACACTGACAAGGGCAAAACTATGATGGCTCAATGACTGGGTCAGAGCATCTCTAAAACTGCAGCTCTCGTGGGGTGTCCCCAGTCTGCAGTAATCACTACCAATCAAAAGTGGTCCAAGGAGGGAAAACCAGTGAAATGGTGACAGGTTCATGGGAGACCAAGGCTCATTGATACGTGTAGGGAGCAAACGTTGGCCCGTGTAGTCCAATCCAACAGAGGAGCTACTTTATCTCAAATTGCTGAAAAAATTTTGTGCTGATTTCCAGAAAAAGGTGTCAGAACACACAGTGCATCCCAGTTTGTTGCCTATTGGTCCCACCATTATTCCAACAGGAAAAGACGTGCGATGTATTCAATGACGACTTCATTGCAGTGGGTCCTATACAACGTTGTATTTGAAACTGCGACATTCCCCCACTCTGTCTCTGATCATAATGTACCTTGCTTGGTAAAGAAATCAGGCACTCAGAGCTTTTCTTTGAGGCTATTTACAGAATTGATGTGTCTAATGCTTTTCACTCGATTGATCCTAAAAAGTCCACTGGGGTGGATCAGTTGGAACCTAGGCTTCTACTTTTTGCTGCACCATTTTTAGTTGATTGTTTACCTTATATTTTTAATCTGACTTTAGAAACAGGAAGCATCCCTAAAATTTGGAGGATGGCCTATGTGTTACCTTCACACAAAGGGGGTAATTCCAATGAGCTTAATAATTACAGGCCTATTTCTAAACTTCCTTGTCTAGCTAAAGTTTTAGAGAAGTTGGTAAATGATTAGGTGAGAATATTTTTCACACAACAATCTATTTTAAAATCTTATCAATCTGGTTTTAGAGCCGGGCATAGCACTGTGACAGCAGCTTCAAAGGTTCTGAATGATGTTGCTAGTGCTCTGGACAACAAGCAAGATTGTGCTGCTGTTTTTATTGATCTGTCTAAGGCCTTCGACAGTGTTAACCACCAGATCCTATTGAAGCGACTAGAATGTATTGGATTTGACCAAGAGTCTTGTAAATGATCTGCTAACTATCTTAGTGACAGAACACAATCTGTTGTGGCTGATGGATATCAGTCTAGTTTTAAGGGGGTTAAGAAAGGTGTGACATAAGGCTCCATTTTGGGACCTCATTTATTCATTGTTTTTATTAATGACATAGGTGAAAAGGCTACAAATAGCACAATTCATCTGTACGTGGATGATGCTGTCATCTACACTACAGCGCCCTCTGTTGCCCTGGCGGCTCACAACTTGTATATTGATTTCTGTGCAATACAGCAAACATTGATTGATCTGAAATTACTCTTAAACTTAGATAAAACTAAAAGTATGGTGTTTTCAAAAAAACTGACAAAACAGATCAGACATAAATATCCGTGCGCTTAATGGTACTCAGATTGAAAGAGTTTCTTCCTATAAGTATCTCCATTTCTGGCTTGACGATAAACTGTGTTTCAAAAAACATATTGAGGAACTAAGTCTTTGAAAGCTAAACTTGCGTTCTTTTATAGAAATAAGGCATGTATTCCACATAATTGTAGAAAGCAAATTGTTCAGTCAATCTTCTTACCAGTTATGGATTATGTCATCTATATGTATTCCCCTGCTTCTACTTTGAAACCTCTTGATGCTGTCTATCATTCTGCCCTGAGATTTATCACTGGGGATGGATTTAGAACACATCGCTGCAAACTATATGAGAATGTTGGGTGGCAGTCTTTGGCAAAAAGAGGGAACAGCACTGTCTTTTGTTTATTTATAATGCCCTTCTTGGTAAACTCCCCAGGTACCTAATATCTCTTATTAATCCCTAGTCATCCTCACATTCGACCAGGTCACAAGACTTTTTAGTTCTTGAAAGTCAGCATGTAAGGACTGAAATTGGCAAACTGGCTTTTAAATATTATGCCCCACACAAGTGGAATAATTTACAGAAGAACTTAAAATTAGAAACACTGATCCCTTTCAGTCAATTTAAGAGCCATTCTGTGAGAAAATGGCACTTTTTGAAGAAGTTGAGGAGTTGACCCCCCTGGAATTGAATGAAACTTGGCCCATTGGTAGACATGGGTGCCTCACGGGAAAATCCAAATTTTTAGGTCCATATCTCACTTTGCCTGCCGGTGGCACCACCTGGAAGCCACTAAAGTGGCTCAGTTTTGCTTTTGACACCACATTTTATATGAACTATCATGACTTAAGCGCACACAGTACCAACTATGTTATACTTTTATAATGACCTTCGACACTTCAAGTCTGGTTAGACATCAGTACCACATCAGCGCCAAGCTGGGTAACTACGTTATTGAGCCAGAATTATTTGAAAAATAACAATAAAAATTGAAAATGGAAATGGGAATAAAATAATATCCCAGACATATACCAATGTAGAATGCTTTATTATGTGTTTACTCACAAGAAGACTATCATTTTCAGTGAATAGTACCTTGGTATCTTGCTGGGTTAGTGAAATGGATGGTCGAAAAGATGGTCGAAATTGATTTTGGTGCATGTTTGCTGTATATTTTCTCAGTAACCCAGATATGTCCTGTGGCGGTAAATGCCATTTTTTGTGCTTTTGGAACTCTATTTTCAGGAATACCAAGCATTTCTTTGGTAGTTATCTACACTTTCAAGCTAGACAGAGCCAAATTTGAAGGAAAACTCAAAATGGACCATTTCATAGCAGATTGTGCCTGTGTTTAGGTGGCATTATTTTGTGTACCCAGCAAGATAGAGATCTGAAATTCTCTGGATACACAGTCCCTTTGGGGTACATTACAGGATTTGTAAAATCTCAATGGTAGTATTTTCAGTGTAGATGATATTCAACAACAAAAGTTGGAAAATTTCACCCCCAGGGGGCGCTGTAGGTTGGATGCAAATACTGGCTATTCCCAGCAATGTACCAAAGAAATTGTTTTTGAATTGCAATACACACAACTAGTTTTCTCTGAAAATGAAGGGTTTAGCTTGGCACTATGCTGGGTGGACAGCTGTCTGATCAAAGGTGGTGCTCTAAAGAGCTCAATTTCTACTGACCTAATATTCCATATTCCCAGAAATATAACACAATTCTGTCTTTTGACATATATAAAGTACATGCACAGTTATACATAAAATTTGTAATCTCTTTGGTATAAAGCTGGGTTGGTTGTAAATTGGAAAAGAATGCTGGTGGTGATTGTAGCATTGTGTCAACATTCAAGAATCTTACCAGTAGTCAGTACAGTGTACAGTTTAGTAGTGTTGGTGCGTTTTCAGAAAATAACAAATGCTTAGCATTTTTCCTTTGCTATTAGAATTAATGAGCAGGCTTCAGTGTTAATTCTAGGATTTCCCAAGGGCTGGTGCTTAGGTAAGAAAAAAGGACACAGCAGTTGTGTCCAGCGAGTGGTAGTCCTGAAAAAGACCACAGAGTTCGTAGTAAGCAACCAGCAGCCTGCCAAGATAAGGGCAGTTCATTTGTAGTGGTAACTTGCATGCTGTCATTCCTAACACCAGCCCATGATGTCTAGCCTACGGGATGCCTGCTGGATGGGAGGGCGGGGTTTCTTTTTCAGACTTCCCATTTTGGTGCGTACCAAGCCATGGGTGTTGATGCAACTATTGTGCCACATAGGCTGTAGCCAGCCATTGAATTCAGAGACAGACAAGCTCACTATCAACGGGCCGTAAACCGCCCTTTAGAGACCCAGGATCTAGTGTAGTAGGGCTTGCCTAGGGCTCAACTGGCTCCAAGGGTAACATCGACCCAGATCGAACGAAGAAGGCCTTGGATAGCTGCTCAGGGCCTAGGCCAAGGGGCACCTCTGGTGCGCACCACCAGGTGCCGCCAACCCACAGTCCAATTCCAAAAACAGACTGAGGGAAAGAGCAAGTCACATGCTGGGATGACGTCATTTCACTTTGGATAACATGAAAAGTATAAAACAGTTTTAACTTTAGTGCTAAACATTCTGTCTTCATGTACACGGTTGTGTGACAAAGATTCTTTTTCACAGTTCAAATCATGGACTGTTATTTTATACAAGTGTACGTATACTGTTGATGCATGTCCGTATACGTACATATGGTGGTACTCCTTCTACATTAGTTATTTTTTTGGCATTTTTTTTTTTTTAATTTTTGGACCGGTCATGTTTTATAACTTGCTGTACATTTCTGACTGGGCTGTACCTGTACTTGGTAATAATACCTGTATTGTGTGTTTGTAACGCTCACAATCACTACCAGTTTACAACCAATAGAGTTCATTGCCAAAGGGATTACAAATTTTATGTATGACTGTGCATGTACTTCATATATTTCAAAAGGCAGAACTTTGGTATAAGTCTGGGAATACGGAATATTAAGTCGGTAGAACATTAGCTCTTTAAAGTGCCACCTTTAGTCAGAAAGCTATCTAACCAGCATAGTACCAAACCAAACTCTTCATTTTCTCAGAAAACTACCTGTGTGCATCACAATTTAAAAAAAAAAAAAAAAATTCTTTGGTACATTGCTGGGGATAGCGAGTACTTGCATCCAGCATACTATCATCTACACTGAAAATACTACCATTGAGATTTTACTAATACTGTTATGTACCCTAAAGGGACTCTGTATCCAGAGAATTTTAGATTTGCCATCTTGCTAGGTAAACAAAATAATGCCACCTAAACACAGGCACAATCTGCTATGAAATGGTCCATTTTGAGTTTTCCTCCAACTTTGGCTTGAAAGTGTAGATACTACCAAAGAAATGCTCGATATTCCTGAACATCGAGTTCCAAAAGCACAAAAAATGGCATTTACCACCACAGTACATATCTGGGTTACTGAGAAAATATACTGCAAACAAGCACCAAAATCAATTTCGACCATCTTTCCGGCCATCCATTGCACTAACCCAGCAAGATACCAAGGTACTATTCACTGAAAATGATAGTCTTGTTGTGAGTAAACACATAATAAAGCATTCTACATTGGTATATGTCTGGGATATTATTTTATTTCCATTTTCATTTTCAATTTTTATTGTTATTTTTCAAATAATTCTGGCTCAATAACGTAGTTACCCAGCTTGGCGCTGATGTGGTACTGATGTCTAACCGGACTTGAAGTGTCAAAGGTCGTAATAAAAGTATACCATATTTGGTACTGTGTGCGCTTAAGTCATGATAGTTCATATAAAATGTGGTGTCAAAAGCAAAACTGAGCTACTTTAGTGGTTTCCAGGTGGCGCCACCGGCAGGCAAAGTGAGATACGGACCTAAAAATTTGGCCTTTTCCGTGAGACACCCGTATCTACCTATGTGCCAAGTTTCATTCAATTCCAGGGGGGTCAACTGCGCACCAGATGTCAATCTCTCATGGAATGGCTTTTGAGTCTTCTTTAGCTTTCCTGGAACAGTATGAATACCTGTGTTTTTCTTAAATTGACTTTTCCTATAAGGTGATGTCTTTTGGTCTGTCATTATATAGGTAACTAACTAAATGGCTTGTTTTTTTTTTTTTTTATTATGCTTTGTAATCAGGGCATCCTTGAAAAAGGGAGCATGCTCTCAATGGTCATCCCTGTCGAAATAAAGGATTGATGGTATGGGGCGACGTAGCCGCAGACTGAGTCAGGGTGCCCATGCTAACTCCTGTCCACCACTAAAAGTGCCTACCCTGGGCACATGAATATCAGAACTGCACCTCGGAACAATGAAAGAAGGTGGCCTGGTCTGATGAATTACATTTTCTTGTACATGTGGATGACTGAGTGTGTGTGCATTGTTTCCCTGGGGAAGAAGAGGCACCAGGATGCCTATGGGAAGAAGCCAAGCCCACAGAGGCAGTGTGATCTTTAAAGCAATGTTCTGCTGGGCAATCTTGGGTCCTGGCCTGGTAAAACCAGACTCTGCTACTTCGCTTCGCTTCGTACACAGAGTCTGGACACTCGTCATTGACAAATGTTTACTTCCTGGTGGGTGGTCGGTTGTCAGAAGTTTAAAATCATTGGTGTACTCGTAAACTAATCATAAACGTTTTGCGATGACGTATGTTATGCGCCAGCTCGGCCGCCTAGTACTTCCACTGTAAACAGAGTCCTTCATACCAGGAATGCAGCGAAAACAAACTGATCAGTACATTAAAGTTAATACTGTACCCATACATATGCCCATCTACCAAATTTTTGCCTTCACTCATTCACTTAAAAGAACCAAAGGTGCTCTGTCTGTTCTCCTTACAAGAAACAAACTGCTGAGCTATTGTTTTTCCTGCCGATACTGCTGCTATTAAAAAAAAAAAAAAATGTAAGAGACCCGAAACCAACGGCAGAATCGGTGAAAATAACGCATTATTTACATTAGGATGAAATCTGCGTTGACATGAGAACTGAACCGTTAACCATACTTGCGCTAACATCATACCCAGCTCACTATCTAACTTTATAGTGACATAGTTTGGCTCTAAGCGTTTGGCTGTCTCAGACAGCCATTTCATTCATGGATCATGACAACATAACACTGAGACAGCGAATAGGTCTTGTGACATGAACAAAATCACGGCTTTTAAAAAGTTCGCTGCTAATTTAAATTGTATGAAATTCGCAAGCAATATAACACTAGAAGCTACAAGCTAGCTGAGGTGGTTCGGCTGTCTCTCACAGAGATGAACAGGGTGCCTATTTCATGTTTCATGATGGATATTAAGTAGATATGACAACTTTTCTCGAAACCTGTAGGGAGTACCGCTACAACATAATTTCCATTCAAAAAAACGAACCAAACATTCATCTTGATGTGGCTACAAGTCGCTGATACCGGGGATTTTCTCCACGACAGAGCGAATGGCCTCCCATGTCTCTATGTCTGTGGCCATTGTTGATCTCGGAGACTACAATTTCAAACTCAGCGCAGCGGCGATGTCATGGCTCTTGGCCATGCCTTCTGTTCGTTGGTTGGTCCGGCGTGTTTTGTGCCGTGGTAAACGAGACAGAGCTCCGAGTGATCAGACTGAGTACTTAAGCGAAATGAAATTAAGCGGAAGTACGAAGGCTGGCGGAGTCAGGCTACTTGGGTCCTGCCATTTATGTGGATGTTACTTTGACATGTACCACCTTCCTAAACATTGTTGCAGACCAAGTACACCCCTTCATGGTAACGGTATTCCATAATGGCTGTGGCCACTTTCAGCAGAATAATGCCCCCTGCCACACAACAAACATGGTTCAGGAATGGTTTCAGGAACACGAGTTTAAGGTGTTGACATGGCTACCTAATTGCCTTGATCTCAATGCAATCCAGTGTCTGTGGAATGTGCTGGACAAAAAACCTGATCCATGGAGGCCCCTCTTAAAACTTACAGGACTTAAAGGATCTGCATCTAATGTCTTGGAGCCAGACACCACAGCACCGAATCAAGGGTCTAGTGGAGTCTATGCCTCAGCAGGTCAGGGCTGTTTTGGTGACAGAAGAGGGACCTACACAATATTAGGCAGGTCATTATGTAGTGGCTTATCGAGGAGAAATTCTGCTTCGCGTTCGGTAGAAACGCAGCTTTAGCCAATTGCTGATGGCGATACTGACAGGCGCCCCACTTACTTGAAGGTGAGAAACCAAATAAATATGTGTGGGATTTGGAAATAAAAGTGACCTGAAATAAATAAATAAATGCGGAATTTGGAAAGTCTCTTGAAATAAATAAAATATCTTTGAAAAATGTCCTTTTTAAAACAAAATCTTATTCATTCATTGAACTTTTAGTCTTTAAAATTGATGTAACATTTTGGAATAATTTTTTTTATTGCAGGATTCAATTCAAAGCCATATTTATTTATTTTACAGGCATATTACGTATTTATTTATTTAATATTGACTACAGTGGTGTTCTATACTCTGGAGAAGGGTTGTGACACTGCCGAGCTTTTACTGTATTTCTTAACGTGACCGCTCAGTATTCAAGCAATTATTCAAGAATATCAGCCTGTCATACCAGCAGAAATTTTCTTTGCCTATTTTTTGGGCCTCATTTTAAAGCCTATGTTGGCCAACCCCAATGAAGTGCCAATACTATTGAGTATCCATATTACATACCTATACAAACAGTAATCTTGCATTTTTCCAAAATTTAAGTCTCTCTTTGGAGTAAACAAAGGTATATTCCATGCATTTCGAACTGTGTGCTCACCAATAAGATGTAATCTTACCACGGTTACAAAATACTAAAATCAGAAAGAATGAGAGAGAATTTATATCTGCCGAGAACTATCGAGACAATATTCACAATGAATAAGGTATGGATTTTGCTACACTAACAAGCGGGCACTACGTTCTGGGGTCAATTTAATTCTATCCTGAGAACGCTCTCATTTTTTTCCATTTCAGTTTATAACAGTGCTCTTCCCATCATCCGCACTTTATCTGAGATCTACCGTTCAGTTATAGTGTTGAGAGCACTTGAATTTTTAAATTTCTTATTCCTATGTGGGGTTCCCTGAATCCTCCTTAGAGTCACTCTGCCCATCCACCCTCACACCAGTTTTAGTCCAGTTATAGTGAGCGGACAGAATTATAGTTCTGTATTTTGTAAGTAGACGCACATGTCCCCTTCTCTATGTCTACGTTGTCACTGGCATCAACACTTTTCTTAATAATTAGTTTCAGATAAGATTGTATATTGTGGCAATGTAATAGTAAATAAGTGAGACTGTTTTATGAATGAAACAGCCTCCAATTGGCTTCATCCCAGATAGACGTGTCTCAGTTAGGTGAGTGGGTATTTTAGGCCGCATTTTCTTTTTAGACACGTCCTAAATAGACGCATCCCAATTAATTGCGACTGTTTACATGCTTCTAAAGGGTAATGATCAGGGTGAAAGGTTCAGCTAATTTGTTTAATTGACACTTATGTAAAGCTTTTGAACCCTGGCACAACATTT
This sequence comes from Gymnothorax javanicus, assembly GCA_029692085.1. Taxonomy (NCBI): domain Eukaryota; kingdom Metazoa; phylum Chordata; class Actinopteri; order Anguilliformes; family Muraenidae; genus Gymnothorax; species Gymnothorax javanicus. The sequence goes on from CM056197.1 coordinate 15,428,759, forward strand.
ACAACCCCAATTCCGAAATAGTTGGGACGAGGTGTAAATTGTGAATAAAATCAAAATGCAATGACTTTCAGATCACATGAGCCAATATGTTATTTACAATTGAACATAGATAACATTTCAGATGTTGAAACTGAGACATTTTACATTTTTATCCACAAAATGAGCTTATTTCAAATTTTCTGGCTGCAACAGGTCTCAAAAAACTTGGAACACAGGCAAAAAAGGGCTGAGAAAACAATTCATATATAAGAGAATCAGCTGAACGAACATTTAGCAAGTAATTAAGTTAACTGGCATCAGGTGTGTAACATGATTGGCTATAAAAGGGATGTCGTAGAGAGGCTGAGTCTCTCAGAAGTAAAGATGGCCAGAGGCTCTCCAACCCGTGAAGGCTTGCGTAAAAAAGTTGTGGAATACTTTAAAAACAATGTTCCTCAACGTCAAATTGCAAAGGCTTTGAAGGTCTCATCATCGGCAGTGCATAACATCATCAAAAGATTCAGAGAAACTGGAAAAATCTCTGTGCATAAGGGACAAGGCCGAAGACCTTTACTGGATGCCCGTGATCTTCGGGCCCTCAGACGCCACTGCATCACTCACCGCATGATTCTGTCATTGACATTACTAAATGGGCCCAGGAATACTTCAAGAAACCACTGTCTGTAAACACAGTCCGCCGTGCCATCCACAGATGCCACCTAAAACTCTATCATGCAAAAAGTAAGCCATTATTGAGCATGATCCAGAAGTGCCGCTGTGTTCTGTGGGCCAAGGCTCATTTAAAATGGACTGTAGCAAAGCGGCAAAGTGTCCTATGGTCAGACGAGTCCAAATTTGAGATTCTTGTTGGAAATCATGGGCGTCGTGTCCTCTGGGCTAAAAAGGAGAAAGACCACCCCTCCTGTTATCAGCGTTCAGTTCAAAAGCCAGCATCTCTGACGGTATGGGGATGCATTAGTGCATATGGTGTGGGACACTTGCATGTTTTAAAAAGCACCATGAATGCTGAAAGGTATATAAAGGTTTTAGAGCGACATATGCTCCCCTCCAGATGACATTTATTCCAGGGAAGGCCTTATGTATTTCAGCAGGACAATGCAAAACCACACACTGCAGCTATTACAACAGCATAGCTTCGTAGTAGAAGAGTCCGTGTGCTGAACTGGCCCCTGCAGTCCTGATCTTTTACCGATTGAGAACATTTCGCGCATAATTAAACGAAAAGTCTGTCAAAGGAGACCCAAAACTCTCCAGCAGCTGGAAGCCTGTATTAAACAGGAGTGGGATCAAAGTCCAATGGCTAAACTCAAGAAACTTGTCTCCTTAATGCCCAGACGCCTCCACTCTGTGTTAAAAAGAAGAGGGGATGCTACACCATGGTAAACAGGCCCCTGTCCCAACCTTTTTGAGACCTGTAGAAGCCATCAAATTTGAAATGAGCCCATTTTGTGGATAAAATTGCAAAATTTCACAGTTTCAACATTTGCTATGTTATCTCTGTTCTCTTGTGAATAAAATACTGGCTGGTGTGATTTGAAAGTCATTACGTTTTGATTTTATTCACAATTTACACTTTATCACAACTATGTCGGAATTGGGGTTGTAATTTGGCCAGTGGGAGAGTTTATAATCTAGGCTCTGGGACCTATGCATCGTGTCTAACTGGGATGAATCTATCGGGGCATGTCTTACTGTTACACACCTATCTGGAATAAAACCTTTTGATTCAGACAAATTTTTCAAATGCTCAGTTGCATAACCCAAGGAAGCATCTCCGAACAAAACACAAAAGGAGAAATGAAAAGGTTATTACCATTGCTGTAGCCCAGTAGTGACTTTCAAAAAATAAACATATAAAGTCGAAAACAAAATTAGAGCTGGAAGCACTGTCATTATCATAAATTTGATTGTGCATCTTGCAGGTCCTTGAAAAAGACGTTGAATACCCTGTGGAGAAAATAAAAATACTTTTAAAAATTCCAAATCAATAAAAACTTTTTTATGTAGTGTATGACTTATTTACTCTTCGAATGGGTTGGTTCATAAGCCCAACCCAAAATTCAAACTGAAATCATAGCTCTCTAACCCCACAGAGCATCTTCTAAATGATCAGCTCTCGCCCTTAAAATAGTAACGCAACTTATTAGTGTCTCGTCTCCATGAAGCAGTCTGGTTCATTTCAGTTTGTTACACATTTGAACGGTTATTTTTGAATTCCCAGTGTCAATAGTTGTTACAAAGATGTACAAACTAGATGTTACAAAGACAACTAAAAGTATTTGGTAGAAACATAACTTAAGTCAATACTCTTTCTCCCTCTATCTTCCCACTCTGAACACAGGAGTGACTGGCCCTCGCTTCTTTTACACTATGCAGTTGCACCTCCAATCACACGCTGCCTATGCTGTCAGAGGACAAGGGCAGTCTCATGCACCTGGCCAACCAGGAGTGGCTGCTGGAGAGTGATGAGACTCACTTATTTTCACCAGCTTTATCCCCACTATCCCCAGTAAGGCTGAGAAATGTTGCTTTGCCCAAGCCGACCACTGGCAAATGCCGGTAATAATGTTGCTGGGATTCTAACTCCTGACCACTGGACTCCAAACAGATGTCTTTGCTGTGAGCCACTCAGAGGCCCCCATGTCTGTGTTTTTAAATTGAATGTTGCCCATTTATTTGAAGGACTAGCATTGACTATAATTACAGTCCTATACTTTGTTTTACAACACTTTTAGTATTGTGTAGCACTCTTGAGGTGTAGCTTGGTGAGTGAGTTCAGGCAGACAAATTGAGACATGTCCTCACACTCAAAAACGTTCCTCAAATCTGTGTCCACTCCACCCTTCCATAAGACAGCCAATTACTCTCCTTCTCCACCTTCGGTGAAAACTAACATTGCCTGCTTCTGCTGCGTTACTTTTATGCCTGCTGCTAGGTAACATCCCATCTGCACCTCAGCATCTAGGTGTGGGCTCTGAATATTACCCAGGAAAACGAGAGAAATACTGCTCCTCATTCCCCATATCTGTGTCCAATCCATCCCTCCATAAGGCAGGCAATTGCTCTACTACTCCAACTTTGCATGAAACTACAACTGCCTGCTGCAGGGCAGCAGCAAACTCTACTGTGACTAGCCCGTTTCCAGAAAAGCTTGGATGCTGTGTAAAATGTAAATAAAAACAGAATGCAATAATTTGCAAATCATTTAAGAGGGCTCTATGAGAGATTGACATTTAGTGTGCAGTTGACCCCCCTGGAGTTGAATGAAACTTCGGTAGATATGGGTGGTAAGCTGGTTTTCCATTCAGCCAACACCTTTTTTGCTCTACTAGCTAAACTCAGGCCAACACCCATCCTCACCACTGGCCCAGCTGATAACCTCACCTCATTGTATTTTTAGTCCATTCTGTCGTTGCGCTAGTGCTCTTTGCTTAAATTAGGTACTTATTCAGCCTGCATCTTCCGCTCTTTTGCCATGACTTTAGAGCCAGGTTCTGACAATGCAATATGAAAATACCACCCCAACTCCAAAAATGTTGGGACATTACATAAAATGTAAAGCAATTGCAGAACTCAATGAATATGAACAGAGCACAGACAAGATCACTCATGTTTTAACTTATCAACTTGAATGTTTTTTTGCAACATACATGCATTTCACATGAGATGCATGCAACATGTAAAAATAAATAAAATTAAAAGAATGAAGGGACAGGGGTAATTATACCACTGTGTAAGATTGCCTATTCTTTCAACAACACTCAGAGGTCATTTGAGAACTGAAGATGCTAATTGTTGCAGTTTTGCCGGTGAATTTTTTTTTTTTTCCCGATTCTGCCTTGATTTAATGGTTTCATGTGATGTTTCTCAAGAGACATCTCCGGTTTCATATATTGCACTGCATAATGGACCACTTGCCTTCAATGGGAGACAGCTCAGGCAGGCCAGTCTAGCACCCAGACTCTTTGACTCTGAAGCCATGCTGATGTTAAATGTGCTGACTTTGCCTTGGTGTTGTCTCCCTAAAATAGGCAGGGATGTCCCTGAGAAAGGTGGTGTCTCAATGGCAACAAATGCTGCTCTTAAATTCATGCTTCGGCACTGAAGTTTCCTTTGCAGATGAGCAAGTTACTCATGCTGTGGGCACTAACGCACCCCCATACCATAACAAATGCTGGCGTTTTTTAATATGCATTAAAAAACGCCAGCAGCCATACCACTATTCGATCTGCTCTTGCCGTGTGGCTGAAGCTAAGCAGGTGTGGGCTTGGTCAGTACTTGGATGGGAGACCACCGAGGAAAAACCAAGTTGCTGCTGGAAGAGGTGTTGGTGGCCAATAGGTGGCAATCTTCCCTCTGGCGGAATAATCCCCAATGCCCCAGTGCAGTGACAGGGACACTGTACTGAAGCAGCCGCCGTCTTTCGGATGAGACGTTAAACCGAGGTCCTGACTCACTGTGGTCATTAAAAATCCTATGACACTCTTCGATAAGAGTAGGGGGGTTCCCCGGTGTCATGGCTAAAGTCCCAACCTGGCTCTTTCGACCTGCCACCTAATCATCCCCTGATCCAGTTGGCTGTGCAAATTGCCCTCTCCCTCCCCACCTCAACCCCCAGGGCTCCCTTGAAAAAGAGATTTCAATCTCAACGGGACTTCCCTGGTTAAATAAATAAAATGCATTGGTGAGAATCTGGACGATCCTTTTCTTCTTTGGCCATGAAAAGACATTGTCCATTATTTGCATTCTGAGGGTTGTTCACTGACAAGCATTTACTATTGTTTTTTTCAGCCTTCCCCTTCTGGGATGAACTTTTCTGGATTTGTTGAATCTTTTGATAATATCATGCATTGTGGATTGTGAAATCCCCCAAATCCTTGTAGTTGCGCACTTAAAAATGTTGTTCTAAAACTATTGGCTCATGCAAACTGGTGAACTTCAAAACCATCTGTTTTTAAATGACTAAGCCTTTCATGGATGCTTATTTTATCTAATTCCATGCGATCAGCTCCAAACAAATGATTTTTTTTTTTTTTTAAACATTCCTCAATTTCTCCGCACTAACTTTTTTGGAGTGTTTTGCAAGCATCAAAATTGGAATACGCATGTATTTATAAAGATGAATAAAGCTGATGTTAAACCTTTACAAGAGTTTATTCTCATTGTATTCAATGAGATGTTGGTGAGAGAATTTGCAAATGATCAACCTCTGTTTTTATGAATACATAACTCACTACCCCAAATTTTTGGCATTGGGGGTTGTACAAAGTATATAGGGTATGACATTGAAGCAATGGTTAATATTAATTATGGAAATAAATTTTTTACCATGATGGCTGCTTAGAGGAGATGGATGAGAAGGTAATGTATGAGTTTCCTCTGTCCACCTCATAAAACAGGGCTCCTCTTGTGCATGTGCGTGCTGATGGGGTTCTCTGTAAAAGATGAGAATCTTCATGTAAGGACTTGGGCCAGTTCTCAGCACAAGGGAAATCAAAAAATTTATTGGAAAATTATTGCCGAGAGTATCAAGAGTCTGGCAGAGTCAATCAGCAGGCCTCAAAAAGCAGGTAAAAATCAAGGTCCAAAAAACAGGCAGCATGCATGACTAGAACAAGAGCAGGCAGACAAATCCAAATTAGTGGGAAAAATCAGATTCAAGGACAGGAAACATTTTTTCAGCTCAATAGGCAGACAATGTTTTAAAATACTGGCCAGGGGGACAAAGGTTGAACAGTGAGACAAACTGAGGACAGACAGAGTCCTAGAACAATGAGACACAGGTGAGTGGAGCAGCAGAAGCTAGTTAGCGGGGGCAGTTGCTCAGTTATAGATCAGTTAGATTAGAGGTGAGCAGAGATAATGACAGGACTGCCATAAGAGAAACTAATACAAAAAAAAAAAAAAAATTCATACTGACAGGCAAAAAACAGAGTCACTGAGTGAATCAGGTGGCTGTCCTTACACCAAAGAAAATACACTGAACAAAAATATAAAGGCAAAAGTTGACTCATTTTCAATATTCTGCATATTTCTGAGATTGGCTTAGTTGGGTTTATTTATGTGGCCAAGGTTGTGTGCCACTGGTCTGTGTGCATTTCAGTCACCTTCTCCATATCATTGTTAAGTTCATGCCCTTTGTCAAAACTGGCCTGTCAGACAGGTGGGGCCTGATCCAGAGCTACTGAAATCAGGTACGGTCAGCCCAGGCACATCCTGTACTCTGGTGAATATAAGGCCACCTCAAAAGTCCCTGCTCTGCCAATGTTCAAAATGGCATAGATGACTCGAGCCCTCAGGGAGCGTGCCATTGGCAGGCTCAATGCAGGAATGTTTCTCAGGGCTGTCACAAGGGCTCTTCATGTCCATATTTCAACGATAAGTCGCATTAGACACCTTTTTGAAGAATTAGGCACGACATGCATGATGACCACCTGTGACGACCTCCACCTAAGACCTCCATATCCAGACTCTCCATCTCTATGACCGTCTGAGACCAGCAACTGCCACTGTACATGAGGCAGTTGGTCCCCACGATTGACGCATTTTTGCCTAAACTGTGAAATATCATCTGCAGGAAGTTCATATCTCTGCCTGTTTTGCTCTTTGTGGATTGGACCTCACCTCAGCTCGACAATAAAATCGGTTCGACTGAGTGAATAGACATGTTTCATGGCCAATGGCACAATGGAGGACTGTTTTCTTTACAGAGGAGTCACGTTTCCAACGTCACAGAGTGGATGGATTGGAGATCGTTATGTAGACACCATTGTGGTGCACATGGTGTGGTGGAGTGCGATTTGATTTGCTCATCACCGGCAACAAAATATCACCAAATGAAGCAATTCTGAGACCATCAAGCTGGGCGCTTGGGTGATTTCATATGGAATGACCCAGATGGAATCTTGGGGTGGAGGGAGACGAAGGAACTGGAGGGCGTTGAGAGCGTGATGGAAGAATCATGGCGAATGAATACCTGAGAGGAACACCTGCGGGGAAAACAAAACACTGCACAACACACATTTGCAAAACATAGGGGGCAGTACAGGGTTGCCGTAACACGCCCAGCTAAACACCGTCTGCATAAACCCCATGAAATGATCAATTTACTGCGCACAAACAGCCGTATTTCTACAAATATATGCCACATATATAAATCGACTCTGGACTAAAAGAAAAGTCAATGGTAGGCCTACTCACCTATTTGAACGGCATTCGGCAAGCTTACCGTTGCACAAAATCCTTGACAATATCCGTAATATTCAACTCAACAATACTGTCTTGTGTAATGGAGAAAAAAAAAAGCCACTAGATGGCAGTATTGACAATTTCTTTTTGTTAAGCCCAGTCTGGAGCTAGGTTGGGCATGTCCTGGGCATGCCTCAGAGGGGGCTGGACAAGAGTATATAAGGAGAAAAATTGAGAGAGTGGAAGAGTAGTCGGAGAAATTGCAAGGAGAAATTGTGGAAGGATACATTTGACCAGACCTGTCACTCTTTTCAAGACCTGTGAAGCTTTTTGTGGATTTTTGCCTGTGTTGGAGCATTTTCCTGTCCCAGGACATTGCAACATAGCAGCCCATCTCAATTACCAAGGGACTGTAACTATCTTTTTTTTTATTTCAATCTTGGTCAGTAGGGTAGAGTGTAGATTAGTTCTAAGTGTTTGTTTAATTAAATCTGTTGAAGTTTAAGAATTTTGTCTGTCATCCCTTGCTGTCCGTGACGTCATAACAAATTGACGCCATAACAAATCGGGGCCATAACAAATTGGGGGCTCGTCCGGGATAGACCATTGTGCGAGTCATTTATTGAAAATCTAAAATTTCAAATAGTGAAATTGTTTTTTGAATTTTCCTAGATATATATTGGCAGATCAACAGCAAAGGATGATTTCTTGGCATCACCAACCATAGAGGTTTTGAAGTCTTTTAAAAAGACAGAACTGCTAGAAATATGCAGACAGTTAGAGCTGACTGATGTAAAACCAGCCATGCGAAAAGCAAGACTGGCTAGAGAGATTGTTGAATATTACATTGATGAAAATGTGTTTGCACCAGGAGATCTGGAACAGTTTCCAGTGGAAAATCCAAATGTAGAAATGGAACTTAAAAATGCTAGAGATAGAAAGGGAGGAAATAGAAAAACAAAGGCAGTTTGAGTTAGAAAAATTAGCAAGAGAAGAGAAAAAAGAGAGAGAAAGAGGAAAGAACAGAAAGAGAGAGACAGAGACAGACAGATTTCGATTTAGAAAAATTAGATAGAGAAGAAAGGCTCCAAATGGAGCTACTAAAAATCAAAATACAAGCTGAAAACAAATTTCGGGCTAGCCAGGAGGTAAAGCTGGTGCCTCCATTCTCAGAGAAGGAGGTTGATAAGTATTTCCAGTGCTTCGAGAAGGTAGCTAAGAGTTGTCAGTGGCTAAAGGAACACTGGCCTCTGATGTTGCAAACTGTCCTCAAGGGTAAAGCTCAACAAGCCTATTTGGCTTTGTCTGCAGATGATTCCTCTGATTATGAGGTTGTCAAAAAGGTTATTTTGACAGCTTATGAGTTGGTTCCAGAGGCTTACTGACAGAAATTCAGAGGTCTGAAGAAATCTGACAATCAGACTTATGTGGAATTTGCTAACGAGAAGAAGGTTTGCTTTGAGCGCTGGTGTACTTCTATGGAGGTCAAGGATGATTTCAACTCACTAAAAGAGATAGTGTTAGTTGAAGAATTCAAGAACTGTGTCAAGGATGATATTAAGACCTACCTTAATGAGAAGCAAGCACTGAATTTGCAATCAGCTGCCAAGTTTGCAGATGAATATGTTCTCACACATAAGTCCAAATTTCAGTCTAGCAGTAACAATAGATGGTCCCAATTTCAGAAGAAAGGTAACGGTGATACCCAAGATTCCTCACCCAAAGACAAAGACAAATCTGGTGATGGTGCTCAGAAATCCAGTCAAAGGTCTGATCAAAGTGTGAAAGCTGACAGTGACAAAAGTGGTCTAGTTTGCAATTATTGCAAGAAATCTGGTCATGTTACAACTAACTGTTGGTTCCTTAAAGCCAAGAAAGAAAAAGAAAAGGATACCAAACCCAATGCCTTTGTGAAGACAAGGTTAGAAACCCCTGTAGTAGATGACCGATCTGCTAAATTGCCTGCTCCTTGTGAGGCTAAGAAGCCTGATACTGCTGACTTTGTGAGGGAGGAATTTCTTCCATTTGTGTCAGAGGGATTTGTGGCTCTGAATGAGCATTCTCCTCCTGTCCCCATATATATCCTAAGGGATACCGGAGCTTCTCAGTCACTTTTGTTGATGGACTCCTTGGAGTTACGTGATGAGACCGCTTCAGGGGATTTCATACTTGTACAAGGTATTGAAGGGAGGACTGTATCTGTACCCCTGTGCTCTCTATTCTTGAAGTCAGATTTAGTTACAGGACAGGTAAAGGTGGGACTTATGTCAAGTCTACCTATCAAGGGTGTTTCTCTGTTGCTAGGCAATGACCTGGCTGGGGGCAATGTAGTTCCCCCTGTTCATCTTACTTCACAGCCGAGCACTGAAGATGGCGATGAAGACCCATCTCTGTATCCTTCCTGTGCAGTGACTCGTGCTATGGCCAAGAAGGCTCAAGAAGAAGATGATGTGGTGCCGTCCAGCACCTTGAATAGTCATGACTCAGGTGGTTTGCCTCATGACTGTGTTCAGCCTACTATGGTTTCTCTGTTTGAGGACTTATCAGACACTTTTATCAGTTCTCTATTCAGCCAGCCAGATGGGTCTGGTGATTCTGATGTGTCTGGAGACTTGTCTCTGTCCAGAAAGCGGTTGATTCAGGAGCAAACCAATGATCCTGAAATTTGTGTACTAAAGAAGAGAGCCCTTCCTGATGAAGAAATAGACACAGTTCCAGTTGGGTATTATCTCAAGGATGGATTGTTGATGCGGAAGTGGCGCCCTCCTGATATCCCTGCCAATGCAGATTGGGCAGTGGTCAAGCAAATTGTTGTTCCGAAGGTCTACAGGAATGAGATCTTAACAATGGCTCATAGTTTACCTTTAGGAGGTCATCTTGGTGTTAACAAGACTGTTGACAAGACCATGAAACACTTCTTCTGGCCTGGACTTCGGAAAGATGTTTCCAACTTTTGCAAAACCTGTCACACTTGTCAGGTAGTTGGAAAACACCAGTTAGACCCACCTGTAGCTCCATTGCAGCCTATCCCAGCATTTAGGGAGCCCTTCTCCAAGGTCATTGTTGATTGTATTGGTCCATTACCCAAGACTAGATCTGGAAATCAGTACTTGTTGACAATCATGTGTGCATCTACCAGATTCCCTGAAGCCATCCCTCTACGCAACATCAAGGCAACTGCAATTTCGAAGGCTTTGACAAAGTTCTTCACGTTGTTTGGCCTTCCCAGGGAAATTCAGTCATATCAAGGTAGTAATTTCACTTCCGGATTGTTTCAGCAGGTTGTGTATGAACTAGGTGCGAAGCAGATTCTTTCCAGTGCCTATCATCCAGAGAGTCAGGGTGCCTTAGAGCGGTTTCATTCCACTCTCAAGACAATGATGAGGACTTATTGTTATGACCATGAGAAAGACTGGGATGAAGGTGTTCATTTGCTGTTGTTTGCAGCTAGAGAAGCAGTGCAGGAGTCTATTGGATTCAGTCCGTTTGAGCTAGTGTTCGGCCATGAAGTGAGAGGACCTTTGTTATTGTTGAGTGAACAATGGCAAGAGAAAGAGCCGCATATCCGTCTGTTAGACTATGTTAGCAAGTTCAAGGAAAGACTGTGTGCAGCTTGTGACCTAGCCAAAGAGAACTTGAAATCAAGTCAGGGAAAAATGAAAACTTGGTATGATCATAAGGCTAGAAGCCGTGAGTTTAAACCAGGAGACAAGGTCCTTGTGTTGTTTCCCTTGCAGTCCAATCCATTGCAGGCTAGATTTCATGGTCCTTATGAAATTCTGACAAAACTCAATGATCTCAGTTACATTGTGAAGACTCCAGATAGGAGAAAGCCAAAACAGTTGTGTCACATTAACATGCTGAAGCCTTATCATGATAGGAGTGCTAGGGTTGCAGCTGTCACTTCAGATCCTCCTATGGCCGAGACTTGTGAAGATGAGGGGGAGTTTCAAGATGATGAACCTAGAATTAAAGCTGAAGTTCTTTCATGTAAATTGTCAAATTCTGAAGTGTTGCGAAATCTTGATGTAAAACTCCAGCACTTAGAACCCTCACAGAAAGATCAGTTTGAGAGGTTAATCAAGAAATATAAAGATCTATTTCCTGATGTTCCAAAGAGAGTTTCTATATCCTCTCATGATGTAGATGTTGGTGATGCCAAACCAATAAAACAGCATCCGTACCGGATGAATCCTGAAAAGAGAAAGATTGTTGAGAAAGAGGTTGGGTAAATGTTAGAACATGATATTATCAGACTCTCGAACTGCGATTGGAGTTCACCCTGTGTTCTAGTTCCAAAACCTGATGGAAGTACTAGATTCTGTACAGATTATCGCAAAGTCAATGCTGTAACTAGAACTGATGTGTTTCCAATACCTAGGATTGATGATTGTATCGATAGTGTAGGGCAAGCAAAGTTTCTGACCAAGATTGATTTATTGAAGGGTTATTGGTGTGTGCCTTTAACTGAGAGGGCCAAGAGCATCTCTGCTTTTTCCACACCATCTGGGTTATACCAATATGAAGTCCTACCCTTTGGCATGAAAAATGCCCCAGCCACGTTCCAAAGGATGATACAGTCTACAATCGCCGGATTGCCACACACGGGTGCGTACATCGACGACCTGATCACATGGAGTGACTCCTGGGAAGAACATCTGAAAGATGTAGAGATGTTGTTCCAGCGCTTGACCCAGGCTAACCTGACTGTTAACCTGAACAAGAGTGACTTTGGTTGTGCTACTGTCACGTATCTTGGCTACGTCATAGGCCAGGGTAAGGTGGCACCCATAAATGCTAAAGTCCAAGCCATCATGGACTTTCCAGTTCCTGACAACAAAAAAAAGCTTTTGCGCCGCTTCCTTGGAATGATCGGGTACTACCGCAAGTTCTGCAAGAACTTTGCTGAGATTGCTCTCAGTCTCACCAACCAACTGAAGAAAGGCGTAAAGTTCACTTGGGATGAAGCATGCCAAAGAGCCTTCGATCGCCTGAGTCTCTGCTCTGTCACTTCCCCGTGCTCAAATCTCCTGACTTCAAAAACCGTTCTCCATGGCGGTCGATGCTAGCGACCAAGCTTGTGGATCTGTGCTCCTACAGAGAAGTGACTCTGATGACATTGAGCATCCCGTGGCATACTTCTCCAGGAAGTTCAATCGCCACCAAAAGAACTATTCCACAATTGAGAAGGAGCTGTTGGCTCTGGTTCTATCCTTACAACACTTTGAGGTTTATGTTTGTACAGGGCAAAAGCCAATGATTGTATATACTGACCACAATCCGTTAATGTTTTTGAGTAAGATGAAAAACAAGAATCGGAGATTGTTGAATTGGAGTTTGATTTTACAGGAGTTTGACTTGGAAATTAAGCATGTAAAGGGTACTGACAATGTAATTGCTGATTGCTTATCCCGTGTTTGAGTATGTGTATATATATCACGTGTTTATTAGCATATTGTATTATATGTATATATACACAAGTGTCTACTTAACCATTTTTGTATTGAAAAGAAAAACTTTGCCTTCATGAGTCAAAATTTTTCCCTTTTGGAATTGAGGTGTAATGGGAAAAAAAAGCCACTAGATGGCAGTATTGACAATTTTTTTTGTTAAGCCCAGTCTGGAGCTAGGTTGGGCATGTCCTGGGCATGCCTCAGAGGGGGCTGGACAAGAGTATATAAGGAAAAAAAATTGAGAGAGTGGAAGAGTAGTTGGAGAAATTGCAAGGAGAAATTGTGGAAGGATACATTTGACCAGACCTGTCACTCTTTTCAAGACCTGTGAAGCTTTTTGTGGATTTTTGCCTGTGTTGGAGCATTTTCCTGTCCCAGGACATCGCAACATAGCAGCCCATCTCAATTACCAAGGGACTGTAACTATCTTTTTTTTTATTTCAATCTTGGTCAGTAGGGTAGAGTGTAGATTAGTTCTAAGTGTTTGTTTAATTAAATCTGTTGAAGTTTAAGAATTTTGTCTGTCATCCCTTGCTGTCCGTGACATCATAACAAATTGACGCCATAACAAATTGGGGCCATAACACTTGAAATTTATACAATAGCTGAATGTTATCATCATTTAGGTCAAACGTTAGCTTCGCCTATATCTAGCTTGATCTGTTACCTGTTGGCTGCATTGCTGCTTAAAGGGGACCTATTATGCCGATCTTTTAATACATATAAGTAATGTTTTAATGTTGGATGTCCATACTCAACCTCTGTAAAGTTTCTAGACATAAGACACAGGGGTTTTGCCTTAATCTGAGAACGCGATTTCCTGAATGTGATTTACATTCTGAACAGCTCGTCCCGGAATCTTCAAGAGATCTGGGCATAAGCTGACGTCAGGTTGTGCCGTCCAATTAGTACAGACCTAGCTAGAGCCAATCACAGCGCTGGACCTGCCCACCCCTGAAACTATTCTAGCAGGCACAAACAACTGCTGATCATATTACGCCTTAGTAGCGTCTACATTTCCAGCAATACAAACGAAGAAGAACCGTGGATCATTTGTGATGCAGTTTCATCAGTATGTCTCCCAAAGCTGCTCGTCTGTGTTTTTTTGGATGCGAAAAAAAGCACAACTATTTGATCTTCCAAAAGACGATGCCACCAGAAATCAGTGGGTAGCTTTTTTGTTTGCTGGCGGCAAACAGCCACACTCAAAGGGAACGTCAGCTGTTTTTGCTCGGCATTTCACCAAAGACAGCTTTGTCAATACAGGATAATTCGATGCTGGATATGCTTCTCAGCTGCTTCTCAATCCTGGAGCAGTTGCATCGATCAAGCGCTCAGAGCCACAAGCTGTAAGTGACGATATGAAAGCAAATAATGTAAGTGAAGCTAACGAGTTATGGATGGCTAGCAGGACCGCTAAGAATAGTTTGCACGAACAACTGGCCTCAAACGCAGGCTTTGTAAAATATCTGAAGATAAAGCCTGGATTGGTAGCAATTGTCTGCGACTCACAGACGCAGAAGCAATAAGTTTTACCATTTTGTGTTGCTTTACTGCATAAGCCTACGTAACGTGATAGCCTGTTGAATGTGGCTGTAGCACTGCGGCTAACATAGCTAAGTTACTATTGCTAATGTTTGTGTCCTAAATATGCAAGAGTAGTATCAGGGGACATTCAACAGAAGGAACGGCAGAGTGTTCAAAAATGAACGAGCATGCATTCATTTTGCGTTAAAAAATGAACAAGCATGCATTCATTTTTGACCTGACGGAATCCAAAAACGAACGCAGCTACCCTCTCTCACGTTACAAAATGAATCTGCTCTCCACTACGCAAAATTTACGCCAACATGCGTAAATATTTCCTCCTTACGAGAAAAAAACTAATTCCCCGTCTCCCATCCTGCAGAATTTAGAGGTATATTGTAAGGTACATGCCTATTAAACGACAATTTTCACGTCAACTAAAAAATCCTACCAAATCTCCAGTTTCAAGACTACATCTTAACCGATCGTCTATCTTCTGCTATACGCTTGCACTTTTCATCGAGTTCGATAAGATGCTTTAACACATTCCACACTCAAGACCGGAGATAAATTGTGATTCAATGGTACCGGGGTACGTTCAGTCAGCCAAAACATTCAAATGTTGCTGTGTGAATACTTCGTGGGGAACGCAGTGTCTATGTGTCCGAAAGTCTGACAGGGTTTTAATATAACTCCGTGTCCGACAGTCGGATGGTTTCAATATAACTCCGTGTCCGATAGTCGATTACTGTTTTTAATTTCTTCAAATCTACTGAATCTTTTAGATATTAAACGCTAATGTTTTGATAAGAGGGCTCAGTTCTTCAAGATGAGTACCGAGAATTTCAATCAATGTTTCTGTTTAAGGTCTGCTCAATAAAGTGGGTCGACACTGGTGCGGGACTTTGTGCATTTATGACGAATTTAGCGACTGTCGGACAGAGATCCTGAAATACTTTGTGCATTTATGACGAATTTAGGGACTGTCGGACAGAGATCCTGAAATACTCTGTGTATTTTTGAGTATTCCAGCAATTATTAGATGTACAAACTTAGCCATGTTTGTGTTCAACCTTCACAAAATGCAAATTGATAGCTACCGACTTTTCTTGGTCTTTTTATTCATCTGTATTCTTCCGTTGAAGATAGACAACAGTCTTTATTCGGTCTCTCTTTTGAAAATTAGTCAGATGGATCGAGCAGATTCACGCTTTATTTCCACACCAGAGATAAAATAGTGCTTGTAGTCAGTGAGCAAATCAATTCCATGACCATTGACATTGTGAATTAAATATTGCACGCATGATCAAGACTGTCTTGACATCGGAATATGTTTTTGTTCAGAGAACAGGAGTAGGTCACATATAATCCCATTCCTGAAGCGTCACCTAAATTGGCAAATGATCTTTAGCAGGCGGATTATACCCAGTATATGAAAAAAAACTAGCAATGACAATGAGAACAATTTCACTTTATATGGAAAAAAAACCTAACAATGACAATGAGAAGTATTTCACTTTAAGGAACTGAGAATTTAAAATAGGCCTGTACAAGCGTTTATATAATCCGTCATCCATATTCAGTCGTCGTTCACAAAAGAATATCCGCGCCCACAATCTAAAAGCTCACTTCACACATAGATGAACGCATCAGGCCTTGGGCAGGCATCAGAGAATGAATTCATCGGGGAATGAACGTATCAGAACATGAACGGAAGGGCGTTCATCACTGAACGCAGTGACCAGGTTTGCAGCCTCGAACGAATCCAAAAATGAACAGGCGTTCAAAAATGAATGCGTTCACTGTTCAGAATATTGACAAGCTCCCTAAACTTCATTTGATGCTAACTTTTTATACTTGTTTGTAATTTGGATGGTTGGTACAACTGTTCACGGTAACAGAACTTACTGTCTGTAAAACCTGTATTGCAGGGTAACGTTTGTCTCTATCGTTATGATGACTGCTCAGTTACTACCATATGTTAGTTCGCATTCCGTGCTACTTCAAATATGCTCCTGGTTAATTTATATGCAGTAAGTCAGATTGGTATGCTTGTGTTACTTTGGTTAGCATCAAGGTGATAGTTTCATCATGACGTTACCTGACCGTAGCAGCTACGGTTAATAATAAATAATAATAATAATAATAATAATAAGTTACATTTATATAGCGCCTTTCTCAAACCCAAGGCGCTTTATAAAGTGGACGGGAGAATACAACAGCAAACAAACAAAGAAAATACAAACAAGAAAAAAAAAGATAGGAAAAGATAGAGCTATTGGTTGGGTATGGAGGAGAAGTGATCATTAAACAGAAAGGTCTTGAGATGTGCTTTGAAGAAAGGAAGAGAGGGACGGTCACAAAGAGGTTGGGGGAGGAAGTTCCAGAGTTTGGGGGCCAAGGCACTGAAGGACCTGCCACCCAGGGTGGAGAGTCTGGTGCAGGGGATAGCTAGGAGATTTTGTTCAGAGGATCTAAGTGAGCGGGAAGGAGTGTAAGGGGTCAAAAGGTTGCGGATATAAGGCGGGGGGCAAGATTGTGGAGGGCTTTGAAGGTCAGTAGCAGTACTTTGTATTTAATCCGGGACAGAACTGGTAGCCAGTGAAGTTGATGAAGAATGGGGGTGATGTGTGCAGATCGTTTTGTGTGGGTGAGGAGCCTGGCTGCCGAGTTTTGAATGTATTGCAGTCTTTGAAGGGATTTAGTGGGGAGCCCAAGGAAAAGTGAGTAGCAGTAATCTAGACGGGACATAATGACGGAGTGAACCAAGGTCTGTGCATCACGAACAGAGAGGAAAGGTCAGAGACGGGCAATGTGACGGAGGTGAAGGAAGGTAGTCTTGGTGAGTGTTTTGATATGAGGGTTGAAGCTAAGGGTGGAGTCAAGTTGTATGCCCAGGTTTTTGACAACAGGAGTAGAGTGGACAATTGTGGGCTGTACCAGAAACACCAATAGCAGACAGACGGGAGATTAAAACATTGTGGTTGATGGTATCAAAAGCAGCGCTAAGGTCAAGGAGGATGAGAATGTTAAGTGAACCAGAGTCAGCAGGCAGGAGGAGGTTGTTAACTATGCGTAGAAGGGCAGTCTCTGTGCAGTGACATGAGCGGAAGCCAGATTGAAAGGGCTCATACAGGTCATGGTGGTTGAGAAAGGCGTGTAGTTGCAAGGCCACCACTCTTTCCAGTACCTTAGCCAGGAAGGGGAGGTTGGAGATAGGGCGGTAGTTTAGTAGAGATGTTGGGTTGGAATCTGGTTTTTTGAGAATGGGTGTAACTGCAGCAGTTTTAAGGGCAGCAGGCACAACACCAGAGTTGAGGCAGGTGTTTACAATAAATGTAATGGGGTCTGATAGTGTCGTGGCGCAAGCTTTAAGAAGAGGGGTGGGGGCAGGGTCAAGCTGACATAATGAGGAGTTGGACTTAGTGATGATGTCAGTGATGGTGAGGGAGTCAGTAGTGGTGAAATGGGAGAGCCGAGGGCCAGGAGAAGGAGAAGAAGAAGAGAGAGAGATAGCATTGGGGTTGGAACAGTGGTAGATTTGCTAATTTTGTTTTCAAAGAAGTGTAGGAAGGCCTGGCACTGCTCAGGGGTCTTGGGACAGGCAGTGACAGGGGGTTTGAGGAGTTTGTCCACAGTCCGAAATAGGGTTTTTGGCCTGGACATGGAGGAAGTTATGGGTGATGAGTAGTAGCTTGAGCGGGCAGCATTGAGGGCATCCCTATATGTCTGAATATGTTCGGTGTAGAGCATAGAGTGAATTGTAAGGCCAGTTTTCTTATATAGCCGTTCAAGACGGCGGCCAGTAGCCTTTTGTTGTCTAAGCTCAGGAGTGAACCAGGGGCAGGTGCGATTAGCTGGTACAAGCCTAGTCCTGACAGGGGCTAAGCTATCCAGCAGGCTGGTCAGGGTGCCATTGTACATGGCAACCAGGTTATCAGGGGATGAGAGCTCATCTAGGTCAAGCAGTGGCGAGGCCTGTATAGAGGCAGCAAGCATGCCGTGGTCAATAGACCTGATGTTACGCCCTGTAACAGTTGTTTTCTCAGAGGAGGGGGGAGGGGTGATCATATGAAAACTGCATTCAATGAGCTTATGGTCAGAGACACCAGAGATGGAGCCAGAGACAGAGATGTCATTTAGACCAGAAGAACAGAGCAGATCCAGAAGGTGGCCATGAGTGTGAGTGGGAAAGTCAACATGCTGTGTCCAACTAAAACAGTCCAGTACAGAGTTAAACTCCGAGGTGTACAAACAATTAGTACCCACATGAATGTTAAAATCCCCTAACATAATCATAGCAGGACAGAGAGATGAAATAACAGTGAGAAGTTCATTCAGTTCAGACAGAAAATTTGCAGATGGTTTGGGCGGCCGGTAGATTAATAATGGTAAAAGGGGCAGGGTAGAGACAACTTTTAGAGCAATGTATTCAAAGGATGTCACTTCAAATGGCCTAAATTCTTTGACAGTAAGATCTGAGCGGTACACTACAGCCAACCCGCCCCCTCTCCCGACAGATCTGGGTTTGGATAGGTAGCAATAGCCAGGGGGGGTCAGCATGTTTAAATGAATACAATCACCGAGTTGTTGCCAAGTCACATTTTTTGTCAAGGATGACATCGCTTATTAGGGCCGTTTTATCCGTGATTGAGCGGGCATTTAGGTGGGCAATGTTAAAGTTCCGACGTGACGACGAGGCAGGAGCAGGCAGCCTGGGGGGGCGACGAAGGTTGTCAAAGTTAATTCCTCTGTTTTTTAGCTGGGGTCGTCGACAACGGTCGGGCGTGTATAGAGTAGGAATTTGGGCATTATGTCCGTAGATGAGAGTCAGTCCTCTTTTGGAACGATGAGTATAACGTGGACGACGAGCAATTCCAAGCGAGCAGCAGAGGTTATACAGTGTCGGGTCCAGGGGGGCGTGGCAGCAAAAAAGTTTGAGATCAGCGGGGGTGTAAGAAAGCTCCATTGCCATATGATAAAAAGCACACAGGCACGGCAGAAGACGAGCTGAAAGGATTTTAATCCAGCTGCCAGCGGAGACCATGATAGGCAACCAACACAGTAAAGTTGTCACAAGCGACACAGCAACACCACGCTAATGCTACATGTTAGCCAACCAGGCTCACAACACAACCCAGCTCGAAATGTAATCAGCGCAGTTTAGTACGCCAACCACAGAAAAAACCGGGGACAACAATGAGGCAAGAGGGTAGAGACGCACTCACCACTGAAGTAGTCACTGTGAGGGGAGAGGAAGAGAGCTCATGCAGGGGAAGAGCAGGTGTGCCGGGCAGTAGCAAACAGAACTGGCGGAGCAAATTTGTAGCAAAGTTTGTAGCAATAATCCACGGATCGACACAAAGCACAGCAACAATGCTCCAGTGACAGGACAGGAAGTTCAGCAGACACCGGGACGGGATGCGGTAATCCACTAGGTAAATAGACAGAAAGGAGTCCAAGGGATAACAAGGAGTCCAGCGATAACAAGGAAGGAGAGGCACCGGTGAGTAGCGGCAGACACACACGCACAGCGTTCACTCAACAGGAAAAGGAGCAGCATGTGGAACTCAACTCTTGGTTCAACTCAGTTGAAGCTAATCAGAGAGGTGTTGTGCGTGTCTGAAAAGTTGGGCTGCTAAGGCTGCAGTTACACCAGACGTAGGCTTTACGGAGCTTAGGGTAAGCGTTTGGGTTTGTTTACTGCTGCTGTGAAATGATCGTTTTATTTATCCATGACTGGTCAGCTGGGTACTTTGCCGTGGTGTGGGTTTAGCTCTCTGATCCTACCGCGGTGAAAGCAATCGCGAAATGCACTATAAAGTGTCTGGTATAACAAACGATTTCTCTGCATTGTCGTGGCGGAATTTCATTCACCTTTGAAAATTGTTCCAGCGAATAAAAAGCCGAAAAAAATGAGATCGGTTACGGATATTTTTTTCAGTAGAAGTTATCGATTCGCTTGCTCCACATAAGCAACGCTTACACTGTGTGTTTTTGCTATGAACTCATTTAGTAACTTGGTGTCAGAATTGCATTTTGTTTTGGTGGAAATGGTTAACAGGAGCTTTTAGCAAAGTTTCCTCCAAATAGCTAAGTAGGTGTATAACATGACTATATAACAGTACAGCTAGAATCACATGCATGCAAGGCGAGACAGTACAAGCAAAACACTAAAATTTCAACTTGCCATTCATTGAAATCCTGCTGTAAACGTTGCTGCAACACTTCAGTTGCTTCCTTCTCCCGTTCGGCATTGGATTCAGGATCAAACAAGTACGGTCACAGAGCAATACATGCCGCGAAGAGCTGTCCTGAAATACCTGCCATCTTGGTTTCCTGGTTTTTCGGGTCTGCACCCTCTCCCGGATTTGAAGCGGCCAGGCGGCCAATCAGAGCAGCGCCTCATTAGCATAGCCTCCCCGCCCATTTCAAAACAGCTCATGTTTCAGGCTGGCACAGACGGGGTGAAAGAGGTCTCACTAGGCCTGGATATGCGTGGCTTATTTTGTAACTGAATTCCAAATGTTATTTTAAGGACCCATTGGACATATTTTAAACAACTGAATACAGCATAATAGGGGACCTTTAAGTACATGTAAATGGCCCATGCACCGGGAACGCCAGGCTCTATCTCGGGCTTGGTTCGTGCAATGAAGGTGGTTTAGGGCTCGTTGGAAACGTCAGAGCCATCCAGGGCCAGGTCATGGGGGTAACAGACAGAGTAGAGAGGCCCAGGCGCCCCCCTCCCCAGCCACTTCCTCCAACTCTACCTGGGGGACCCCAAGCCGTTCCCAGGCTAGCCGGGAGAAATAATCCCTCCAGCGTGTCCTGGGTCTGCCTCGGGGCCTCCTCCCAGTTGGACATGCCTGGAAAACCTCTGAAGGGAGGTGTCCAGGAGGCATCCAGACTAGATGCCCGAACCACCTCAACTGACTCCTCTCGACGCGGAGGAGCAGAGGTTCTACTCTGAGCCGCTCCTGGATGTCCAAGCTCCTCACCCTATCTCTAAGGGTCAGCCCAGCCACCCTACGGAAAAAGCTCATTTCGGCTGCTTGTATTTGCAATCTTATTCTTTCGATCACTACCCAAAGCTCGTGACCATAGGTGAAGGTTGGAACGAAGATCGACCAGTAAATCGAGAGCTTTGCTTTTATGCTCAGCTCCTTCTTCACCACAACGGACTGGTGCAACACCCGCTTCACTGCAGATGCTGCAGCGATCCATCTCTCAATCACACGCTCTGTCCTACCCTCACTCATGAACAAGACCCCGAGATACTTGAACTCCTCCACTTGGGGTAACAACTGACCCCCCACCTGAAGGGTACAATCCACCTTTTTCCGGGAGAGAACCACGGCCTCAGATTTGGAGGTGCTGATCCTCATTCCGACCGCTTCACACTCAGCTGTGAAACGCTCCAGTCTGCATTGGAGGTCACAGCATGATGAAGCCAACAGGACCACATCATCTGCAAACAGCAGAGATGAAATCCTGAGGCCACTAAACTGGACACCCTCCAAACCTCGGCTGCGCCTTGATATCTTGTCCATGACAATCATGAACAGAATAGGTGACAAGGCACATCCTTGGCGGAGTTCAACACCAACTGGAAACAAGTCTGACTTAGTGCCGAGAATGCGGACACAACTCCGGCTTTGGTTGTACAAGGATCGAATGGCTCGAATTAACGACTGTGGAGCCCCATATTCCCGCAGCACCCCCCACAGGATACCTCGTGGGACACGGTCATAAGCCTTCCACAAAACACATGTAGACTGGATAGGAAAACTCCCATGACCCCTCCAGTATCCGTGCGAGGGCAAAAAGTTGGTCCACTGTTCCACGGCTGGAACGGAACCTGCATTGCTCCTCCTGAATCCGAGGTTCAACAATTGAGCGGAGCCTCCTTTCCAGCACCCTGACATAGACATTTCCTGGGAGGCTGAGCAGTGTGATGCCCCTATAGTTGGAACACACCCTCCGGTCCCCTTTTTTAAAAATGGGAACCACCACCCCAGTCTGCCAGTCCATGGGTACTGTACCCGACATCCACGCGATGCTGAGCAGGCGTGCCAACCATGACAGCCCACCAACATCCAGGGCCTTCAGCATCTCATGACAAATCTCATCCATCCCTGGTGACTTGCCACTGGGGAGCTTTTCGACCACCTCAGTGACTTCCACCAGGGAAATGGGCGACGACTCGCCCGAGTCCTCCGTCCCTGCCTCTTCAATGGAGCCCATAGGATCAAATGGCCACTCGCAAAAGTCTTACTGACAGCATCACAAGCCGATCACAGAGAGGAAAATACATTGCGAGCAAGCAGAATGCTCAGGAGCTGACATCCTTTGAAGCAGTGCCTCGGATAAAAACATGCACGGAGACTAGAAGATTGAGTTTCGACATAACATAGACACGTTAGGCTAACAATAGTCAGCGCAGATTTACCCTGAAACTGTTTTTTAAATTTCAAAACATTCACGGTAAGAAAATTGTTTGCTGATCTCTGTAGAATGTAAAGTGTATGTCTGTTGTTCTTTGAGTGTGGTCTCGATTTAAAATGCCATGGCTTATATTGTTGGATTCTGTGGACTTTTCTCTTTCATTTGATTCATCGTTTGTATGCCTTCCATAAATTCAGTAGAAACACAAGCGACTGAGCGCTGATATTATTATTATTATTATTATAATATCCCGCTCGACTTAAGTTGAGAAGGGCGTATTATGTTATAGCACACGCCGTCCGTCTGTCCGTCCGTCCATCTGTCTGTTAACAATTTTTGTTTCCGTCAATTTCAAGGAGAACGACTTGTCTGACGGAATTGATTTTTGCACTGTGGATTGGGGTTGACTAGAGGAAGGTTGCTTTCGAAAATGGGCGCACTCCAATATTCAATATGGCTGCCACGGTTGCCATCTGGAATTTTGTTTCCGTTAATTTCGAGAACGACTTGTCCGACGGAATTGATTTTCTCACTGTGGATTGGGGTTGACTAGAGGAAGGTTGCTTTCGAAAATAGACGCGCTCCAATATTCAATATGGCCGCCGTTTCCCTCAATTTCGAGGAGAATGACTTGTCTGACAGCATTGATTTTCGCACTGTGGATTGGGGTTGACGAGGAAGTAGAACAACTTGTCCGATGGAATTGATTTTCCCACTGTGCATTGGGGTTAGCTAGAGGAATGTGCGGGTGTATATGCTCCGCCTCAGCGAGCTCTTGTTTTATCTTGTTTTGCTACCTGCTTTGTTACTTGCTTGGTGCTTGAATTGTGTTCAGTTGAGATAAAAATGTTCAACATGAACTTTTTGCCAAATTTCTTCCCGTAAAGTGGGTATTCCGCATGATGATGTTGGTATCAGGAAACATGTATTGATAATGCTTAAGAATCACCCCCAGCACTGGGGGCGTTCAGGTTTAAGAGGTTAATGTTACTCAGGTCTGGCTCAGAGGTCGACCATATGAGAATGGGCAGCCTTTCGAAGACGATTGGCTTTTGATGGCGAGGAGGAGTGCATGTTGGCGTGTTGTTTGGTTGTCTTTTACTTGAGGATTTTACATTTTTTGAGCAAATGGAGAGTGATGAAGGGGGTAAAAAGAAAAGGAAAAAAGGAAGTGAAAATGAAAATGATGAAGGGCCATTTGTTGTAGGGATGAAAGTGGTGGGTGATAGGTGGAAGAACAATAAACAGTAGTGTAGTCAGTGATAATCATTTTGTCGGGAAATTTGTCAAAAATAACATCGGGGACTTTAAAGGATTTTAGGATGTGTAGAAGTGGAATTGTGAGAATTGAATGTAGGACTAAGAAACAGAGGGAAAAACACTTAAAATAAAAGAATTTCAAATGTATGTTTTTAAATGAATCATCAACCAACTAAGAAGGGTGTTCTTGGAGGTGTCCCTTATTCTGTTAAAGTTATTTCTTTTTTGGAGGTAGAGGGAGTTTGTGCAGCTCGGTGCATGAAAAGTTATTGGGACGAGGCAGAGCAAGACAACATGGCGGTAATGCTGGAGTTCAAAAAAGATTTCCCAGACAGAGTATTTTTGGACTACGTGAGCTATAGGGTGGAGGCTTATAAGAGGCCACTACGATGCTTCTGGTGCCGAGAATACGGTCATGTTGCCGCAGTGTTTAGGGGGGAAACATTGAGGTGTGAACGATGTGGTAAAACTGGGTGCACAAAAACTGAAAGTAAGCTATCAAAAGAGCAAGTGGTTTGTTTTCATTGCAGAAGGAATTACGAAGCTGGAGCTAAGCAGTGTGACTGGAGAAAATTAGAAAGTGAGGTGGAATGGGTGTGGACGCAAAACAAGATGTCATATGCGGAGGCTACAGAGAAGGTGAAGGCAGAAATGGGTATTGTCAGCAAAGATCTGCGTACTGCAGAGACGGGGATAAAAGAACCAAGACCTGACACTGAATGTATTAGTGTTGATAAAAGGAGATTTTTGGCTTTCATTTCTTTGGTCATTTATTATGCAAAAGAAATAGAGTCGAAGACGGAAAGGATTAGGATGGTGGTCCATGCAGGGAGGGAATTTCTTGGAATTTCGGAAGTGAAGGGAGAAGAAATTCAAGAAATTTTAGCAAAAAAAAGTTTGGCAAGAGCCGAATGCAAATTAATTACAATTCAATTAAATTCAAACAACTTTATTTATCCCAAATAGGGCAATTCAGTTTGCAGTCTCCAGTCAAATAACACACACCCACACACACACAAAAAAAAAGACAACATGTATCAACCAAACAATTAATTCTGTCAGTGATAACAAATTAGTGTCGAGATAGCAGCAATATCCAGTCCCATATGAACCATAGTGCAATAAATCACACAAGAATAAATAAAGAGAATGATAATAAATACATTTTATGCATTACACATTATGGCTGGGTTTACAATGCCTGGTCTGTGTCTAATTGCTGCTATCAGCAGCATTTGACAGCTTGATAGCTGAAGGAATAAAAGAACTGGCGTAATTAGTTGCGTACAGTTTCCGTTATGTTCCGAGGAAGATGGATGCTAAGGAAAAAGGAGGGAGTTTAGTTGAAAAATAGAGCTGCGGATTAGGGGCTAAGTTTCTTTGTTTCTTTTTTTAAGCTGTATAAAAATTTAGATATTGTCCCTGGAAGATGTAGCAGCACGTTATCTCCAAAAGATGGCGGTAATGCAACGTCACGGATGCCAACCACCGTAAAACACCAAAGAAGAAGAAGGAGAAGAATGTTACCCTGGCAATTTATAATGAAGACTAACTACAAACATCCACAATGTAAAAAAAAAATTACAACTATACGGGCAAATTGCAATTTCTCTCGCTGTCATAGTGTGCGTGCGTGTGTGTGTGTGTGTGTGTGTGTGTGTGTGTATAAAATACTCTCAGAGCAAACATGGCTGGACAGAAGACGACCAAGCAACAAGTCAAGGTCAAGTACAAGAACATTTTGCAGGCTGGTAAGTGCCTTGATTGCTGATAACGATGCAGACAGGAGGGATATAAATTACTCAGAAGCAGCCTGTTCACATATTTTATTGTCTGTTTTGATTTTTAGCTGTTAGGAAAAAGTGATCAGTGGTGGAATGTAACGAAGTACAAATACTTTGTTATTGTACTAAAGTACGTTTTTCACATATCTGTACTTTACTTAAGTAAAAATTATAGAGCATACTTTTGACTTTTACTCCATTACATTTTGCAGCTATTATCTGTACTTTCTACTCCACTACATTTCTAAAAATGCACCTCGTTACATTTAAAGGAGGACTATACAGAACTACCCGTTTTGACTTAATCTTATAGTAAATAACTCCAACATAATATCCACGGTCGATTTTTTAGTCCATACATACCCCCTGTTCTTTTAAATGACCATTAATTAGCTGGAATTGCTGTTTCCAGGAGGCCGCCATTAACGCCACAAGTGGCATGAGAAGTTGCGAGATCATAACGTCACTGTGGCTGCCACATGCATTCATGTGCATGAAAAAATTAAAGATATCTAAATAAATTAAACTACCAATCAATTTTAAATTGTTCATTGAGCGAATCAGCTGTTTGATTGCAAATTGAGCAAAGTAAATGGGAAGGGGCCGAAAGTAATTGTCGAGTAGAGGAGGATGATTTTGAAGACCTTAACTTTGCTTAGTTCAGCACGCAATCTGTCTGAATGTGTTTGCTTGATTATTACATTTGGCCGTTGTGTGCAAATCTTGTTCAATTATTAAATAAAAAATGTTAAAAACTTGCGGCACAGATTTGCCTGAACATGCTTGCCCAGTCTTCGGTGCATTTGTCCATTGCTTGCAATGCGAAAATAATTTCTCTCTCACATTCACGTTTGATGTGCTTCACACAATGTTTTCTACTTCGCGTATATTTTTCGTCGCCAGGGCCATCTTAACATGATTTTATTTTTAAGAAATCTTTTTTAATACGTTAAAGTTTTCCGACGAGAGGTGGAATTCAGAGGTCTGCTATTTATTCAGATTACTGACATTATTTCAATGTAACACAATAGCCTGGTTCGGTTTGTCTGCTTCTCATTATCTCTTCTAAATCATTATTGGCTAGATTTTGGTTTTGATTGGTCGGTTGGCTGAATAAATGGCTTGATTACAAGTTAGGCAAAGTACACGGGAATTGATTTAAGGTGAGCTAATTATGCCAAGGCGATGGAGGCTGTCCAACCTCACTGGTAATAAGCAGACTTCAAATGGCACTTTTCTGGAATATCTCGGTCATTCAACAATCACAATGCAGGACCGCAAGACAATGGACATTCATGGCGCTGGCAGCCGCACCGACGTCACGATTAGGGGCGCCCCAAGCGGATATTTTCAAAATCGAGGCTGAATTTTCGTCTGCTGTGGTGATAATGGCGCGGTCCACTAGTTTTGTAAAATCGCTCATAAAAATTAAAGAAATCGCAAAATAAAGAAAAAAAAAAGTCGTAGGAGCTTTTTTCATGATATATTGAAATAATATAACCCACTTTTCCCAGCTATGATAGTCCTCCTTTTAAAGATCACTCGCCAAAATGTTCTCTTCACAAAACAAATTGCATTGCGTTGCTGCCTCGGAAGTTTAAACCAACCAGGTAGTGCTGTCCCGGCCTCCAATGAGGGCAGAGCGCGCCTATGGAAGCGGCAGTCGCATTCGAACAAAACCAGATTCACCAAACATGGATCCCGAGACTGAGCCGCCTGAATAGGGTATTTGCAAGAACCGCGTTGCCTCTGACAACCTCAATACCTCTGCCAAACATTCAATAGTGTGGGTCCACACATATAGCGGGAAACAGTGAGAACGCACAGAAAACATCACGTTTTTGGAGTTAAAATACTGGACTTTACTCATCAAATATGATCAGACCAGGAGGGTAAGAAACAACTATGATATCTCAGGAGTGAACACGGTGATTTTCTGCGCACCCATGCCAGAAGTTCAGTAATTTACTGAAATTCAGTAATTTTCTTTTCAGATTTTATACGTTTCAATTATAAATTACTGAAAATTACAGAATTTCAGGAAAATTCTGTAAAAAAAAAAAGAATAATAAATTTTTTTGGGCTGGCATCCATGATAATGTGCTAAAGAGGTAATCCTATATATATATATATATATATATATATATATATATGTATATATATATATATATATATATATATGTATCAACTTTTTTTCCAGACTCAGGTCCATATAAAATACATACAAAAACACAGACAATACAATAAAAACAACGCAACAAATAGGTTTAAAACACATACAGGCATCTATTCCAGTGCTTACAAAAGTATGACAGCTATTTTTTGTCACTTTGTGCAGGCACCGCTAGGGCCATAATGACTCCATTCTTTGACTGGCTAAGTTGACACATAAAACTGTAAATAAACTTTCTAAGGACAGCATGAAAAGTGGGCACACAGTGATGATTCTAGGATGCGTAATTTGCGGGATCCCGCAAGTTTGACAGACTTGGCGCTAAACGAAGATTTCAGTGCGCCAGCAACTACGTATTATATTATGATTTGGCGCGAATCCTTAGTTCTAGTGCGTAGATTGATATGAAAACATCGTCTATAACAAACTTCCGTGCATTTATTCAACAAATTTATAAACCTACTGCAAAGATTGCCGTCAAAATGTCGGCAGCAAGAGACTTCTATACATGCCTGTATATGACTGTGGCTGGATGCGTGTTTCTGTAACCCCCTGTCACACTCGAGTCCTGCTTTCCAGTTGGTAAAACCACGCGAGGTAAAAACAACATCCCTCTTGTTATGTATGAGTGTTTTATGGACAGCACCGTATATCATTTGTAAATGGTGATTTGTTACATACTATTTGTGCTGCCTTACTGGTCAGCTATTTGTTTATTTTGTTCATCATTTAGCACCATCTGGTGGTATGTCTGTAGAAAAACATGATCTGATGCAATACCACTTCTTTGTGAAGAAATAGACTAGTGCTTTCTAGAAGCTTCTGGCATCTTCCTGCCTGGAGGGGGCAGGATTACCCAAGGAATCCTGTAGATCTTTCCAGAATGTTGCTAGTCTATATAAATGCTGCGATTTTCGTCAGTGGGGGCAGAGTTTTTGTTTTGGCAACAGAGTTACATAGTGGCATTAGAGTGTTATTATAACATTAAACAGTGGATTATTTGTAGAAGTTTTTTTTTTAATCAGTGAAGAATAAATTTGTTTAAGTTGTCATTGCTGGTTTTCTTTGTTGTGATTTTTAAGTCATAACACTCTCACCGGCAGCAACATTTCCTGCAGGGAAAGCAAAAGCATGCATCCCGCTGAACTGAGTACTCCAGCTACAGTCGTGTACGATACCAGGCTGGATTGAATGATCGCCATAAAGCACCGAATGCACGCTTTGGGTAGCTAGCTAATATTAGCTGGGATGGAGCATCGCCATTCAAGTCGCTAACCGCGTGAGGTAGGGCTAAGGCAGCAGAGAGAGGAAACTGGTTTGGGGCAGTGCTTGTGGAGGGCACTGGAGCCGGAGCCATAGCCATAGTCATAGCTTCTGGTGTGCAAGCTACGGCATTGCTTGAGGTTGAAGCAGCACAAGGCTTGCTAATAGATTTTAAAAAAGATACATGGCTCAGAACTCGTTTGAATGAACAAAACGAAATGTAGGTAAAATTGTGAGTCTCTGCACGCTGCTCAACGTACACCTATGAAGAGAATGGCTTCACTGCTTGGTGAAGTATCCGTACTTACAACTGTAGCAGTAGGACTTCGGTTTGGAGGCGGGCTTTAAGCTATTCACAAAATCAGGTGTTAGGAACTATTATTTTATGCGCTATTTTGTCATTGACTTTATAATTGTTATGATTGGCACAGAATGTGAAGGTTTTCTATTAAAACTTTAAACTCAAACTGTCATTCATGTCTTAGTTCTGTCAATAAGGTGTAAAAACTGAATGTGTGTACATATAAATAAGAGAGCCAGTCAAGATACTTTTAAAAGACTCGATATAAATGGCATTTTACCAGGTATACCCAGTTGGCCCACTTCTTTTCCCATTGGCCCACTTTTTTTAAGTCGGGGGGGAGTTGGCTCACTTTTGAAATTTTCTAGAATCATCACAGGGCACATCACTGCTTACAAACATATGGCTTGCACTTGTCCATCTTGGGTGCCTAAGTAAATCCTAAATGCATCATTATATACCACCTGGATTTTTTTTCATTTTTGCAGCACTGTACCTGCACCACAGGTGAGCAGTATACATTGAAGTACAGTATGACCTAAACAAAGCTATCTTGACATCATCAGTACGCTCACTAAATTTTCGTGCAAGCATGTTGGCTTGTGCATAGAGTTTGCAGCACTGATGCTGGATGTCGTCATCATCACACAAATCATCTCTGATTATGTGGCCAAGATATCAAAATTTGTTCACAACTCCAAGCACTTGATCTGCTAGAACAAAGGAGAGAAAGTTTGACTTCTTGTCCTCCTTGGTTTTCACAATTAAAATAACACTCTTTTTCGAATTAAACATAATATCATACTGCACACCGTAGCAGGAACAGATTCTAAGCAATTGCTGCATACAGACACTAGAGGGAGACATAATGACCAGATCGTCAGCATATACCAGTGATTGATAAGCCTCTCTCCCACCATACATCCAGTTATACACTGGTTTAGCTGTCTAGACAGATCATCCATATACAGATTGAAAAGTACAGGTGATAAAATTCCTCCTTGTCTCACACCATTGGTCACTAGGAAAGGTGCAGATACACTTGTACCCCATCGAGCATGCATTGTTTGATATGTAAACCAGTATTGTAATATTCTTATCATATAAGGTGGAACCCCTCACTCCTGAATTTTGACAAATAGCTTTCCATGATTGACTCTGTCAAATGCTCTGGATGCATCCAAGAAACATAAAAACATTGTACTATTTTTTCTTCTATACAAACTAACCATCTCTTTCAGTGCATAAATACAAAAATCTGTGCCGTGCGTACTTTTAAAACCGAACTGGTTGTCAGTGGTGATTATGTATTGTTGGAGTCTATCCAAAAGAATTTGCTCCAGCACTTTGGAAAGTACACTTGCCAAAGCAATGGGTCTATAATTTTCTAGGCTGGATACCTTTCCAGTTTTGTCTTTGACAACAGGTACTAATACTACAGCAAGCATATCAAGTCTGGTAATATTCCATGCATTAATAATCCAGTAAAATATAAAGCAATCAGCCCTGCGACTCTACTGCTAGCATATTTTAAGTGCTCTGCCACTATTTGATCAAGGCCACATGCTTTATACAGTGATAATTTCTCTTTGGCATACAATACCTCATCTGGTCTAATAACCACACCATCATGGTGAGGAACATCTCCGATATTAAATAGATCACCTCTAACACAATTAAAAATATCACAATAATGTTTCCTCCATAACTCAGCAACATTCTCAGATCCAGTTCTACCAGAGATGCTAGATGGTAGAGGCATCTTACTGTTATTAATAGCTTTAACTTCCTTCCAAAATTCATGTTTTATTCTGTTGAAGCTTTTTGGCCATTGAATTAGACCTTATTGCATCCTCATTTCTCTTTATAAATCGTACGGCATACTTAAATCTAGCATTCGCCAGTTTCTTTCTTTCGCACTCTGGGCCATACCTTGCCTTTCCTGATGTCCCCCAGTTATTGAAGGCTTCTTACGCTTCCACATGTAGTTGCACATATTCATTCCACCCAGGCCTTATATTATGTTTAACCCTTTTTTGACAGAATGATTTACTGCTGTTAACTAGACACTTCACCATGGTTTCATACATGATACACAGATCCTTATTGTGTGTTTGGTTCTTACAGTTAATGTTGCCACACATTATAGCCTCAATTGGTAGATCAATGTCATTAAGGCTATAATCAATCAGTGACCTGTAATGTCTAAGGTCAATCACCTGTAAGGCTCATTCAGTCTAATTTCCCACTTTGCTCATGGTTATTAATACTGTTACATTCAGGTAGACTACCAACATTTAACATCATGGAAACAGGGATATGATCTGTTACAGCCAATCCATACAATATTTCAACATTTTCTAAACTGTCATGAGCATCGGCTGTACGCATAATATGATCGAGCCAGGATGTTGTGTGCCATGCTTCACTAATGTACGTGTTACTGCCTACAGGCAAGAGTATTTTGCTGGAGAGAGCCAGCTTGCTATCTTGACAAAACTGTAATAAGTGCAGACCAAAAAGAGACTTTTCATCTGAAATATCAGCATTCATGTCGCCCATCACATATATGTTTGTATATGTACTTTCCTCAATGAATGAACCTATAAACGCTAATGGGCCATTCTCTGAAATATGAGCCTGGAAGGGCAAATTTTCAAATAAGCTCCATCAAATAACTAGTGCATGTGTTTCCAACTGCTATTATTCTAGTTAAGGATGGCAAATGCCAATTTCAGAAAAATTGCATTTTGGGGCAAAATTTCCCAACTTTAAAGTCCTTTAGTTTTTCATAATTTTTTGAGATATGGGTCATTCTTGAAATTAAGGTATTCTTTTGGTGATTTAGATGAGTGTCAAACTCAGCAGCAGAAATAATTTATTGTTGAGGTTGTTATTTTTCAACTTTTGCAGCAAAAGTCCCTGCAGACTTAAAAGTTGCCCTCTTTAAGGGGGTCAAAATATATGGTGGTGAATGACGTCACACATGTAACGCATAACAACAAAAGTTTTTATAAAATTAACAAATCCAAGGGAAAATTTGAAAAACCTGAGATTATAAATTAAGACCATACCTTCCATGCTTGAAGGGCATAACTTCCTCAGTCCCACATATAGAATCTGTTTTATAGCCAAAAATGTACCTGTCACACACGTAACGCGGCGTTACGTGTGTGACATTTGACGTTACATGTGTGACCAAAGTGCAAAGCCTATGCTATGACAGGACATTAATGACCTGTTTCCTTTATCTTTAGACTAATAAAGGTTTAGTTCACACTTCTGTCACGACGACTAAAGCCTTCAACATGATGGTCAGCCCCCCATCATTTGACCTAAATATTTTGCCAGATTTTTGCAACTATGATGTGTATACCCATGTACAAAGCAGGAAAGAATTTAGATGTGATATCGTGGAATATGTAATGTTAAGAAAGTAATGTGAAAATGCTGTTAGTTGGATTAAATTAACCCCTTTGCGCAGAAGCCAAATATGGCTATTTTTGCATTACCGTATTTAATGCTTTATAATTCAAGATTTAAACTTCATAGAGAGGGGGAATATGGCTCAACTGAGATAATACACTTGCAGCATTCAGTATTCCATTGTATTTCAGTTTATTTTCATGATTTTGGTGGAGCGGTGTTTCCCAAACCTCTCCTGGTGTACCCCTTGTCTAGCGTGCTTTAGATCTCTCCCTGCTCCAGCCCAGGTGATTCAAATGATTCGCTTATTATCAAGCAGCTTCTTGGGTTAATTATGACCTGATCATTTGAATCACCTGTGCTGGAGCAGGGAGAGATCTAAAGCATGCAGGACAAGGGGTACGCCAGGAGAGGTTTGGGAAACACTGATCTAAAGCATGCAGGACAAGGGTACGCCAGGAGAGGTTTGGGAAACACTGATCTAAAGCATGCAGGACAAAGGGGTACGCCAGGAGAGGTTTGGGAAACACTGATCTAAAGCATGCAGGACAAGGGGTACGCCAGGAGAGGTTTGGGAAACACTGATCTAAAGCATGCAGGACAAGGGGTACGCCAGGAGAGGTTTGGGAAACACTGATCTAAAGCATGCAGGACAAGGGGTACGCCAGGAGAGGTTTGGGAAACACTGATCTAAAGCATGCAGGACAAGGGGTACGCCAGGAGAGGTTTGGGAAACACTGATCTAAAGCATGCAGGACAAGGGTGCGCGCCAGAGAGGTTTGGGAAACACTGATCTAAAGCATGCAGGACAAGGGTACGCCAGGAGAGGTTTGGGAAACACTGATCTAAAGCATGCAGGACAAGGGGTACGCCAGGAGAGGTTTGGGAAACACTGATCTAAAGCATGCAGCACAAGGGGTACGCCAGGAGAGGTTTGGGGAACACTGATCTAAAGCATGCAGCACAAGGGGTACGCCAGGAGAGGTTTGGGAGACACTGATCTAAAGCATGCAGCACAAGGGGTACGCCAGGAGAGGTTTGGGAAACGCTGTGGTAGAGAAACGGGGCTGCAAACATAAAAAACCTTCATGAAAATTCTGCATTGAAATGATTAAAAAAAAATGCAGAGGATTGAAAAATGGCTGGGGGTTAAAACAATACATTTTTATGATCTTTAACTCTGAGACCACAAGTGAATGATTTTCTGGTTTAATTTAGCAAGTTTATCAGTATAGGCGCAGCTGGACATCAATGGTCACCAGTACCCTCTCCAAACCAAAAACATGCCTTTTCTCCATGATAAAGTTCAGAGTTTCGTCCATTTTTCTACAAAGCCACATCAGCAAGCACAGTTACTCATTAAAGGAACTGCTAATTTTACAGTCAGAACGTTCACTCAGACGGAAAGCTTGCTGTTTACAATTTGAAGCTGACTAAAACAACCTGTGAAATGTTTATGTTGTTCACTTCTGTCCACCATGTTAATACTGCCAAACCCAATATTCTGATCATGAACATTGGCTAGTACAAAGGATGTATGTTAAACACCTCCATGCTTACTTACAAGGACCTATTTTGTACAATACCCACAGATATGATTTTATTTAAATGAACTGGACTTAAGAATTGCAGGATTTGCACTCGGTCACAGACGTAACAAAGGCGTCACACACGCAACGCATGCAAATGAGGTTGTAGTTTGCAAATGAGCAAGGTATTTTTATTGAAGTTTTAATTAATGCAAACAGGAATAACTATTGCTAAAGTTGATGAAGCCAAAGTGTCATAATCTTCGTTCAAATCACAGAACTTTTGGAATGTAAATTAAATGTAGTGATTGACCCATTTTCTGTGTCACACACGTAACGTCCTTGACGTGTGTATGTAGGTATATATGTGTATGTATATACGTGAGTGTGTGTATATATATATATATATATATATGTATGTATATATGTGTATGTATATCTCCCCCCCCTTGTCTTATGAGTATGTATCTCTATGTATTCTACACTTTGTCACTTGTTGGTTTGGTTAATGTTTTTGTTTATTTTTATTGTGCAGGGCCCCTTGGAAGAGCTGTTTCCTAACTGAAAGGGTTACCCTGTTGAAATAAAACGGAAATAAACGCAGCCTCTTTCTGGTCCTGTACTTCCAATGTTTTAGGCAAATACCAAGTTGATGTACCACATTGATAGTTAAGCCCAGGTATATTGTGGTTGTCCTATATTGATCCCCATCTGCAACCCTGTGTCTAACTTTTGACAGGTTACCTCACGGCCAAGTTTGTCTTTCAAGTAGCTGGCCAGAGTCTCCGAGTCTAAAGTAGGCGAGAATTTTGTCGCAAAAACACTCACCAGCTTTGTCTTTATAACTCGAATGCTCCCACCGGCACTAGTTCCAACAATGCCGCCTGTCTTCTTCTCCCTGGAGGGATTCAGAAGGGGTTTGCGCGTTGCCATAATATCTCCTGTGACACGTTTCAGCCGATGGCCCACCTTGACTACACGGGACCAGGTTGGGGCGTTTGTCGCCTCGCTCCACTTCGTGTGCGAGGCTCCCGTTGCTGCGCTGCTTGGCACATCCAGTCTCGAGGCTGAGCTCTCCACCCTCCGGCTCGAGACTTCCTCACTGTGCTGGACCTCCACGCTGCCCCGGGTCTCCTCACTGGCTTGTGAAGCGGGCTCTCTCCCTCTCTGCTTGTACCAGGCTGCTCAATAGCACCCAGTCGTAGGTTTATATCATATATATATATATAATTACATTACATTATATATATAATTACAATACGCAGATCGTTACAGACACTTGTCTGCATAGACAAAGCCTGTCCCATGGCGTGAACGTCTGCACCTAGACGCTCAATCTTCCCCAGAAGGCAAGAAACGTCGAGGCTATTGAAAGTCACAGGTGGTAATTCATCAAGGAAGTGAGAGACAAAGCGAGGAGCGTCCTCACCCACATCGTTGAGTAACTTGAGGCAACTCTTAATGTTTTTCGCATCTTTTTGCGCCCCCATATGTGCTACGAGCTTACGAGTGGTGCTTAGGCAAAGTTCAAAAAGCACTTTGGTAGAGTTCACAATCCACACCGACCCAAAGTGGTCAACAGCCATTACAACGATGTCATCCTGGCTCAGAGTTTTCATTTTAACAGCTAGGAAATTTAGAAATTCATCTTCCACAATAATTTTCCCCGTGTTTGTTTGGTAAATTTCTGGTTTTATCCGAGTTTTACTCACACCAGCGGCACCTCTGTCAGTACCGTCCGCCATGTTTAATTTATAATCTCAAGTAGATTGTAATAGTTATTGTTTCCAATCATATTTCCAGTCATTATGTTAAAATTAGACAATGTTGAAATTTGCAATGATTTCATGTTCCAAGTTACCTCAAATGACAATTTTGAAAACTGGAGGATGGACGAGGGTTCAAAATTGTTCAAATATGTTCAAGAGGGTTCAAAGATGTAAAAAAAAAAATATTAGACTTTTTCAAATTTTGGGTTAAGTTTAAAGAGGTAATCTCAGGGTAGATTTGTAATGTGAGGGAGATTTTAATAGAGCGTTTTCAATCATTAGTAAAACACTTTTCAATTTTGGAATGACTTGATATATATACAATTATATATTATCTTGAAATAAATATTTTCTAGTTTCTTAGTACACAAGTTCAAGTTGTTTGTGTGATTTTGTTGGCTTTCGTGCCTGAAAAATTCCAAATTGGTGATGTATTATAAATTGTTCTTTTAGTGCTCAGAATACACGAGAATGCACCATTTAAAGCCTAGAAACAAAAAATTTTCTGGGGGGCATTCCCCCAAACCACCCTAGAAAGGCATGGCCCATGATGTCAATACTTCCTTATTTTTATATCCTACCATGTAGAATTTCCTTATTTTTAACAAAAATAAGCTCTGAGCACCCCTGCCACCACCTCCTTGGTCACTTTGCGGACGATGCGGTGGACAGTGGAGCGAGGCATTCCAAAAACTCTGGAGACCACCCTGTATGATGCCCCACTCGACAACCAAAACAAAAAACCAGGGTCTCGATTGTGGCACCCCATCCGTGTCGCCGTTCCTGATTGAAGAGGTTCAGCAGCACTGCTAGGGCCTCCCTGCTCAGCCGAAAATCAGGCCCGGTGTCTTCTCCGTGGAAAAATCTGTCCAGTACAGGGACATTCAGGTTGACCCTGCAGTACTGGGGTCTGGTCTGGTTTAGGAAAAGAAGAAAAATTGGTAAATGAACAAAAGCTAGATATTTATTGTGGAGAACTTGGACAGGTAAAATTCAAAGCCTTTCAATCTGCTCAGCCCTTTCGAATATTAAAATAAGATTCAGTATTTTCAGTGATGGAAGAAATATTTAGAACCTTTATGCAAGTGAAAAGTATGACTACTCTGCGTTTTTGCATTTTACTGCTGTAGATGTTAAAGGTTGAGCTGATTTCAACTAAATATACTTCTGGGTTTTGTAATTTGATGAGCTCAAAAGCCCTATTTTGGCTTTGTGATGATTCAATTTCCTGTTGATCCAATCGGGGTTGAAATGGTTTATATTGATTTTTGGGTCTGAGAATGTTGTAAATCCACAAATGAATGTCACTTCTAAGTGTTTCAGTTTATTAAAAACATTATCATCCAACATCAACACATTTTGGGATAACTACATGGTTTTTATTTAACAGGAAGGGTATGATAAATTGCAATCAGTGCTTAGAGAAATGAGGAGTCGCTAGAAAGTACATAATTTGCTTATAAAATATAGAGGACAAGTTGCATAAATTTGCATAAAATGGAAATTATAAAGAGTACAAGTATCAAGAATTGGTACTTAAGTAACAGCACGAAGTTACATTCCACCTCTGGTTATTTTGAATATGAAATAGCTTTATGGTCAGTCAGATGGCATAAGCCATTCTTTAACCAGACTGACGGGAGCCGGCTGATTAACTACTTTCAACTGTTGGCTCAAAGTACAAACCTCAAGATATATATTTTACCTGGACATGGCTCTCTCTTAGCCGGAGATAAATCACCCGCCGTCGGCGGCGGCGAAGCATCTCCTTCATCTCCAAGAATTGAAAAAATAAAACGAAACAAACAATTAAAATTTCCATCTCCATCTCCATATCTCGGTGAGTGAAGGTCGCGATTGTCAGCTGTAGCTGTCAAAGTTGCCAGGCGACGAGAGCAGCGCTTCCAGACACAAGGTAAGGGCGGGAACAGCACGTGACGCCAATTGCAAATCCTCCGTTGACTAGACTGTCTCATTTCAGAGACCGCTTGGTTCGGCCTTCGCGGTCTAAAGAAGGGCGCAGCCTTCGTAGACCGCGAGGGCTGCGTCCTTCAAAGGATGCAGCCGCTGAATTGGGACACAGCCATAGACACACATTTGATGGTCTGTCTTTTAACAAAATCTTTTTGACTATTGCTGACAATTTTAAATTGCTCAATATTGACAATTTCGTCTAGTTATTTCTCAGGATCTTTCAACTTATTATTTTTATTTTTATTTTTATTCTCTTTCTTCCCATTCTGTTAATACTAACTCCTCCAACAGTTTTCATACTACCCATACAACCTGCATACCAAATTATTCTACTATATGTGCAGATCGTTGCTTTTCAAAATCATATCGATATTAATTATAGTTTATTAATTATTAGCAATTAAAAATGAAAAAATTCCCATTGACAATGAATGGAACCCATTCATTTTCAATGGGAGCGAGACTTTCTTGCACAACCATACTCTCTCACTTTTCCAGTTGGCTAAACAGCATCGACCATTCTCTCTCTCTCTTTTCCTGTTGACTAAACAGCACTGGGACAAAATTGAAATGCCGCCATCTTGTTTTGCTTCCGATGCAAGCGAAAATATGCTGAATAGTACAAAGTAAATAGCTATCAAACCACAAATTTAATCGTAACATCACAACAGACAAATGAGGTTCGCCCTTCAAGATTGCTAAGATGGCGGACGCAGCTAGGAGCAACTCTGCAGCTCCTGCCTTTAAGCGGTCACATCTAAAACCGGAGATATTCAGGACGATTGATGGCAAAATCATAGTTGAGGATGAGCTACTAAATTTTCTTGCTGTGAAAATTAAGACTCTAAGCCAGGACGAGATCGTTCTATTGGCAACAAATACGTTTGACTCAGAAGCCATTGAAGCTTCCAAGAAAGTTCTGTTCGAGCTCTGTCCTGGAACAACACAGAGATGTGTAGCTCATAAAGGGCAGCACAGAGACGCCAACAACATAAAACTCTGCCTTAAAGTTCTGAATGAATGTGGGGAGAATATACCGAGATTTGTTTCTCATTATTTGGATGAACTCCCCCCGGTGACGTTCTCCAGCATTGATGTTTCTTGTCTGCTACGGAGAATGGAGCAGTTATGTGCTGAGGTGGGCGCTTTGAAACATATAACTCATCTACAAGCGGATATATGCAAATAAGTTTGTGTCGAATCCGTGGAAATCAATCGCAGAGTGTCTGCACTGGAGTGTCAATCTGATGGCCTGGCTGTTGCTGCTGCTGGGAACGCAGCGGACTCAGAGACGGCCTCTCACCTTGGCTGGGGGAATGCTATGGAGCCGCTGAGGGCGCGAGGTGGCGAACATGGCCTGGCTGTGGAGCGAGGAGCTGCCGGCTTGGCATTAACGCGCTGCTCAGAACCGGAGCAGCACAACCGCGATGGGTCCGCTGTGTCGGGTGCTTCGACAGGGAAGGATCCAGCTGGGTCAGTGTCTTCCACTGGCTCCCCACGTTGGAGTAAAATTGTAAAAAATGGCCGGGCGCGACAGAAGACATCCGTTGCTACAGCCTTGGGTGGGCATGCTGCTAACGTTACCCCTGGACATGGTAAAAAACCTAGACCTGCTCCCATCATCGGCACTGGAGCTGTGAGTACTATTAAAACTGTGAGAACTAAACTAGTGTGTTTGCTACGAAATTTGCCCCAGACCTTGATGCAGAAACGCTTGCTGAATATCTCAAAAGTAAACTTGACAGAGTGGTCACTTGTCAGAAAATTGACAATGCACGTAGCAGGGTTGGCTCTTTTAAAGTGACTGCGGAATATAATGACATAGGTGAAATGTATGCTCCTGAGCTCTGGCCTGAAGGGGCTCCGGTCAGGCGCTATTATGAACCACGAAAGAACAAAGTTGCCATGTTAAATGTTGCGCCGCCCGAAAGGGAGATAAATGTGTCCTCTGGTGACTCGGCATGAAAATGTCACTTCGGGTACTGTCTTACAATTGTCGTGGTCTGCATTTGGGCCAGAGTGCAGGTGATAAAGCTCGACGTTATGTTGTGGACAGTTTACTTGAAGAATGTGACATATTATTTTTGCAAGAGACTTTCATGGCAAAACAAGATCTAGAAAAACTGAACACTCTTCACCAACGCTTTCTTGGAGCTGGGGAGTCAACGACGGATCTTAGCAAGACTATAATCAGAGGCAGAATCCCTGGAGGGGTGGCTGTGCTCTGGAACAAAAGGCTTGATTCTGTGATAAAACCGTTTAGACTCAATGTGGACTGGTGTATTGGTATTGAATATACTCATGAGGGTAATAATTTTGTCATCTTAAATATCTATACTCCATATGAGTCCAGTGAAAATGAGGATGAATATCTCAATAGGCTGGCTTTTATTAATGCTTTTATCCAAGACAGTAGCATATACAGTGTATATGTTGTGGGGGATATGAATGCTGATATTGCGGACAGTGGCTCTGTATTTGCTAATCATTTGACTCGCTTCTGTGAAGATAATAACCTCGCTCTGTCAAGTAGAGTGCTTCTGCCTGCAGACAGTTATACATACATAAGTGAAGCTTGGCAGACGTCATCATGGCTTGACCATTGTTTTAGTACAGCTGATGGTCATGCAGCCATAGGGAATATGTGTATTAAGTATGGGTTAGCTCTAACAGACCATATACCCTTGGCCTTCACTATAAATGTTGAAGATTTGCCATCAATAGTCAGCAACAATGCTTCCAGTGGTGTTGACACTGCAAGATTAGACTGGACAACTCTCTCTAAAGAGGACATTCTGGAATATTATACTAACACTGATCAAAATCTAGGTAATGTCTGTCTACCTAGAGAAGCTGTCCTGTGTAAAGATGTTCATTGTCAGAGTGAGGAGCATAAGAGAAACCTCTGCTCTATGTATGATGAAGTTGTGGCTGCTCTGTTTGAGGGTGCTAAACCTCTGATGAAGCAACGCAGGAGTAACAGGAGATATAATATTCAACCTGGATGGAATGAGCATGTAGCTGCATATCATGCTGAAGCTCGTGAAGCTTACAGGCTCTGGGTCCTGGCTGGGAGACCCAGGCAGGGCCCAGAGCTTGAAAATAAAAAGCTTGCCAATGCCAGATACAAGTATGCTGTTCGTTTTATATCTAGAAATGAGCAAGCCATGAGAGCTGATTCTATGGCTAGTAAAATGATGTCTAATAATATAACTGACTTTTGGAGAGAGGTGAGGTCCCTCAATAATTGTAAACCCTCCCTTCCTTGTACTGTTGAAGGGGTCTCTGGAGTAGATAATGTTGCTGAATTATGGAGGCAGCATCATAGCTCCCTTTTTAACTGTCTAAAAAAATGATCCATATGTGGAAGACTGTGTTATTAATGATGAATCAATAAGTAGAGTGACACATGAGGTATATGATGCTATGCAGAAACTACCTAACAACAAAGCATGTGGTATGGATTTAATTACTGCAGAGCATCTGAAATATGCCTGTCTTAGGCTTGCTCCACTTCTAGCACTCAACTTCACTGGTTTTATGATCCATGACATATTACCTGAGTCTATGTTACATATTACCTGAGTCTATGTTAACCATCTTATTGGTTCCAGTTATTAAGGACAAAGCTGGAAAAGTTGGTTGTCTGGATAATTACAGACCCATAGTGTTGGCCAGCATCTTGTCCAAAGTTATGGAAAGACTCCTCCTAGATAGAGTGAGTAGGTACATCTCATCCTCTGATAATCAGTTTGGTTTTAAGCCAAAGCTTGGCACAGACGTGTATTTATGCTCTTACGGAGATTGTGGAATTGTATAGGGCAAAAAATTCAACTGTTCTTATGTGTTTTATTGATGCCTCAAAAGCGTTTGATCGAGTGAATCATAAACAGCTTTTTATTAAAGGAAGGGGGAGTGCCTGGGTATATTGTGAGGGTACTTGCTTATTGGTATGCCCACCAGAAAATGCACATTAAA
This sequence comes from Gymnothorax javanicus, assembly GCA_029692085.1. Classification (NCBI taxonomy): domain Eukaryota; kingdom Metazoa; phylum Chordata; class Actinopteri; order Anguilliformes; family Muraenidae; genus Gymnothorax; species Gymnothorax javanicus. The sequence continues at coordinate 15,470,832 of CM056197.1, forward strand.
TGGGGGGGGGGGGGTAGCATATCTGCCTCCTTTAGAGTATCTAATGGTGTCAGGCAGGGAGGGATTCTGTCTCCTGTTTTATTTAATTTATATGTTGATGAATTATCCAGGCGGCTGAGCAATTGTAACACTGGTTGTATGATTGGCGGCATGCTGGTGAACCACCTTATGTATGCAGATGTTCTTGTTACCTTTAGTCCAAGTAGTGCTGGGCTACAGCAGCTGCTTAATGTATGTACAGAATATGGTGTGGAATATGATATAAAATATAATTCCAGCAAAAGTGCTGTTTTAATATGTAGAACCAAACAGGACAAAAAGCTTAATTTTCCTGTGTTTAAACTGTCCAATAATAGCCTTGAGGTATGTAAAAAGATTAAATACCTTGGTCATATTGTCACAGATGATATGAATGATGATGATGATATGTACAGGCAGTGTTGTAAGTTATATGCTCAGGCAAACATCATTGTACGTAAGTTTAGCTGCTGTTCTACTCAAGTCAAAGTTGCTCTGTTCAAAGCATATTGTACACCACTATACACTGCCCATCTGTGGTCGGTTTGTAGAAAATCCAGCATGCAGAGGTTACAAGTTGCTTACAATGATGCAATGAGAATTCTTCTCAAGACTCCCAGAGGAGGGAGTGCTAGCCAGATGTTTGTTTCAGTTGGAGTGAACACGCTTATGGCGCTGTTAAGACACTTGATGTTTAAGTTTATGCGTCGTCTGGATGCATCCACCAACTGCATCATGGGTGCACTATCAAATCCTCTCGTGAGCTGCTCCCGGTACACAAACAGACTGAGGGTGCACTGGCTGAAATGTCTGTATGTTTGTATGTGATATAATTGTGGTGTTTTTATTAGTCCTTTTTTATCTGTTTTGTTCTGTATGATTTGGACATGAGTCTGAATAATAAACTGAATTGAAGTGAATTGTCATACAATTATGAAACATAATTATCTTATGCAAACTAGCATATTGTTTTATGAAAATGCATTGCGATTATGGTTCGCATGGCTCCGTGTCACAACACGGAGTTCCACGTAGCGAGCTAGCATGCTAGCTACATACTTATAACGAAATAATTACATACAGCACAAACGTTCACAAAAATTCTTCGTTATGTTCATTGCGCTAAAATAATACAAAGATAACCTAAGCAGACATAGAAAACAATATAATACACGACAATCCAGGCTCCTCAGGCATCAAGCAAATAGGCCTACGAGCCGCAGCGGTCTCCATTTTAATACGAAGACCGACGAACAATGCGCTGGTCCCCGAGGCATGTCTTAGTTTATCCCGGGCAGCTAGCTAGCTAGCTCGCCACGTAATATTAGTCAAATTCATTCATACTGCACAAATGACCACAAAAATGCTTAGCTATGTCCAGCTAGGTAAAACAAAATGCAAGACGGAGCTAACTAAACACAGAAGACGAGTTAACACGTTATACCATCTTTAAAAAAATCGGTGATTCCAGCAAGCGCAGATGACTGTCAAGCGGACCGCATCAGCTACAATATACATGCAAAAGCCGCATCAACGCGAACGCTTTGTCCGCTAACTATAAACGGGCAGTATGCAGCGAAAATATGCTGAATAATACAACGTAAATAGCAATCAAAGCAAAAATTTAATCGTAACATCACAACAGACAAATGTCATACAATGATGAAACACAATTATAAATGCAAACTAGCATACTGTTTTATGAAAATGCATTGCGATTATGGTTCGCAGGGCTCCGTGTCACAACACGGAGTTCCATGTAGCTAGCTAGCATGCTAGCTACATACTCATAACGAAATTACATACAGCACAAACATTCAAAAAAATTTCTTTATGTTCATTTCGCTAAAATAATACAAAGATAACCTAAGCAGACAAAGAAAACAATATAATACCGGACAATCCAGGCTCCACAGGCAGCAAGCAAATAGGCCTACGAGCCACAGCCGTCTCCATGTTAATACGAAGACCGACGAACAATGTGCTTGGTTTAGTTTTTCCGGGAAGCTAGCTAGCTAGCCACGTAATATTAGTAAAATTCATACATACTGCACAAATGACCACAAAAACGCTTAGCTATGTCCAGTTGGGTATAATAATGCAATAAACAGCAAAACACACAGATACAACAGTACTCGATTTTATTTGAAATAATCCGTCACAGTATTGATAGCCTAAATCGCAGGCTAGCTAGCTAGCGAGATAACTAGCTTCCTGGTGCTAGCGATCTATTTACGTTCACGTGGAATAATATGCATTTAAAACGGGCTTTTATCGCCAAGATGTAATATTCTGCTACAAAACAAATTGGCCGGTAAAAGCCCTTTTTAAACGCATAATATTTCACGTAAACATTCAGCACCCAGAGCCGTCTGACAGCGTAGCGTTGCAGGGACTCGAGAACCTATGGATGATCTGCTCATTCTAAAATTAGGTGACATGAATACTTGCTTCCGAAGGTCATGAAATCGATGTCAGACAGTATTGTGCCTTCGAACTAAGGGTTCTGCTATGATGTTTTCTCCTCAGTAAATGTCCACATATCATTTTATGTCTAACAAAAAATATTATAGATTTGCGTTATCACTTGTCCATTTAGCCACTTTAAAGACAATCGCCTGGTTTGCCGGTGCTCACCCGACTGCCAACTTCCCTCGGTACACGTGGTAGATGTAAACATTCCGCAGCAAACAGTAGTGACAGTTTGATGAAAACATATCCGCCAAAGATTGTATAATGTTGCGAGCTAAAGGGGGTGCGATTTTTTTAAGAAATCGGTCCTAAACGACAGATACAATATGCTTTCATCAAGGAAGACAATGAGAAGCAATCGCAGGTGAGTTTAGTGTGTTACGCTGGTGCGTTCACTTTTAATGGCGCAAAGCAAGGGATGGATTGAAGCGAAGTCAGAAATAGCGTAAATGTTTTAACAATCATTAACTTGTCCTTCGTTAACACACACAGGATCAACGCAAAACAATCAGGCGCGGGAAAATGTGAGCAAAAGTAAACAGCATGTCCGAATGTTTAAGAAGTGCTGTGCCTTCACCAGTTTTCCTGCTGAATATTTTTTTTTTCGTGTATTGCCGTCTTGAATTTAACATTTCATACAATTTAGTGTTTTTGTTGGCCTTTAGCTCATTTTCACGCGGTAATTCTTCACAAACGCTCGGGAGAACACTGTTGCTAATGAAAACAACGTGAGAGCCCATAACGCATTATTTACTTTTGCACAAAATCTGTGCTGACACGAAAACTGAACAGTCAACCATGCTTGATTATTTTTATTTGATGATGACAATACCAGTAATATTCGTAATATCATTATCGTCACAGAAACTTTAAAAGACACTTTGCATTCCTGGGGAGGGCTCTGTATTATATTGATATCATAACACTATTAACTAATATTAATATAACTATTATCATAATCAAAAATGATGATAATAATAATAATAGCACCAATGATAATTAAAACAAAAATCAAACATTTATAATACATACATACATAATCAAGTTGTTCAAGTTTTGTGATTCATCATATCCACATGCCGTTCAAAGCAGTGAGATTTGGTCTTCCATTATTCATCTTAGTCAGTTGGGCGGCACGGTGGTCGGCCTCCCAGCAAGAAGGTTGTGGATTTGAATCCGCCCGTGGCGTTTCTGGGTGGAGTTTACATGTTCACCCCGTGCCCCCGTGGGTTTTCTCGAGGTGCTCTGGTTTCCTCCCACATTCCAAATACATGCATATCAGGCTAATTGGAGAGTCTAACATGCCCAAAGGTATGAGTGAGCTTATGGTGTATACTCTGCGATGGACCGGCTACCTGTCCAGGGTATATGTCTGCCTCTCGCCCAAAAGATATGCTGGGATAGGAATACGGAGAAGAAAATGAATCTCTCATCGTATAAAAAATTCAAACCCAATTAAAATACTTGGACAAAATTACGATAAAAAAAACATAATAAGATAAGACAAAGTAGACTTTAAAAAAACAAACACTATGAATATACAAAATGATTTTTGCAATACAACCTACAAGTATATTATGCACTGGTGTGTATAATTATACATCTTTTTGAAAGTGCATCATAAATATTATCAATTCAAATTGTTCAAGTTTTATTATTAAGGAGATTAATAGCATCTCTATCACTTCACAAAATTCAAACCCAATGAAAATAATGAGAAAAAAGATAATAAAAATGTCATCATCATACAGTAAAAATAACAATATGAGACAAAGTAGGCTCAAATAAACGAACACTCTGTATTTACAAGATATTATAAAGGCAATAGCAATGAGCAAAAAGATGAAGGAAGCAGCTCAGTAATTCGTACTGAGAGAGCAGTGCACGTCTTCTTGGTCTTACAGAGAGTATGGGGGTAGAAGCTGTGGCTTTGGTAATTGGTCTTAGCTGCAATGTTCACATAGCCTGGCTTCCGACTGGACAGCTTTGTCAAGAAGAGGCCATGGTTTGGGTGACTGGGCTCCTCACCTCGTATTGTGTAAGTCCATCAGGTTAGGCAAAACAGCACCAAAAACTCGCTGGGCTGACTGCACCACCCTTTGAACCCTGTGCCTCTCAATTACTACGGCTGCTTTACAAGGTGGTGATGCTGCCAGTCCAGAAATTACTGTTACCAATAAAAAAATTATAATAATAGTAATAATTAAAAAGTAATAATACATCTTTTAGCAATGTCCATTCTACTATATTGATAAAAGCAAAAGAATGATCATAAATGTCGGACCTGTATCGTCCAGCACATCAAGTTGGACTTTGATGAACAAAAGTTGTATTACAATCATATGCTGTGAATAATAACATGTCGATAATGATGATAGTGCATCAATAGCCATGTAAAACCAGGATATAGATAATAAACAAATATATACCTGAACCATTACTGACAACAATAAAGATCATCATCATCCAAATAACTTTCATTATGCTACATACCAATGATGTAGCTTGACAAAAATTAACCCTACCTGGTCATACATCATAGATCATACTTGCCTTTCAAAAATGGACGGTCATCATAGTTTATCATACTTGCCTCAGAAAGAAGACACTTTTGCACCTTATTATACAGTGCAGGACAATGCAGAAATAAACATCACATTATACAGTGAATTGTGCTATCGCATGCAAACTCAGAGTTTCTTTATAAACTCTCATTCTAGTTTTTATTTTTCTCTTTCTTCCCATTTTGTAAACACAATCTCCTCTAACAGTTTTCATGCTACCCATACAACCTGCATACCAAATGATTCTACTATACATGCAGATCGTTGCTATTCAAAATCATATCAATATTAATTATAGTTTATGAATTATTAGCAATTAAAAATGAAAAAAATCCCATTGACAATGAGTGGAGCCCATTCATTTTCAATGGGAGCGAGACTCTCTTGCACAACCATTCTCTCTCACTTTTCCAATTGGCTAAACAGCATCGACCATTCTCTCTCTCTTTTGCTATTGGCTAAACAGCACCGGGACAAAATTGAAAAGCCGCCATCTTGCTTTGCTTCCGATGCGAGCAAAAATATGCTGAATAATACGAAGTAAATAGCTATCAAACCACAAATTTAATCGTAACATCACAACAGATAAATGTCATACAATTATGAAACATAATTATCTTATGCAAACTGGAATATTGTTTTATGAAAAGTCATTGCGATTATGGTTCACAGGGCTCCGTGTCACAGCACGGAGGTCCATGTAGCTAGCTAGCATGCTAACTGCATACTTACGACGAAATAATTACATACAGCACAAACGTTCACAAAAATTCTTTGTTATGTTCATTTCGCTAAAATAATACAAATAAAACCGAAGCAGATGAAGAAAACAACATAATGCAGTACAATCCAGGCTCCGCAGGCAGCAAGCAAATCGGCCTACGAGCCGCAGCGGTCTCGATGTTAATACGGAGACCGAAGAACAATGCGCTTGTCCCCGAGGCATGGCTTAGTTTTTCCTGGGGAGCTAGCTAGGTAGCTCACCACGTAATATTAGTAAAATTCATATAAACTGCACAAATGGCCACAAAAACAATTAGCTATGTCCAGCACGGTAAAACAAAATGCTAGACGGAGCTAACTGGACACAGAAGGCAATATTACACATTATACCATCTTTTAAAAAAGGAAGTGTCTAGAGACAGGGCAGTTTTTATTGGTACGGCAGTCGATTTCAAGGGATTAGGATAAGGTTTCGGGATTATGGTTAGGGGAAGGATTTGAGGTTGGGGTTAGGGTTAGGGTTAGGGGAAGGGTTAGGGTTAGGTTAGGGCAGGGCTTGAAATGGGGACTGCCGTACCTCTCCACATTGAAATGAATTGAAAAACTGCCGTACCCATAGCAACTGCCTTTAAAAAAATCAGTGATTCCAGCGAGCCCAGATGGCTGGCAAGCGGACTGCATCAGCTACAATTCTATGCAAAATCCGCATCAACATGATCGCTTTGTCCGCTAACTATAAACGGGCAGTATGCTATGTCAGCATTCATATCAACATCAGAAATTGAAATTTTATATCCAGTTGACCAAAATCGCTGCCATGTATGTTGGTTTAACAGAATATAGCTGTATGAACATTGTCAGCTGTACAGTTAATAAATCAATCATGCATGAAATGCTGCGAACTTACTCTTAACAGACAGGCCATTTTTATGTCCAAAAATAAGCAAACCGATTTTAGGTTCCAGTCAGACCCGTTTAATTTTTTTCCGTCATCTGAGCTATAATAAATCCATCGGGATGCGCACAATACTCACAGAAGACACCAAAAAACACTGTATAATTTTGAGGATTACAGCGATCACAATAGTCATATGATATTCGCATATATGATGAAAAATGGCTAGATTTGCAATAGGCTATCTGTCCAACAAGAATTGTCCAGATAGCTAGCAAGAACAATGCAAGACGTACATAGGACACAACATCCACAATATCAGCATTTAATAATCTGTCACATTTGGCAATGGTCGAATGCATAGCCACTGACTCTCCATTGCTCGCTAACCATCAGCGCAACCTCAATCATACTGCGTCATGTACTCACTTTAAAATGAAGTTATATTAGCACTTGCCGCTGAAATGATATTTGGATCTTCCGAAATTGTTGTGAAGGCAATGATCGCCGTTGAACAGCGAGAATCCAGGTAATCACTAACACAACGGAGGCCATATCTGATAAAAATGTTGACTGATAATCCGTTATAGCTCCTTCAAAAAAGCAACTGATCTGGAAAGAACACTATATTGGAAAACTAATCATCCGTATTATTTTGAAATAACACTTGTTTCTACGAGCTGCTCCAAATCTCCAACTTCCAGCTCTGAAATGAAAACAACGTGAGAAACCCGAAACCAACGCCAGAATCAGGGAGAGTAACGCATTATTTACTTTGGCACGGAACCTGTGTCGACAGGAAAACTGAACAGTCAACCATACTTGATTATTTTTATTTGGTGATGACAATATCAATAATATTCATAATATCATTATCGTCATAGGAACTATAAAAGACAATTTGCATTCCTGGGGAGGATTCTGTATGATATTGATATCATAACATTATTAATTAATATTAATATTATTATATTATCATAATCAAAAATAGTAATAATAACAATACTAACACCAATAATAATAAAAGCAAAAATCATACATCTATAATAATACAAACATAATAATCAAATTGTTCAAGTTTTGTGATTCATACGGTGCCCCCCTGGTGACACTGGGTGAAAAAAATAATAATGTGTGGCCACGCGTTTATTATCTGGAGGCCACGAGATAATAAAGCGTGGCCTCAAGATAATAAACACGGGGCCAGGAGATAGTTAATGCGTGGCCACGAGATAGTTAACGCGTGGCCATGAGATAATTATTGTTGTGGCCACGAGATAGTTAACGCGTGGCCACGAGATAATTATTGTTGTCATTCCCACGCAGAGACTGTTCTCTGTTGCTTATTGTCATTCCCGCGCAGAGACTGTTCATTGTTACTTTGATCATGGACAAGTTTGAATTAATTTAATTTTATTTTAGTACAGGAATGAATTACAATGACATTCTTAAGTCACTTGCGGTAAGGCATGGAGTGGTTATTAGCAAGAGACACTTAATTCGGCTGCTAAAAATGCATGGGCTTAAATGCAGGAATTATGCTGATCTCAGGGAAGTCATTGATTTTATCGTTCACCAACTGGAAGGACCAGGGAGACTACATGGCTACAGGTGGATGTACAGCAAGTGCTTAACGAATGGAATCCCTGCCAAAAAGGAAGATGTGCATTTGATCCTTGCAGCTCTGGACCCTGACACCTCAGCCATGCGTCGTTGCAGGAGACTAAACCGTAGGCAGTATTTTGCTCAAGGCCCAAACTATACTCAGTCAAAAAAGAAACTTCACACTCGTTTGGAGGTCGATAAGTTGAACATACAAGAAAAGTGGTTTTAAATAATGATTTAATTCCATTCTGTACCCATTAAGGACGGTGTACCATAAAAATCATGTTCATAATGTAACCAGTTCCACCGGCAATGCTACGGAAATGTAAGAGAGTAAAAATGGTAAGTTACAACTTGATGAAAGCATGTCAATAGCGCGTATGCCCTCCATGAGCGTTCACAACTGCGACGCAACGTCTCCTCGTGGATTGAATGATGCGTCTGAACACAGCTTGGGGGATGCGTCGCCATAATTGAACCAACATGGCACCAAGTTCCTGCAAATTCTGCGGAGGGTTCCTTACTTGACGGAGTCTTCTGCCCAACACATCCCATACATGTTCTATGGGATTAAGGTCGGGAGACCATGAGGGCCACTCCATGACATTGATGCCAGCATTCCTGAGAAAATTCCGTGTTAAATTGGCCGTATGAGGTCTGGCATTATCGTGTTGGACTGTCAGACCTGGGCCATGAGCTGCCATGAATGGCAAAAGCTCTGGAATGAGCACTTGATCTCTGTATCCTGCAGCAGTTAGGTTTCCTTGAACGACCATTAGTCGGGACTGGGCAGGACCATTAAAGGCACCCCAAACCATAACACTACCGCCCCCAAAACGGTCCACTTCCTGCACACAACACTGGGCGTTATGCTCACCGCGTCTCCTCCAAACTCTAACTCTCCCATCAGCGAAGTGCAAAGTGAATCTGGATTCGTCACTAAAAACGACCCTATTCCAATCACGCTGAGTCCATCTCAGATGTCGTTGTGCCCAGAGAAGCCGTTGACTTCGGTGTAACTGGGTTAAAATTGGTCCACGATATGGCCGACGTGCATGGAGACGAGCAGTGCGCAGGCGATTACGTAAGGTTTGGGCAGTCACGCGACCTCTAAACAATTCATTCCTAGTGGACGTTGCAGTGAGAAATCGATTACGCAAATGACGTAAGACGATTTGTCGGTCTTCTGCTTGTGTCGTCACACGTGGTCTACCAGAACAAGGTCGGTCTGCTGTGGTGCCAGTTTGTTGGAGACGTGTCCGAAGATCATGGATAGTCCGTCGACTGCATCCCATAACCCTGGCAACGTCAGTGACCGACGTTCCCGTATTCAGCATGCCAATGGCACGTTCACGTTGAATGTTTGACAGTCGTGGCATTGCAAATCAACGGATAATTGACTGTAAGAACTTGTTTTTCCGAGATGTCACTCTACCGTGCTAACGTGGGCTCAATTTCACGTGACTCATAAGGTCACGTGACTAGGAACACGAGGAAACATGCTTTTACCTTGATGTATGCTCGCACGTGCTGCATGCTTGTGCACGTCGGAGTTGCTGTGTGTCATGATGTCTTTGACAACGCATTTACCCCTAATAATAATAATAATAATATCTCTTGTATTAAGTTTCAAGAAAATATTTAGAAATTTATGAGTGTGAAGTTTCTTTTTTGACTGAGTATATATTTGGCATATAGATTCATATGATAAACTAAAACCATATGGAATCTGCATCAGTGGTTGCATTGACGGCTTTTCGAGCAAAATTATTTGGTTGAAAGCTGCATACACAAGCAGCGACCCATGCGTCATAGGGGGCTACTTTATAGAGGCCGTGGAGGAGTTTGGTGGCTGTCCCCGGATCGTCTGGACAGATGCAGGAACAGAGAATGTGGTTATCCGAGAGATCCAGACCTACCTCCGTCGCAATGATGTCGACAGTAGAGCTGGTGAACAAAGCTACATCGCAGGAGCAAGTACTGCAAATCAGAGGATTGAAAGTTGGTGGGGTGTGCTGCGCAAAGAAGGTATGGAGTACTGGATACATCTTCTGGGTGAAATGAAAGATGAGGGCCTTTGTGCTGGGGACTACCTGGACAAATCACTTGTGCAGCTGTGCTTTCGGAACATTATTCAGGTGAGGTTGAAATTCTGTAGCTTAAGTAGACTGCTCTTCCATCCCTTGAGCTGGTGTATTTATGTTCAAAAAAGTACAAGTATTTACAGTGATCTTAACACTGTACTTTTGTTAATTTACCTGTGCTAAGGTAAAGAGATGGACAAGCGCTGTTGCGTATAGGTACTTTGCGTGTGTCGGCTCGGAGCTGTCCATAGTCCTACTGAAACACAGCAGAGGAGGGAGAGATTTGTGACGTTTATAGGCTACATCTGCAGTTTTTAGCCCCTCCCCCTGCAGATGTTGAAAGACAATGTGCATAAATTCAATTTCACGGTTAAATCAATGATCGGTTTTTTTTTTTTGTTTAATGAAAAAAAAAGCGCGTGTGTTGGCTAGGTAGCCTACCGAGCTGTCCATAGTACTGAAACATAGAGCTTCTTTCCCCCCCCCCCCCTTTAAACCTTTCTTTTAATCATTGGTATATATTCTCTTTTTTAGGAAGCGCTTGACGAAATCAAGGCGGTCTGGAACAGCCACTGCATCCGGCCAACCAGGAATCACAATGTACCCAGTGGGATTCCAGACGTGATGTACACTGTGCAACAGCTCTGGGATTCTGAGGACTTCATTGTTCCACATCATGATCTTGATGTCTGCAAAGAAGCATGCACATTCCTCTCAGTTGTCCCATGCGATGAAGATATATTTGACCTGTGTAACATGATCACGTCAGAGATGGGCCTTACTTTTCCCAAGAACATATTGGAAGCTCAAGAGTTTTACTTGACAATTCGGGAGACTCTTCGCTCCCTCATCGTTAACTGAGCAGTCTAGCAAACTGCATCAATGAGAATTGAAACGATTAAAAATACCCTCCAGACAAGACTTCAAATACTCTGCTTTTGATAATAACTTGCCTGGATTTCCACCCAAAAATTGTGGTCTGATTCTAATGTTTTTGTAATGCTTTGCATAACAATGACACAAAGCAGGATGCGTTGACTGTGAAAGGATCAACAGCGGACAGCAAGTCTATATTCACCTTGTTTATAAGTCTTGAAATTGCATTAATTGTCATGGTTATGGTTTTTGTCATGTTTATGTTCATGTTGATGTTCAGGATCTGTGTTCATGATTTTGTCTTTTATTTATTCTTTTTGGTTATTGTAATCCTCAGGTTTTTAGTTCATTCCATTTCTCAGTTCTATTGCACTTGTATGGAAGCCCATAGTGGACAATATTCAAATGAAAATGTAATCCCACTATTGCATTATAATTTTCCACTTATGAATGAGTTATTTGAGACAATATTAAATTGAAAATGTATTAATCTAATTATCACTTTCATTTTCTCATACACATATGGGAAATCTATGACTATATTCAAATGATAATGAAAAGCTGTTCGACATTTCATTTTCAAAGTCATGCTCCGCAATACAGTGGACAATATTCAAATGCAATAAGCAAAACAGCACCACCAGCCCATTGCATTTACATTTACATGTCAACACGCTCTTTTAGGGTCAACATGAAAATGAAAATGCTGTTTTCTAATCACTTGGAAATAAAAATGATATAATAATGAAGAGGACATTTGACATTTCATTTTCAAAGACTTATCCTGCAATACATGGGACAATATTCAAATGCAGTAAGGGAAAGAAATCGCTGTGAGCTAGCTAGCTTGTGAAGCTAGGGCAAAAACCGAATCACAGCGATTAAGAATAAAAATGATGACAAGCATTTCCCCTAACTAGCGTCAGCAGGGTGGGGAGACGGATAGCGCTTTATCAGGAGTAATGTAATACGCTATAGCACGCATGGAAGTGTAATGTGGTAAAAAGCCACTAGATGGCAGTATTGACATTTTTTTGTTAAGCAATCTAAAGCTAGGTTTGGGCATGTCCCGGGCATGCCTCAGAGGGGGCTGGACAAGAGTATATAAGGAGAAAAATCGAGAGAGTGGAGTAGTAGGAGAAATTGCAAGGAGAAATTGTGGAAGGATACATTTGACCAGACCTGTCACTCTTTTCAAGACTGATGAAGCTTTTTGTGGATTTTTGCCTGTGTTGGAGCATGTTCCTGTCCTAGGACATTGCAACATAGCAGCCCATCTCCATTACAAAGGAAATGTAAATATCTCATTTTTTATTTGATTTCAATCTTGGTCAGTAGGGTAGATTGTAGGGTAGTTCCAAGTGTTTGTTTAATTAAATCTGTTGAAGTTGAAGAATTTTGTCTGTCATCCCTTGCTGTCCGTGACGCCATAACAAAATTGGGGCCATAACAAATTGGGGGCTCGTCCGGGATAGACCATTGTGCGAGTCATTTACTGAAAATCTAAAATTTCAAATAGTGAAATTGTTTTTTGAATTTTCCTAGATATATATTGGCAGATCAACAGCAATGGATGATTTCTTGGCATCACCAACCGTAGAGGTTTTGAAGTCTTTTAAAAAGACAGAACTGCTAGAAATATGCAGACAGTTAGAGCTGACAGATGTAAAACCAGCCATGCGAAAAGCAAGACTGGCTAGAGAGATTGTTGAATATTACATTGATGAAAATGTGTTTTGCACCAGGAGATCTGGAACAGTTTCCGGTGGAAAATCCAAATGTAGAATTGGAACTTAAATTAAAAATGCTAGAAATAAAAAAAAAAAAAAAACAAAGGCAGTTTGAGTTAGAAAAATTAGCAAGAGAAGAGAAAAAAGAGAGAGAAAGAGAGAAAAGAAATTGAGGAAAAAGAAAAACAAAGAGAATTTGAGAGAAAGAGGAAACAGCAGAAAGAGAGAGACAGATTTCGATTTAGAAAAATTAGAGAAGAAAGGCTCCAAATGGAGCTACTAAGAATCAAACCGCAAGCTGAAAACAAATTTCGTGCTGGCCAGGAGGTAAAGCTGGTGCCTCCATTCTCAGAGAAGGAGGTTGATAAGTATTTCCAGTGCTTCGAGAGAGTAGCTAAGAGTTGTCAGTGGTCAAAGGAACACTGGCCTCTGATGTTGCAAACTGTCCTCAAGGGTAAAGCTCAACAAGCCTATTCGGCTTTGTCTGCAGATGATTCCTCTGATTATGAGGTTGTCAAAAAGGTTATTTTGACAGCTTATGAGTTGGTTCCAGAGGCTTACCGACAGAAATTCAGAGGTCTGAAGAAATCTGACAATCAGACTTATGTGGAATTTGCTAACGAGAAGAAGGTTTGCTTTGAGCGCTGGTGTACTTCTATGGAGGTCAAGGATGATTTCAACTCACTAAAAGAGATGGTGTTAGTTGAAGAATTCAAGAACTGTGTCAAGGATGATATTAAGACCTACCTTAATGAGAAGCAAGCACTGAATTTGCAATCAGCTGCCAAGTTTGCAGACGAATATGTTCTCACACATAAGTCCAAATTTCAGTCTAGCAGTAACAATAGATGGTCTCAATTTCAGAAGAAAGGTAACGGTGATACCCAAGATTCCTCACCCAAAGACAAAGACAAATCTGGTGATGGTGCTCAGAAATCCAGTAAAAGGTCTGATCAAAGTGTGAAAGCTGACAGTGACAAAAGTGGTCTATTTTGCAATTATTGCAAGAAATCTGGTCATGTTACAACTAACTGTTGGTTCCTTAAAGCTAAGAAAGAACAAGAAAAGGATACCAAATCCAATGCCTTTGTGAAGACAAGGTTAGAAACCCCTGTAGTAGATGACCGATCTGCTAAATTGCCTGCTCCTTGTGAGGCTAAGAAGCCTGATACTGCTGACTTTGTGAGGGAGGAATTTCTTCCATTTGTGTCAGAGGGATTTGTGGCTCTGAATGAGCATTCTCCTCCTGTCCCCATATATATCCTAAGGGATACCGGAGCTTCTCAGTCACTTTTGTTGATGGACTCCTTGGAGTTACGTGATGAGACCGCTTCAGGGGATTTCATACTTGTACAAGGTATTGAAGGGAGGACTGTATCTGTACCCCTGTGCTCTGTATTCTTGAAGTCAGATTTAGTTACAGGACAGGTAAAGGTGGGACTTATGTCAAGTCTACCTATCAAGGGTGTTTCTCTGTTGCTAGGCAATGACCTGGCTGGGGGCAATGTAGTTCCCCCTGTTCATCGTACTTCACAGCCGAGCACTGACGATGGCGATGAAGACCCATCTCTGTGTCCTTCCTGTGCAGTGACTCGTGCTATGGCCAAGAAGGCTCAAGAAGAAGATGATATGGTGCCGTCCAGCACCTTGAATAGTCACGACTCAGGTGGTTCGCCTCATGACTCTGTTCAGCCTACTATGGTTTCTCCGTTTGAGGACTTATCAGACACTTTTATCAGTTCTCTATTCAGCCAGCCAGATGGGTCTGGTGATTCTGATGTGTCTGGAGACTTGTTTCTGTCCAGAAAGCGGTTGATTCAGGAGCAAACCAATGATCCTGAAATTTGTGTACTAAAGAAGAGAGCCCTTCCTGATGAAGAAATAGACGCAGTTCCAGTTGGGTATTATCTCAAGGATGGAGTATTGATGCGGAAGTGGCGCCCTCCTGATATCCCTGCCAATGCAGATTGGGCAGTGGTCAAGCAAATTGTTGTTCCGAAGGTCTACAGGAATGAGATCTTAACAATGGCTCATAGTTTGCCTTTAGGAGGTCATCTTGGTGTAAACAAGACTGTTGACAAGATCATGAAACACTTCTTCTGGCCTGGACTTCGGAAAGATGTTTCCAACTTTTGCAAAACCTGTCACACTTGTCAGGTAGTTGGAAAACACCAGTTAGACCCACCTTTAGCTCCATTGCAGCCTATCCCAGCATGTGGGGAGCCCTTCTCCAAGGTCATTGTTGATTGTGTTGGTCCATTACCCAAGACTAGATCTGGAAATCAGTACTTGTTGACAATCATGTGTGCATCTACCGGATTCCCTGAAGCCATCCCTCTACGCAACATCAAGGCAACTGCAATTTCGAAGGCTTTGATAAAGTTCTTCACGTTGTTTGGCCTTCCCAGGGAAATTCAGTCAGATCAAGGTAGCAATTTCACTTCCAAATTGTTTCAGCAGGTTGTGTATGAACTAGGTGCGAAGCAGATTCTTTCCAGTGCCTATCATCCAGAGAGTCAGGGTGCCTTAGAGCGGTTTCATTCCACTCTCAAGACGATGAGGACTTGTTATGACCATGAGAAAGACTGGGATGAAGGTGTTCATTTGCTGTTGTTTGCAGCTAGAGAAGCAGTGCAGGAGTCTACTGGATTCAGCCCGTTTGAGCTAGTGTTTGGCCATGAAGTGAGAGGACCTTTGCTATTGTTGAGTGAACAATGGCAAGAGAAAGAGCCGCATATCAGTCTGTTAGACTGTGTTAGCAAGTTCAAGGAAAGACTGCGTGCAGCCTGTGACCTAGCCAAAGATAACTTGAAATCAAGTCAGGGAAAAATGAAAACTTGGTATGATCATAAGGCTAGAAGCCGTGAGTTTAAACCAGGAGACAAGGTCCTTGTGTGAGGTACCGTTCTGGAACCAAATGCGAGACCAGGAAGTAGCAGCAAAAAGTGATTTATTGTAGTTGGGGGGTGAACCCCCACAGGGCAAAAAGCAACGGTACAGAGTCCAAATCCAAAATCACAATCCAGTAGGGCAGAATCAGAGTCGATAACCAGGGCAGCAATAACAGTACTCGTGGTTGGGCAAAAACAGGTTCGGTACACAGACACAGGAATGTCAGAGAAGCAAAAGACAAAATCCAGTGGGCGTAATCCAAACCGTTACCAGGGCAGCAAACACAAAACTCGTAGTCGGGCAAAAAGGGTTCGTAAACAGATGCAGACAATAGTACCAAAAAGCAGAGCCAAAAATCGAAGGTCGGACGGTCCAGTCAGAAGAGAAACACTATGAGTACAAGGCGAGAAACAAGAGCAGCACAGGTAAACAAGGGAAACGTTTCTGACGGGAAACAGCAGTGAGAAGACAGCTTAAATACACTCAAGGGAAGTCACATGCTATGATTAGGATCAGGTGATGAGGATCAGACTAATTACAAAGGAGGGAACATGAGGGAGAACCTAATCACATGAAATTGGCAAAAGCCAAAACGCAGACAGGGAACACGAGACAACCTATGACAAAACATACAGCTCCGGTTAGGGAGTTCTAATGTGCACAGATAATGAGAGGTAGGACAGAGTGGAGCAGGTGCGGAGGATCCGCTGAATTGCAGGAGAGACAAAGTGAAGGCAAGAGGCGGAGACTAGAACAGGGCGAAAAGGAGAGCTTGTTAATCAATTAGTAAGTGCAGCTATACAATCCCTAGTGCTCGTTAGTAAGTTAGTATTATATACAATGTTAGTCTGGGTTAGTAACTTTAACAAAAATAACAAACTGTTAGTATTGCTTAGTAAAACAGAAAAGAGAGGCGAAGGAAGCAAACGAGATTGGAAGGAATGTTTGAAACCCAGAAACCATGAAATCACCTAAGCATGTGACACGCAGGACTGGGGAGAAGCTGTAGCTTAACAAAAGACCAGACAGGGGAGACAAAGTGCAATGCAGGGCATGAACAAAGACATGGACCGGAATCTAACAGAATAGTGGATTGGGAGTGGCAAAAACGAAAACATGGCAAAATGCAAAAACTAAACAGAACATGGCAAAACCTAACAGACATAATCATAAACATAACGGGGACTAGGGAAAACATAACAAGCATGGCAGGAACAATAATGAACATGGCAGAATCAAGACAGACAGAGCAGGATCATAACACCTTGTGTTGTTTCCCTTGCAGTCCAATCCCTTGCAGGCTAGATTTCATGGTCCTTATGAAATTCTGACAAAACTCAATGATCTCAATTACATTGTGAAGACTCCAGACAGGAGAAAGCCAAAACAGTTGTGTCACATTAACATGCTGAAGCCTTATCATGATAGGAATGCTAGGGTTGCAGCTGTCACTTCAGATCCTCCTATGGCCGAGACTTGTGAAGATGAGGGGGAGTTTCAAGATGATGAACCTAGAATTAAAGCTGAAGTTCTTTCATGTAAATTGTCAAATTCTGAAGTGTTGCAAAATCTTGATGTAAAACTCCAGCACTTAGAACCCTCACAGAAAGATCAGTTTGAGAGGTTGATCAAGAAATATAAAGATCTATTTCCTAATGTTCCAAAGAGAGTTTCTATATCCTCTCATGATGTAGATGTTGGTGATGCCAAACCAATAAAACAGCATCCGTACCGGATGAATCCTGAAAAGAGAAAGATTGCTGAGAAAGAGGTTGAGTACATGTTAGAACATGATATTATCAGACCCTCTCACTCAGATTGGAGTTCACCCTGTGTTCTAGTTCCAAAACCTGATGGAAGTACTTGATTCTGTACAGATTATCGCAAAGTCAATGCTGTAACTAGAACTGATGTGTTTCCAATACCTAGGATTGATGATTGTATCGAGAGTAGGGCAAGCAAAGTTTCTGACCAAGATTGATTTATTGAAGGGTTATTGGTGTGTGCCTTTAACTGAGAGGGCCAAGAGCATCTCTGCTTTTGCCACACCATCTGGGTTATACCAGTATGAAGTCCTACCCTTTGGCATGAAAAATGCCTCAGCCACGTTCCAAAGGATGATCCAGTCTACAATCGCCGGATTGCCACACACGGGTGCGTACATCGACGACCTGATTACATGGAGTGACTCCTGGGAAGAACATCTGAAAGATGTAGAGACGTTGTTCCAGCGCTTGACCCAGGCTAACCTGTTAACCTGAACAAGAGTGACTTTGGTTGTGCTACTGTCACGTATCTTGGCTACGTCATAGGCCAGGGTAAGGTGGCACCCATAAATGCTAAAGTCCAAGCCATCATGGACTTTCCAGTTCCTGACAACAAAAAAGCTTTGCGCCGCTTCCTTGGAATGATCGGGTACTACCACAAGTTCTGCAAGAACTTTGCTGAGATTGCTCAGTCTCACCAACCAACTGAAGAAAGGCGTGAAGTTCACTTGGGATGAAGCACGCCAAAGAGCCTTTGATCGCCTGAAGTCTCTGCTGTGTCACTTCCCCGTGCTCAAATCTCCTGACTTCAACAAACCGTTCTCCATGGCGGTCGATGCTAGCGACCAAGCTTGTGGATCTGTGCTCCTACAGAGAAGTGACTCTGATGACATTGAGCATCCCGTGGCATACTTCTCCAGGAAGTTCAATCGCCACCAAAAGAACTATTCCACAATTGAGAAGGAGCTGTTAGCTCTGGTTCAATCCTTACAACACTTTGAGGTTTATGTTTGTACAGGGCAAAGGCCAATGATTGTATATACTGACCACAATCCGTTAATGTTTTTGAGTAAGATGAAAAACAAGAATTAGAGATTGTTGAATTGGAGTTTGATTTTACAAGAGTTTGACTTGGAAATTAAGCATGTAAAGGGTACTGACAATGTAATTGCTGATTGCTTATCCCGTGTTTGAGTATGTGTACATATATCACGTGTTTTTTAGCATATTGTATTATATGTATATATACACAAGTGTCTACTTAACCATTTTT
Organism: Gymnothorax javanicus; assembly: GCA_029692085.1. Classification (NCBI taxonomy): domain Eukaryota; kingdom Metazoa; phylum Chordata; class Actinopteri; order Anguilliformes; family Muraenidae; genus Gymnothorax; species Gymnothorax javanicus. The sequence goes on from CM056197.1 coordinate 15,489,730, forward strand.
GTATTGAAAAGAAAAATTTTGCCTTTATAAGTCAAAATTTTTCCCTTTTGGAATGGAGGTGTAATGTGGTAAAAAGCCACTAGATGACAGTATTGACATTTTTTTTGTTAAGCAATCTAAAGCTCGGTTTGGGCATGTCCCGGGCATGCCTCAGAGGGGGCTGGACAAGAGTATATAAGGAGAAAAATCGAGAGAGTGGAGTAGTAGGAGAAATTGCAAGGAGAAATTGTGGAAGGATACATTTGACCAGACCTGTCACTCTTTTCAAGACCTATGAAGCTTTTTGTGGATTTTTGCCTGTGTTGGAGCATTTTCCTGTCCTAGGACATTGCAACATAGCAGCCGATCTCCATTACAAAGGAAATGTAAATATCTCATTTTTTTATTTGATTTCAATCTTGGTCAGTAGGGTAGATTGTAGAGTAGTTCCAAGTGTTTGTTTAATTAAATCAGTTGAAGTTGAAGAATTTTGTCTGTCATCCCTTGCTGTCCGTGACGCCATAACAAAATTGGGGCCATAACAGAAGGATAATGCTGCTTTAACTAGATATGAAATAGCATGTCTCAGGGTGAACTGTCAGTTTGTTCTTTAGGTAAAAGAAGCTGCTGATCAATGGTGAAAGAGGTTATGTGTGCGAGATGGCGTTGAAAGCGACAAATCAGGGTTGTACGAGCTTCTCCAGTAGGCATCATAGCTAGCTAGCTGTACCTAAGCGATTGCTTTTAGACTCACTAGCAAGCTAGCTAACGCCTCTGAAATCTGCAAGCACACTTGGGTTGCAGTTGCACAACACTGCCGCGAAGCCTCGGATAAGTTCATGCATATTACAGCTAGCTCAGTTAATAGAGTTGGGGCAAAAATCAAATCATATCGCTTTAATGTCATGATCATTTACAAATATTTTCCTTAGTTAACGTTAGCTAGGATACTAGCTGCCGAGATGGCTACATCCAAAGCGTAACGTAGCCTAAAGCGTGATGGCACACAATACATATCAGCCTAGCCATCATGACATTATCAGTAAACCTCCGTGCGTACAAGCGCTACCCAGAAGCTGATTGGTTGGTATGCAAATGAGGAACATGGTTTCCGTTCGCGCCCCTAATGAGTGACGTCCTAGCGGAAGACCCGCCTTGATGAGACGCTGACAGATTGCATTTTAATTTTCATTGTGTCCCAAAAAGAGCGTGGTGACATGTATTTGAAAATGCAATGGACTGGGAGGCGCTGTTTCCCTTACTGCATTTGAATATTGTCCCATCTATTGCAGGATAAGTCTTTGAAAATGAAATGTCAAATGTCGTCTTCATTATTATATCATTATTATTTCCAAGTGATTAGAAAACAGCATTTTCATTTTCATGTTGACCCTAAAAGAGCGTGTTGACATGTAAATGTAAATGGAATAGGCTGGGGGTGCTGTTTTGCTTATTGCATTTGAATATTGTCCACTGTATTGCGGAGCATGACTTTGAAAATGAAATGTCGAACAGCTTTTCATTATCATTTGAATATAGTCATAGATTTCCCATATGTGTATGAGAAAATGAAAGTGATAGTTGGATTAATGAATTTTCAATTTAATATTGTCTCAAATAACTCATTCATAAGTGGAAAACTATAATGCAATAGTGGGATTACATTTTCATTTGAATATTGTCCACTATGGGCTTCCATACACTTGTCTCCCCTGTCTTGTGATTTAGTTGGTTCAGTCCGTCTTCCCTGTGTGTGTGCTCACTTACTTCGGGTGATTTACATGAATTCCGGTGATTAATATATTCCTTCGATTCTCGTTTACTTCCTTCGTCTTACTGTTCTGATTACTAACAAAACTAACATTTGTATTTTGTATCATAGTCTACTAACACAACTAATCCATGTATATAGATTACTAACTTACTAATGAGCACTCTAGTTAAATCTGTAAAGTTGCACCGCTACTAATTTATACTAATTCCCTCTCAGCAATCGCCCTGTTCTAGTCTCTGCTCTAGTCTCAGTCTCCGCTCTTGCTCAGCTGTACCTGTCTCCCCCTGCGTTTCTGCGAGATCTCTCGCACGTGCTTAATTACTCTCCTGCACTCATTATCTGTGCACTTAGAACTCCTTGACCGGAGCTGTTTAAATGTCATAGGCTGTCTGTGCGATTCCCGTCCGTGTCTTGGCGTTCGCCAATTTTCGTGGTTAGGGTTTCCCTCATGTGATTCTCCCGTTGTAATTAGTCTGATCCAGTTCACCTGCTCCCTGCATAGCTTGTGACTTCCCTCTCGCCTATTTAAGCAGTCTTTTCACAGCCAGCTCCTTGTCAGAACGTTGATCAATATTTCTTTCTGCAGAGCGCCTTGTATGCCATTGAGTATTGTTTTTCTTCGACTGGTTTGTCCGACTTCGATTCTTGCCATAGCCCTTCTTGTATTGTTTTGTCTTTTGGATTTCGACCTATTTTTTTGTATGACCACGATTTCTGTGTTTGGATGCCCTGTGTATGACCCTTGGCTTTGTTCATCGACTACGACTTTTTTGCCTACCGTCTATGTACCTTTGCTCATCTGTCTTACTGGTTCTGACCCCTGCCTGTCTAGTTGACACTGTTTTTGGATTTCGTATTGTGGCTTGGCAATTCTTGTTTTTTGGCTTTGACTCGGACTTCATTAAAGGCATACTTTTTTTTGATTTTCATCTCTTGCGTGTGGTTCCTGAACGCTACGTCACATTAATAAGCATATGCTTATAACCTGCTCTTTAGTTGATTCAAAAGCTTTATTCTGTTCTTTTTGCTTTTCTAGCGTAAAGGCAATATGTTTCTTATTAATCAAGACATTTAATTGAATAAGTATAAAATATTCTTCTTCCAGCTCGATTGCACTCTTGTTTGCGGGGATTTGGGCTAACTTTAATGATGTGACAGTATTCTGTTTAAAGTGTACCAGCAACTACAGTGTTAGTGTGCAATGAATGGTATTAACAAAATACTTTTCATTGGTTTTTATTTCAACAGATATCTGGACAAAGACTTTTTTTTTTTTTTTTCCTGGACCAGTAAAATTTGAACTAAAGTTGAACATTGTAATACTGGTATGAAAATACATGTCATTAAGCAGGTCAGAACCGACCCAAACTTCCTTCATATTGAAATTAGTTTTGAGAGTGTGAGCCTGGTGTGGTTCCCGCCAAAAAGGCAGATCACAATTCACTTAATGCAACACAACTTCTGAATACTGGATAACAGGTAAAATCATAATAACAATTGTGTGTGCACAATTAAATCTACCTTAGTTTGCTTCTGGAACTTCTTGGCACAAGATTGAAGTCACTGACACTGGAATGTATAAGTCTCCATTAACTGAACAGTGATGGGGTGTCCAGGCAGCACACCCCTATACAGAATCTATTTACCTCTTCAAATGTCTTGCCAGTGTTCTGAAGTGCTGTCATCTGTTCATTTCAGAACTTGCTTAACACATCTACAAGCCTCTGTGGATACAAAGTATCTGCCAGAGTTTCCCAGATGGACTTCAACAGCATTCAATAACAAACACAATTTTGTCTTCAGAAGCAGCAGGGTAATGGGAGGAAGTTAACTGTTTATAACAGATGCAGATGCTTATCCCGGACCAGTAGGTGAACCTTGACAAATTGTAATACCAGTATGAACATACAGTAGTACAGTACTTGACATTAAGCAGATCAGACTAGGAATTAAAGTGAACTTGGTGCTTAAAACAGTAATGTAAACATTAACTAACAAATATATATTTCAGAATTTTCCACTTTGAAAATTTCAAACATTTTAAGGGCAGTTGTCTGTTCTGTGGTTTCTTCCAAAATGGCAGATCACAATGCAACACAATTTCTGATACTGCATAACACGTAAAATCATAACTGTGTTTGCACAATTAAATATTCCTTAGTTTGCTTCAAGAATTTAGATTATGTCCATAATCCAAATGGAGCTTCTCAGCACAAGATCAAAGTCATTACGAAGATCTGGGTAGCTTTGGTAGTTGAGTGGTAGCATCAAATAGCACCCACATGTATGTGCCTGAGGTCGACACTGGAATTCAGACGTCTCTATGAACTGAACACTGATGGGGCGTCCAAACAGCATGCCTGCCCCTGTGCAGAATCGGGGGAAGGATTTCAGAGTAGTGTTGTCTGATTCTCTTATGTATCTCCTCAGATGTCTTGCCACAGTGTTCTGAAGTGCAGTCATCTGCTCTGGGAATTTCAGAAGTTCCTTAATACGTTTTGGTGTTGGTACACGTTCCTCCGTTATCTCAACAAGCCTCTGTGGATACAAAGTATCTGCCAAAGTTTGCAAGATGGGCTCCCAGCACTCAATAATAAACATTGGAGTCTGTGAAATTAATCCAGCCATTGTGTCTTCAGAGGCAAGGTAGTGGCAGTCATGTGCATCCAGCACATCCATCAGGTCATCTTTGTCAACAGACTCAAATGATTCCAGTGCAAGCTCAAGAACTTTCCTCTCTTTTTTTGAGACATACTGCAGGAAGCTATCTGTCACACAGCTGTAACTTACATCATAGAGAGCTTCTTCCAAAAATGGAAGAGGGAGAAGCAATGGAAAATACCTGACAGTTGTCCAACCCATAACTAGAATCCTTGCAACTGCCTGCCATTCCTGGACTTGATATTCATGCCTAAGGTAAGGAGTCGTCACTTCGGTACCTAATGTGCATTTGCTGTAGATTTCTCCCCAGAATTCTGAGGGGCAATCATGTAAAACACCAGAGCCTTCCCCTCTTCCAGTTTCCCATTGGGAAGTTTTCTTTTGATGTGCACATCTTTGTTCATGATATCTGGGTCAATAAAGGCTGCCAAGAGGTCAGCAAGACAGTTACCCCTTCGCACGACAATGATGACCTTTGGTTTTGATCCCTCCCAAGGCAAAGTGTCATCCAGTTCAAAAAGATCACTGGGTGATGCTCCAACTGTCACTTCACTATCATTGGAATTGTTAAGCAGCATCTCTCCAGCTTGGGTCTCAGGAATAACATCTGTTACATATGCATCTCGGTCTTCTTGTCCTACACTGTTAGACTCTGTTATCATTTCTGGGATTCCTTGGTCTGGTCTTATTTCTTCAGCATGCAATCCCCTTCCTTGTTCCTCTATTTCATCTCTGATATGGTCATGATGCATCTGCATATTTGATATTTCTTCATCAAATAGGATGACATCGGATTCCTGTAGTAAAGATAAGTCAATAGTTATGACCTCTGGTTCTGATGCCTGAACTTGGCTAAAATCCTGAGCAACATTTCCTGTGACCTCTGAGGTTGTTGCTGGGGGAGTATCAGTTGGGTTGTCCTCATCTTGAGCTTGTTTCTTAGTGTATTTGGTGTAGAGGTACAATCTCAGTATTTTTACTTTGTTTTTCTCATACAGGTCCTCCACTGTGCAGTCTTTGTCAAGCTCATTTTGTGAAAAGTCACAAATGAAACAAACATGATCCTCTAGCTTCAGCGACTTGAAGGCCCCATTTGGGAAAAAAAGTGATTCTGCCATTTCTTGGACCTCTCTAACTGTAGTGTATCTGTCAACACTGACATGCCAGGTTCCACCTCCCTTCACAGCTCGTACCTGTTTAAAGTCATTTTCTTTTTCACTGAAGTTCATCCATCCAATTTCTAGTGTAGGACACTCGCAGCTCGACCAACGGCGGAGGAGCCGGGTGGTGAAGGCTTATGCGTGGTGATTCTGGCTGCTATGAGGCAATGGAACACGTCAGTTAAATCTTACATGTATGCGTCCCGCCTTGGACCTGGCCTGAGACTTACCTGAAGTATTCTCAGTAATTCTCCGCTTGAAAACGGGGCTATGCCGAAATCACGAAACCATCTAACCTAATGCCGTGCTGTGAATAACCCAAGGTGCACGTTGGAGCACTCACAGAAACTGAACAAAACATCAGACATATCAGTGATTGGGGCAAACTAAGCATAACGATTACAATGTAACTCTAGTTTAAAATCTGACTCCAATTCGAAATAGATAAAGGACTGAAACATGCGTGAATCTCGGGGCAGCTACGCCGCCAGACTCTTCCGTAAAAACCAGTTACTCAACCGACGCCCCCGGGTAGTAGCGCAGTTGCCGGATCTTAGTTCGGTGAGAGCTCTAGAGGATGGAAGAAATTACCATGATAGTAGCAACTTTGGCATAAACATATCATGAACCCAGATTTATCGCACCACAGGGCCCTTAAGGGGATCGGCCAGGCACCGGCTTATAAGCCCAAGGGTGCCCTTAAGGTCAAATCCTCAGGACCGATACTACATAAACCCTTTATATAAGTAGACCGTAACTTGCAATCCAACTTAAAACCCATCACTACCTTTAAACATCAGCTAGCTAGTCTGGAATGATAAGGACTCGCCCCCTAAGTACCGGTCGTAACGTGGCTAGAAAGAATAAAAGGATTAGGAGTCACGGAGACCACGCAAGCTTAAAGGAATAACAATGATTTATTCACCAGGTAGGCAAAAGCTTAAATCAAACAAATCAACGTTAAATCAATTACAATAACTTCAGAAACAGAGAGTACGGACATACCTGGTGAAAGGCTACACACGGTCAGGAGTGCGGTAAGTCTATTACCAACCTCACTAAGCTAGAAATAACGCACGGATCCGTGTGGGAAGTCGTTTGCGATCTTCCCTGACTAGGTCGTCTCTCCCAGATTTAAGGCTAGTGGCGTCTTTGATCAGAGCGGCTCAGCCCGCACAGATGGCCCAAATTGGAATTTAGACTTCCCCTTCGGAGGAAATAAGAGAACAATTACCATTCAAAAGAGATAATAAAAGTTCTTAGATAAGTGAGAGAATTTTGGAGACAGACCTCAGGGGGGGTCGCAAAGCACTTCCCGCAAACGGGGAGAGATGATTCTAAATACACCCCAAGAGATTACTCTGGCTCAGGACAAATTATTGCTGGAGAACAGAAACTATGTTTTCTTGAAATACAGCGGATATGAAATGCATCTCATTCAACTCCTTGAATTTAGCTGAAGAGATACATATCAAACATGATTACATAGAGAATTATGATGATGTAATTACCATGAAATTTCATCCCAACTGAACCATTCCCCATGAAATTCACATCACTATTACCCCAGATATAATACAGTAATTCAGTGATGACATGCGGGCAGTTGGAACGGTGTAATAGTGGGTTTTTGTTTAAATTGCAATTCTCAACTCAAAACAGTTACAGTGATGAAATGAAAGGGTGCAGTAACAGTGTGTCCAGAAGAGGTCACTATGGCACTAATCGGGCAGAGGGCACAGGTCACACCCCGCTGTGAGGGAAATTCCTTGCAGCAACCAAGCCAGGGCGCACTCCCTTCCCCGCCTTTGATGTGCTCAAGACACACACACACCCATGCTGAAGTGTCCAGTATTAGGCCCCCTAATCTCAGTGGTGGAATTGGGGGGGGGCAGCTGCAGAGGACGTCTGGAGCCTGGTGACTTTATTACCCCACTGTTCTCAGCCATGCCTGGCTGGAGACGATGCCAGCTGTGGAGGAAGTATAGGTTCTTATGTCTTTATTACCCCACTATGTTAAGAACAGAGGGCAACAGGCAGTCCTGGTCGCATGTCCATGTTATCTCCTGGCTTCCCCCCTACACTAGCCTCCTCACCTGTCTTTTTGCATTTTTTTCTCCTTTTAATTTCTCTAAAACCTCTGCTCTCTTAACAGCCTTGCTATCTGGAACACAGACCTTTGCCCTTATTCTTTCAAGCAGCTGACCTCTCCTGGATGTTCCTTGATCTGAGTTTTGAGAAGGCAACAGCTGCCAATCTGTCTCCATAAAGTGGGATGTACTTTGACAGATCCTGTTCGGACATCAGTGGAATTACTGAAGAATCAATCTGCAAAAAAGACATCAACAATATTTTTGTTTTCTATTAAAGACAACTTGGGGGCCAAATTATGTAGCAAATTTAACCATCACAGAAAAACATATGTGAAGGTTGTTCCATGCCTCCTAAAAATGCAATGACAGACTCAGAAATTAGTTTGCATCAGCACCAACTAATTCTACACAAATAATGATTTAAACTAGACTATCCTTGTATACACAGGCTTATCAGAATGATTTTTAATTTCATTTTAATACAAAACTTCAGCATCACCAGCAAACCTTTCCTCTTGACTATCCACCGTGTGTTAGGGCAATCTTTAATTCTATGGCAGTGATATATTTCAAAATTAAGAACTTAATAAGATTCACATGACAATCAGTCTTTTTCTAGGGATTCTTGTTCTGGGGTATTAAATGAATTTTACCCTCTCTCTCTCTCTTTTTTCTATTTCAAGTTTTACAACAAACTATTCTTTGCTGTGTGGCTCATTTTTCCTGGCTGTGAGCAACATAATGGGCAGGATATTCTTAATTGTATAGTTTCAACATCTGGGTGAAGAATAGCTCACCTTGTCATTTTTTAAAGATTTTTTGGGAATTTTTCCTTTATTCAATAGTTATACAGTGTAGAGAGACAGGTAAGTTGGGGAGAAGAATGGGGGAAGACATGCAGCAAATGACCCGAGCCGGATTTGAGCCCAGGTCGCTGCGGGAAGGACACAGCCTTTATGGTACGCGCACTTAGACTGATGAGCCACCGGGGCGCCCATCATTTTTAAGTTTTTTTATGATTTGTTCTTGAATTCCACGGTCCCACAGAAACTGCAGGAAGGCATCTTCCTCTCTCCATTTCAGGTAGCCTTTAGAAACATACAAATGTAACAATTAACAGATATGACAGAAAAAATGATTTTGTAATAATAAAAAAATAATGTAAAATTTGACATAAATATGACAGAATCACAAAGTAGTCCCATGAAAATCTATTTCACTGGTGTAGATCATTGAGGGATGATCACATTATGCCCAGTAGGGGTCGCACTACCTCAAGGTATTTATGGGTACCAGATTATCGGGGTTCGCTTAGTTCTGCCTGCCATGCTGAAAAGTAATGCTCCCAGTTTATGCTCTCCAAGTTTAATAAAGTATACATTCCTATGAAACCTGTGTGATCTTTGACTCACACACACTAGGACAGAGGCATCTACAACTGGTAGGTGATTGACCGTTCCTGCTGACTCCACAGTGTCACTGTTTGGGTCTGTTAAATCACATTACCAACACACCACAACGCTATCTAGCAGTTTTCCCACGGCCACAAAATAGTAACGTTAATATTCCACTGACGACATATGGTTAGCATTACACCTGTTAATGACGCTAGCATCAGCTTTATCGTCGTCATGTAAACAACTTCATTACTTCAGGATACACAAACATACCATAAAGAAATAGTTCCCTGATCATAGGCAACGCATTCACCTCACCTCACACACTCAATTAACCATTGTTATGGGGGACTCGTACCTGAAAGGGAGTAGGCCAACGTTATAGAAAGAGGACAAACTTCATTCAGATTGTAATGAATAAAGGGACTAATCAAGTTTACAAATCCAGTGGGTCGCCAAGGCTATAGACGTGTGAACTGCTGCCTGGCTCTGAGTCCGGCTTCATGTAAGCTCCTCCAGCCTCTCTTAGTACTATTATTGGCATGTCAATAATAACAAAGGTTTATAGGCTACTCTTGAATATAAAAACAGGCTATAATTACCTTTATTCACGAATGATAAACAGCATCACTCTAAAACTGACAGCTCCATCCCGCTACCGAAGGTGAATTATCTTGTGGGCACGAAATAACTATATCGTGGCCACCCGTTATTATGTCATGGCCACGCGTTAACTATCTCGTGGCCACGTGTTTATTATCTTGTGGCCACGCTTTATTATCTCGTGGTCTCAAGATAATTAACACGTGGCCACGCATTATTATTTTTTTCACCCAATGTCACCAGGCGGGCTCCGTAGATTCATCATATCCACATGCCGTTCAAAGCAGTGAGATTTGGTTTTTCCCTCATTGATCTTAGTCAGTTGGGCGGCACGGTGGTCGGCCTCCCAGCAAGAAGGTTGTGGGTTTGAATCCGCCCGCGGCCTTTCTGGGTGGAGTTTGCATGTTCACCCCGTGTCCACCTGGGTTTTCTCTAGGTGCTCCGGTTTCCTCCCACAGTCCAAAGACAGGCACATCAGGCTAAATGGAGACTCTAAATTGCCCAAAGATATGAGTAAGCGTATGGTGTGCGCCCAGCGATGGACTGGCCACCTGTCCAAGGTATATTCCTGCTTCTCGCCCAAATGATGTGCTGGGACAGGAATACGCAGGAAAAAATGAATCTCTCTCAGTATACAAAATTCAAACCCAATTAAAATAATTAGACAAAATTATGATTTAAAAAAAACAAATAATAATAATAATATACAGTGCCGTGAAAAAGTATGTGCCCCCTTCCTGATTTCTTATTTTTTTGCATATTTGTCATTCTTCAAGGTTTCAAATCATCAAACTAATTTTAATATTAGACAAAGATAACCCGAGTAAATACAAAATGCAGTTTTTAAATGATGATTTCATTTATTAAGGGGAAGAAGCTATCCAAACCTACCTGGCCCTGTATGAAAAAGTAATTGCCCCCCATTGTTAAATCATGAATTAACTGTGATTAACCACATTTTTTTTAGTTCAATTTCATTAGCCACACCCAGGCCTGATTACTGGCAGACCTGCTGAATCAAGAAATCACTTAAATAGAACCAGTCTGACAAAGTGCAGAGGACTAAAAGATCTCAAAAATCAACACATCATGCCACGAACTTAAGAAATTCAAGAGCAGATGAGAAACAAATTTATTGACATCTATCAGTCTGGAGAGGGTTACAAAGCCATTTCTAAGGTTTTGGGACTCCAGCAAATCACGGTGAGAGCCATTATCCACAAATGGAGAAAACTTGGAACAGTGGTGACCCTTTCCAGGAGTGGCCAGCCTACCAAAATGACTCCAAAAGCGCATCGACTACTCATCCAGGAGGTCACAAAAGAACTGAGAACAACATCGAAAGAACTGCAGGCCTCACTTGCCTCAGTTAAAGTCAGTGTTCATGATTCTACAATAAGAAAGAGACTGGGCAAAAATGGCATCCGTGGGAAAGTTCCAAGGCGCAAAACACTGCTGACCAAGAAGAACACAAAGGCTTATCTCAAATTTTCCAAAATACATCTTGATGCAAGGCACTGAACCCTGCACTGCTCCTGATATGCAGGTTGGCACACTGCATGGCAACCTCAGCCATCAGGGTGAATGTGAGGCATAATTGTAAAGTGCTTTGTGTCATGTGACTAGAAAAGCACAATATAAATGCAGCCCATTTACCATTTAGGCTATCCTATTAGAAATATGCATTTTGAAATGTATTCTAAATATCTTTCTATGGGATGAAATCGGGTGAGTTTAAGGTAGGTATATGCTCCCAAATACATTTATTTCCCTTTCATTCATAACAATTAAGTACCAACAGCATATGAACAACTACTAAATACAAAATTAAAGTGATGGCTCATTTACATAAATTATGCTAATTAGGTCCCGAGATGGCTACCGCAATGTGGAACTTGATCAAGTACCTCAGGCAGGATATCTCTAAAACTTTCTATTATTTTAATCTCAAATTTTCACAGATCATTTATGACTATATAGTGCATGTTCTGATCAGAGGGTTTTCAGAAATAATATTACTGTGAAAAAATATGGGCATTTTAGTTTTTTTTTTTTTTTTTTTTTTAACTTTATTGGGTACCTAATTACCACAAAATCTAGAGTTAAACAAATGCTTTCTTCAAAATGCCTGATCAATCCATAGACATGCATCTGGTGAACTTATATTCCAAGTTTCACAATGATAGCATGAGAGAAAGAGGAGAAATGGTGTTTGAAGAAATGCTTGACTGGTCAAAATCAACATTTTTGAGAAATTGACAAAAAACAACAGATGTCCATATTTTTGATAGTCCTATCAAGTACACACAATGAACTTACAGAAGGTTATTTTACGAAAATGTCAAAAACAATTTTTTCAAAAAAAAAAAAAAAAAAAAAAAAAAAGCCTATTTTGGGAGTGGATACCGACCTTAAGTTCTGTTCAGGAAGGAAAAGCTCCCACCCAAACCGGTCGCTTTATTTATATCATTGCTTGCCGAAAACAAGCTTTCATAACTGCCTCGAGCCCTTACATGAGCAGTACAAGATGAGATATCATGGCTTCATCAAAGTCTACGGCAAATAAGTACAAATAAACTGTCCATAGCACTTATGATAAGAAACTCTGTGTGAGGATTCGTTCTGGAACCAGTTGCGAGAACACAGGATTGCAGTAAAAAGAGGCTTTATTGAACGGGGGGGGTAACCCCCGCAGGGCAGAAGGCAAAGGTACAGAGTCCGCAAGACAAAAATCACAATCCAGGAGGGCGAAATCCAAATCGTAACCAGGGCACCAATCACAAAACTCAAAAGTCGGGGCAAAAAGGGTTCAAAAAAACAGATACAGGCAAAAGTACAAAAGAGCAGATCCAAAAATCGTAGGTCGGGCGGTCCAGTCAGAAGATAAACACAGAGAGTACAAGGCGAAATGAAAGCAGCACAGGTAAACTTGGGAAAACGTTCTGACGGGGAACTGCAGTGAGAAGACAGCTTAAATACATTCAAGGGAAGTCACATGCTATGATTAGGATCGGGTGAAGGAGATCAGACTAATTACAAAGGAGGGAACATGAGGGAGAACCTAATCACATGAAATTGGCAAAAGCCAAAACGCGGACAGGGAACACGAGACAACCTATGACAAAACATACAGCTCCGGTTAGGGAGTTCTAATGTGCACAGATAATGAGAGGTAGGATAGAGTGGAGCAGGTGCGGAGGATCCGCTGAATTGCAGGAGAGACAAAGTGAAGGCAAGAGGCGGAGACTAGAACAGGGCGAAAGCTGAGAGCTAGTTAATCAATTAGTAAGTGCAGCTATACAATCCCTAGTGCTCGTTAGTAAGTTAGTATTATATACAATGTTAGTTTGGGTTAGTAACTTTAACAAAAACAACAAACTGTTAGTATTGGTTAGTAATATAGAAAAGAGAGGCGAAGGAAGCAAACGAGATTGGAAGGAATGTTTGAAACCCAGAAACCATGAAATCACCTAAGTATGTGACACGCAGGACTGGGGAGAAGCTGTAACTTAACAAGAGACCAGACAGGGGAGACAAAGTGCAATGCTGGGCATGAATAAAACATGGACCGGAATCTAACAGAAAAGTGGAAGGGGATGGCAAAAAACGAAAACATGGCAAAATGCAAAAACTAAACAAAACATGACAAAACCTAACAAACATAATCATAAACATAACAGGGACTAGGGAAAATCATAATAAACATGGCATACAAGGCAGAAACAAGACAGAACAGATTAGAATCATAACAGTACCCCCCCTCCTACGAAACGCCTCCAGGCGTTTCAACTTGCTGGTCTGGGGTGCGAAGCATGAAAGTCTGTGATTAAGGACTTGTCGAGGATGTGGCGTGCAGGGACCCAGCTACGGTGTTCAGGACCGTAGCCTTCCCAGTCGACGAGGTACTGGTATCCGCGACCTCGTCGACGACAGTCCAACAATGTTCGCACAGTGAATGCCTCGCCTCCGTCGATGATGCGGGGGCGGTGGTGGGGGATCAGGACCAGAAGACAGGGGGGTGGGTTACAGCAGGCTTGATCTGGGGACACATGAAAGGTAGGGTGAATACGGCGCATGGAAAGGGGCAGACGGAGGCGAACAACAGTGGGGCTAAACACTTTTTCTATGGTAAAGGGCCCAAGGAACTTTGGGAACAATTTTCCCCACTCCCCTCAAGGGAATGTCCCTGGAGGACAGCCAAACGCGCTGCCCAGGTCGGTAAGATGGGGCAGCGATGCGTTTCTTGTCTGCTCGGGCTTTCATCCGGGCAACCGACCTGAGCAGCGCCTCCCGAGTGGTCCTCCAAGTCGTCTGCAGCGGCGACAAACGCACGGGCTGATGGAACAGCAATTTCCTCCTCCTGGCAGGGAAACAAAGGGGTTGGTAGCCGAGGCATGCTTGAAATGGGGAGAGACCAGAGGCAGCGGAAGTGTGGCTATTTATGGCGTATTCAGCCCAGGGAAGTTGGTGGCTCCAGGAGGAGGGGTTCTTGAGACACAAACATCTCAAAACAGTCTCTATGCATTGGTTGGCCCGCTCGGTCTGGCCGTTGGTCTGGGGGTGAAAACCGGATGATAAACTAACAGATGTGCCAAGGGACTTGCAGAATGATTTCCAAAACTTAGCTGTGAATTGGGGACCGCGGTCAGAAGTGATGTCTGTGGGGATACCGTGTAGTCTGATGACGTGCTGAATAATGAGGGTGGCCGTTTCTTGGGCGGACGGGAGTTTAGTGAGGGGGACAAAATGGACTGCTTTGGAAAATCTATCAACAATAGTGAGAATGGTAGTGTAGTGATTGGATGGGGAAGACCAGTGATGAAATCTAATGCAATATGTGACCAAGGGCGGTGAGGAGGGTAAGGGTTGTAATAGACCGTGAGGGGGCTGATGAGATACCTTAGGTTGGGCGCAGACCGAGCAGGCAGAGACATAATTCTGGACGTCTTCGTTAATGCCGGGCCACCAGAAGCGACGAAGTTATGAAATCCAGTGTCGGGCGGATACCTGGGTGGCACGAGAGGTTAGAGGCATGCCCCCAGTCGAGGACTCGGGGGCGCAGGTTAACAGGCACAAAAAGACAGTTCTCAGGACAGGCACTAGGAGCAGCAGAACCATCTTGGGCATTCCTCACTTCAGTTTCGATATCCATATTGATAGCGTTGATGAAAGTTTCCTTAGGAAGAATGGTGTCAGAACTGGGTGGATCTTTGTCCGTTTCAAAGCATCGTGAGAGGGCATCAGGTTTAACATTCTTACTACCGGGGCGATAGGCAAGGTGGAAATTGAATCGAGAGAAGAATAGGGCCCACCTGGCTTGTCAAGGATTCAACCTCTTGGCAGACTGGAGGTACTCTAGGTTCTTATGGTCAGTCCAGACCAGGAATGGCAGTTCGGCTCCCTCCAACCATTGTCTCCATTCCTCCAATGCCAACTTGACCGCTAGTAGTTCCCGGTTGCCGATGTCGTAGTTTTTCTCCAAGAGGACTGAGGCGACGGGAGAAGTAGGCACAGGGGTGAATCTTTCCGTCTTTGGAGGATCTTTTGCGAGAGAACGGCCCCTACACCAACGTTAGAGGCGCCCACTTCGACCACAAACTGAAGGGAGGGATCAGGAATGGTTAGTATGGGGGCAGAAGTGAAAGCGCGTCTTTAGGTCAGTAAAGGCCCGTTCTGCTTCTTGAGACCATTGAAATGGGACCTTGCTTGACATGAGTGCGGTAAGGAGCCGCCACAGAACTGTAGCTACTGAATGAATCTTCTATAAAAATTTGCGAACCCCAGAAAACGTTGTAGGGACTTACGATCAGATGGGTTGGGCCAGTTTATGACAGCCTCGATCTTAGTCGGGTCCATCTGGATGGTGTCAGGGGCAATGATGTATCCCAGGAAAGAGGTGGTGTTGACGGAGAACTCACACTTCTCTGCCTTGACGAATAGGCGGTTCTCCAGTAGTCGCTTGAGCACTAGGCGCACATGGTGAACATGGTCTTCCTGTGATCTAGAAAAAATCAGGATATCATCGAGATACACAAAAACAAACTTATTAATCATGTCACGAAGAACATCATTGACTAAGTTTTGGAAGACTGCTGGGGCGTTAGTAAGCCCGAACGGTAAGACCAAATACTCCCAGTGGCCGGTAGGGGTATTAAATGCAGTCTTCCACTCATCACCCTCACGGATGCGGACTAAATGATAAGCGCTATGTAAGTCCAGCTTAGTGAAGATCTTGGCTCCTTGTAGGAGGTCGAAGGCGGTATTCATTAGGGGCAACGGATATCTGTTCTTGATTGTGATATCATTAAGACCTCGGTAGTCAATGCAGGGCCTCAAGGACCCATCCTAAAAAAAAAAAAAAAATCCAGCCCCAGCAGGCGAAGAAGAGGGTATGATCCCTGCCCTTGAGCGACTCGCTGAGATATTTCTCCATGGCCAACGTTTCAGGTCTGGACAGCGAAAACAGACGACCTCTAGGGGGCATGGTACCAGGTTTGAGTTCTATGGCGCAGTCATATGGTCTGTGCGGGGGTAAACTGGTGGCGCGGGCTTTGGAAAATACCTCTTTGAGGTCATGGTACTCGAATGGAACCTTCTCCAGGTTCGGTATCTCCTCAGAAGGGGAAGCAGGAACATGAACTTGAGCATCATTGAGGCAGGTTTGAGCGCAGTCGGGCTCCACCCCTTGATCTCGTGTCTCCCCAATCAATATCCGGAGATGTTTTGCCATCCAGGGATGGCCAAGAACAACAGGAGCATGAGGAGACTGGATAAGGTAAAGCCTTATGGACTCCTGGTGATTGCCAGATATACGTAACTTAATAGGACTGGTTACCTGGGTGATGTGGGCAATGCTCTGGCCGTTGATGGAGTTGGCCACACGATCAGGGACGACCTTCTCAACAGGGATGCCCCACTCCTGGGCAGCTTTCTGATCGATAAAGTTCTCTTGGCCCCGAATCGATAAGAGCGGTGGTCTTCCTTCCTCCCCGCCCACTTTCGAGGGAGATGGGGAAACAGGTGCGGTTTCTTGAGGAGTGATCAATAGGAGTAACGCCCACTAACGCTCCTCTCCTCGTTAGTGGGCGTTGCCTTTTACTGGACACCGGGAGATATAGTGACCTTCCTTTCCACAGTAGAAGCACGCCCGCTCCCTCCGTCTCCGTTCCCTCTCCTCGCCGGTGAGTCTGGTACGGCCTAACTGCATAGGTTCAGGGTCAGGAGGCAGCTTGGACTTCTCTGGTTGTAGGAGAGGAAGCTTCAGCGGGGGCTTAGGGGTACTGGCACTGTGGGCGGACCGTCGACGTTCCTCCAGACGTGAGTCGATACGGATGGCCATTTCAATAATTCGTTCCAAACTTTCCGGTAGGTCACGAGGTAATAATTCGTCCTTGATACGCTCGGATAATCCAAAAATGAAGGCGTCGTACAGGGCTCTCTCACGCCACCCGCTGTTAGTGGCTAAGGTCTGGAACTCAATGGCGTAGTCAGATACTGAACGGCCCCCCTGGCGGATGCGCAGAATCTCTCGCCCAGCCTCATGACCATGTCTGGAGCGGTCAAATACACGCTTCATCTCTTCTCCCAGTAATTCGGCGGACTGCACACATGGTAATCCTGCCTCCCAGGCAGATGTAGCCCACTGTTTAGCCCTCCCAGTAAGCTGCGTAATGATGTATGCTACGCGTGCTTGCTCGGTGGGGAAGGTGGAAGGTTGTAGACTAAAAATCAGCTTGCACTGGGTTAGGAAGGCGCGGCAGGATCCCGGGTCCCCGTCATACTTCTCGGGAGGGGGCAAGCGTGGCTCGAGGATCGGAGCAGGTGGTGCAGAGGAGGGCACCGGCACAGGAGTAGGCATGGTGGTGACAGGCTGTTGGGGGGGTTGGACGGTCTGAGCATTCTGCAAGGAGCGGGTGAGGTCGGCCATCTGGTGCGTCATGGCTTGCATGTGCTGCATCATAGCCCGAAGTTGTTGCTGCTGGAGTGCAAGCTGGGCACCCTGTTCCTCCACTGCTGCTTGCAGAGGCTTGTTGCTCGCTGGCTCCATACTGGTCAGAACGCGTTGTGTGAGGATTCGTTCTGGAACCAGTTCTTGAGAACACAGGATTGCAGTAAAAAGAGGCTTTATTGAACGGGGGGGGTAACCCCCGCAGGGCAGAAGGCAAAGGTACAGAGTCCGCAAGACAAAAATCACAATCCAGGAGGGCGAAATCCAAATCGTAACCAGGGCACCAATCACAAAACTCAAAGTCGGGCAAAAAGGGTTCAAAAAACAGATACAGGCAAAAGTACAAAAGAGCAGATCCAAAAATCGTAGGTCGGGCGGTCCAGTCAGAAGATAAACACAGAGAGTACAAGGCGAAATGAAAGCAGCACAGGTAAACTTGGGAAAACGTTCTGACGGGGAACTGCAGTGAGAAGACAGCTTAAATACATTCAAGGGAAGTCACATGCTATGATTAGGATCGGGTGAAGGGGATCAGACTAATTACAAAGGAGGGAACATGAGGGAGAACCTAATCACATGAAATTGGCAAAAAAGCCAAAAAAACGCGACAGGGAACACGAGACAACCTATGACAAAATATACAGCTCCGGTTAGGGAGTTCTAATGTGCACAGATAATGAGAGGTAGGATAGAGTGGAGCAGGTGCGGAGGATCCGCTGAATTGCAGGAGAGACAAAGTGAAGGCAAGAGGCGGAGACTAGAACAGGGCGAAAAGCTGAGAGCTAGTTAATCAATTAGTAAGTGCAGCTATACAATCCCTAGTGCTCGTTAGTAAGTTAGTATTATATACAATGTTAGTTTGGGTTAGTAACTTTAACAAAAACAACAAACTGTTAGTATTGGTTAGTAATATAGAAAAGAGAGGCGAAGGAAGCAAACGAGATTGGAAGGAATGTTTGAAACCCAGAAACCATGAAATCACCTAAGTATGTGACACGCAGGACTGGGGAGAAGCTGTAACTTAACAAGAGACCAGACAGGGGAGACAAAGTGCAATGCTGGGCATGAATAAAACATGGACCGGAATCTAACAGAAAAGTGGAAGGGGATGGCAAAAACGAAAACGTGGCAAAATGCAAAAACTAAACAAAACATGACAAAACCTAACAAACATAATCATAAACATAACAGGGACTAGGGAAAATCATAATAAACATGGCATACAAGGCAGAAACAAGACAGAACAGATTAGAATCATAACACTCTGTACACTTGGGGAAACTCCCGGCGTTAAGATAACGAAGAAGTTAATTTTCATCAGAGATGTGTCATCGGAGGTAAGATTGGCTGAATCCATGGGCGCCGATTGCTTTTACTTTCGGTGGGTGCTCCGAATAGTTAAGAGAGACGAACCTTTATACACTATACAGCCACGTAAAATTTTTCCGTGCCAGTATTAAGACGTGTCGCCGTGTCAAGAATATCCATTGACATAGGGGCTGTTTTCGGAACCGCCTACTACATACTACCAACGGATCCAGTATGCAGTATATATGACATACTACATAATGAATTCCACAGCAGGATGTAGTATGACAGTTAGAATCGATTTAATTTGCAGTATGGTAGGTCGGGGAGTTGCTGGATGTCAACCGCCATGGAAGAAGAAAGCTGGCAGAAATAAACAGGCATAGCAAATAACAAAGCACCGCAGCAGCCCCTTTTGCTATATATTAAAAAAAAGCAGTACTGCGATCAAGCCAGCCGTCTTTCTTTTTCCGTGGTCAAGCCAGCCGCTCCTAAAATTTATGTGCACCCGTATTCTGAACTTGGCGGTAAAAGCATAAAAACGCTTTTTTTCCCCACTGTCATGAAACACACGTTCTGAAGACTGTTCGCGCATAAAAATCTAACCTGAATGGAAGTTGTGGAATGCTTTGAACCGATGTTACCGTCCACTTTTCAGAAAATTAAAGGCAAAGTCAGATCAAAATACAGTGTACCATTCATCATTTCCCCCAATATCTTGTATGTCATCAAATTGCTTCCTCAAATAAGTAAAAGAAAATTCCAGTAGAATCTTGTTCATGGAGACGTAGGCTATGTTGACATGAAATGTGGACTGATTTTGCTGTACAGTTTGTGAGAAAATTAAAGGCAAAGTCAGCTCAAAATACAGTACACCATTCATAATTTCCCCGATATGTTAACTGCCATAAAATTGATTTCTCAAAAAAGTAGAAAAAACTTGCAATGGATTATTGTTCATGGAGACTCAGACTATGGTCACGTGAAATTTGGACGGATTTTACTGTACAGTTTGTGAGAAAATTAAAGGCAAAATCAGCTGAAAATACACTACATCATTCATAATTTCTCTGATATTTTAACTGTCATAAAATTGATTCCTCTAATAAGAAGAAAAAACTTGCAATGGATTATTGTTCATGGAGAATCAGACTATGTTCATGTGAAATTTGGAATGATTTTACTGTACAGTTTGTGAGAAAATTAAAGGCAAAGTCAGCTCAAAATAGAGTACACCTTTCATAATTTCCCTTATATTTCGACTGTCATAAAATTGATTCCTCAAATAAGTAGAAGAAAATTGCACTGGATTATTGTTCATGGAGACTCAGACTATATTTACATGCAATTTGGACTGATTTTACTGTACAGTTTGTGAGATAATTAAAGGAATAGTCAGCTGAAAATGCAGTTTACCATCCGTAATTTCCCCCTTATTTTAACTGTCATAAAAATGTATTAATTAAATAATTATGTAAATTTCAATGTCTTCTTGTTCATGCTGACCTACACTATGTTCATGTGACATCTTCACTGGTTTTACTATATAATACCCATAATAATTTTTTCCATATTTTGTATATGAGACCATTATTTTTTGAATTAACACTCCTCAGACTGCACAAGAACAAGGAACTGTTTCACTGCGTAGTTCAGTATTACCCAATGTTCAAGTCCATTGCAAAGAAAAAATGTTGCAGTCTCTTCCAGGAAAGCAAAAGGACTTTTAAACTGATTTTTAGGTGGGATTAAAAACATTTTTTCCACATTCTGAATTATTCATTAATTAGTTTTTTGGCTGAAATTCCCTTTTTTCTTTCTTTCCTTCCTCTTTTTTGCCTTCTTGCTTTTGGTCGCGTATGTTTGCTTTGATTTTGCAATAAAAACACACATACAGTCTTCAAAATTAGAATGACCTGTTTCAAATACAAATTCACCATTGACATATTCACTCGCGCAATTTTAATTTAAATCATAAGAAATGAAAACATCATGAAAATACTACCTATAAATATCTAACTTAATATCTGCGTACATATTTTGATGAAGTATTGTCCTCACATTTATTTGCACAAAGGGCAATTCCATTTGCTTGCCCTGGCTTTTTGGATTTCATCCTCTTTAATGCCCAAACATTGCTCATGGAACCATGTGTCACAGGTGTCACATTGTATCTGTAAAATAAGTTTAATGATTATAACAACTGATGTATCTTTTAATTTTAAAGAAAGAGATAGATGTGCAATTGATAATCATTTCATGGTAAAAGCATGTCATAATTATTTTCTGCTTAGATTTATATACAGTGCTGTGAAGAAGTATTTGCCCTCCTCCTTATTTCTTATTTTTTTTGCATATATGTCACACTTTAATGTTTCAGATCATCAAACAAATTTCAATATTAGACAAAGACAACCCGAATAAATAAAAATAAAAAAATATATAAAAATAAAAATGATTTCATTTATTGAGGGAAAAAGCTACCCAAACCTTCCTAGCCCTATGTGTAAAAGTAATTCCCCCTAAACTTAATAACTGGTTGTACCACCCTTGGCAACAACAACTGCAGCCAAGTGTTTGCGATAACTGGCAATGAGTCTTTCACATTGCTGTGGAGGAATTTTGGCTAACTCTTCTTTGCAGAATTGTTTTCATTCAGCCACATTGCAGGGTTTTCGAGCATGAACGGCTTGTTTAAGGTCATGCCACAGCATCTCAACCGGATTTAAGTCCGGACTTTGACTCGGCCATTCAAACCTTCATTTTGTTTTTTTTTTTTTTTTTTAAAGTCATTCTGAGGTGGACTTGCTGGTGTGTTTCGGATCATTGTCCTGCTGCATAACCCAGGGGGTCTTGAGCTTGAGGTCACAAACTGATGGTCGGACATTCTCCCACAGGATTTTCTGGTAGAGAGAAGAATTCATAGTTCCATCAATTATGGCAAGTCATCCACGACCTGAAGCAGCAAAGCAGCCCCAGACCATCACACTACCACCACCATTTTTGACTATTGGTATGATGTTCGAAATGCTGTTTTAGCTTTTCCCCAGATGTAACAGGAAGCACACCTTCCAAAAGTTCAACTTTTGTCTCGTCAGTCCACAGTCCGCAGAATATTTTCCCTAAAGTCTTGGCATAGCCGCACCAAGGCCTGATTATTGCCAGACCTGTTGAATCGAGAAATCACTGAAATAGAGCCTGTCTGACAAAGTGAAGTAGGCTAAAATAACTCAAAAAGCACCACATGCATCTAAAGAAATTCAAGAACAGATGAGAAACAAAGTGATTTACATCTATCAGCCTGGAAAGGGTTACAAAGCAATTTCTAAGAGCAATTATCCACAAATGGAAAAAACTTGGAACAGTAGTGAACCCTCCCAGGAGTGACCAGCCTACCAAATTACTCAAAGAGTGCATCGACAACTCATCCAGGAGGTCACAAAAGAACCCAGAACAACATTTAAAGAATTTCAGGCCTCACTTGCCTCAGTTAAAGTCAGTGTTCATGATTCAACAATAAGAAAGAGACTGGGCAAAAATGGCATCCATGGGAGAGTTCCAAGGCAAAAACCACTGCTGACCAAAAAGAACAGAAAGGCTCATCTGACATTTGCCAAAAAAAACATCTTGATGATCCCCAAGACTTTAGGGAAAATATTCTGTGGACTGACGAGATAAAAGTTGAACTTTTGGAAGGTGTGCTTCCCGTTACATCTAGGGAAAAGCTAAAACAGCATTTCGAACATCATACCAACAGTCAAACATGGTGGTGGTAGTGTGATGGTCTGGGGCTGCTTTGCTGCTTCAGGACCTGGACGACTTGTAGTAATTGATGGAACTATGAATTCTTCTCTCTACCAGAAAATCCTGAAGGAGAATGTCCGACCATCAGTTTGTGACCTCAAGCTCAAGACCCCTTGGGTTATGCAGCAGGACAATGATCCGAAACACACCAGCAAGTCCACCTCAGAATGACTTAAAAAAAAAAACAAAATGAAGGTTTGAATGGCCGAGTCAAAGTCCGGACTTAAATCCGGTTGAGATGCTGTGGCATGACATTAAACAAGCCGTTCATGCTCGAAAACCCTGCAATGTGGGTGAATGAAAACAATTCTACAAAGAAGAGTTAGCCAAAATTCCTCCACAGCGATGTGAAAGACTCATTGCCAGTTATCACAAACACTTGGTTGCAGTTGTTGTTTCCAAGGGTGGCACAACCGGTTATTAAGTTTAGGGGGCAATTACTTTTACACATAGGGCTCTATCTTTCACACTGCCCTACCCGTTGCCACTACCCGCTACCCGTGAATTACACATTCAGCAGCTTCCACTATCCCTAAACGGTATCTTGCGGCCACACTACCCGCTATACATTATGCCGACTCCTTTATTTGTGCCTGGAGGTGTGCCCGTGGGCCTGTTTATGCGCTTTCCCTACAATTGCTATCTTGACCACACACATTAGGGAAAGCGTATAGCGGGTCCTCAAACCACCTGCTACTCATTTGGGCTTTTACAAGAGCGCGCCCAGGCGGCTTCAATGCGCGTCCACTTGGACACATGTGAACGTGCACATGCGGCTCCACTTCCAGAATGAACTCACCTATAAAAAGCCACCTTGCTTTAGCTTCAGTTGAACCCCTGAGAAAATGGCAGAGATAGTCGAAAATCACCTTGATCATCAGTTAAATAATAGAAGACGCCCAGAACGCATGTACCGCCAGCGCACCAGCTTCCTGGGCCTTTCAGGTAAGTTTATATTGTTTGTATTTTGTATCAATCATTTTTTCTGCTTTTATAATAATATATAATTATTATATATTATATATATTAATGATATATATATATTATATATAATATTCTAAAATTTTAATAATACAATATAAGTATTATTTCCCACAGAACAAGAATGCGTGACAAAACTGCGCCTCTCCCATCAGGCAGTGACGGAATTATGTCACCTGGTTGCAGATGATGTAGACACCGCTGCCAGCTGTCCGTATGCCTTGCCCGTTGCTGTTAGGGTTACTGTGGCACTATTTTTCTATGCTAGTGGGTCATTCCAACACCCACTCAGCTCAATAGGAGGCATGACCCAATCTGCCGTAAGCTCGGCTATAACTGCAGTCACTGCCAGCATAGTCCGACATGCCTGTAGGTACATCACTGGCATCCCTGTGACACCCGAGAGACAACGCAGGGTAAAGCGGGATTTTTTGGCAAGATATGGGTTTCCTAGGGTTCTGGGTGCCGTCGACTGCACACACGTTCTGATTCGGGCTCCGGCTCTGAACAGTGGCGCCTATGTGAATCATAAGGGAACCCATTCCATCAACGTCCAGGTGATTTGCGATGCATGGGGTTACATCTTGAATGTATACGCAAATCATCCTGGATGTAGCCACGACGCTTTTATAATGGAACAGTCGGTCATTCCTGCAGGCTTCCAGAGGGACCCCCCTCTGGATGGGTGGCTGGTGGGTGACAATGGCTATCCATTAAAGACGTGGTGCATGGTGCCATACATTAAGCCAACAAGTGTGCGTGAGTTCGCTTTCAATAGAAAACACTCACGCACACGAGTTGTCATTGAGCGAACATTTGGTGTGCTCAAAATGCGGTTCTGCTGCTTGGACAGGTCAGGTGGGGTCTTACAGTATGGTCCTCAGAAAGTAGCATCTTTCTTTGTGGCATGTTGTGTGCTGCACAACATTGCCCTACGCCATGGAATGATCCTGGAGTTTGAGGATAGATTATTACCGGACTATAGAAGGCGGCAAGCTGAAGTACAGGTGCCGACTCCAAATGCTGAAATAGTGCCAGCAGTAGCAGGGGCAATGAGGGACCAGCTGGCAGCGGAGCTGCGACATCGCTAGTCATGTCATCTGCAGCCTGCCTGGTAAGTAATTTGTGCAATCAGTAGGCTTCTAATAATGTAATAATACATGAAATTCATATAACGTTTTATTAAATACTCAAAGTTGCTTTATAAAGAAAAAAGTGTAAATGGTTGCAGTCAATGTAGGCATTTATTTGGCTGTGGGTATTTTCTAAAATGGGATTTTGATCCTCCCCTGTCGGGATTTGACCTCATGCACGAGCAATTTAACTTTGTCTTCGGAGAAATGTGGCAACCTTCCTCTCTCCATCACGGGTTTCGGTTTGAGGATTTGGGATAGCGCAGCCTGCTCTTCAAGGCAATGGTACCTGGCACACTGATTGGTTTAACTGGCGTAACGCCCAAACCACGCCTATGCACAATATAACGGGTAGCGCAGGTGTTTTAGGGATAAAGGCAGGTGTGCAAGATAGCAACTTTTGCGGGGGAACGCCTCTTACGCAATGCTAAATCCCCAAATAACGGGTTTAGGGACTCTGGCGTAAGATAGGGCCCATCGGGCCAGGAAGGTTTGGGTAGCCTTTTTTTATTTTTATTTATTCGGGTTGTCTTTGTCTAATATTAAAATTAGTTTGATCTGAAACATTAAAGTGTGACAAATATGCAAAAAAATAAGAAATAAGGAAGAGGGCAAATACTTCTTCACAGCACTGCATATAAATCTAAGCAGAAAATAATTATGACAAGATACTGCCCTGCTTATACCATGAAATGATTATCAATTGCACATCTATCTCTTTCTTTAAAATTAAAAGATACATCAGTTGTTATAATCATTAAACTTATTTTACAGATACAATGTGACACCTGTGACAGATGGTTCCATGAGCAATGTTTGGGCATTAAAGAGGACGAAATCCAAAAAGCCAGGGCAAGCGAATAGAATTGCCCTATGTGCAAATAAATGTGAGGACAATACTTCATCAAAATATGTACATAGATATTAAGTTAGATATTTATAGGTAGTATTTTCATGATGTTTTAATTTCTTATGATTTAAATTAAAATTGCGAAAGTGAATATGTCAATGGTGAATTTGAATTTGAAACAGGTCATTCTAATTTTGAAGCATGTATGTGTGTTTTTATTGCAAAATCAAAGCAAACATACGCGACCAAAAGCAAGAAAGCAAAAAAGAGGAAGGAAAGAAAGACAAAAGGGAATTTCAGCCAAAAAACTAATTAATGAATAATTCAGAATGTGGAAAAAATGTTTTTAATCCCACCTAAAAATCAAGGTAAAAGTCCTTTTGCTTTCCTGGAAGAGACTGCAACATTTTTTCTTTGCAATGGACTTCAACATTGGGAAATACTGAACTACGCAGTGAAACAGTTTCTTGTTCTCGTGTAGTCTGAGGAGTGTTAATTCAAAAAATAATGGACTCATATACAAAATATGGAAAAAATTATTATGGGCATTATATAGTAAAACCAGTGGAGATTTCACATGAACATAGTGTAGGTCAGCATGAACAAGAAGACATTGAAATTTACATCTAATTATTTAATTAATAAATTTTTATGACAGTTAAAATAAGGGGGAAATTACGGATGGTAAACTGTATTTTCAGCTGACTATTCTTTTAATTTTCTCACAAACTGTACAGTAAAATCAGTCCAAATTTCTCAAGAACATAGTCTGAGTCTCCATGAACAATAATCCATTGCAAGTTTTTTCTAATTATTTGAGGAATTAATTTTATGACAGTTAAAATATCAGGGAAATTATGAATGGTGTACTGTGTTTTCAGCTGACTTTGCCTGTAAATTTCTCATAAACTGTACAATAAAATCAGTCCAAATTTCACGTGAACATAGTCGGAATCTCCATGAACAATAATCAATTGCAAGTTTTTTCTACTTATTTGAGGAATTAATTTTATGACAGTTAAAATATCGGGGAAATTATGAACGGTGTACTGTATTTTCAGCTGACTTTGCCTTTAATTTTCTCACAAACTGTACAGTAAAATCCGTCCAAATTTCACATGAACATAGTCTGAATCTCCATGAACAATAATCCACTGCAAGTTTTTTCTACTAATTTGAAAAAATCAATTTTATGACAGTAAAAATATCGGGGAAATTATGAATGGTGTACTGTATTTTCAGCTGTCTTTGCCTTTAATGTTCTCACAAACTGTACAGTAAAATCCGTCCAAATTTCCTGTGACCATAGTCTGAGTCTCCATGAACAATGATACATTGCAATTTTCTACTACTTATTTGAGGAATAAATTTTATGACAGTTAAAATATCAGGGAAATTATGAATGGTGTACTGTATTTTGAGCTGACTTTGCCTTTAATTTTCTCACAAACTGCACAGTAAAATCAGTCCACATTTCATGTCAGCATAGCCTATGTCTCCATGAATAAGATTCTACTGGAATTTTCTTTTACTTATTTGAGGAATCAATTTGATGATATACAAGATATTGGGGGGAAATGATGAATGGTACACTGTATTTTGATCTGACTTTGCCTTTAATTTTCTTAAAAGTGGACAGTAAAATCGGTTCAAAGCATTCCACAACTTCCATTCTGGTTAGATTTTTATGCGCGAACAGTCTTCAGAACGTGTGTTTCATGACGGTGGGGGGGGGGGGGAAGTGTTTTAATACTTTTACCGCCAAGTTCACAATACTGGTGCACGTAAAGTTTAGGAGCGGCTGGCTTGACCACGGAAAAACGAAAGACGGCTGGCTTGACCGCAGTTATAAACGTCGGTTTTTATTATATTTCCAACGATAATTTTGAGGGATGTGTAACGCCTGTCTGACGTTTGAAAGAAACCAGATTTAGCTGCGCTGAATTACCTCACTGTTAAATTAAATGTAAAGTGTGTTGGAGCTTGTTTCGTTGTTGTAATTCGTTTGTTTTTTTTTTTTTTGACGCTTAATCCGCCCTTTAATCCAAATGGTTACTTTTTACACTTGCCGATTCGTTTTTCTCGTGTGGTTCGAGCTGCTTTACTCACATGGTTAACATTTATCCGATGGCAATAGAGACGACCGGTTCAACGTCATCAAGAGCTCAGCGCTAAGGCCGCGCCCCTTTTTGGGGGAAAACAAACGCTCTTGTGCATTGAAATCAATGAGAAAGAAGCGCGATAATTGAGCAGTAAAATGCCCAAAAGTTGTTGTGTGCCGGGTTGCACCTCCAATAAAATGACCAGTCCGGACCTCAGGTTCCCCATCCTACCTGGAAAAGGGAAGAATCCAAAAAGGAGAGTTAAGAGAAGATGAAGAGTAAAAGCTATGCATCCAGTGTCTTCCCATGTTTGTATGTGTGGGAAACGCTTCATAACAGGCCATGCCACTCTTTTTTTTAAACTTAGAAAGTAACCTATGTACCCTTTAATATGTAAGACTTGGTACTATACTTTAATAGGTTTATTCGCTCCAACTTTTGTCTCGTGTCATTATTTATTCTTTAATTGCTTAACTATCTAACTTCAAGTAGCGTCAGCCAACCGAATCAGGTTTGCAGTCTAACGTTACGTGCATTTGTTAGTTATTCTTAACCCCAAACTGACACAGACTTCGAAATTCGTGGTAGTGAAAGGGCAAGAGGGTGGACCGATCAGCCTTAATTTATTAAGATAACGCGAACGCTCAGGTTCGGGCAAGGTAGCAAAATAATCGGTAGACATATCAATAAATCAATAAATGAATATAAACAAGAAATTTAGTAAAATGAATCGGATAAATTTTACACCCGAAAACACATCAAATTACATTAGGGTCAATGGGATCTGAGGTTTCCTATCCCCCAAAAAGGGGCGCGGCCTTGACGTTTGGCGAAGCACCCGGATGTGCCAGTCGTCTCTATGTCTGCATCATAAATAACGTCAAAAATTTTCACACTTTATCTGCGTGTCATTCAGTCGCCCTTCAAAACTTACAATGACTTAAACCTGTCGCTGTTTACTTTTCTTGATCAGCAGTCGCTCAGATGTATTGGTAGAGGGACAGTCAAATTTATTTTTGATAGCATTATTATACATAGCACCACGAAATTATGTGGGGTTTTCTTTCGGACATAAATGACGACGCAAATTATCAACAGGCCTAGGTCTTTATTAATTCGGTCGGTCGGCTGTCAGCTGACGTTACCCCTTCAGGTGCTACTGTTTGCTAGCTGTCACGGCCGTTTAAGGTAGAATACAGCTATTAAGCATGAAAATCTTTATTTCCTCACTTATATCAAATTGCTTTATTGACATGAGAAGCAAACATTCAAATTAGCAGGGATGAAGGTGATTTGCATAAATTATGTAAATTAGGTGTCTAAGATGGCCGCCGCAAAGGGGCATATCATGACAATTTCAAAACACCATACCTCAGTAACTAAAAGACATATCAACTTCTTATTTTGCACACGGGTTGCCTGATCCAGCATCTATGGGCTAAACCTCTTAAAGTTGGATACTTTAATAAAATGCAAAGGTTTTTTGAAATTTTGCTCTTGACTTGAAAATTCTCTACCTCATTATATATTCAGCAGCCCCTGAAATTAAAAGAGTACCAAAAGGGCCATATTTTTTTAGGTTCAGGACAACCATCATGCTGTAAACTATTTATGTTCCAAACTTCATTAAAATCGGACGAGCGGTTTTTGAGAAATGGCACGTGAAAAATGTGGAAATAGTAATGGTATTTTTATAGCAGTGATTTACCTTAAGAGCTTCTCAACTCTGAAACTGAAGGGGCAAATTTTAAATTTGCCACCTATCTTCATGAAACTGCCGATTTTTGACATCAACACAGTTTATTTCTCGCCTCAAAAAATATCAAAAGCAATTTTAATGAAGAAATAATATAAAAACACCGTCTCATTCAACTTTCGCGATGCTACTCCTCGCATGTCTTTTTTTGTGACGTCCCAGCGCTTTGCATTGTGGGATATCGTATGCGAGGTAGACTAGTCGGCTGCATACTGCCAGATTCTCTCCGAATCAGTATTCATCTATTTTTGGCATACTGCACATTTTGCTTTGTTGTCATACTACATATGACATACTACATTTTGGTCAAATCAGTACGTACTGCTAGTATAGTATGCGATTCCGAAAAAAGCCAGGGTTCTAATTACACAGTGGCTTCCGTGGGAGCCCCATTTTCCGGTTCGCTCCACTACTAAAACTTATACCATGGTCGGGGTGAATACTCTTTTCTGATTGGCTGGCAGGTATTGATTAAAACCGTGGAACCGCACAAGTAGTTCAGGTAGTTTGGCCTATGGTAGTTTCACCGCTCGAAAATATGCTGCCTTCAAATGGAACTTGTGAAGTTGTGAAGTCATGTAGTGAAGTCGTGAGCAGAAAAGGCTCAGCGTTCAAGTGATAACCGCGCGAGAACACCCTTGCTACAGTAATGAGGATGCCAAAGCATCGTTCCTCCAGGCATTCTATACGCAAATATTACATTATTAATTTGTATCTGAACGCCACTCGGAGGAACAAGAGACAAAACAATAAAGGTGCCGATTGTCCACACTGTTCCTTCTTGATCCTGTAGGTTAGGGTAACGTTATGCAAACTACGTTGTACAGGCTAGCGCTCTCGCTAACGTTAGCTCCTTCAATGCAGGGTTGCTAACGTGACTACAGAACCCGCAAGCATGGGAATTAACAGATTACATGGAAAGGCATAAGAGCAAAATTGTAGTCTGGATACAATTTCTGAAAATGTCATCAAACACGTCACCACTTGTGAACTCGGAGCTTTCAGAAAAATTCGACTTACGACATTGTGAATACCACAAGAGGGCGGCATTCATATGGGTCGTTTCTCAATATGCGTTCTTCTCTGTACTTCTGTTCTTGTGAACATGAGAAACATAATCCGTCTGAGACCACGTACTGTCTCAATTCAAAGTTCGCATCTCGACGAGAACGGTTACCAGTCCCGTAAGTGTTCTTGCCCATTTTTCCAAGGATGCATTGGATGGTAACCTGTGTGAACTTGACAGCACGCATATCCCAGAATTCTTTTCGGCATCCAAGCGGGAGCGGGATGCCCCTAAAAGACTCAGATAGCAAAAAGTTGTCGGCCCAGATGCGGGCAGATTCCGGGTTCTGACTCCATTTTAATCGGCCTGATTCCGTCTGGCCATAATCTGCCCGGAATCAGATTGAATGACTGCCCGATTCTGGTGCAGTTGCCTTTCTGCCGTCATCGCCGTCCATTTGCCATTACTCAGCCAGATATGGCCCAGTTGAAGAAAAATGGATCTGGCCCGATTACCACTCACCGGAACTCAGCCGACACTGCCTGCACATCGCCAGAATCCTGCCACATGCGGCCCAGTTGTAGAAAAATTGATCTGGCCCGATTACCACTCACCGGAACTCAGCCGACACTGCCTGCACATCGCCAGAATCCCGCCACATGCGGCCCAGTTGTAGAAAAATTGATCTGGCCCGATTACCACTCACCGGAACTCAGCAGACACTGCCTGCACTTCGCCAGAATCCCGCCACATGCAGCCCAGTTCCAAGCCATACCAGTTTTATTTGGGCTGCCAGATCTTTACCTCCTCTATATTAAATTACTTCAAATAATATTTTAATGATATTTCATAATAACAGTAACAACAATAATAACAATAATGTCATTACTGTAATAGTAATGCAAAACTTTGACTTGAATCTTACAACAGGAAATCAATATTCCTACATACTGTTTTAAGTTTCGTTATTCCTTATCGCAATAATGGCGATAAGTCAATACAGTGTTTCCCATACATTGACGAGTGGCCCGCCATAGTCTAATCTACCCCACCATAGTCTCTATTTGTTGAGATTACATGCACACATTTAAGAAAAAAAAAAAAAAAAACTGAAAAATAGGAAAGGTACCAGAAGACACGGAATTTTCGCAATCCACCACCCCACCCCACCCCCCACCGCTCAACAAAATGAGAAAAATACCCCCCCCGCTCAATAGAATGAGAATGACCCCCTCCAGACAGTCTGCCACCACACATGTGCCCCCATAGTCTCCGAAAATTCTGTGGGAAACACTGCAATATCTTACAGGATAAGCAGTAGCGAAGCTACAGGGGGGGCAAAGACACGTCCCTTTTAGTCCTGGCTAGATCTCAATCATTTTCCTTTATTGACGTCTTTTCCAATTATCGTAATTGGCAACTGAAGACACGGTTTCTCACCATATGCGATCTAACAGCGATGAAATCATGGGCTAAATTCAGAGCAGAAAAATAATTTACTTATTAATTGGCCAATGCTTCACGTGATTGAACTGGTCCGTGTTCCAATGAAATGCGGACTTTCACTCTCGGTATTTCGTGGGTTGATTTAAAAAAAAAAAAAAAAAAAAACAGTGGCACTCGGCAGTTAAATAGCCTAGGTTATAAAAAGCGTGCGGCTCAAGCCATTTGCGTGAGAGTCGACAGGTAGGCGATGCAATTTTGAATAACGTAGATTTAAATACAGCAAATACGCGTCCAGATGAATGATTGTCGTCTTACCTAATCGGGGAGAACAAGCAGCACCTGTTAAGTGCGGAGCGCTCTCGGAGTGAACCTTTTGTTAATCATGAAGATGACTGAGAACAGGTCAGGATTTATAATTGTTTTAAACGGCTGTTTTGTGCAACCCAATTCTCTGTTCCGCCACTGTACTGAATTTAACCCGCGATTTAATCGCTGTTAGATCGCATGTGGAAAGAAACCGTGTCTTCAGTTGCCAATTACAATAATTGGAAAAGACGTCAATAAAGGGAAATGATTGAGATCTAGCCAGGACTAAAAGGGACGTGTCTTCGCCCCCCCTGTAGCTCCGCCACTGATGATAAGTGTTCATTGTCTACACAGAAATGTTTCCCAAAATCACTTCATTGCAAAACAGACCTTCCCTAGTATTTTAATCTCGTATTTAAACTTAAAACTTATTTCTATTACCTGCTACTGGTGAAAAAAGGTTTTTATTCAATTTCTACATTTGCCTCTGGCATAAGATTTCACTCAGCCGGTCCCCCAAGGACAAATCTAGAAATGAGTCAATTCTCGCATCAGCGGTAGAACTTTTTCTCTCAGTTTTAGTTTAGTTTAGTTTATTTCACGGATCATCCTAGAAATACAATACAATACATGGTGTATACAACAAGTATTTTTTTACACAATCGGATGTGTGAGAAGGGTCCCCCCGAAGAAGCTATTTAAAGCTTTTAATAGGGGGCCCGATATTGGCCAGATATCCTTATAATATGGACAACATACTGTAATGTGGTAAAAAGCCACTAGATGGCAGTATTGACATTTTTTTTGTTACGCAATCTAAAACTAGGTTTGGGCATGTCCCGGGCATGCCTCAGAGGGGGTTGGAAAAGAGTATATAAGGAGAAAAATCGAGAGAGTGGAGAGTAGGAGGAGAAATTGCAAGGAGAAATTGCGGAAGGATATATTTGACCAGACCTGTCACTCTTATCAAGACCTATGAAGCTTTTTGTGGATTTTTGCCTGTGTTGGAGCATTTTCCTGTCCTAGGACATTGCAACATAGCAGCCCATCTCCATTACAAAGGAAATGTAAATATCTCATTTTTTATTTGATTTCAATCTTGGTCAGTAGGGTAGAGTGTCAATTAGTTCTAAGTGTTTGTTTTAATTAAATCTGTTGAAGTTGAAGAATTTTGTCTGTCATCCCTTGCTGTCCGTGACGCCATAACAAATTGGGGCCATAACAAATTGGGGGCTCGTCCGGGATAGACCATTGTGCGAGTCATTTATTGAAAATCTAAAATTTCAAATAGTGAAATTGTTTTTTGAATTTTCCTAGATATATATTGGCAGATCAAAGCAATGGATGATTTCTTGGCATCACCAACCGTAGAGGTTTTGAAGTCTTTTAAAAAGACAGAACTGCTAGAAATATGCAGACAGTTAGAGCTGACAGATGTAAAACCAGCCATGCGAAAAGCAAGACTGGCTAGAAAGATTGTTGAATATTACATTGATGAAAATGTGTTTGCACCAGGAGATCTGGAACAGTTTCCAGTGGAAAATCCAAATGTAGAATTGGAACTTAAATTAAAAATGCTAGAAATTGAAGAAAAAGAAAAACAAAGGCAGTTTGAGTTAGAAAAATTAGCAAGAGAAGAGAAAAAAGAGAGAGAAAGAGAGAAAAGAAATTGAGGAAAAAGAAAAACAGAGAATTTGAGAGAGAGAAAGAGGAAAGAGCAGAAAGAGAGAGACAGAGACAGAGAGATTTCGATTTAGAAAAATTAGAGAAGAAAGGCTCCAAATGGAGCTACTAAGAATCAAACTGCAAGCTGAAAACAAATTTCGGGCTAGCCAGGAGGTAAAGCTGGTGCCTCCATTCTCAGAGAAGGAGGTTGATAAGCATTTCCAGTGCTTCGAGAAGGTAGCTAGGAGTTGTCAGGGGCCAAAGGAACACTGGCCTCTGATGTTGCAAACTGTCCTCAAGGGTAAAGCTCAACAAGCCTATTCGGCTTTGTCTGCAGATGATTCCTCTGATTATGAGGTTGTCAAAAAGGTTATTTTGACAGTTTATGAGTTGGTTCCAGAGGCTTACCGACAGAAATTCAGAGGTCTGAAGAAATCTGACAATCAGACTTATGTGGAATTTGCTAACGAGAAGAAGGTTTGCTTTGAGCGCTGGTGTACTTCTATGGAGGTCAAGGATGATTCCAACTCACTAAAAGAGATGGTGTTAGTTGAAGAATTCAAGAACTGTGTCAAGGATGATATTAAGACCTACCTTAATGAGAAGCAAGCACTGAATTTGCAATCAGCTGCCAAGTTTGCAGATGAATATGTTCTCACACATAAGTCCAAATTTCAGTCTAGCAGTAACAATAGATGGTCCCAATTTCAGAAGAAAGGTAACGGTGATACCCAAGATTTCTCACCCAAAGAAAAAAGACAAATCATGTGATGGTGCTCAGAAATCCAGTAAAAGGTCTGAACAAAGTGTGAAAGCAGACAGTGACAAAAGTGGTCTAGTTTGCAATTATTGCAAGAAATTTGGTCATGTTACAACTAACTGTTGGTTCCTTAAAGCTAAGAAAGAACAAGAAAAGGATACCAAACCCAATACCTTTGTGAAGACAAGGTTAGAAACCCCTGTAGTAGATGACCGATCTGCTAAATTGCCTGCTCCTTGTGAGGCTAAGAAGCCTGATACTGCTGACTTTGTGAGGGAGGAATTTCTTCCATTTGTGTCAGAGGGATTTGTGGCTCTGAATGAGCATTCTCCTCCTGTCCCCATATATATCCTAAGGGATACCGGAGCTTCTCAGTCACTTTTGTTGATGGACTCCTTGGAGTTACGTGATGAGACCGCTTCTGGGGATTTCATACTTGTACAAGGTATTGAAGAGAGGACTGTATCTGTACCCCTGCGCTCTGTATTCTTGAAGTCAGATTTAGTTACAGGACAGGTAAAGGTGGGACTTATGTCAAGTCTACCTATCAAGGGTGTTTCTCTGTTGCTAGGTAATGACCTGGCTGGGGGCAATGTAGTTCCCCCTGTTCATCTTACTTCGCAGCCGAGCACTGAAGATGGCGATGAAGACCCATCTCTGTATCCTTCCTGTGCAGTGACTCGTGCTATGGCCAAGAAGGCTCAAGAAGAAGATGATGTGGTGCCGTCCAGCACCTTGAATAGTCATGACTCAGGTGGTTCGCCTCATGACTCTGTTCAGCCTACTATGGTTTCTCCGTTTGAGGACTTATCAGACACTTTTATCAGTTCTCTATTCAGCTAGCCGGATGGGTCTGGTGATTCTGATGTGTCTGGAGACTTGTCTCTGTCCAGAAAGCGGTTGATTCAGGAGCAAACCAATGATCCTGAAATTTGTGTACTAAAAAAGAGAGCCCTTCCTGATGAAGAAATAGACGCAGTTCCAGTTGGGCATTATCTCAAGGATGGAGTGTTGATGCGGAAGTGGCGCCCTCCTGATATCCCTGCCAATGCAGATTGGGCAGTGGTCAAGCAAATTGTTGTTCCAAAGGTCAACAGGAATGAGATCTTAACAATGGCTCATAGTTTGCCTTTAGGAGGTCATCTTGGTGTTAACAAGACTGTTGACAAGATCATGAAACACTTCTTCTGGCCTGGACTTCGAAAAGATGTTTCCAACTTTTGCAAAACCTGTCACACTTGTCAGGTAGTTGGAAAACACCAGTTAGACCCACCTGTAGCTCCATTGCAGCCTATCCCAGCATTTGGGGAGCCCTTCTCCAAGGTCATTGTTGATTGTGTTGGTCCATTACCCAAGACTAGATCTGGAAATCAGTACTTGTTGACAATCATGTGTGCATCAACCAGATTCCCTGAAGCCATCCCTCTACGCAATATCAAGGCAACTGCAATTTCGAAGGCTTTGATAAAGTTCTTCACGTTGTTTGGCCTTCCCAGGGAAATTCAGTCAGATCAAGGTAGCAATTTCACTTCCGGATTGTTTCAGCAGGTTGTGTATGAACTAGGTGCGAAGCAGATTCTTTCCAGTGCCTATCATCCAGAGAGTCAGGGTGCCTTAGAGCGGTTTCATTCCACTCTCAAGACAATGATGAGGACTTATTGTTATGACCATGAGAAAGACTGGGATGAAGGTGTTCATCTGCTGTTGTTTGCAGCTAGAGAAGTAGTGCAGGAGTCTACTGGATTCAGTCCGTTTGAGCTAGTGTTTGGCCATGAAGTGAGAGGACCTTTGCTATTGTTGAGTGAACAATGGCAAGAGAAAGAGCCGCATATCAGTCTGTTAGACTATGTTAGCAAGTTCAGGGAAAGACTGCGTGCAGCTTGTGACCTAGCCAAAGACAACTTGAAATCAAGTCAGGGAAAAATGAAAACTTGGTATGATCATAAGGCTAGAAGCCGTGAGTTTAAACCAGGAGACAAGGTCCTTGTGTTGTTTCCCTTGCAGTCCAATCCCTTGCAGGCTAGATTTCATGGTCCTTATGAAATTTTGACAAAACTCAATGATCTCAATTACATTGTGAAGACTCCAGACAGGAGAAAGCCAAAACAGTTGTGTCACATTAACATGCTAAAGCCTTATCATGATAGGAATGCTAGGGTTGCAGCTGTCACTTCAGATCCTCCTATGGCCGAGACTTGTGAAGGTGAGGGGGAGTTTCAAGATGATGAACCTAGAATTAAAGCTGAAGTTCTTTCATGTAAATTGTCAAATTCTGAAGTGTTGCAAAATCTTGATGTAAAACTCCAGCACTTAGAACCCTCCCAGAAAGATCAGTTTGAGAGGTTGATCAAGAAATATAAAGATCTATTTCCTGATGTTCCAAAGAGAGTTTTTATAGCTTCTCATGATGTAGATGTTGGTGATGCCAAACCAATAAAAACAGCATCCGTGCGGATGAATCCTGAAAAGAGAAAAGATTGCTGAGAAAGAGGTTGAGTACATGTTAGAACATGATATTATCAGACCCTCTAACTCCAATTGGAGTTCACCCTGTGTTCTAGTTCCAAAACCTGATGGAAGTACTAGATTCTGTACAGATTATCGCAAAGTCAATGCTGTAACTAGAACTGATGTGTTTCCAATACCTAGGATTGATGATTGTATCGATAGAGTAGGGCAAGCAAAGTTTCTGACCAAGATTGATTTATTGAAGGGTTATTGGTGTGTGCCTTTAACTGAGACGGCCAAGAGCATCTCTGCTTTTGCCACACCATCTGGGTTATACCAGTATGAAGTCCTACCCTTTGGCATGAAAAATGCCCCAGCCACGTTCCAAAGGATGATACAGTCTACAATCGCCAGATTGCCACACACGGGTGCGTACATCGACGACCTGATTACATGGAGTGACTCCTGGGAAGAACATCTGAAAGATGTAGAGACGTTGTTCCAGCGCTTGACCCAGGCTAACCTGACTGTTTAACCTGAACAAGAGTGACTTTGGTTGTGCTACTGTCACGTATCTTGGCTACGTCATAGGCTAGGGTAAGGTGGCACCCATAAATGCTAAAGTCCAAGCCATCATGGACTTTCCAATTCCTAACAACAAAAAAGCTTTGCGCCGCTTCCTTGGAATGATCGGGTACTACCGCAAGTTCTGCAAGAACTTTGCTGAGATTGCTCTCAGTCTCACCAACCAACTGAAGAAAGGTGTGAAGTTCACTTGGGATGAAGCATGCCAAAGAGCCTTTGATCGCCTGAAGTCTCTGCTGTGTCACTTCCCCGTGCTCAAATCTCCTGACTTCAACAAACCGTTCTCCATAGCGGTCGATGCTAGCGACCAAGCTTGTGGATCTGTGCTCCTACAGAGAAGTGACTCTGATGACATTGAGCATCCCGTGGCATACTTCTCCAGGAAGTTCAATCGCCACCAAAAGAACTATTCCACAATTGAGAAGGAGCTGTTGGCTCTGGTTCTATCCTTACAACACTTTGAGGTTTATGTTTGTACAGGGCAAAAGCCAATGACTGTATATATTGACCACAATCCGTTAATGTTTCTGAGTAAGATGAAAAACAAGAATTGGAGATTGTTGAATTGGAGTTTGATTTTACAAGAGTTTGACTTGGAAATCAAGCATGTAAAGGGTACTGACAATGTAATTGCTGATTGCTTATCCCGTGTTTGAGTATGTGTATATATATATCACCTGTGTTTATTAGCATATTGTATTATATGTATTTTTATACACAAGTGTCTACTTAACCATTTTTGTATTGAAAAGAAAAATTTTGCCTTTATAAGTCAAAATTTTTCCCTTTTGGAATGGAGGTGTAATGTGGTAAAAAGCCACTAGATGGCAGTATTGACATTTTTTTTGTTAAGCAATCTAAAACTAGGTTTGGGCATGTCCCGGGCATGCCTCAGAGGGGGCTTGAAAAGAGTATATAAGGAGAAAAATCGAGAGAGTGGAGAGTAGGAGGAGAAATTGCAAGGAGAAATTATGAAGGATATATTTGACCAGACCTGTCACTCTTATCAAGACCTATGAAGCTTTTTGTGGATTTTTGCCTGTGTTGGAGCATTTTCCTGTCCTAGGACATTGCAACATAGCAGCCCATCTCCATTACAAAGGAAATGTAAATATCTCATTTTTTATTTGATTTCAATCTTGGTCAGTAGGGTAGAGTGTCAATTAGTTCTAAGTGTTTGTTTTAATTAAATCTGTTGAAGTTTAAGAATTTTGTCTGTCATCCCTTGCTGTCTGTGACGCCATAACAAATTGGGGCCATAACAATACGGATAGATAATAGACACGCAATAAACAATAGACAGTCTCAGTATTATGGTTACATTAGATTTGATGCGAAGTACAGTTGCAATGTTAACCAAGAGAAATTAATAGATGCAATAAGATACAGGTATTCATACAATTATTAATCAGCATATTAAACATACATTGCTAGGAGTTGAATTTTTAGTTTTGTCTTGAAGATGGAGATAGAATGTGACATTTTTACTGTTTCATCAAGCTCATTCCAAATCTGTGGTCCTCTGCACACAATGCTAAAGCTAGTACATTTTAGTCTTCGTTTTTTTCCAGTGATTACATTATTCCTGGTGGTATAGGTGTGCCTAGGAGCACAGACTGGGATGAGGTCACATAGTTTGTGGTTTAGTTTGTGGACAGTCTGGTCCATTACACAAGCATTCTGAAAGTAGTTGTACTCACTAAGCCTCAGAAGATTATAGCGGTGGAAAATCATTTTAGTGGGAGCGTTAAACTCAGACCATGTTAAGGCACGTATGACCTTTTTTTGGAGTATCTCAAGCTTTTTTAAATGAGTTGGAAATGTGTTACACCATATGATTTTGCAGTATTGTAAGTGAGGTTCAAACAAAGATTTGTATAGAATGAGAAGTGCAGAGAGTGGAAGATAATGTCTCAACTTAAAGAACTGAGCAGCATATTTAGACAGTTTAGCTGTGAGATCATCAATATGTCTTTTAAAATTAAGGAACTCATCAATGTGGATCCCCAGGAATTTTGTAGAGCCGACTCTTTCAATGTTTTGTCCATTTATTTTTGGGCAAATTTGTTTAATGTCATTTTTTTTATGAGAGCGGAACACAATGTGGTTTGTTTTATTGATATTCAGAGAGAGTTTGTTGCATTTAAACCATGTGTCAATTTTCACTAACTCACTATTTATGATTTGTTCAAGTGTATTTAGATTTTTGTGGGAAAAAAACGAGTTTGTAGCATCGGCAAATAATACTTTATGTAGTATGGACGAGGAATTAACAGTCATTTATGTATAAGATGAAGATGAGCGGCCCTAAGATGGGACCCTGGGGAACTCCATGATTGATGGGTTTGTATGATGATTTATGGTTGTTAATCAGAACATATTGATGTCTTCCAAACAGGTAGCTGCGGAACCAGTCTAGCGCTAGGCCTCTAATACCATAGTGTTGTAGTTTATTAATTAGGATGTCAATCTTAATGGTATCAAAAGCTTTAGACAAGTCCAAAAAAATGCCAATACCGTAGTCGCCTTTGTCAATTGCATCATGAATTTTATCAGTTAAGTCAAGTGAATCCATACTGGGATGGGACAATGATGTTTCGCTTGTCAAGATAGCTGTTGAGTTTGTTGTAAACTACTCTTTCCTGAACCTTGGAGAGAGTAGGCAAGATTGATATTAGTCAGTAGTTGCTCAGATCGTTCTTATCCCCAGATTTAAAGACTGGTGTGATTCGTGCAATTTTTGCCATTTGTGGCACTACTCCAGAGAGTAGAGAAAGATTGATACAGTGCGTAAGAGGTGCAGTAATTATGTTGGAGATGCTTTTCAGAATTTTACTAGAGATTCCATCTGTTCCAGCTGAGTTTGAACTCTTCATAGTCATGATTATTTTATAGACTTCATCACAGTTAGTTGGATTCAGGAAGAAGGAGCCCAGGTAGTTACCTGGTAGATAGTCTTTAAAAGAGGCATCCTGAGGCTGACTGATTTTACTGGATATGTTGCTCCCAATGGAGACAAAGCAGTCATTGAATTTGTCGGCAAGACTGTTGTTTCTGGTGACATTGCTTGTATTGTTATCATGGTCGGGGAACATAGGAGTTTTTTGGTCTCTGTTCAAAACCTTGTTTAGTACTCTCCAAGATTTCTTGGAATCACCCTGTGATGCGTTTATCATTTCTGCGTAATAATTACTCTTCCTCTTTCTGATAATATGTGTAAGTTTATTTCTATAATTCATATATTCATTTTTATTATTATAATTAGGTTTATTTATGTATCTTTTGTATAATTAATTTTTATGCTTAATCGATTTTAATATGCCCTTAGTGATCCATGGATTTTGATTAGTTGTGCTGCATATGATAGTTTTCTCAGGAATGGTCCTTTGAATAGAGTCAGTTATTTCTTTGGTCAGAGTCTCAAATGCAGCATCAGCATCACTACAGTTGTATATTCTATACCATGCCTTGGCCTGCAGGTCCTCACCCAGACGTCGTATGGTTTCTTCATTGAGTATTCTTATTTTTATTTTATGGCGAGTGGGTGAAGGCCTAGCAGGAAAGTCAATAAATAATACAATAGGGAAATGATCAGAAATCTCAGAGAGTACAGTTCCAGATACAAGTGTAGAGTTTTGAATATTTGTGATGAAATTATCAATAATCGACTTAGTTGTGTGAGTGACTCTGGTGTAAGTATTGATTGTGGGGAAGAAGGATGAGGAGTGTAATGTATTTATAAAGTCATTCTTAGCTGCATCATCCCTGGAGAGGTCAACATTGAAGTTGCCAAGGAGGAAACAACTTTTGTTTTTATTGTTATAGAAAATATTGCTTCCTCCAGTTTGGCCCTAAAGATTTCAAGATCAGCGTCTGGGGGACGATAGATCGCGCCGATAATAAGGTTTTTCCTGTTTTTACCGCTTATTTCAACAAAGAGGGAGTCACTGTGATTGTCTGCTATGACAATGTCATCGCAAATGTTCACAGTTGTATGTGGAGGAGATATATAGACACACGCCACCACCAGATCTGCCACATCTGTTCTTGGTAGACAGCTTATAGCCATTAAGATTTAAGATGTCAGTGTATGACCTATCGTTCAACCAAGTTTCACTACAACCAATTACATCAAAGTTGCAGCCTGTGTTTGTAAGGAGAGTAACTAGATCATCATGGTGCTTGTTTTAATGCTTAAATGCAAGAAAGAACAATTGTTTATATTTGTTAAATGTTTTAGTTGCTCAGGCATATACTGATTACAGCTTATATTTCTATGATAGTCAATACACTGTGTCACCTCGTCTCCTTTGCTGTCTAATTCATTAAATGCCATGTACAAGGTAACTAGTGTGGTTTACTGAGACCCTGCAACAAAGACACACACTTAAAAACATGGACATATACATACACTCATCCATTCTGAAAATGGCCCGACAGACATACACACATATACCCACACACTCAGACACATAGAAACACTCTGTGGACATTACCAACTGTATTGTCACAGAGCAGACCAACTAACAAGAAGGGCCTCCTCCTACCCAGTCAAGCCGGAAGTATTTAGGCCAATTCCCAAGCCAAAAATGAGAAAATAGATGTGAAGGAGAGAAGAAAGAGGGGAATGATAAAATAGGGAAAGAAAGAGAGAAAGAAGATCATTCACCGTCTTGCAGGTTCAGCGGTTGTCATGACGACAGGGACGCGTTTTTGGTGATGTCATCATCACGCGTCTGTGTTTGCAGTTGTGGGGAGGCAGCATGCTGCAGCGTTGACAGACAGTTCCTTCTAGAGTTCAGGAATAATGTTTTCATCTCCTCCACTCAGCCAGTAAGTCTCATGGAAAGATCATCATTGAATAAAAGTCTGAGTCTATATTCAAGATTAAAATGCGCAATAAGGTTTTGTTTTTACGGGGTTCTTTCTTCATGCATTTTACTGAAATCCTGAAAACTGCAATACTGAGTATAGTAGTCATAGAAGTACTTGAAGTTGCACTGGTGATGATAAAAGGGTTTGAAGCACACGCCAGGTATTTAAATTAGATTCAAAGTAGTTTCTTAATTTAATAGTATTCATAGAATGACACCTGACAAACTAGTAAATTAAATTTTTAATCAAATTTTATTTCAAATTAAACGGACATCAAGAAACAAACCATGCATGCTTTTCTTCCAATTTTTTCCCCCTTAATTTTCTCCCCCAATCCCAATCATTCCCAAACTGAAGCCATCACTTCACATACTGCTGCCACCAGCGGCTCCCTTGCAAGATCCATTTTTACAAACGGCACCTAGAGAAAAGGCAGGAGAGGGAGAGAGATTTGACTTTGATTTTCAAGTCAAGTTTCAGTTAAACTGTCACACTAACCATTTACAGAACATCATAAAAATCCCGCAAAATTTAGCAAATTTATGAGACAGTCAGTAAAAAATCTAAATCCTTCAGAGACCATACAGCCTCAGTTCCACCAAGCAGCCCAAATCAGTTTGTTACACATTAAGTTATTTTTTATGTTTCTATTATCAAAAGTTGTGGATGGTACCAAAATAACAATCCCAACCTGTCCCATTTTTTTGGTACCTCGCTATTGAGGTACCCAGCCCACTGATTCGAAACTAAAAAGTGGAGCAAGAAAGAGTGCAGTTATATGATTGGTGAGGAGAGGCTTGTCACTCTTGCTGTACCGAGTACACGGTTGACACTGTTGTTGCCATCAGGTAGCAGCCCTACCTACAGAGGAGTGCTCTGCGCAGTAACGCAAACCTCATCCAGGTTTAAGGACTGGTCTACGCAGGTTATGTACCAGGGCGGCGTTTCACAGAGATCGTCAGCGGTCAGATATGAACGATTATGTGCTACATTTAGGAAGTTACGAGTTCGTAGCTCAGAGTGTTTCACAGAGATCAGAGACTTACAATTCGTTAAAATAGACTCGTAAAGCATTTCACTGAGTTTCATATGCCTACGAAAATCATATATGTAGGAGAAAAAATAAGAGGACTCGAGAGTTGTCTTATATTTACGAATGTTTATATATACGGGGATCCAAAAGGATCAATGGCGTTCGCCATACGGTAGGTACTCGAAAGAAAAGAGCGTGAAGAGAGAAAATTCAGACAGAGGACAGACCCTATCCTTGAGTTTAAT
Organism: Gymnothorax javanicus; assembly: GCA_029692085.1. Taxonomy (NCBI): domain Eukaryota; kingdom Metazoa; phylum Chordata; class Actinopteri; order Anguilliformes; family Muraenidae; genus Gymnothorax; species Gymnothorax javanicus. The sequence goes on from CM056197.1 coordinate 15,533,648, forward strand.
TTTTATTGAAGATTATAGCAGATACAGGAGTATGGCATATGGGTATTTTTCTCAATATGGGCACTATTAGTGAAATGCAGAATCCGGGTCCTTTATTTTTTTAAATAATCCCACAGGGTTAGTTTTTTACCTATTAAACTAGAGGCATGTGTCCTTACCAATTGAAAATAAAGTATCGTGTGTATTTTCATTCTATCCATCATTTTTGGGGTCAAAAAAGTGGATTTTGGGGCATTTTGGGAGAGTCCCAAATCTGGATGATATTTTTGAAACTCGCAATACTCCAATGATTTCAGTTTCCTTTGGCTGGAAACTGTATGCATACATTAAAAGACACTGTGAGATAAATATACTAAGCAAAAAAAAAATCAAAGGTGGTGGTTTTCCGAGAAAAATCACTGAAAATAGGGGTGTCCGAAAAAACCCACTCAACTCCATAACCATCACTACACAGACTCCCCCTGGAGGCAGAAGCTGAAATCACAGCATATGGCCCATGCAAACAGAAGCTTTGTGTGACCCCCGTAGCGGCCATGTGGACTTTTTTCAAAATGGCTCTATGATTATTTCAAAATTTCTCAAAATTTTGGCATCCTATGGTGAGTATACTTTTTAAACTCCACTCCGTTACCTTCATTAAAATCCATGGTAATGGTATTTCAAATTTTAAATCATGCTTTTGATAATACTTGCGCAAAACCCTCCATGGTATGGTAGGAAGCATCAAAAGTTACTGCACTGGTGCATGGAAAATTCCACTTTTCTGAAAAACACTCCACTCCATAACCTCAACTCTGTTACCAATATTGGTTATGAAGGTGAGTAAAATGGTAATGGTAAATGGTAATGGTTTATCAGTTTCAATCAGAAGCATTGAAAAGGGTGATACTCACTCAGTTTCAGAACTTTGGTATATCACAATGTACCAGGAGAGAGCCTCACTTGAAAAAGTAACGGACTTGAGTGGATCCGGGGACACTGCAATTAAATTGAATTTAAAAAAATTAAAATGGCCTGCCCAAAAAATTCTGCCCAGGTTTGAGCTCTGCCTCGTGGTTTTTTGAGTACCTTAGGGGCAACCCTACCCCTGGGGGAAAAAAGAATCAGAATCAGACAACTTAAAAAAAAAAAAAGACATCCAAAAAGTGCCCGTATTGAGAAAAATACCCATATACTGATGCTTCGGATCTCTCATTTTTTTGTTAAAATAGTTTTAAATGCAATAATTATTTTTAAAAAATTATTGTAGGCCTACTTGTTAAATTGTGTTTTATAAATAAACAGGGATTTGAAGATGTGACTTATTTCATTCAGTATAGACTTTTTTCACTGTGGAATATCATAATTCAGGGAGGTGGAGAAAAGGAAGGAAGGAGGGAGTCAGCTCAACTTACCCTGGTACTGTGCTCAACTTACCCCATACACGGGATAAGTTGTGCCACAAGACCACTTTTTTTGAACATGCTGTATTATCAAAACAGTTATGTTTACAGTCATTCAGATTGTTTGCAGGGGTGCACAACATCCTGAAATATATGCTGGTATATTAGTTCGCAACACAACTATAATTGCCTTGATGCAGGAATCCTGAATATGAAAAGTGGCTCAACTTACCCCGCTTTCCCCTATTATTAAAGAACAAGAAACGTTTGCATAAATACTTACAGTGCGTTTCGTCTCTGTCGACCGGGGCGTTGCCATGTTAACCGGGGGCGGATCTACGGGGGGCAGAGGGGGGCAACTGCCCCCCTACTGTCGAGCCTTGCCCCCCTAGCTGCCCCCCTAACTTTAATGTTCTTAAAACTATACTTGTAAAACAAATCACCACTATATCTAAAAGCCCCTCAAAGCATCGAAATAAAAGATGAATTCACCAAAAACATAAATTTAAATTTAATATTCGGCTCCTCAAATAGCAGCAGTCCTGCAGCCTTGGAGTCCGCGTGGGATTTGCCCTCCTGCTCAGGCTGACGCTGCGTCAGTTGTCATGAACACATGTTGGAGTCTGCGTGCAGCGTAGCAGAGTGGAGCCACTGGCCACTCAACTTTCTCCAGGTAAATTCAGTTTCCCCCGGTGACGTTTTAACTCACGAAGTTAAAGTTAAGTTAAATTTGTAATAGATGGAATGTACACTAAAGGCGATGGTTCAATGCGTTCATTAATCGCTGGTCAAAAGTGACTCACTCCCGTGTGATTTGTTGGAGCATCTTTCCCTTAGGTTAGTTTTGATTATAGTAAAACCGAGAACAGTTTATGAAGCATTTAGCTAGATATCAAAAACAGGCGTGTTGAATCCAGAGGGTCGCTGTTAAGTTTCAGCGTTATGTGAACAATATCACAGCAATGAGGCTGCATAATAAAACCAGGTCCTTACTGTCAGGGCAGTGGCTACGGGCACAGACCCGTACCCCTAGCCTGTATGCTAAAGGTAAGGCAGCGGTATTATTAGCCTCTTGTCTCATTCTATCACAGGTAGCTAAAGGTGCGGGCGGGTCCGTACCTACTACCATTAGCCCTTGTTGTAAACATACGGATGGTATGTCCTAATGAATTTGCATGTCTCCGCCGAACCAGGCAAAATTTCTTAAATTCCATGGAAACTTGAAATATAATTGTTATTATTTTACCGTATATATGTTTGTATAGATCTGGCAATTCCGTTTTTTGACGTAGCTCATAAGTACTCGCGGCAGGAGCAATATCCGACTTGGCGGAAATTCCACTTCACGACTAGAGGTCTATGTAGCCTGACAATCATCATACGATCGTCTTAGAAATCTAGCTGTTCTCAGTATTGAAACAGCGTGCAAAACAGCTAGATTTGGATATGTTTGTGAGACGCTTTGCTGCACAACACAACAATCGTCGTTTGAAGCTCTCTTAAAAGAGATGGCCAATATCAGTCCTGGACTGTGACTTAAGTACTTTTGCTGTATTTATTTTGAGGTACTTTTATTTCATTAGGCCTAAATATTCACTCTGCTACATCTTGGAAGGCATAATAATACAGTGCGTCCAGAAAAAAGGGAAACTGGGAATAAAATGAGAAGTATTCTGTAGAAACTTAGTATCTATAAAACTAATTAGGACTATTAATTTCACAACTGTGTACTTTTTCCACATCATACAAAGAAAACAAAATTAGTCAGGCATCGCTGTCAGAACTCATTGTTCTGTTGTCAGCTGCATGATTTGAGCACATCTGTCATGCAGCTAGCAGGGTTTACATTTAAAGCTGTACACATTACATAACCTATTTAAGGCACTAATGGCCCTGACAATGAAAAGTTGACTTGAAACTGATCATCCCGGTTCATCCGTGTTTAGGCCTGTCATCATTTTATGTAATCTGGCGCAGAGTGGTTACTGACTTACTTCAAAAGTGTCATTGTTGTTCAGTTGAGTGCGGCACAAGCTCCACTTACTTGATATCATTAGACAGAAGGCATAGTTGTATAACACCAAATGCCATTTTTAATCAAAGAATGTTCAGTAATTGTTATAGAATTAACCATTTATTCCTGGTTTCCTTTTTTTTTTTTTGGACACACTGTACAATAAATACATGGAAGAATATTTTTCTGAAATTGTTCCCCAATTTTTAGACGCAGTTTTTTTGCAGATTGGTGAACCTCTGCCTGTCTTTACTTACAACATCTGATATGTTGTCTATGCTCTATTGTGAATAAAATATTGGTTTATGAGATTTGCAAATCATTATATTTTGTTTTTATGCATGTTTTACACAATGTCCCAACTTCATTGGAACTGGGGATTCCCTAATACCGCACTGAGGATGTCCTATGCCACCCCTCCCACAGCTCTTGCCACCCCTTTGCCACCCCATGTAAAATATTCTAGATCCGCCACTGATGTTAACACATTGAAATGGAAGCAGAATGACGTTTTAGGGTTACGAGAGATTGTCGTACGTTAACGTTACAATGGTTTTCGTAATTTTCTGCTCACTATTTTCTCATTTTACGAGGCTTTGCGTGAAACGCCTCTCATTTCTTAGTCTATCCTATCTTTCCGCTTGTCGTATTTCTTACGATCTCTGTGAAACGCCGCCCAGTTCTACAGCCATAGTACCATAAGTGTTTGGATTATTATAACCAATAATTCATGTAAATGATACGCTAAACCAAAAACCACAACAAATAAAACAGACATATTACAATTTGCCAAATATCAATGTGGCCAAAAAACTGTAGTCAAGTTTTTCTTACCCCCAAATGGATGCCTACACATTAACTGTGGCGTTTAATTCAATTTGAGCAGTGCAAATCTAAGTGTGCGCTCGTAAAAAATGGCATGACAATTTCTGGAACAACGACGTGTGTTAGCTAATGAGCAAATATGTATGTAGCTAGCTAACATTTGATAAACATTTCTCCATTGCCAAGTTCGGCATTTTGTTGAGGTCTGGCATTTCTGTAACAGTAATGATGCCTACAGGCATTGAAAGCTAGCTTGCTACCACGCCAATATGATGTCATACAAGTTTGCTAAATTAAATGCACGACCAAGTTTATCACATTGACCAAAAGTAACTTGCACGCACAAATTAGCAGCTGTAGCAAATTAGCTAACGTTCTCCACGAAACGAGCTTGCAAGCTAGAAAATGTTACCATATCTCAGGTTTGACGGTAAGGCAAGACAAAAACCCCATAAAAATTAAGTTGGCAACTTGCAAGCGAGGTATTACAATCACTTACTCAGCTTAGCTAAATTAAGCTAGCCATTTCTAGCTGCTTACCTTCGAGTTGTCAGCTCGCAAGCTAACATAAGTCCAAGTGGAGAGGCGGCTCAACTCATCAATCTGAAAGACAAAAAGATTTATGAAGCATGCATCGTTTACGTTAGAATGCAATGTCAAACACAAGTTTTCTGTAACGTTAACATTTATCTTAACTAGCCAACCATCTCAAAGGGGTTTACTTATTTCGCATACCAAGCCAGCCAGCTAACTCTCAAACACAGCATTTCCAGTCCTGATAGAGGAATAAAGTTAGGTTTGCCAGCTAACGATAGCATTAGACCCAACAGCACAACTGCAACGAACAATATTGCTCACGTACCAATCAAGCTTGTGAATTCATTAGTTTAACATAATTCTAAAAAATCTTTCCAATTTTCATAAAGTAAAACTTAGGAGCAACCTAGTGAATTTGCTAAAGTAAAGCAAGTAGTTGTTACACAAACGTGAAGTTAAGGTAATAAATTTCGCACGCAATGTTCGCTTGAGATCACCAACTGAAAAGAGCTCTAACGTTCATGGTTACGTTACGGTGCCAACTTCACTAGCTTCCTCATTACTTAACTTAGGCCTTACAGTTAAATAGCTCAGCCAGTATTTCAGCTCTAATTACAGCATGACAGCTAGCAATATTTAAAAAGCAAAACTTTAAGAAAAATATTTGTTTCCGGTATCGTGTTTGCCAACACCAATAATCACTAACCTGTTATCAGACGATGAAGATACAGGGACTGATTAGACGGCTCCAGAAGCTGACTCGTGCGTCTTAGGGTAGAGTTGGGCCAACTCCGACGGACCAGAATCGGCCCGACTCTGGTGTGCTGCAGTTCATATGGCATATGGCCAGGCGGAATCGGCAAGATTACGGCTGTGTTGAAGCCACCCGAGGCTGCAGGTGAATGACGGAGCTCCGGTTAGCCGTAATCGGCCCGACTGTGTTTTCATGGAATGCAGCCGTAATCGGCAGAATCCAGACATCGCCAGAGTCTGTCCGATTCCGGCACTGTCAGCATCGGCAGCCTTAAGATAAGATGGAAGCGGCAAGATTATTGCTGAGTTGAAGCTACCCGCAGCTGCAGGTAAATGGCAGAGCTCCGGTTAGCCGTATTCGGCCCGACTGCGTGTTCATGGAATCAAGCCGTATTCCGTACAGTCTTTACATTGCCAGAGCCTATTATTTATCATTTTTTACACTTGAAAACCATTTATTCAACATTTTGTTAAGATACTTCACACAATACCTTTAAAAGAATGCTGTTTAAAAAAAGATGGACTTTCTCATTGGTTTACTTGTCAATTATGTCATGGTGACTAGACTGTATTAATTATACCATCTCTGGTAATTGGCTACTGCTATGTATAACACTGCGTAGTATTTTATACGAACCCCAATTCCAATGACGTTGGGATATTGTGTAAAACGTGAATAAAAACAGAATACAATGATCTGCAAATCCTTTTCGACCTACAGTGCTGTGACAAAGTATTTGCCCCCTTCCTGATTTCTTATTTTTTTGCAGATTTGTCACGCTTAAATGTTTCAGATAATCAAACAAATTTTAATCTTAGACAAAGATAACCCGAGTAAATACAAAATGTGGTTTTAATTTTTTCCCCCTTATTTTTATTTCATTTTTAAATTCATATTATTGCCACCTTTACAATGTCACATTCATACCATATTACAAAATTAAAAGACCCTAAACCCCAAGACCAGCCCCCAAACCTCCACCCCACCACCGACCCCCACAAAGAGGATGCCATATCCGTGCAAAATATTCATGATAATTTTTTTAAAAATAAGTAAATAAATAAAATATAGAATAGATATTTGAAAACAAAAAACACAATTCATGAAAATATCAGTAATTAACAAAATCATATCCTGAAGACAAATAATTGGGCAACATAAGATTGACATGTTATTTTGGTGGTGGGCGGGGACAGAAGGGACCGCTACGGGGCCATTTCAGCAGGAGGGAGGCCTTCTATATAATCTAGAAGTGGTTTCCAGTGAGTATAGAATTTATTAGTATGGCCCCTCAAGGTAAATTTAATTTTCTCTAGTTTCAATTAGAACATTATATTCTGTTACCAAGTTTTAATAGAAGGAGTTTGAGGAGATTTCCAGAGAAAAAGAATTTCTCTGCGAGCTATAAAAAAGCAAAAGAAATAATGTTAGATTGAATACTCGTCTTTATAATTTCGTCCGGCGGACATCCAAAGATTGCTACTCGAGGGATGAACAGACTTTCAAATTAAGAGTACTAGAAATAATTTTTAAAAACAAACGCCAGAAATGCGACAGTTTTGAGCAAGACCAGAGCATGTGAGTCAAATTGCAAGGGGTTTGAAAGCACCTTTCTCATTTCGCGTCAACTTCATCTGGGAACAGTTTGGAGAGTTTAGCTTTACTAAAATTGAGTACTCTTAGCTATACTTTTCCAATAAATCATTATTTTGATTTCACTCATGCTGAGTGCTTGCCTGAGTCCTTACATGCAAATTCTCTTCTTTTACAGAAAACCCCATTAGCACGAATGCACAAGAGGAGCCCTGTTTTATGAGGTGGACGTATAATTATCCAAAGAGGACACTCATACATTACTTTCTCAGTCATTTCCTCGAAGCAGCCATCATGGTAACAGATTTATTTCCATAAGTAATATTAACCATTGCTTCAATGTCATACCCTATATGCTTTGTACTCCCACCAATGCCAAAAATTTTGGGTCATTAGTCATATACTAAAAACAGATCGATCATTTGAAAATTCTTTCATCCACATCTAATTGAAAACTGAGAATAAACTAGTGCATAGGTTTAACATCAACCTTAATTCATCTTTGTAAATGCATGCTCATTCCAATTCTGATACCTGAAAAACACTCCAAAAAATTTGTCATGGGGCACTGTAACACTGCAGCGGTTGAGCAATATTAAAAAATCATGTTTGGAGCAAACTACAGGCAACCAGAGAAAATAAGTGTCGAGGAAAGGCTTGGTCATTTAAGAGAGCAGATGATTTGAAGTTCACCAGTTTGTGTGAGCTAACAGTTTTGGAACAACATTTTTAAATGCACAAAAATTTCAGGGATTTCATAATCCACAACACATTATATTATTAAAAGATTCAGCAAATCCTGAAAAATCTATGTCCCAAAAGGGCAAGGCCGAAACAATACTAAATGCTCGTCATTTACGAGTCCTCAGGCTGCAAATAATGGACAATGTGTTTTCATGGCCAAGAAAGGGATAATCTAAATTTCTACCGATGCACAGTTAAAAAAAAAAAAAAAAAACCAGCATTTGTCTTGTTATGGGGGTGTGTTAGTGCCCATAGCATGGGTAACTTGCTTATCTGTGAAGGCAACTTTAATGCCAAAGCGCGCATTTCAGATCAGCATTTGTTGCCACTTAGACAGCGTCTTTCTCAGGGTCATCCCTGCTTATTGTAATTTTGGAGCCCACTGTATATACAATGATAGCTTGGGATCTTGGGCCAGATGCTGACACGTCCTGTGGTAAACTGAGCTGGGGCTGATGTGAGCAACGAAATATCACCTGGCTTTCCTGGGTAATATTCAGAGCCCACATCTGGATGCTGAGGTGCAGATGGGATGTTACCTAGCAGCAGGCAAAATAGTAATGCTGCAGAAACAGACAATGCTATCTTGTAACAGTAGAGAGTGATGCCGCCCATAGACGTTGGAACAGGGGGGGCGGGGGGAGCGGCCGCCCCCCCTTTCTCTACCCCCCGCTCCCTCCATCAGCCCCATACTGCCCCAAGTCTTATTTTTTTTTAGAATAAAGAATCTGAATTCAAATGTGTCTGACTTACATTTATGTCTTTCATATCATACGTAAGCGTGCGCATTGTTTATTTCCTGTTAGCTCGCAAAGGCGGTAAATTCAAGCAACGATCAAGACAATGTCACAGAAGCGGATTTCGCATTTCTTTTCCAAAGCTCACACTGAATCTGCTAAGCGTCTAAGAGAAGCTAAACCGAAAAAGAGACGCTCGAACGAGTGCATGTCAACGAAAAAGGAACGCGATCGCAGCTATGCGAAGTCCCGAATAAACATTGAGGTCGTTGCAAGTTACGTAGGTGGTCACATGATCCCCGAAGCAAAATGTACACAAAGGTTGATCGCAGCATAGTGAAAGTGGGGAAATCTTGTGCTGCTGTTGCTTGCACCAATAATAATGCCATTCAGTCGTCTGTAAAATACGGCAAAATAAGTTTCCATCGATTTCAACAAAATAATGAAACCCTTTTGAAAGATTGGCTTGTTAAATTAAGAAGAATTGACCGTGGAAAGCCTTACAAACCAACAAAACATTCAGTTCTTTGCTCAGAGCACTTCGAGAAAAGCTGCTTCACGTACCAGAAGTTCACAAGTAAGTCAACGGTTTTGTTGCAATGAAAACTGGTTTTAAAGTGAAGATTTAAAGAAATTAGTGGAAAATATATATTCAACACAAATATTAACCTTAAGCCTGAATGTCCCTGTAACTGGGGCAATGAATTTGCACAATAAATACAGCATGTTTCCTAATAGCAACCTCGTCATGCGGCATATCCTCTTAAAGCAAAGAAACTCGGCGAAAAGTTTGTGATGACCGTTTTTACCTAAACCGAACACAATTCAAGTACCAAGCAAGTAAATAAGCATCTAGCAAAACATTAAATAAAATAAGTTCAGTGCTCTATCGCAAGCATTTCTACTGAATTTGTGCTATGCATACAAATGATACCTCAAATGAAAAAAGACAGTCCACAGATTCCAACATTAAGACTTGTCCTCTTAATTTGACACCACACTCAAAGAACAGCAGGCATACACTTTAAATGCTACAGAGATGAGAAAATTTTTTCTTACCTTTGATATTTTGTCATAAAAGCTGTTTGTGGGTAAATCTGCGCTTGCTATTGTTTTAGCCAGTCTATCTGGGAGTCCTCTCGCCATTATGCTATGCACTGGAAGACCTCAGCAGTATAATCACTTAAATGGTTTGTTTTTTGTATTTTCACTATAATTAACCGCTAAATATTCAACTGTTGTTTTCAAAGCCGGTTTATGACTGAGAATCCTTGCGTCAATATGCTCAAGTTCAAACACAGCACAGCTATACATATATATATAAGTGCTAAATCGACCAGTGAATATTAGTCTGTTGAGCTAGTGTCGTGGATAAGGCGGAGCATTTGGACCTGAGGTTCAATATCCGGTTATACATGCGACATTTCAGAGCAAGAAAATACATTTTTTTTGTATAAATAAATAATAATTAATCGATGCATTCCCATCCCATCAAAGCCATCTTCCTGAGTTACTTCGGGGATCACGTGACTTACACTACTGTTTCTGCATCCAGTGCAACGCCTCCATTCTGGGAGTTGAATGGTTTTAATTCTGACGCCTAGGTCGCCTTGTTTCTACTTGAGGTGAGTAGTGCTGGGCCCCGTTTCAGAAAGCGGGGTTAGTGGTAACTCTGAGTTTGTTTGCTCAGAGTTGCAGGAAACTCAGTTTTCCGGTTCACAATGCGAGTTCAGTCCAACTCTGAGTCAGTCACCGCGGCAACATACTCCGTGAAGCTAACCTGCTCGCTGGCAGGTTTTCAAATAACTCAGAGTTTCTTCTCCTCCTGAAACTGCAGACTGAGGAGGTTCTATTTCGTACGTGCTCCGCCCTCTAACGGGCTTCGCTATTGGTTTACCCCTCCGAGGCCCCGCCTCGGTGCCTGAGAAAGAAAATTGAACTCACCTGCTCCGTAGGATCGGGTAGCATACTCACCTCCTATAAAGCCTCGGTGCTGCCAATGCTCGTCTCCCTTTTTCACTCAGCTTTGAGAGAGATTGGACTCGTCATGACGTCTTGTATTGTGGAGTTTTTCGATATGGATAAGCTTTGTCAGCAGTGTGCCTCCCCTATGGCGTCCGAGGACCAGCACGACGACTGTTTCGTCTGCCTGGGCTTACGTCCCCATGAGGAGGCTGGTTCCCCCCAGGAGGAGCGCGAGCGAGGGCAGCAGTTTGTGCGGGCTGCACGCACCCTCCGGGCTGGCTCGGGGCCAGTCCGAGAGCCGGTGGTGGCGGTCCGCTCCAAACCTTGGGACGAGTACGATGAGGAGGATGATCGTCATGTGTATGAGGAAGATCCAACGACCCTCTTCAGGGACGATGAGCCGCCCCCAGAGCACCGCTATCCACTGGACGACCTCCCCGGATTTTTCCAGTTGGCGGCGGAGCGGATGGAGATGCCCCTACCACCGCAGCCCTCCTCCAGTGCTCAAGCTGACGACTTCACCATTGGTCTGCTGGCTTAACCGAAGTCAAGACCGCGCCCCAAGGTGGTGTTTCCTAGGATGGCACCCATCTTTGGCTATGCCCAGCGCGACTGGAAGAATCCAATGGCTGCCAAGTCCCCGGCGATGTCTTATACGCCGTACTCGACCGTGGAAGATTGGGAGTGGGATGTGGGCGTCCCAGCCATAGAAGACGCAGTGAGGTGGTGTCTTCTTCCAACTGCTTCCATGTGGCCAGGCGGTCGGCCGCTGCTCCCGTCCGAGAGGGACAGGATGACGGCGAGCCTTTTTGACCGATGTTATGCTAGCGCGGCTCAGGTGGTAGCGCTGCCTAACAACATGGCCTTCCACGCTGGCTCAATGGATCGGCTGACCCACCAGAAAGCAGAGCTGTCTCCAGAGGAGATTCTTGAGATGCAGACGACAGCGGCGGCCATGCTACGCATGTCTCAGGCTCTTGCTATTGTTGGGGGGCGAAGTATGGGCGCCGCGCAGGTGGGGGACCGTCACCTCTGGCTTGGGCTGTCCTCACTAAAGGAGAAGGAGAAGCGGGCGCTTATTAATGCGCCCATCACCACTGGCTCACTCTTCGGTCCGGACATCCAGATGATGGTGGACCGATTGGAGGCAGCCCGAAAAGCATCAGAGCAGCTAGGGTCGCACTTGCGCCCTCAACAGCAGCCCCGCAGGCCCCGGTTTTCCCAACCACCGCCAAGTCGCCGCCGTCGCAGGTCGTCTGATGACCGGTCATCCCTGGGTTCGAACCAGCCAGATCCTGAGCCGCGACGTCCACAGCAGCAGCCTCAGCAGTCTCGCCAGGGCCGCACCAGGGGTGCGGTGTCTAGTCGTTCAACATCTGGAAAGTTTTATAATAAAAAACGTTACCAGTATGAGGCCTCTGGGTTGTCTTGTTCTTGTATTGCACACACTGATACGCTGACTGTTTCATGTGTTAGCACACAAGGCAATTTGGTACAACCTACTGGAGGAAGCGGAATAGCTCTTCCTTCGGTGGAGGGGTTTAGTGAGAGAGACATGGTGCGTGAGGCTCGTGTATTCTCTTCGCATTCACTAAACTCAGATCCTCGAATTGGGGATTCGCCGGCTAATAGCTTGTTTATGAGACATTGGCTAGCTAACCGCCGGCAGGGTTTGCGTTGTTCTACCCACGGGGGTAGCACACGATCAAACTTCGGGTCTAAACCAAAACTTAAAACCCTTCCATGATACAGTATTGGCTCAACTCAAAAGGAATCTTTTGTTTCGGGGTACTCGTTTCTTCCTGGTGTGGCACCAGTGAAGAAACGTTTACGAACTGAGGTAGATAGCCAGCATGATTCCAACGCTACTAGCTGGGCTGGCTCCAGCAGAGTGTTTGGTGCATGTCAACATGCTTCCTCTTCCGGGTCGCGCGGAAGGGGAGTGACCCGCCATGTTGGCTCCAGGGCTCTTGACGTGTCACATAACGTCCACTGTATATCCTGCAGCCAAGAGGCGGAGTGTTTACACACGGAAAATACTGATGTTCACGAACCTGTGGAGGAGACCTTCACTCGTTCATTGCCACAGGCCGAGGTCTGTTCAGACATTGAGGTTTCTGAAATTAAACATAAAGGACTCTCATCTAACACAAAAGTAGCTGTGCCCCCGCTGCCTGTGGTGAGTGAGTCACCAGGCAGCATGCATGGGAATGCAGCAGAAGCGTTACTGCTGTTGTCCTTTCAGCCCTTTCGGGCAGGGCCCCCCGGTCGAACCCTCCCTCAGGGAGAGGGGCGTCGCAGGAGGGCCCAGACCAGCGGAAACCATAGAACTAACAGCCTCGCCTCTCACAAACCATTACCAGTCTTGGGTGAGTTTGTGCGCCCCCCTCCCAAGCTGGCTGGACAGAACATTGCGGAAGGGGTACGCATTGCAGTTTCATTGTCGTCCACCCCCATTCAAAGGCATTGTGCAGACGAGGCTCCCCAATTCCACCCAGAAGGCGGTCCTGAAGGAAGAGGTGAACTTGCTTCTACAGAAAGGGGCGGTAGTGCCGGTTCCTCTGTCAGAAGTTTGAGCAGGGTTTTATTCCCCGTATTTTCTGATTCCCAAGAAATCAGGAGGCCTCAGACCCATTCTGGATCTTCGCGAACTGAATACACACATTGCGCGCAGACCATTCCGGATGCTGACAGTGAGGTCTCTGCTGGAATGCGTCAGGCCTGGCGATTGGATGACGTCAATAGATCTAAAGGACGCCTATTTTCATGTTCCAATTCTGCCGCGCCATCAGAAGTTCCTGCATTTCGCATTGGAAGATCAGAGTTTCCAATTTTGCCGTGTCCCGTTTGGGTATTCCCTGGCACCGCGGACCTTCTCCAAATGCGTGGAGACAGCGCTAGCGCTGCTCCGGCGGAAAGGGATACGGATCTTGACCTATCTGGACGATTGGCTGATCCTGGCCCCTTCCGAGCAGATGGTAGCCAACCATAATGCACTGGTAATGCAGCATATTGCTCAGCTGGGCTTTGCTATCAACTACGACAAGAGCACCTTGCAGCCCAGTCAAACAGCGCTGTATCTGGGGCTGCGATTTGACTCTCGGTCAATGCCTGCATGTCTGTCTGTGGACAGAATAGAGGCAATTCTGTCCCAGACCCAAAGAGTTCTGGACGCAGTGTCAGTGCCAGCAATAGCGGTCATGTCATTACTGGGAATGATGGCTGCTGCCCATTCAGTAGTCCGCCTGGGGCTGCTGCACTAGGGATTTTCAGCGCTGGTTCATACGCCTTCGTCTGGACCCAAAGCATGACCAACAGCGCGTGCTCCATATACCAATGCAAGTGCGACGGGCGTTGACGTTCTGGGCCTCACCCATCCGGCTCCATGAGGAGGTCCGGATGGGGTGCGTATCGCACTACATCCAAATATTCACAGATGCCTCTCTCACAGGGTGGGGCGGGACTTGCGGCCCTGCTTCTGTCGCAGGTACATGGCAGGGGCCCCGGCGCCATATCAACCAACTGGAACTCATGGCGGTTCAGAAAGTGTTGCACCATTTTGCCCCACAGTTGGAAGGGAGGCACGTCCTGGTGAGATCGGACAACAAAACAGTAGTGGCCTATCTCAACAGACAGGGGGGCGTCAGGTCAGTAGCCCTACACAGGATGGCCGCTTCCATCCTAACCTGGGCGGACCGCCATCTTTGCTCCCTGAGAGCCCAACATGTTCCTGGCATCCTCAACACCCAAGCAGACGGGCTATCCAGGGGAGCCCTGCCCGAGGATTGGAGCCTCCCACCGGCGACGGCCGAGCAGATTTGGAAACTGTTCGGTCGACCAGTGGTGGATTTGTTCGCAAGCAGGGAGAACACTTTGTGCCCTCTTTGGTTCTCCCTGAGGCCTACTGACAATCCTCCCCTGGGTGTGGATGCGTTAGCTCATCCGGTGTGGCCGGCCGGCCTGCTTTATGCGTTTCCACCCCGGCAGCTACTGATGCCACTGCTCCGCAGGGTGCGGGAGCAGTGGCTGTCCATAATTGTGGTGGCACCAATGAAGTCGAACGCCAGGTGGTTTCCGGATCTTATCCAGCTGGCGGTGGCAGGCCTGTGGCGGATTCCGGACCTTCCCTCGACCATGTGGCAGGCGTCAGATGCCACTCTCACCCACCCCCTCATGGCCTGGAGATTGAAAGGATGAGGTTGAGCGAATTGGGCCTGCCAGAAGCGGTGGTGTCCACAATTCAATGTGCACGTGCCCCGGCTACATCTAAGGCTAATGCGGCCCGCTGGCGGATGTTTGTTAGCTGGTGTCAGGTGAGAGGCCTAGACCCGCGTTCATGCCCCCTTCAGGGAGTGCTGGATTTCCTTCAGGCACTCTTCAAGGGGGGCCGCGCAGCTTCCACTCTGTGGGTGTTTGCTGCAGCGGTGGCGGCTGGACACGATGGGTTTGACCGCTTCACGGCCAGGAGTCACCCCCTCGTGAAGCGTTTTTTGAGAGGAGTTCACAGAATTAGGCCCCCAATGCACCGCGTAATTCCGCAATGGGACCTGGACACAGTATTGGACGGTCTGGCAGGACCGCCCTTTGAACCCCTGGACCAGGCAGACCTGCACATGCTATCTATTAAGACGGCCCTCCTCTTAGCCTTGGCGTCGGCGAGGAGGGTAAGTGAACTGAGCGCTCTCTCTGTGCACCCGTCTTGTCTGACCCTTGGACAGGATCAGGGGTCAGTGGAGCTGCGTCCAAACCCGTCGTTCCGGCCGAAGGTCATCACCACTGCGTTCAGGTCATCGATCCTTCGACTACAGGCCTTCTGCCCACCTCCTCACGCCACCAGCGAGCAGGAAAAGATAACATAACATAACATAACATGAATGGCGAGAACAGGCCGTTCAGCCCAACTAGGCTCGCCAGTTTCTTTGTACTATCGTGAATATGTCACTTCAGATACTCAATGACTCAATGGTATCTAGCTTTAAGTCAAGCCTGCTCTTGAAAACCCCCAAGGTCTCTGCCTCAACAATATGATCAGGCAAGCTGTTCCACATCGAAATTACTCTTTGGGTGAAGAAATATTTCCGAATATCAGTGCTAAATTTACCTTTGGTCAGCTTCCATTTGTGACCCCGAGTTTTACTAACAACACTTGGTTGAAGGAATCCTACATAATTCACTTTGTTAATCCCTTTAACATATTTAAAGACCTCAATCAGATCACCCCTTAGTCTCCTTTTCCTAAGACTAAAGAGATTAAGGATCTTCAGCCTTTTCTCATAGCTTTCATCTTTAATACCTGGAATTAGCTTCGTGGCTCTTCTCTGAACTTTCTCTAAAGCCTCTATGTCTTTCTTAAAGTATGGTCCCCAGAACTGTACACAATACTCTAGATGTGGTCTGACGAATGTGTTGTACAAAAAGAAGCATCACCTCCTGGATTTGAACTCAATACTTTTGGCAATGTATCCCAGCATCCGATTGGCTTTTTTTAACTGCTACGGCATGCTTGGCTAGAGCCTGTGAGGGTTTGGTCAACAATCACTCCCAGATCTTTCTCTTGTGGAGCACATTCCAGTTTAAAACCTCCCATGAAGTAATCCCGTCTAATGTTTTTATTACCTACATGTACTACTTTACATTTGGCTACATTAAATTTCATTTGCCACATTTCTGCCCAATTCTGGATTCTATCCAAATCATCCTGAATCACTTTAGCGGACTCTAAACTATTTGCCAAACCTCCCAATTTAGTATCATCTGCAAATTTAGCTAATCTGCTCTCAATATTCCTATCAAGGTCATTAATGTAGATGAGGAACAGCAGGGGTCCCAACACCAATCCCTGGGGGACGCCACTCCCCACTATACCTAGCTCAGATGAGATACCACTGACCACCACTCTTTGTGTTCTGTCCTGCAACCAGTTTTGAATCCACTTCAGAATACCTCCTGTAACTCCAATGGAGCTCATTTTAAAAATTAGTCTCTTATGCGGTACTGTGTCAAATGCTTTCTGAAAATCCAAATATATGATGTCATAAGCCCTGCTCTGGTCATAAGTCTTGGTGGCCTCTTCAAAAAATTCCAGAAGGTTTGTCAGGCATGACCTTCCTTTACAGAAACCATGTTGGCTATCCCTCAAGATATTGTTACGTTCAAGAAATAAGTCCAGCTCATCTTTTATGATAGATTTCAATATTTTGCACGCAATGCAAGTTAAACTGACTGGCCTGTAATTACCTGGCTCAGTACGGTCCCCTTTCTTATATATTGGTATTATATTACCCTGTTTCCAATCATTTGGTATTTCTCCAGTTTCTAAAGACCGTCTAAAGATGGCGGATAGCGGCTTAAAGATGATCTCACTAACTTCCCTAAGCACTCTAGGATATAAGCCATCAGGACCCGCCGCCTTATCCGCCTTTAGTTTATGCAACTTGTCTAATACTACGTTATCCCTAACCTCAATTTCCGCTAAATAATCTTGAGCATTGGACATGCCCTCTGGCCGAATAAAGACCCGATCTAAGGTAAAATTCTCAACAAAGTAACTGTTTAAGGTGTCCGCAATATCCTTGTTATTATATAGCAGCGATCCATTTTTATTCTTTATGCACTTAACCTGCTCTTTGACTTTCCTTTTTCTACTACAGTACTGAAAGAAGCGCTTAGGGTTAGTTTTTGCCCCCTCTGCAATTTGTCTTTCATACAGCCTTCTAGCATTCCTCAGCTCTTTTTTGACCACAGCCCGCATTTTACAGTATTCGGCCTTAGTAATCTCATTGTTATCCTCTATGTATATCTTATAAAGATTCCTCTTTTCCCTCAAACTCCTACGAATAGCTGCGGTCATCCACTGAGGATTCTGCTTTTTCAGCTTACTTTTGGACACCTTTGGAATGAATTTGCATTGTGAATCAAGTAAAACCCCCTTAAATCTTTCCCACATCTCAGTTACAGACTCACAGTCCAGGAGTGTCTCCCATTTTATTTCACTTAGATATGAGCGCATCCTGTCAAAGTTTGCTCGCCTAAAATTGAAAATTTTTGTCTTTGGAGACACCTTTTTAACTTCCCATGAAACCTCAAAATTAATAGTAGAGTGATCACTTGTCCCAAGTGGCTCCCATACCTCAACATTGCTAATTCTATCTGGGTCATTACAGAGCACTAAGTCTAAAATTGCCTTCTCTCTTGTAGGTTTATTAACATACTGCACCAAAAAATTATCATTTATGACATCTAGAAATTCTTCCTCCCCCCTACCCTGTGCTTTCACCATTTCCCAATCAATACCAGGATAATTTAAGTCTCCCATAATAATAGTCCCTCCTCCTCTACAAGCTTGCGTAATCCTCTTAAAGAGCATTTCATTGACTGTACTGTCCAAAGCTGGTGGTCAATAGCATACACCTATGTTTAAACCAGTCTCGTGTTTGCCAGTGAGCCTGACCCAGATATCTTCGCAGGGCAAGGAATGTTCAATTTCAGGAATTTCCTGCACATTTATGTTTTTGTTCACATAGAGTGCTACACCCCCTCCTCGCCTATTGCATCTATCCTCCCTAAATAGCTTATAACCTTCTACATTATATTCATCTCCATCCTCTTCACTAAGCCATGTCTCTGTAATCCCAACTATGTCATAGCCTTCACTAATCATAACGGCCTCAAGTTCTGGAAATTTATTTTTAATGCTTCTTGCATTTAGATAAAAACATTTCAGGTTATCACGAACGCTCTTCCCCTTCGATTTCCCATGTGCCCGCTGCTCAAAGCCCTCACCACGCTTTTTTTTGCTTAAAAATATATCATCAATAGTGCATGTAACGCTGTCAGCTTCCATCAGGGCAGTCTGCATTTCCCTCTGTGTAACACTCTCTGACCTCCCTGCCCCCCAAGTGCCTAGTTTAAATAACTCTCTGCTACCCTCAACATACGCTGACCCAGTGCAAAGGTACCCCTCCGGTTCAGGTGTAGCCCATCCGGCTTGAACAGGTCACCCCTGTCCCAGAAGTAGTTCCAGTGCCCCATAAACCTATACCCCTCTTTCCTACACCAGGTTCGTAGCCACGTGTTAAACCTCCAGATAAAATTCTGCTTCCCTCTGCTTGCACGTGGTACTGGTAGAATCCCGGAGAACACTACCTTGGAGGATCTGCTCCTAAGCTTTTCAGCTAATTCAACAAATTTGCTTTGCAGAACCTCAAACCTACCCTTACCTATGTCATTAGTCCCAACATGGACCATGACAACTGGATCCCTCCCCGCTCTGGCCAGGAGCTTGTCCGCACGCTCCAGGAGGTCTCCTACCTGGGCACCAGGCAGGCAACACACCGCATTTGACTCCTTGTCGTGCGAACAGACTAAACTGTCTATTCCTCTAAGTATTGAGTCTCCCACTATCAATAACTCTCTTTTCTGAGGGGTAGAGGCCAACAGGGTGCCCTGCTGCTCATCAGTCCCCTCACTCTCAGGGTCAGGGGCCAATTCGAGTTCCTGCAAGGGCCGGAATCGGTTGGACACCTCAACCACTGGAGGAGCTGTCGCTGTACGGTGTGCACGCCCTTTCCTGCGCTGACGTCCTACCGTCACCCAACTTTCTCTCCCTGCCTGCTCTAGGGTCCCCACACCACCCTGCTTTGGCGTACAAACCATTTCTCTAAACGACATACTACTTAGTTCCCCTAGGAACTCTACTGATTGCGAACTATGTCATGCTGCCAACTGGCCCTGAAGATCAAGGATCTTGCTCTCCAGATGCTCAATTAGCTGGCACCGGTGACAGACAAACCCACCCTGGAAATCTCTTTCCAAAAGTGTTATCATCCTGCAACCGTCACATAGTTTTGGCCACATTTTGAACCCCCTACCTAATGACCTCGCTCACCCTAGATAACAAAGAAAATTACTAATGCCAAGACAGAAGCTCAGGAACCACAATTTATTTATTTATTAACCTGAGAAGCCCTAAGCAGCAGTCACAATAGAAACCGTGGGGAAACTATGTGAATGGATAATAAGCCTCTTTTAACAGGGGCTTAGTTTCAGTTAACAGAAATGAAATACCAAATTGAAAAACTCTATGGATAATAAGCACTCCTAATAAGCCAACTTGAAATTATCTAGTCCCGGTACTATTAATATACTAACCTAAAAATATCACAGGGCTTAGCTGAGAACCCAGATAAAAAAGACTGGCTACTACGCCCAGGAGAAACTGGAGGAGGGAGGAGGCGGAGCACTCCGGGAAAGCTTTCCGTTTAAATTCCAACCTAACCGCATGGACGACTCAAGTGACTGCTGCCCTACTAACTTAATACTAAATCTCAGATCCCCAGCCAAAAATGCAAACAGTAACTATCTAGCTAGCTAGCCACAAATACAACCAAGGGTAACCGAGATAAGAGTAAAGCCTCGGTTCCCTTTAATTAAAACGGACCGAATAAACAAGTCGTTTACTTAGTGAGCGAACTATACACGGTATCTCCCCCAACAAGCTGTCGCTGAGCACTCAAACAAGCAGTTAAACTTTAATCAGCTGATCAAAGCACCACAACCAGAGGAAAATACAAAGATAACGTAATTTGCAATGTGTTTAATCAGAAGCGCCCTTCGATGATAATAAAATGCGAAAAAGACAAAAACCCCGGCTCGCGTTAATATTCAAGCTTGGCAATGCGTTTATGCGGTAATGCGGTCAGGATAGAGAACGAAGGACTAAAAACCCCGTGAACGTCAATATTTATTGGCTAGAAGACTGTATGAAAGGCAAGCGACCAAGTATGAAACCAAGCCGGGTTATAGTTAGATATCCCGGTAATTTGATATATTCTTGGCGTTGAGAGCTTACTACAGTTCGTTAGCTAAATCAGCTACAGAAAAAGCAGGCGACAGTGTACCTCAGTCCTTGAAAACAACTCTGTTTTACTTTGTATAGCAGACAATTCACTTAGTTAGACAATTTTTTAGCGTTTAATTTATTCTTTAAATTTAGCGTTTAAATTTATTTTACTTTACCTTACTTTGCTCCCAGGAGACTGAAACCCCCCAAAAAAACCCCAAAAAACCCCCGTCGCCTTTGTTTGACCAGATTAGCGACTTAATTTGGCTGTTTGCTCACTCAGTTGTTACAGGGGGAAAAAGGGGAAAAAGAAGGAGGAAGATTCTCCTTGCCCCTAATGCGACAAAGGTTATACCTCAGGAGCAAATTGTCTAATCTCTAATACTGTTTGAGCCTTAACAGACAAATTATTTTCAGAAAACTCTGTTTAAACAAGAGTAAATCTTCAGCTTAGATCCCACACGTCTTCCTCTGTCTCAACTCAAGCAGAATGCACACCAACGAACAGCACTACAGCACAGCCAAGAGGTCAGCAACAGCACTCACACTCACTGGCTGCACAGATGCACAGGCTGTGCCCAGTGCGCGCGCTCAGTTCTTACTTGGAGCGAACCGCCTCAGGAAGGGGGATCAGCTGTTTGTGAGTTATGGCGGACGGGCTCAGGGGGCCCCTTTGTCAGCACAACGTCTCGCCCACTGGATCTGTGATGCGATCTGCAGGGCCTATTCGGCGGGGGGTCTTGTGGCCCCAGCAGGACTGACCGCACATTCTACCAGGGGCATTGCATCCTCTACGGCACTGTTTAAGGGCGTATCTGTAGAGGAAATCTGCAGGGCGGCCTCTTGGTCGTTGACATCGACTTTTGCACGGTCATATCTCAGGGATATAACAGCTAGCACAGTCGCACATTCAGTCTTGGGAACCCTATCGGAGGGGTCCCCTTCCAGCATTAACTAGTAGTGGATCATGGCCAACCTGAGGCGAGGCCAATTCATGCTGGGGGGGGGGACTCTATCAGGGGGAGTCTCCTTCCAAGTGGCGGCTGGTTTCTGTTGTGCCGCAGCCTGACGCGATGCACTCTGGCAGTGGTCTCCAAGGGGTGTGAGGTTTCTTATTGGGAAATGACAGCTATCAAGCCCTTCCATTCGTTCTGGGAGGGGGCCCGATAAGGAAGGGTCCCCTCCCAGCACCAGCTTATGGTTTGGGTGCTACTTTGCCACCACCTGGGGCGGGGTACGCAGTCTGGCGGTGTCCGCCCCAATGTGTGTATGGGTTTCTCTTGGTTTTGAAAGGAACTGTGTGGTCGGGGTCCACCTGGGAGTACATCCATCCCTAACGGCCTTCGCCTTGGGTGTAAACCAATAGCAAAGCCCGTCAGAGGGCGGAGCACGTACGAAATAGAACTACTAGTTACCCTGGATGTAACTCCAGTTCTATGAGTACGTGCGTAGCCCTCTAACAACCTGCCCAGTTGGCCCCGAGTGTGAGATGCTGAGTTTCAAAGGGAGACAAGCATTGGCAGCACCGAGGCTTGAGAGGAGCTACCCACTCCTACGGAGCAGGTGAGTTCAATTTTCTTTCTCAGGCACAAACCAATAGCAAAGCCCGTTAGAGGGTTACGCACGTACTCATAGAACTGGAGTTACATCCAGGGTAACTAGTAGTTTTAGACCAGGGGTCACCAACTCCGTTCCTGGAGAGCTACCATCCTGTAGGTTTCTGCTTTACCTCCTATTCAGCTCACCTGATTCAACTAATTAGCTACTTAACAAGATCACGAGCTGGGCAATTGAGTGGCTAATTAGTTGAATCAGGTGTGCCGAATTGGAGATAGAGCAGAAACCTACAGGATGGTAGCTCTCCAGGAACAGAGTTGGTGACCCCTGTTTTAGACATTGCGTGTCCATTCCTTAAAGAGACAGAGGACAATGAAGCGCAAATACTGAGAAGAATTCTCCGTTAGGAGAGTTATCCAACTGCGTTTGGATGTTTTATCGTTTTTGAACGAACGTTTCTCTGTGAAATCTATCATTTATTTCAACAAAATTTTCAGCCCGCTTATTGCTCGTGTGACACACCGAGGACATTCTCTCAGTTCAGAACAAATTGCGTAGCTCCTCGTTTTTTGTTTTTTTTTTGTTGCAAACGGCAGTTTTCATTATCGTTTCTTTACGGAAAGAAACCACCACGACTTCATTCATTAAAGGCACAGTCAGTTTCTATCACGAGTGGGCTCTTCAAAATACAAAATAACGAATAACTCTCTGGAGAGTTTTTAATTCTTCACAATACATGTTGGAAAGTCTGCTAATTTGCTGTAATGAATGATCAGCAGTTTGTATGTTCAATTCATTCCAAGTCAAAAGACCTCAAGATAGAACAACTAATGTTTTAAAATGTGAAAATTAAAGTGTGTGGAATTATCCTGAAATAAGTCATTTGCATCAGCTTGGAATGAGAAAAAAAAAGATTCCACTTGTATCATCTTAAATAAAATTAGGACAACTTAAACTTGAATTTTTTTTTAAATTTCTTTGCTTCCAGCAAGAACAAACGCAGTAGTCAATATTTTGTATGTCGTTCAAACAAGTAAAATCATCTACCTGTTATCCCCTCATCCACCTGTAACTGATGCTCCAGCATTTGGATTTCTAATTTAGTTTTCTGCATTCATAATTTAACCTTCATTTGGTTGTGTAATGTGGTAAAAAGCCACTAGATGGCAGTATTGACTTTTTTTTGCTAAGCAATCTAAAGCTAGGTTTGGGCATGGGACACTTCTTCTGGCCTGGATTTCGGAAAGATGTTTCCAACTTTTGCAAAACCTGTCACACTTGTCAGGTATTTGGAAAACACCAGTTAGACCCACCTGTAGCTCCATTGCAGCCTATCCCAGCATTTGGGGAGCCCTTCTCCAAGGTCATTGTTGATTGTGTTGGTCCATTACCCAAGACTAGATCTGGAAATCAGTACTTGTTGACAATCATGCGTGCATCTACCAGATTCCTGAAGCCATACCTCTACGCAACATCAAGGCAACTGCAATTTCAAGGCTTTGATAAAGTTCTTCACGTTGTTTGGCCTTCCCAGGAAATTCAGTCAGATCAAGGTAGCAATTTCACTTCTGGATTGTTTCAGCAGGTTGTGTATGAACTAGGTGCGAAGCAGATTCTTTCCAGTGCCTATCATCCAGAGAGTCAGGGTGCCTTAGAGCGGTTTCATTCCACTCTCAAGACAATGATGAGGACTTATTGTTATGACCATGAGAAAGACTGGGATGAAGGTGTTCATTTGCTGTTGTTTGCAGCTAGAGAAGCAGTGCAGGAGTCTACTGGATTCAGTCCGTTTGAGCTAGTGTTTGGCCATGAAGTGAGAGGACCTTTGCTATTGTTGAGTGAACAATGGCAAGAGAAAGAGCCGCATATCAGTCTGTTAGACTATGTTAGCAAGTTCAAGGAAAGACTGCGTGCAGCTTGTGACCTAGCCAAAGAGAACTTGAAATCAAGTCAGGGAAAAATGAAAACTTGGTATGATCATAAGGCTAGAAGCCATGAGTTTAAACCAGGAGACAAGGTCCTTGTGTTGTTTCCCTTGCAGTCCAATCCATTGCAGGCTAAATTTCATGGTCCTTATGAAATTCTGACAAAATTCAATGATCTCAATTACATTGTGAAGACTCCAGACAGGAGAAAGCCAAAACAGTTGTGTCACATTAACATGCTGAAGCCTTATCATGATAGAAATGCTAGGGTTGCAGCTGTCACTTCAGATCCTCCTATGGCCGAGACTTGTGAAGATGAGGGGGAGTTTCAAGATGATGAACCTAGAATTAAAGCTGAAGTTCTTTCATGTAAATTGTCAAATTCTGAAGTGTTGCAAAATCTTGATGTAAAACTCCAGCACTTAGAACCCTCCCAGAAAGATCAGTTTGAGAGGTTGATCAAGAAATATAAAGATCTATTTCCTGATGTTCCAAAGAGAGTTTTTATAGCCTCTCATGATGTAGATGTTGGTGATGCCAAACCAATAAAACAGCATCCGTACCGGATGAATCCTGAAAAGAGAAAGATTGCTGAGAAAGAGGTTGAGTACATGTTAGAACATGATATTATCAGACCCTCTAACTCCAATTGGAGTTCACCCTGTGTTCTAGTTCCAAAATCTGATGGAAGTACTAGATTCTGTACAGATTATCGCAAAGTCAATGCTGTAACTAGAACTGATGTGTTTCCAATACCTAGGATTGATGATTGTATCGATAGAGTAGGGCAAGCAAAGTTTCTGACCAAGATTGATTTATTGAAGGGTTATTGGTGTGTGCCTTTTACTGAGAGGGCCAAGAGCATCTCTGCTTTTGCCACACCATCTGGGTTATACCAGTATGAAGTCCTACCCTTTGGCATGAAAAATGCCCCAGCCACGTTCCAAAGGATGATACAGTCTACAATCGCCGGATTGCCACACACGGGTGCGTACATCGACGACCTGATCACATGGAGTGACTCCTGGGAAGAACATCTGAAAGATGTAGAGACATTGTTCCAGCGCTTGACCCAGGCTAACCTGACTGTTAACCTGAACAAGAGTGACTTTGGTTGTGCTACTGTCACGTATCTTGGCTACGTCATAGGCCAGGGTAAGGTGGCACCCATAAATGCTAAAGTCCAAGGCATCATGGACTTTCCAGTTCCTGACAACAAAAAAAAGCTTTGCGCCGCTTCCTTGGAATGATCGGTACTACCGCAAGTTCTGCAAGAACTTTGCTGAGATTGCTCTCAGTCTCACCAACCAACTGAAGAAAGGCGTAAAATTCACTTGGGATGACGCATGCCAAAGAGCCTTCGATCGCCTGAAGTCCCTGCTATGTCACTTCCCCGTGCTCAAATCTCCTGACTTCAACAAACCGTTCTCCATGGCGGTCGATGCTAGCGACCAAGCTTGTGGATCTGAGCTCCTACAGAGAAGTGACTCTGATGACATTGAGCATCCCGTGGCATACTTCTCCAGGAAGTTCAATCGCCACCAAAAGAACTATTCCACAATTGAGAAGGAGCTGTTGGCTCTGGTTCTATCCTTACAACACTTTGAAGTTTATGTTTGTACAGGGCAAAAGCCAATGATTGTATATACTGACCACAATCCGTTAATGTTTTTGAGTAAGATGAAAAACAGGAATCGGAGATTGTTGAATTGGAGTTTGATTTTACAGGAGTTTGACTTGGAAATTAAGCATGTAAAGGGTACTGACAATGTAATTGCTGATTGCTTATCCCGTGTTTGAGTATGTGTACATATATACAAGTGTCAACTTAACCATTTTTGTATTGAAAAGAAAAATTTTGCCTTTATAAGTCAAAATTTTTCCCTTTTGGAATGGAGGTGTAATGTGGTAAAAGCCACTAGATGGCAGTATAGACATTTTTTTTGTTAAGCAATCTAAAGCTAGGTTTGGGCATGTCCCGGGCATGCCTCAGAGGGGGCTGGAAAAGAGTATATAAGGAGAAAAATCGAGAGAGTGTAGTAGTTGGAGAAATTGCAAGGAGAAATAGTGGAAGGATACATTTGACCAGACCTGTCACTCTTTTCAAGACCTGTGAAGCTTTTGTGGATTTTTGCCTGTGTTGGAGCATTTTCCTGTCCCAAGACATCGCAACATAGCAGCGCCATCTCCATTACCGAGGGACTGTAAATATCTCTTTTTTTTTTATTTCAATCTTGGTCAGTAGAGGTAGACTGTAGACTAGTTCAAAGTGTGTGTTTAATTAAATCTGTTGAAGTTTAAGAATTTTGTCTGTCATCCCTTGCTGTCCGTGACGTCATAACAAATTGGGGCCATAACAGTTGTTTTTTTTAATACTCTCGCATTGACTCGGTCAGCGATTTTCTGCTGCACGAACTCACGCTCTATTGCAGTTGCAACTGTACTTTTTTTTAAAAATAAGTGTCCGTACTTAGGGTACGCCTTTATTAATTTGCCCGTCTCTGCTGGAGAAAAATAAGACGCGCAACTTTTTTTCTGCAGCGTTGCCGTGGTGAATCGCGTTATCCGTATTCCATTGATGAGGGCTTTTAATATCCTCATGCATACGCCTGACTGTGGCGTAAGTTAACTCGGCTGATTGAACCAAGTGTTATCACCTGTTCTGAACCCGAAAACTCTGCGTTTCGTGTGAATTCGCGTCTTTGCATTGACTTTGAATGTAATCTGTCGCACGAAAAATTCGTTTTGCGTCCGGTGTGAATGCAGCTTTACCCAGAAGTTTCACTTTAAGAAAAGCGCTTTCATGTTTCAAGCTTTTGAAGAAGAGGGGCAAGTGGGTCTGTTATGTTTTTAGAACGTTTCAACTGTCAACAATAGTGACGTCATATCGCTGACACAGCCTTTAATAACTGTGTGGTAATCAAAGTATCATGCTTAAAATCAAATCCTTGTTCAGAAAACACTGTGCGTACATATATGAGCACAAACCCCCATCAAAAATCCCGCACCCCCTCTCAGATATAGTTCCAACGTCTATGATGCCGCCCTGCGGCAGGCAATGGTAGTTTGCACTGAAGTTGGAGCAAAAGAGCAATAGCTTTCCTTATGGAGGGGTGGAGTGGACGCAGATATGAGGAACATTTATGAGAGTGAGGGAATGTCAGAAGTTGTCTCCTTGAACTCACTCCACAAGCTACACCTCAAGAGTGCTAAACAATACTGCAAGTGTAGTCCAAAAAGTTCTGGACTGGAGTTATAGTCAACCCTAGTCCTTCAAATAAATGTGCAACGTTCAATTTAAAAACATTGACATGGGGGCCTCTGAGTGGCTCACAGCAAAGACGTTTGTTTGGAGTCCAGTGGTCAGGTATAAGAATCCCAGCAAATTACCGGAATTTGCCAGTGGCCGGCTTGGGCAAAGCAACATTTCTCAGCCTTACTGGGGATAAAGGGGATAAAGCTGGTGAAAATAAGTGAGTCTCATCACTCCAGCAGCCACTCCTGGTTTGCCAGGTGCATGCAGCCAGCTGTACAAGCAGACTGCCCTTGTCCTCCGACAGCATAGGCAGTGTGCGATTGGAGGTGCAACTGCATAATGTTAAAGAAGCAAGGGCCAGTCACTCCTGTGTTCAGAGTGGGAAAATAGAGGGGAAGAAAGCATTTACTTAAGCCGTGTCTTTACCAAACACTTTTGGTTCTTTTGGTAACATCCACATCCATTGACTGTGGAAATTGAAAGATAACAGTTGAAATGTGTAACAAACTGAATTGAACCAGTCAGCGTCATGGAAATAAGGCTATAATAGGTAGTGTTACTATTTGAGGGACTAGAGTTGATCATTCATAAGATGCACTATGGAGTCAAAGAGCTATGATTTGAATTTGAATTTTGGGTTGGGTTTATAAATCATTCAGCCATCATTCCCATTTTAATTGTAAATAAGTCATGCTACACAAAAAAAAAAATTATTAACTCAGAAAAATTCCTTTTTATTTTCTCTACAGGATACTCAACATCGTGCTCCAGCGTGTGCAACATGCACAATCAAATTTATAATAAAGACAGCACTTCCAATTCTGATTTTGCTTTTGACTTTTTATGTTTATTTCTGGGAAACTCACTACTGGGCAACAATAATGGTAATAACCTTTTCATTTCTTATTCTATGTTTAGTTTGGAAATGCTTCCTTGGGTTATACAACTGAGTATATGAATAATATGTCCGAATGAAAGGGTTTCATCCCAGATAGATGCGTCCCAGTCAGACACGCCCAGATAGACTCATCCCAGTTTGGCACGACCCATAGGTCCCCTTTGGCGCTTTTCCACTATGTGGTACCGGCTCTACTCTACTCTACTCGCCTTGGTACCGGGTACTTTTCTGGGGGGTCATTTTCCATTAGAGGATAGGACTGCCTCAGTGTAGCTGGTCGTCATAGCGGAGCAGCACGAAACTTCCGCGACGTCATCCTCAATACGACACACAATGTAGCTGCAGTTATATGAAGTTTACATTTATTCCGTCGATTTTGTTAAAGATTTATGTGTTCAAATCAGGGGACGCGCACTACTGTCACCAGGTTATGGCACTAACGTCCAGCAAGTGTTGAATTGTATTTTCTGTTTGACATTGACGTGTCCGATTCAGTTGCACATAAAATTGCGTACCACCTAACAACGCAAAGCAGTGATATCTGTAAAAGGCATGGAGAGTGAGTGTATATTTCACTCTGACTTTGACGGCAAACAAACGAATTGTTAAAGCATGGGATAATTAAGTGATCATTGCAGAGCCGAGTTCCTCTTTGCAAATCCGCAAATCGCAGGAGATGGTAGAGAATAAGAATTCATCACTTTATGATGCGTCATCTCATCTGTGCTAACTCTAAGAGAACAATGATTCGTCATCACCCGTAAAGTTATTTTTCTGCGCGACTTTCTTAACTTTCTCAAGGGGAATCAGTTAGGGGAACATAACTGGACACAAAGCCGTCACTTAATTCTGCAACAAACAGGGTCACAAGCAAAGAGAAACGCATTTCATGAATGAAACAGCTTTGGTGAACAAGCGAAACCGTGTTTTAAAGGTAAGGCAACGCACAGTATATCAAACAAGTTGCCTAAAACAATATAAGTCGATGATCATAATAACTACGCTAATCTTGAGACTCGTCAATCTAACTCGAATGAGATGTCCCGAGATCGACTATGGAGTTGTCTTTTGCAGTGACGATTCTCTCTGACCAATCAGTGGGCTGCGGTGTTGTCACGTCACATTTTAGTACCTTCAGTACCTGGTCGGCTTTTTTTGGAACCCCAGGAGAGCAGGTAACAGAAAAGGTGGTACCAGGTACCAAGTACTAGGTATTTTTCCTAATGGAAAAGCAAAAAAGGCAAGTAGAGTAGAGCTGGTACCGCGTAGTGGAAAAGCGCCAATAGTCTACCCTCCCATAGGCCTAATTCAATGTTGTACATGTGTGTCTATAAAACTAGTTGCTGAACCTTTCACAGGGTTCATTACCCTTTACCAGCATTTAAACAGTCACTTTTAATTTAATTTGGATGCATCTAAGTGGGATGTGTCAATCTGGGATGCATGCAAAAAAAAAAAAACTCGGCCTAAAATACAGACTCGTCTAACTTGGACACGTCTATCAGGGATGAAACCAATCACAGGTTGTCTCATTCAGAAAATACTCATTTCACATATTATATTTCTACAATATTCATTCTATCTGAAACTAATGATTAAGGAATGTGTAGACATCAGTGACTTCACAGACATGATGTACCCTCCACTTGTATAGAAGTGTGATTCTGTCCCCTGCATTTTTTTCCACCTAAATATTAGAAATTTTCATGTAAATTTGGCTGCAGTTAGGAGTGTTGTGGTATCAGCTATGAATATGAATAAGTCACTTTTAACATAAAAGAATCCTGGTCAGTTGATGTTCGTCACGCTAGCCACAAGATGCTTGCAACAGAGCGGCAGGGTTCGTGTGGAAACTCACTATTACTGGACTCAAACTCAGGTGAGGATGGATGGGCAGGATTCCTCCCAGGAGGAATAAGGGAACCCCACATAGGAATGGGAAACTTAAGAATTACAGGTATTACAGGTGCTCTCAAAAATATAATTTTTTGGTAGATCTTAGACAGAATGTGGATGATGGGAAAAGCATTGTTATAAACTGAAATGCAAAAAAAAAAAAAAAAAGAATGAGTTCTGGAGGTAAAATTAAATTGACCCAAGAATGTAGTGCCAAGATGTTAATCTAGCTAAATTCCATACCTTATTCTTTGGGAATATTATCTTAACTCCTTTGCGCAGTTGCCAAATCTGGCTGTTTATGCATTACCCTACGTAAGGCCTCATAATTCAAGACTTGAGCTACACAGAGAGGAGGACAATGGCTTTAATGAAACAAGAGACTTGCAGCATTTAGAATTCCATGGAATTTTAGTTTCTTCTATTAAAGTGCCCCTTCCAGACATATCCCGACATTTTGTGTTAATCCCCAATGCCCTGCCATCATATTCATACCATTATTTGTGGGAAAAAGGCCTTGGATCACTTATTTGATGACCTTCTAACCATCACTGAAAGACAGTCTGAGAAGACGGGCGAGTTCCCTCATTAATATCCGGCGTTTGAATGAGCTTCGCGCTGATTGGATGGTTCAGCTACATTCGTGAATATTCAATATGTATACAGCCCCAACGCCCTACTGGCCCAGAGCCTAGCTAGCTACAACCATAGACGGTGAAAGACAACAGATTTTACAGGTAGCACAGTAAGACTTTCTGTGAGGCAATGGCAACACAAAGTTCACAAATATTGCCATATATATATATATATATATATATATATATATATATATACACACACACACACACACACACACACATATATATATATATATATATATATATATATATATATATATATATATATATATATATATATGACCCCGAATCTGAAGAGGAGGCCGATGCAAAGCTGGAAATGCCATCAACACGTATAACAATGGATGTTTAATAGTGGTAATTTTACTAGCCTATCTAACAAATTAGACGAAATGTCTCACAGCCCTCTCGATTGCAGAGCTGCCAACTCCAATGCATTCAGCTCAAGTCTCACGCTTCTTAGTGGCATTCACGTTCCTGTGCTGTAGTCAGCAATTATTCAATTAATGTGCATTTAAGAGATTCTCTTGCAGTATTACAGTCGTTGTGCATGAAAGTTTATCAGTTTCATGTACATCACGGTTCATTTCCCCACTAGTGACATGGAAATCGATTATGACTCTGGAATTCTCACGCTTTTCTTTACTCAGGAATTGGAAGCAATGGAATGCCATAAAGACATTTCACATTGTCTTATTCCATTCAAACAATCGAAACGATCGTGAAACACATTCATTGCTTTCAATCCCCAAGTAAAAAAAGGGCAAGAAGTCCAGAGTCATAATCGCTTTCCGTGTTACTAGTGGAGAAATCCACCGCTACGCTAGTGAAACTGAAACTGCCATGCACAAGGACTTCAATTACGCGTAAGAATCTCATTAATATACGCGCTGATTGAACAATTGCTGACTTCGGTGAATATGTCTCGAAAATACGTGAGACCTACTCCGTATGCGTGAGAATGCGAAGAAATTTGGCAGCCCTGCGATTAGGCTATTGATTTTTGAAACCATTCTAAAAGTGGCCTAGCTCTCGGAATAGCCTACCCGGATGGGCTTTCGTGTTAGTAGCCAATGCATCGAGCCCCAATGCATCATCCCACCTTGCCAAAATGAAAACGCAACGAGACAGATGTCTCGTCATTTGCAATTGCCAGTAGGTCACCCATATCCCTGCCTCTGAAAACCCAGCTAAAGTCATTTTCTGGTGGTGAACTTTTTTTTTTTTTTTTTACACAAGGTCTACATCATGTAAGGAATATTCCATGAAAAAATATAACTGATATCTCTGAAATTACCTCCACTCAGTCAATATTAAAGTTTTGGCAGGCATGACATGTCCTCAAACTAGGCTGGTTAGCTTCACAAGACGTTAATCTACAAATGCAAACGCTTCATTTCTGAAATTTCTGTGGTGATACGACGCAATCCGTGGAGAAATCCACACCCGGCTTAAATCGCAACTCTTTTGCCGCACCTTCGACTGACCTGCTTTACGATGGTGCACATTATCGTCTACATTAATTTTCAATTGGTAGAAAAGAAGGTCCTAAACCGAATGACACCCAAACTATCATGCGTTCATCCGCCGAAGGTAAACTAAAAGCCGACTGAAAACCTAATGGAAAGCAACTTCCGCGTAAATGAAGTGTAAATAAATTCATTAATTTTAATATGTATGATGTTAGAAATTAATTTTTGAAATTTATTTTGAAACCCCAATATGTAACCTATCATTTACAGCCATAAACTCACATCTCATATTTTTGTCACTTTTCATCACAGGGACTACTAGACGGTCTTTATCTCAAAAATTAGATCGGGCGAGTTTTGCCGTGTTTTCACAGGCGGGGTCACAAATTTTTAATGCTTTTTTTCAGTGTTACAGTATCACCCCGATCTCCAAAATAAGCAATATTTTGTTTGAAAGAAAACAATACATTTAAATAGCCGTTATTAATTTTTTTCAAAGCTGCAGGGAGACTCGGTTAAGGCACTGCGTTGCAATGCAGAAGTGACTATCACGTCGCGGGTTCGAGCCCCGGTCGTACCAACCGGCAGTGGTCGGCAGCTTTTTCAGAGTAGCGCACAATTGGCCATCGCGCTACAGGGTTTCAAATTGGGAAGGACTGCGGAAAAGGGAAATAGCTGAATAGCTTTGTTCGTTGCTCAAGCGCCTCCTGTTGGCCAGACGGGCGCCGTCAGGAAGATTCTAAGTCTGTTCATGTCCGGGTATCCTCCGCCCTCGTTCTGAACTTGCGAAGATTCAACCAATGAGTGTATAAGAAGCAGTGGCTGACAGGCACGCGCTTCGGAGGAGAGCCGTGAACTGTCTTCGCTCTCCTGAGTTGGCAGCAAGGGGTCGACACGAGCAAGCTTTGTACATAGTTCACCAATTGGGCATTCCAGATTCGGGTGGGATTGGAGATACCAAATTAAAAAAAAAAGCTGCAGGGAGCCACTGCAGAAGGGCTCAAAGAGCCGTCGCGGCTCCACAGCCGCAGGTTGCCAACCCCTGCCGTGACTGTGGATGACAGTTGGCACGTTGTTCGAATCTGTGTGTGGGCGGTTACACTCCAGAGTGGGCGAGAACCGGCAAGAATATGAATATTCAATCTGCGGTGTTTCGTAACACTGCAACACGTTTTTTACTGGCGTAAATTCTCTGCCTATTTCCTTTTATTCGCAAAAAACAATGCTTCAAGTGGTGTTGGAGTTCAAGAACCACGACATGTCACAAACTGATTATGGACCTACCATATTCAAATACTAACAGATAATTCCATTTTCTCGCGGAAGGGGCACTTTAATTTTTGTTCAGAGTAAGGGCCACAAACACTAAAAATCTTCATGAAAATTCAGCAATGAAATTATTAAAAAAGTAATACTGAGAATTGAAAAATGGCTGGGAGTTAAAACAATACATTTCTGGGATCATAAACCCCTTGACTACAAGTGTACCTGATCCGACAGTTTTTTTTTTATTTTTTATGATTGACCATTTATGAGCCAAATAAGATAGTACTCCATATGGCTCCCCAAGCTGTCAGCGATCTCAAAATTATGCACTGTCAAATCATAAAAAAATCATATGTTTAACACAAATCAACTTTTGACTCAACTTGAACTAGTCATTTTCTAACGTAATTTAGCATGAGTTTATCAATATAGGCGCAGGTCGACATCAATAGTCACCAGTAACCTCTTGAAACCAAAATCATGCCTTTTCTCCAAGATTAAGTTCAGAATTTTGTCCATTTTTCCACTAAGCCACATTCGCAAGCGCATATATTCATTAAAGGAACTACTTATTTTACAGTCACAACATTTGCTATTTACACTTCCAATCATCCAAGCGAAACGCTAGCTTGGATAAATGCTATTCACACCCTATACAGAGCAAGTATAATACACTAACAAAGTAATACATGAAATATTACTATATTAACAAAACAGACACTCCACTATCAGGAAAAAGCAGGCAATATGCTCCTCTAGATTGAACAGAATCAGTGCAATGAATATAGCATGGGTTTTACCAAAGTCTTGGAGCTGTTCTCATTTTAAACTAACAAAAACCTAGGCATTCCATTTCGTTGAATGCAATATAAATTCTAAAACATCACTACATTGAGCAAAATGCCGCCATGTATTATTAGCGAAGGCTAACGGTCACTCGTACTAACCAATGAGGCAAACAAGCTCTGATCATCATCGCTATGGTAAACCAAAAATAAAAAACAGCTTGCCAGCTAGCTAGCTAACCAAAAGAATGCCTTATTAGCCCATTCTACCCACTCA
Source organism: Gymnothorax javanicus (assembly GCA_029692085.1). Lineage (NCBI taxonomy): Eukaryota > Metazoa > Chordata > Actinopteri > Anguilliformes > Muraenidae > Gymnothorax > Gymnothorax javanicus. The sequence continues at coordinate 15,568,010 of CM056197.1, forward strand.
AAATGAAGCAAAACTCTCCATCATTGAAGTCCTCCTCCAGATGAACAGACCAATAGAGCCTTTTGGAACAAGGAACCTTCCAGTACTGTTCCATTCAGAATCACTCCCATTATCTATGTCAGCATCAAACTGCCATCACGTAAATGTAACATTCAAAATCACTCCCATTATCTATGTCAGCATCAAACTGCCATCACGTAAATGTAACTTTGGCACTTAAAAGTTGGTTTTGGAAGTCTTTTTTGTCTTTGTACTCAGTTCATTCACCTGCGCACAGTTGAGAGAATACAACGTAGCATGCTCAGGGCTTCCTCTGGCGTTTTTTATTTTGTAGCCAACCTGTTTAGCCAAATCATTTATTTAGTAGCCACTTGATTTTTCTCCTAGCCAGGTTTTTTTTTTTTTTTTTGTAGCCATTTTTCCTCTTCTGTAGCCACCACCCCTTGAGAGAACAACTGAACCCGGGGCCAGCGAAATGACTGTTTTTCAACATTACATTGCTACTTTGGCCTGGTTATCTCCTTGCCTTGCAGAAGAAACCATTCCAGACAAGGAAGCCTACATTGTGACAGCCCTGGGAGATGAAGCTCAGTTAAGGTCACAACCTAGTTGATGTTGTGCCAAGTTCATTGGTGACTGTTGAGCAATAGGAGTGGCTGAGGCTCGCCACCTGTTTTCATTTTTATGCATATGACTGTGATTAGTTTAGAAAATAAAGGCAGTATGAAGTATGATTCAACAGAAGTATGATTCAACAATTTGTTTTATTATTTCTTTTAATAATGGAAAAACAAGGTTTTCCACCAGACTAGTGATTCACCTGACTCAAAAAGTAAAAATATGTTCAAACATCTACATGTACCGGTACATGAACTTGAATTGAAGGGAAAACTTTTAACAACAGCCTACAGTGTGAGTAACATGTTGTATCAGTCTCTAACATCTCAAGCTGAGTGATGGGTGACTGTCCCTCAAGAATTCTCTGCTTATGAATTACATAATTTTCTCTATCATAACTTGAAAGAACACAAAGCAACAAAGCTGGAACCCTTCTTCGTACGATTAGAAACAGGGTGATTAGTCACGCGCAGAGCACAGCAATGTTTATGTGTAACGTGACCGTGCATCCAAATTTTCTGCATGCGCCGGACTGCCGGTGTTCTGTTAAATTTTGCTACCTATCAAAATGTGCTACCTCGCGGTTCTGCGCTTGCGCACACCTAAAATCTCAGGCTGTTTCTTCACTTATATCTTCACTCATATCTAAAGTATCTTCAAAAATCATAAAAATAGATTTATTTTCAGTGCGCCGTTCTACCTGTAAGCGTATATAGCCTATATTTGCATGTACACACTTGGTTTTCCTGATAATGCAGAAATTAGATGATAATGGCGTATATGGGCATATATCTTCAAACAAACTTATCCAACTCACTATAACATCTGCTTATATTATAATAAGCTAACAAATAACAAAGTTACTACTGTAAATTGATTCATATTGCAATATTACGGCGAAAACAAAGACTTTACCATCGCTTTGCATTATGGTAGCATTTTTAGACAAGGGAGCACAAATTGACAGAACACCGGCGGTCCAACTATCGATTCTTATTTCAATCTGAATTCCAGGCGTCCCAGTGCCCGCACATTGCAATACTTTCCGTGCACGCAATCAATATTGGATGCGAGGTTGAGTGTGTAAAGATGGTATGGGATATCTGACTGACTCTGCGCGCAGTACGGAAGTGAAAACATCGGTCTGAACAGCTGATTGTAGATGGCTTTTTAAGGTATTTTGGGGAGATTTTAATGACGATTTCCTTTTTCAATTTTTTAGATTCGCCAAAAAAAATTCACCATATATTTTTCTTGGTAGCCAAACATTTTTTAATTTCGCTATTGGCGAATTTGGCGAGCGCCAGCAGAAGCCCTGCATGCTGTTACGCAAGGGTTTAAATACTTCTCTGAGAGTCCAATCAAAATCTTTCAATTACTATGGAAAGTTTATTCTGTCTGGAATTGGATAAAAACAGGTCAATCAATGTATAATTACTCGGTTATAGTTCAGATGGCCGTGAACTATAACTGTGCTTTACACAGATAAGCCTGAGCAACCGTTAAACTGGGTATCAGTGAGGCATAGCATGAGGTTGTGAGGAACAACTGAATTGTTGCGGGGTCAATCTACGCATAATTCAATAGTAGGGAATAAAGCGTTTTTAATATCTGATGACTATAATTGATTTAAGAATGATATAGGCCTCATCCACACGGAGACGGAGCTTTTCAAAAACTTTTTGTTTTTGTCTTTTTTTTGTCGTTTCTCCCATCCACACGGAATCGTTTCTAAAAATATCTGTGTTCACACAGACGCCTAAAACGACCCAAAACGCTGTTGTAAATATTCCAGGCCTGTGTGTGGCGCGTATCACTTCCACGGAAAAAGACCAAAAAAGGAGAAGAATGTGGCAAGCATGCGTATAAAGCTTGCGCTCTGTGTACAGACTGGAGAGGGTGGAGGCAATCATGTCATCATTTAAAAAAAAAAAAAACCCATTTTGGTTGTCCACACTAAAACGCTGGCGTGGCGTTTTCAGATTTTCTCACTCTGGAACCTGTTTTCAAAAAATGCAGTTTTCGGGCTGCGTTTTCGCCATCGCCGTGTGGAGGCAAGGCTGAAACGATAAAGTATTTATGCGTTTTCAAAAAAATAGTTTTCGTGTGGACGGGCCCATAGTATCAATACCATGTTGAGTTTTTGCTCAAGAAAACTGATTCTTCTTCACTACTCAGTTGAGATACTGTAGGCCTATTATTGCTGAACTAGTAGCAACAAAGGTCAATGATTTTTTTCTGTCACAAGAGATAATTTTTATTAATTGCTGGATAGATACTATGGGCAAGTACAACCCCAATTCCGAAATAGTTGGGACGAAGTGTAAATTGTGAATAAAATCAAATGCAATGACTTTCAGATCACATGAGCCAATATGTTATTTACAATAGAACATAGATAACATTTCAAATGTTGAAACAGACATTTTACATTTTTATCCACAAAATGAGCTTATTTCAAATTTTCTGGCAGCAACAGGTCTCAAAAAAGTTGGGGCACAGGCAAAAGAGGGCTGAAAAAGCAATTAATATATAAGAGAATCAACTGAAAGAACATTTAGCAAGTAATTAAGTTAACTGGTATCAGGTGTGTAACATGATTGGCTATAAAAGGGATGTCTTAGAGAGGCAGAGTCTCTCAGAAGTAAAGATGGCCAGAGGCTCTTCAACCTGCAAAGGCTTGCATAAAAAAATTGTGGAATACTTTAAAAACACTGTTCCTCAACGTCAAATTGCAAAGGCTTTGAAGGTCTCATCATCGACAGCGCATAACATCATGAAAAGATTCAGAGAAACTGCAAAAATCTCTGTGCATAAGGGACAGGCCGAAGACCTTTACTGGATGCCCGTGATCTTCGGGCCCTCAGACGCCACTGCATCATTCACTGGCATGATTCTGTCATTGACATTACTAAAGGGCCCCGGAATACTTCAAGAAACCACTGTCAGTAAACACAGTCCGCTGTGCCATCCACAGATGCCACCTAAAACCCCTTGGCCCCTGTCCCAACTTTTTTGAGACCTGTAGCAGCCACCAAATTTGAAATGAGCTCATTTTGTGGATAAAATTGTAAAATTTCTCAGTTTTAACATTTGCTATGTTATCTCTGTTCTATTGTGAATAAAATACTGGCTGGTGTGATTTGAAAGTCATTGCGTTTTGATTTTATTCAGAATTTACACTTTGTCCCAACTATTTCAGAATTGGGGTTGTACCTCTCATACTCCAAAGAGAGACTTTAATTTTGAAATAAAAGTCTCCAGACGTCATAGCTTACATGGCTATTCAGACTGCGAAGAAAATTTCAAAATGTTCAAACTCTTTGGTACGCAAATGTGAAATATATTGGTGAAAATATTACTCCTCATGATCCAAAAGGGTCTTTGGCAGAAAATGGCCAAAATGTTTACAGGCATGAAAGATTTCTGAAACTGAAGGCAGATCAAAGTTGGCACGAAATGGTCTCAGGTCCCAAATAACCCCCGGTAACTGAAAAGGATTGTATTTTGGCCTCAAATATCTAAATTGTTTTTGAAAATAAAAAAAATTGTGAAAGTGGGACTGGATCAAAGTTAGCCCGAAATGAGCCCTGGTGAAGCAAATGAGTTGTGGTTTGACCCAAAACACCCAAAATGTTGATCAAAATTGAAATTTGTGAAAGTAGACCCGCTTCAAAGTTGGCCAGAAATGCTCCCACATCATCCCTGGTGACCCAAAATGTTCGTATTTTGGCACAAAACACCCCAAAAGTTGACTCAAATTAAAAAATTGTGGATGTTGAGCTGGATTGAAGTCAGCCCAAAATGGTGCCAGATGACCCCTGGTGACCCCAAAGTTCACATTTTGGCCCAAAACACCCAAAAAGTTGACCTAAAAAAAATGTATGACAGTTGAGTCTTGTCGAAGTTGGCCTGTAACGGTGCCAAATGACCACTTGCGACCCAAAATGGTGATATTGTGGCCCAGAACACCCTAATAGTTGACCAATATTGAAAAAAATCGTGAAAGTGGAGTCCAATCTAAGTTGGCCCAAAATGGTCCCAAATGAAGCCTGGTGAGCCAAAAGGGTCTATTATGCACCACAACACCACAAAAGTCAATCAAAATCAAAAGATTCAACACAAAATCCACTTGTTTTAAACAAAGCGACAAGGTTAATAGACCGTTTCGGAGTATGCACGAGATTTTTTATGCGTATGTGTAAGAAGAAGTTTATTTGGCAAGAAGAAGTGTCATAGTGTCTGTCAAAACCTATGTTAGCGAGCAATAAGCAATATCACGGGCTAAAGTGCAAGAATTATGGCAGATGTGCAAGGATTTGAACGTGAGCCGCGTGGGAATGAAAAAGGCTGAACTGATTGAAGCGATTGTTGAAGAACAGAGCCTCACGAAAAAAAATACAGGCCCAACGACCAAGACTGTAAGTGCTACCGCAGCCTTCGAGGAGGTCGGATATATCGCGGACTCGACCACTGATTAAATTACCCAAATTAAATTTCATGTGTATGATCACATTGTGGAGAAGAGTGGCAGAAACAACAAGTGTTTAGACCGGGGTATTAAATACTTTGATTAGGATGACATCCAGGAATGGTGCTACAAACAGGTAGGCATCACTAGCTGTCATTGGACATGTTGGATAGCAGTGATAATTGTATGTATACAGTCACAGCCTGCTTGCTGTTAAACCCTTTTGAGTAGATACAGACGTCGACGGACACGGAGGTGTTCTATTTATGCACGCAGTTAGAAAATGAGTCATGTTGATAGCACCACATGTACCAAATAAGTAATAAACCTTACTGCGGCATGCAGTAATCATGAAACTGGACCGACGTATTTAGCTCTCCTGTGATCTGGAAAAACCTAGCATGTGTGTCACTTTAGGTAGAAACTGAGTTTGACCTTCATTTGATGTAATTAAAAGTGGTAAAAATTTTAAAACACTAGCTATAAGTGTTATTTGAACTTTCAAAATCAAGTTTCTTTCGTTTTTTTCTGTTTGGAAAAGTCCAGAACCTAAAAGTTTTTGTTCAATTGTGAGATCTTCACTGATAAACTTACTAGGTTTTTCCAGATCACAGGAGAGCTGTGCTTCAACAAATCGTTGTTGCAAGATCTTCTTCAAACGTCTGAAATTATCTACAACAAAAATAAGAACTAAACTAATATATATAAAATTTCCACACATTAACAAATCATATCTTGGTCTCTTTATAAACAACAAATCATAATTAAAGCTGCAAGCAGCGTTGAAAGGGCCCTCGCACCCCTCGTGCACGTTGGGGTGGTGGTGAGATGTTGACGGGTGCATATGTCCGTTGACGGGTGCATATGTCCATTCACAGCCATTGAACACTGCTAGACTGCGTACAATGTGTTTTCCTGAGTGGAGTGCAAACACCATTCCTGAAATCAATAAGTGGAGCACGTTCAAGTATGACACCGGGTCACGAAAAAAAGTTGAAATTTTAATTCAAAATAATGTACTTACTGTTGGGTTCGGGTCATGGCACTATATAATTTTTTTACAAGTCTTGGCACGTTTCATGTCTCCACCAAATTTTGTTCATGTATGTGAACTGAACCATGAGAACTGTTTTGTTGAAATTTTCTGGAGGGCGCTATGATGCTATTTTGACATGACTGTGTGGGAAACCTATACCATAGTAATCGTAATACCGGACTCCACGAGTGTGTTGATTTTTGTAAGTTTTCAAGCATGTTGAGACCTTCAAAAGGGCAATACTTTTCAAAAAATGATTAGAGGGCGCTACAGAGCCATCGTGCCACATTAAGTACCAAATGGGATATCAAATCGAAGATCATAAGACACTGACAATTTGTGCAACGTTTTGCAAGTTTTGGTACATCCAAAGGCCTTAAAACGTGTGTTCGTAAAATTTCGAAAAACGCAGGAAATGGCTCATAGCTCACTTCCTGTTTGGTCAAAAAATTAAAAAAAAATTACCATAACCCGGCGTGCCAAATGCAATGATCACACCAAATTTCATGAACATTCAAACACTTTTATCTCAACATAGCCGTGGCTAGAGGGCGCTGTGGAGCCACCTGGCCACTCCCAATCTAATATTAGCATATTTTTATACTTGGGAGGAGACTTTTATCAAGCCTGTTAAGTTTTGGGCAAATCTCACAAAGGCTGTGGGAGTAAAACCAACTTCCTGTTTCATGGCGGAACATAAAAATTCGCTGCGACGCCACGGATACATCGTTTGATGAATCCAAAAAAGCTTCGCAATTTAACATCGCCAAGGTCTTTAGATGTCAAATGCCAAATTTTAAGTTGATCGGATAAAATCTCTAGGAGTTTGTTAAAGTACAACGCCTGTGAATTGCGAAAAATCAAAAAAAGTTGCAAATTCAATTAAAAATGGCGGACTTCCTGTTGAGTCTAGGTCATGGCACCAGAGACTTTTTTTTTAGGGCTTGGCATAATCTACATGGACACCAAATTTCATACATGTAGGTTAAACAGGCTGCGAGGGCTGCTTCATTGAAATTTTCTAGGGGGCGCTATAATGCCATTTTGCAATGCACATCTGGAAACCCTATATGACAGTAAAATGTATGACCGACTTAATACGTGTGCAAAATTTCGAGTTATTGAGTTTTTGAGCATGCTGAGGCCTTCAAAAATGCAATTATGTATTAGGGGGCGCTATAGAGCCATAATGTCACACCTAGTGCCAACTGGGATATCAAATCGAAGAGCTTCATATTTTTAACCTCTCAGCAAAGTTTGGCGAGTTTTCGAGTATGCTAGGGCCCTCAAAAATGTCTTTGTAAACTCTAGAAAACGCAGGAAATGGCTCATAGCTCACTTCCTGTGAGGCAAAAAAATTTCAAAAAAATTTTCAAAAAACTTCATTATGACTACTATGGCCCCACCGAATTTCCTGAGAATCCGAGCAACTGCGTTCCAAAATGGCCGCGTGTTTGGTGGCGCTACAGAGCCACCGGGGCACGTCCAAGCACAAGAACAGCAATAGTTTGTAATTTTTCACACAACTGACATGTCTGCAAATTTTTGTGGGTTTTCGTGGATGGCAAGGTCTTCAAAAACGTGTTCTCGCAGCAGAATAATAATAATAATAATAATAACAGAAGAAGAAGAGGAAGCGGAAGAAGAAGAAGAATAATAAAAATCCCTTCAAAAACAAAAGGTTTCTCGCACCTTCGGTGCCAGGACCCATTTCGGGCCCTGGCACCGGTCGGTGCCCGGGCCCTAATTACAAGAACTGCAGCAATTAAGAGTCATTTTTTAATTGTAAAGACTAACCAACAACGTTAGCTTTTAACGCTACAACAACAGCACGCGCTCAAGATGTATAGCAACACAGGATTACATTTTGAACTGCAGCTCGATTCCGTGTACACTTACCCTAATGGATATCTCACCTCACTTGTCGATCTCGTGATGTTGGACGGTAGTTACTCTATTTTCTTTGTAAGAAAAGGCCGATGTCGACATCTTTCAGGTCTGTGTAATCAGGCCAGCCACTAACAAAATGTGCACGGCAAACCCTTGAATGGTCCTTCGGTGCAAAATCTTTTCTGTTCATTGCACGTATCCATGCTCTTCGCTGTCTCTTACCGTGTTGGAAGCGGAAAAACTTCACTGAATCTCCCTTTTTAAACTGGGTAGTGCACCCCACAATACATGAAACCACTATTTTTTTTTTTGCCATGCTAGCTATACACATCGGGGATCGCCGGTATTCTGTCAATTTTTGCTACCTATCAAAATATGCTACCTTGCGTTTCTGCGCTTGCGCAAGCCTAAAATCTTGGGCTCCATTTCTTCGCTCACATGTCAAGTATCTTCAAATATCATAAATATACGTCTTTTTTCAGTGCGCCTTTCGACCTTGTATACATATTTGCATGTATACGATGGGTTTTCTAAAAACGTAGAGATTGGATGATAATGGCATGCAGCATATATCTTTAAACAAACTTATCTTACTTAGTGTAGTGACGTGTTAGGTGATTTCTAATGCATGCCAATCAAATGTGGAACCTGCCAGTAGCGTGGGGGTGAGGCGGGACTTCCGGGGTTGTAAGTAACCAGGGCTCGACATTCCAGAAAAAAAGGCACTTGCCCACCGGGCCAGAAGATTTAAATATCCACTGGCCACACTCAAAATTCACCGGCCCGGATTATTGCGAGCTCATTACATAGGCTAATGCAGAGCTCCCGCTGGCGCTCGTCACTATTGTCATTGACAAACTTAATCCATCAGTGACGGGTATAAAACAGTGGCGTCGTCTGCCCAGGTTATTCGAAGATGTAGCTCCGAGAATTTTTTTCTTAAGCCCCTAATAATTCTTCACTTGGGGCAGTTTGTCACAGCGCAAGACTAGTATAACGAGGCGGCAGTGTAGTATGCACATTTTTACCTTCAGTGTACCGAGGCAAGAAAGACTAATCAGAGAGGTTTATTAGGAAAATACGTCCATGTACTGCCGTACTGGCTTAAAGGTCTCTGCTGGTTTCATATGCCTAATACTGTTCTCGCACCGTCCTTTAGCGAGAGAAAATGAATATATATGAATATTGAATGAATTTTTTTTTTTTTTTTTTGTAAAACGCTAAAATCTCCAGATATGCCGACAGGATCAGTCAAGAGGATCTAATTAATGAATAATTAACGCTGTGTTCTTACGCATCCGTGAGATCAAAAAAATTATTTCAGAGGCAAAAAGTTTCTTTCCGTTTCCCCAGTAAAGTTAATTTGGGTAAAAGCATCGTGCTGCATTACCAGTTGATCTATTTCACCATCTCAGCACAGTATTGCTGCATAATGTTTTCCCAAATAAATTTTATAACACACGCAAAACACTGGCAGCGACGGCAAAAATACAAAAATAGTGGCAAAGCCACTGCGCCCGCTTAGCCAAACGTGGCCAAAATGGAACGCCCCCTATTGGCAAAAGTATTGGTCCAATTGGGCTGAAAATCGAACTTGGTCTGGACCTTAAGACGCTACATACACATATGAAATATGAAAAGGATCGGTGAAAAACTGAAGACGCTAGAGGGCGATTCCACGCATGGTGTATGGGACATTTAGAAATGTTTTTGGACCCTGCTTAGTATGCACTCAACTTGGCAGTATTATTGTTCTCCATGGTAATGTAGGGCCTCTTGACTGTTACTCCACCAAGGGTAATTTCCATTAAATGTCAACTACAGAGAGGATATTATGAAAAAACCTGCGTGGCGTACGGGACGCAGAAAATTCAAGGTTTTTTCAGGAATTATTTCAGCTCAAAAGGTCTGTGAGTTGGTCAGTGGAAAACTATCCTCACCATTCTTCAAAAACAATGAGAGCCTTAAAGCGACTAACAGCACATGGGTACATGTCAAACAATTCTTCTTTATTAAGGAATAACACCTTGAAAATCAGAAGTCAGCGTGGCGTACGGGACAGTGAAAATGTGGCGTATGAGGCACCCTAAAAAACTCCAACAAAAAACTGTATATCAGCATTTTTTGGTAATGCAACAAGCTGCATGTAGTTTGATTCATACAAACAAGTGTTTTAAAACAGTTCTCACTATTGTGGGACAAAATAAAATACTTATTTTTACTTGATACACAGACCTGTGGCGTACAGGACACACTTGCTCTTGTTCCTACCATCCCTTACTGTACATGTAGTCATTAAATAACTGACAGGCTCTGCTTTATTTTTTGCAGTTTAGGTGTAGGATAACTCTCCTATTCAACTAGTTACTAACCTAAATGTGAATCAAAATGAATTTGAACAAGTTCAGAAACATTAACACTCAGGGCTCTAATTTCTTGGCGCAGCGCAGGGTGGCACAGCGTGGCGTGGCCCACGCAGTGGTAATTTCATCCGGTGCAGCCCGCGCAGTGGTAATTTCGTGCGGTGCAACACCGTGCACAGCCACTTTGGCAATTTGGTAGACGGACGTGCGCCGAGATGGGTGTGGCAGCGTAGTAGGGGGAGGTGTCACATATGCGTCATGATGCAGTGACAATTTCGTGGATAAAGGCTCCGCCGAAAGTGCGCAGAGAGCTTGCCAGCTCCAACCCGGTTTACTTTCTGTGCAGTGGTAATTTGGCTGACCGGCGCACAGTGCGCACCCGTCACCGAAACCTCGCAGGCAGGTTTCCAGAATGTCAGGCACATTTCAATGCAATAAATAATTACAGCAACCACTATTTAATGTAACTATCTGAATCAGCACATAAATTATAGTATCTATATCGATTGTCCTGATGTCAGATCAAAGAGAGAGAGATGTGCATGTGGGCGCGTGAGTGCGTGTGTAGGCTATGTGGGTATGTGTCCTTCAGCTTTTTTCACACCGGGCGCGAAACAAATTTTTCGCACAACTGAATACATTCAAAGTCAATGCAAAGAGTCTTTACATTGACTTTGAATGTAATCTGTCGTGCGAAAAATTTGTTTCACGTCCAGTGTGCAAGCGGCTTAATACTATTATTGTCACTTAGGTTTTATCGTTTTTAGTGGGGGAAAGGAATACAGCCTGATTGCTATGATTTCGTACTGAGTTAAGATCACATATTGAAAATAAATGTGTAACGTATCTTGCATTGTTGTCCATGCATGTTAATCCCAAAATTATGAGCAGCAACAGGGTGTAATAATAGGAACATGCTATCCATTGTTTCTCTTCCCAATGATGCAGGCAGGAGAAATAAATGAGCAACCGTCGTATTTCATTCGAACTTCATAAGTTTGATCTGGCGTAGTTTCGTTTTGAAATTCCATTCAAGTTCACTAATGGTAATAATTCGCGAATGCCCTAGCTAGCCAGCTAACTCATATTCGTAATGCTTAATTTAGACGTAAGCGGTGCAGAAAACATGCCTGAAGCAGCAGAGTAAAATGCAACATTCACGCATCATGCAGCTATAGGACAGAGGCTTCTTTATTCCAATTTTAAAGGTGAGGAGAGGAGCTCATTTGATTGGTGAAGATTTGACTCGGCTGTGTTAAACCCACTGATGCCTTCTCTCCTCCCTCTTTGCCACTTGCGCCGGCATAAGGGACAGAGGCGGGACAGAGGAGTACTTGCGCCGGGTTGCACCGGGCACGAAATTGCAAAATACGCCTGGATATATCCCGTTGGCGCGGCGCTCCCCCCATTCGCCGCGCCTGCGCCTGCGCCTGGTCTACGAATTTAGAGCCCTTAATCTCAAGACTCAACATAAATGATTGACAGTGTTCTCTTCACTACACATGTTAATAAAGCCCAGTTCAGACCAAAGATTCGCGACGCGACGAGACCGTTTTAGAACGTCGCAGGGAGGAGTCGCAGCAGTGCGAACTGGCCCGTCTCAGCTCATTGCAAGCCGGCTGATGGTGTTGCCAGCGATTCAGCTTGTCAAATTGCAGGAGGCTGGTTTTATTACTTAAACCGTCCAACAGCCAATCAGCTCGTAGCGAATTCAGCTGGTCTCGGGAGTTACAAACTATCAGCTGGTCGAAACTGCGCAGAGAATAACCGAGAGAATAAACAGCTCTTTAAAACAATTATTAGTTCTGACTAGATGGCATTTATTTTTTCTAATTAACTATGCCTTCAATCTGAAAACACTCCGCACTATCAGGTGTTGCTTGTTCACCTCGTTTCCGCAAAACCACAATCATTCATTTGGACGTGTAATTTTGTGCATTTCAAGTCTCTGTCTTTGGTTCAATTTGAGTAATTCAATCAATCATGAAGCACAGGTTAGATCGCCTGATGAGCCAAAAAGGTAGCGCGGAAGTTCCAGAGCAGTTTACCTCTCGAAAAGTATTATTAAAAGTATTAAAGTACAGCTTAAGAGTAACTTATTTTTCTGAACTGAATTATGCCTAATGATTAGTCGCCCTTAGATCGCATCACGAAAGAAGCTGTGTCTTTAATTGACAATTGATTATTCATATAAATAGAAATTGCTTTAATAAAGTAAAATGGCTGAGAACAAGTTGGGTATAATAATTGTAGTAAAGCGATGTTGTGTGGCCGCTCAATTTTCAGGTGTGGCTACGCCACTGATTTGAAATGCACAAAATTGCGCGTCCAAATGAATGATTGTCGTTCTGCCTGAACGAGGTGAACAAGCAACGCCTGATGGAGCGGAGTGTTTTGGGATTGAATGTATAGTTAATTAGAAAAAATGACGGGGATCGAGTCAGAACGAATAAATGTTTTAACGAGATGTTTAATGCCCACCCTATTTTAAGTTCTGGCTACGCCACTGCAATGGACGGCTCCAAATTCTCGCCCTTTTCTTTTTTCGTGTGTCCTCGCTCTTTATTAATAGCAGAAATGCAACTGTTGCGCCTAATAACTCATCATCGGTATTATCCATATTTTCAAACGCGGCAACAAATGAATCAACTGGAAAAAAGGCCGGAGAGCCGGCAGTTAGAACTGAAGCGCTGTGGAAACGATACACCGTCTCATCTCGTCGCATCGGTGTGAACTGGCAGGTTTCAGAACGTCGCAGACCGGCACGTTGCAAGTAGTTGCAAGTCTCAGCCCGTCTCGTCGCAAATCTTTGGTCTGAACTGGGCTTACACCAAACTATATTTGGTTATGCAAGGTGGTCTGAGAACTTCGACAGAATCCGACCAGAGGTTGTAACATGTACTGGAGGACCTCTTAGCCTTCTAACTACTGAAGTCTACTTCTCTGCTTAATCCCAATAATCTATTCAAGTTTAGTTGACCATGGCGGGTGAAACGGTAGATTCTCTTTCAACACGCTCATATTTAAAGTTTCAACTGTCACACTCCATCATACCGTCGTTTATAATAAGCCTGATTAAATTTGATCGAATCCGCCATGAAGCAGTGTTGAGACAGTGTCGTGTAGCCATGGGATACTTGGCAAAACATTGCGTTGTGCGAGCATAAGAAATGAAATATGGCAGCTGTTGACTGCTTTATCGAGTAGAATAGCATTTGGATGGATGGAAAGTTTTCAGCCTATCGTTTTGTCGAAGAGATCCATTTATTATTATTATCCCCCCCGGCATAGAATGCGGGGGGATATAGGCATCGCCTCGTCCGTCTGTCCGTCCGTCCGTAATCATTTTGTTTCCGGAGCAGAACTCGGAAACTATGCAAGATATCAGCACCAAACTCGGTATATGTATTCAATGTATAGTCTAGATGTGCCTTTTGCTACTTTGGAAATTTCGGGATTCCTATTTTTGTCATTTCCATGGAAACAAATCTGGACTTAGGGCACATCAGACCTAGTTCGTTTCCGGAGCAGAACTCAAAAACCTTTCATTATATCTTTCTGAAACTTTGCATGGGTATTACCCGCATACTGAAGTGGTGCCTCTTGATATTTTCAGATTTCTGAAAAAAAAATTTTTTTCGTTTCCATGGAAACAAGTTGGATTTGGACTCTGTACAGAGAGGTTCGTTTCCGGAGCACAACTCAAAAACCGTTCAATATATCTTACTGAAACTTTGCATGTGTATTACCCACATACTGAAGTCGTGCCTTTTGATATTTTCAGATGTCTGAAAATGTTTTTTTTTTCGTTTCCATGGAAACCAGTTGCATTTGGACTCTGTACAGAGATAGCTTCATTTCCAGAGCACAACTCAAAAACCGTTCATTATATCTTTCTGAAACTTTGCATGTCTATTACCCACATACTGAAGTGGTGCCTTTTCATATTTTCAGATTTCTGAAAAAAAAAAATGTTTTCGTTTCCATGGAAACCAGTTGCATTTGGACTCTGTACAGAGATAGGTTTGTTTCTGGAGCACAACTCAAAAACCGTTCATTATATCTTTCTGAAACTTTGCATGTGTATTACCCAAGTACTGAAGTGGTGCCTTTTCATATTTTCAGATTTCTTAAATTATTTTGTTTTTCCATTCCATGGAAGCGACATGGATTTGCACTCAGTCTTACGGCTGGGTTTGTTTCCGGAGCAGAACTAAAACACTGTTCATCAATGACCCTTGTTTTTTTATTGCCTTTGCCAACGTGTGCTTCATAGTCTTTGCTAGATGTTGCCAGTACATACTTCCAGATCATTCCAGAGGAAAATCACCTCAACATTCTTGTTTGAATTTCTTTGAAGGTGTAGGATTGACATGACTTTCGCAAATAATCAGGGGCCAGGGGGATATGTCATCTTCTGATGACTCTTGTTCAAATAGGTCTTGGAACCGGTTTCTGATTTCCCATTGGATGTGGCTGTCACGCACGTTTGTCAAATCTGAGCGGTTTACCAAATGCGCTGTGCGATTGATCAATTGGATATTAGCGGGGCAATTGGTAAATCGAGAAAAAACAATTATTTTATGCGAAAATAATTTCAGAGAGCACACTGTACCAAAACTGCTGAAATGAGGGAAAACTTCCTCTTAGAGGCTGTGAAATTCGTCTCATCACCTGAAAATGACATCGTTGTACTGTGCATGGACTCCACAAATTTAATATCAAATTGGATAGTGGCTCAGACCAATTGATCATTCGCGCAGATTGCATAAAAGCGTGTGACATAGCGTGTGACAATAATGCAAGTGAGTCATGTGAATTGTACTTTTGGACTAGGGCAGTTGGAATAAATTTCAGGGGTCGAGTATTATTTGAATATAAAAAACTAATTAATATCCAAAAGCTAAATGAAGTATTTGAGTGTGTGTGTAGTTTTTAGTTAATAAATGTGTTTTTCTTATCGTTCCTAAATCTCACCCTCCCGTCCACACCTCCCCCCTCTCCCCAACAGTGTGTACACCTCTTACTTCTGACAGTGTGCCTATTACTTGGCTTTCTAATGAAAAGCCTGCTAAATATTGTCATGGTCCCCAAAAAGCCATAGGTGATTGACTCCGTGGCATAACCAGAGATTCTGACCATGGACTGTCAGTAATGACTTAATGTCAATTAGTCTCATCTGCTTGCTCTTGTTGCTTTTAGCGTTTTCGTTGTTGGTGTTATTTTGAAATGTCTGAGCTTAAAGACATATTAATTGGATTTAAATGGGAAAACAGCCATGAACTAAATGGGGTTCACTGGAAACACTGGTTACACTGGGAATGTACACTGTGCCAACACACTGAGTCTCCACCCTGAAATAGGTGATCTGGAGGGGGATATTGTACATTCTTGGATGTTTTACTTGAGTAAAGGCTTTACACACTTTGAATTAAAGAACTTACCTTCTGTCAGCATCTGTCAGTCTGGATAAAACAAACACCTACTTCACCTGAAGCCACCTCCTGTTTGCTAGAGGAATGTGAATTCCTTCTGGAAATTTCCAACAGTTTCTAGTGCCCCCTATTGTTTGACACTAATTGGCCAATTAACAAAGTGACTTCTATTTTCTTGAAATTATTCACGTAAGTTTGACTTTAAAACCCCATTTAAAGGGTTTAAAGCAATATGCATGGCGTACGGGACAAGTTCTAACAACTAATTAACACATTAATTAATAATCAGATGGCAAATTCTCCCTGGAAATAGATCCACCACTGCTCAAAGACAGAGAATATGAAGTATGAAGATTCTTGATGATTAAATATGGAAATACATAAAACTTTTGTCATCCAGTGTTGCGTACGGGACATGGCGAAAAACGCCTTAACGATTATTGCCAGCCCTAACCCTCCGACATGAGTCAGCTGATCAGAATTGTGCATGAGTGAATTATTCATCGTACCCTATTGACTACTTATAACAAAGATTCTGTGAAAGTTAAACAATTAGAACAATTAGAAGAAAAGTTTGCATTTCACACTATTATCAGAATTTGCGAAAAGGTCAAGTTTTTTTATTAAATTAACAAAAAACATGTTCCCCTCCAATTTTCATAAAAACATTGTTTGGTCCTTGAGGCCTGGGTATCATAATAGACAACAGGCAAACAAAAAGTTACTTTACTCAATTTTCAATTTTCTTCAAAAAATCCATTTCTAGTGTGGAATCGCCCTAGAGTGCAGACAAGCCAAAAGTTTACGCACGGACGCACGACATACCACCACTAAAGACCCCGAGCATAACATAAGCCCCTTGGGCCTTTTGGCCAAGCGGGCAAAAAATTGGAGCATCTTAACTCGTAGAATAAGGGAGTTAGAGCTGTTTGAATTTTTGCAGAAAAAGCCCCCTGGTGGCCAAACCGAGAATCGCAGTACGACCAAAATCGAACTGGGGCTAGATCTTGGGCCCATATATATGCATATTAAATAGGAAAAGGATCCGTTGAGAACTGAGGGCGCTATGGCGCTGAAACAAAACCGTCACATTTTATGACCTTCGACCTATATAACCTTTAAAATTAGGTCAAATCAAAAACCCATTACATATATGATGAAACCTTGGCAGAACACCCTACAGTAAAAATTTGAGCATCTTAGCTTGTTGAATAAGGGAGCTAGAGCTGTTTGAAGTTTTGCAAAAAAAGCCGCTTGGTGGCCAAACCAAGAATCGCAGCACGACCAAAATCGAACTGGGGCTAGATCTTGGGCCCATATAAATGCATATTAAATAGGAAAAGGATCTGTTGAGAACTGAGGGTGCTATGGCGCTGAAACGAAATCAGCACATTTTATGACCTTTGACCTATATAACCTTTAAAATTAGGTCAAATCAAAAACTCATTACATTTAGGATGAACCCTTGGCAGGGCACTCTACAGTAAATATTTGAGCATCTTAGCTCGTAGAATAAGTGACCCTTAGCACAGCATAAGCCCCTTGGGCCTGTTGGCCAAGCACGCTAAAAATCACTCAGCGCCCAGTTACAATAGCTTACTGTTTCATGCTCATTTAACTGCCTTTTTCACCCGCTCAGAAAGTCCATCTTTGGCCCAGGACCCAATCCCAGCAATACAGATTTTCCTCCTTCATCCATGGGTATCGCGCGTAATTGCTGGTGTTGAAATGCCTCTCAAAAGCCTTGGTTTTTGCATCAAATTAAGGTCTGGTGTAGGTTTTCCAAAGCTGATCAACTCCAACTTCTCATTTAATATTAATCTGGAAAACGTGCTTAATAAACTCGAAACAATATTCACATCTATCACGAACCAACAACTCAGGCTAGCTCGCTAGGTGGTTTACCGCCAATACCCCCGCTAGCTTGTGATTTGCCTGGGGACAGCGGGCAGAACTTGTCATAATATTAGCGATAACAAAGCCCTCCCATTCATAGGGGAAATATGATTGGATCATTTTACTGTCATTCGATTTTTTTATCTGCATGCTACATGCTTGTAGCTAGTCAATATAAGTAAGGCAATTGGCATGAATTTACAACGTAGCCTACAATAGGCGCTGCCAGTAATCAAGCTACCAGGCTGTTAAGTCACAATATGAATGTCAATTACAGTAACCAATCTAACTTTATAGTCAATGACAATGCAGTATTTTATATCTGATAGGAAGTGTTGTGCAATAACGTCTGATGCTTCTCGTGAAGATGTTAGTCCAATTACTTGTGGCTAATTTGACGCCAGCGAAATTATCAATTTGCAATATCAGTATCTCCGAAGTATATTAGCTACCTAGTTTCCGTGATTATTTTCAACTGTGCCAATTGCACATGTAAAACGGAAGAGACTGCAAAGTGGCAGAAAAGATCGGGATCCATCGGACAGTTAAATAGACATTTCCTATAGCTAATTCTAATCCTAGCTGGCTACATTCACTCGCTCAACCAAGCCTTTAACAAGTGAACGAAACAAAAATAAATTGACATGGTCAATTGCGAGAAGTCGTAACTTAGAAACACAGAAAAGTAACCTGGGGTATATTTCCCAACAAGATTCAGATTCAGATGACATTATTGTCATTTTTACAGAGTAACAACGAAATTTACGTTTGGAGAGAAAGTGCTCCGGGCCGCTGCAACGTGCGTCGCACCGCCAACTCCACTTTCTTCTTCGAAAATTAAGGTTGCGGTTAACACAGAAAAACATTTATAACACGTATTGATGACATCAGACATAATACACATCAGGTTTATAACACGACACGCTGGAAACGCGTAGGAATTTTTTCATGGGAATGGGGGGGGATGGGAGGTGGGGAAGGGGTTAATGAAAAATGAAAAATGCGGAGGCAGCCTGTGGCAGAGGGGGGGGGTGGAATGCAGAGTCCAGAAGTTCTTATCAGGGGCAGAATGTTCTGTCCATGCCAGAATGATAAAATGTTGTTGATGAGGACAGCCTGAGGCCGACAGAGGGGGGGGGGGTGCTGAATTCTATTCAATTTCGGGTGGAACAAGATTTCGATTGATCCGCTATCCATTTTGTAAATTTTGTACTTATCAGGGCCACAAGTTCTCCCATCATCTCATCCTGTCTCTTGCCCAAATTCACAGTCAAACGCACAAACTCCCCACACTGACTCAAAACAGCGTCCATCTTTCTGTGCATTTCCGCAGATGATCCCAGAGTCTTTTTGAGCAGCTCTCCATTCTCTGATGCCCTCCGATGTAAATCCATCGCCCGTTCACTCGTTACTCCACTGAGGCGCTCCATAATAATTTCGGTGCTAGGCAGCGCGTTGGCCATTTTCCTCGCTCCCAGCTCGCACACTTTGCAGTAGATCAGAGCAACTCCCATGCCAATTAGGAGAAATCCCGTCACCATAAATCCAAATGGGTAAACATCCTCCATGTCTTCAAGGGATAGTGCCGCCAGACAAAGAACTTGCCATCTCGACCATGCGTCCCAAACATAGCCAGCAGCAACAGTCGCGTCCGGGCAGCGCAGTTCGCCAGGTGCTCCGCTTCTTGGTGAAAAAATTCTGTCAATCGCATTCAGGGACCAGCTAATTAATTCCATCTTTACTTGAAGAGCCTCAGAAGCAGACGGAGGGTCCAAAAAAAAAAAAAAAAAAAAAGGGGGTAACAGGACAAAGAAAGAAGACGCAGGCAGGAGCAGAGATAGGGTGCGACTGCTCTCCTCAGAAGGCGGAAGAAGAATAACAACGCTGTAGCTGCCAACTTGCATAGCTGCAACCTATGATCGAATGGTTCAGCCTTCAAACACATCATTACACATTATATCTGGAGGGTAACCTGAGCACTGAAGTGGGCAAGATTTATGGAGATAACACAGTGTCTTTTCAAGTGCAGCTTGTACCATTCTCCTGAGCGGTTTTCACATGCAAATCATGGAGTTCCTTTGTCCTGAGACTGAATGCACCTGACTTTACCTCTTTTGTTTGCATGTCTGTTCTCTTTCCTGTGCAAAATCGGCAGATGTACTCACCAGAAAAGCTCTCATTAAAACCAGCTAAATTTCAGCCTTCAGCTCATTACACATTATATCTGGAGGGTAACCTGAGCATCTGCTGCAACAACCTAAATTCCTGCCTTTAATGGAAATCCTTTGTCCTGAGACTGAATGCACCTGACTTTATGTTTGCACTTTCTCTTTCCTCCAAAATCGTTTTCACCAGAAATCTTGAAAAACCAGAAATTGATGTAAAATCTGCTGCAACAACCTAAATTGGTCAAAAAATCCATATCTCTTCAAAGTTTTCATTATCAAGAAGAGGATTAAAACACGCAAAACCATTTTATACAGGACTGCCAAGTAAATTGAGGACAGTGATGAATGTGAGCCTGGCGGCAAGTTACTCAAAGTCCAGTAGATTGCACAGAGCTTGTGGGTCCTACGAGACGTACCAAGAGGATTACAAATCTCGAAATCATCTACATACAAACACAAAATTCTCAACTCTTCCACTGACAAAAAATAATTTTCCCGGAAGTGGGAACCATCTTGAGAAGATTTGTAAGTAAGTTGTTCACCAGTAACCTGATTACTCAGCTGTGCTCTGTGGTTTTCAACTACCTTGTCCAAAACATCATTCCTATCAAGAAGCTGCTGTAAAGACCTCAGTACAGCCACATACTGAAAACTTTTTTTTTCCTTGGCATCAAGTATGTACTCAATGAGTTCTACAACATTAAAGTTCTCTTAATAATACTGGTTGCGAAGATAAGATGTGCTGAGGGTACCGTCCTTCCCTATGGCTTTCAGCAAGGGGTTAGCTGCACAGACAGCGGTGGCCATTTCTGTTATCACAGACTTGTCAGTTGAGGGACTATGCTTCAGAAAATCACCTTCAAGAACGTCAATGGAGAGGGGCAATGTTGCTGAACTTAACAAGTAGTGCAGTTCCTCCAAGGACTCATTAATTTTTGTTCCTGGCACGTGCAAAACGCTCTAACTTAAGCAATGCTGCAGAAAAATTTTGCTCAATCCTTTTGGCCAAGTTTTCAGTTAGATCAACATCACTAGTTGTACATGCACTGTCTGCATCAACTGCAGAGTCATCCTGATTACATGCATCTTCCTCCGCATGATCAGAGGATCCTTTTGAAACTTGTGTGGTTCTAACTGCACCTGGCTTGAAATCTTTGAATGTATATGGGTTATGTTTCCTGTTCTCGTGAGAGTGAAATGTTCCATATATATTTGTTTTAAAACTGCAACCCAAAAACATACAGGTGACAGTTTCATGGCTCTTAAAATAGGTGCCAATGTGCAAAAAATAATCCCTCTGTAGGAAGACTGCTACAGGTACACAAATGCCAACTTAATGTTGACAATTCTAGCAACTCCTGAGAACTTTGTTTAGGATGGACCCTACTTAAAGGGGACCTATTATGCTACATTTCCAAGTTTACATTTTGATCTTGGACTCCCCGAGAGCACTCCTGATCGTTCAAAGTCCAAAAAAGGGTCCTTATTTAGCTCATACTGCCATCCTCAAAAAACCCCATTTGTAGTCCATTGCAGTCTCTGCCTGAAACGCCTCGTTTGGGCGGCTCTTCCGCTATGGCCCCCCCTCCCCGTGTGCCCACTTTCTTCTGATTGGCCAGCTCTGTGGAGGGCGGAGCTGGGCGGGACTCAGCAGAACGCAGTTTTCCAGGTCTGCCTCCCTAGTGTGAAACGTGAGACGCGTCTGTCATCTGAGCAAGGAATTCCGCAATCAAATGCTGTATATGTGTATAGATCTAATGAAATGAACTTCTTCTAATAAATGCAGCAGCGAAAGTGGAGGACGCAGTGCGAAAGTCTGGCAGCTCAAGCTTGAATTTGCTATCTACCTACGCCTTCTATGGTGAGTACACCGGTATTTCCACTCTATAGCTAGGATTGAGGGAAAGCTGGAATCCGCCCCATATAGACACATTTGTAGAACGGGTCGACATACCCAAGTGTAGACCGGAGACCGTAGAAATCCGGTGGGTCTGAGTTTAGAGGGAAACATGGACAGGGAGGAGCAGCAAAAAGTTGACCAACAACTCATGGACTGCTTAGGTGTGTATTATAAGGACCTGCTGGTTCGTGTGCATAGCTGTGGTGTGTCGTTAGCGTGGAGTAATGAACAGCTTCTGGGCTGGTATATGACGAAGGGGCAAAAGCTCCAGGCTAAACGGCCTTTTCAGAAATTGCCAGTGGTAATGGTTTACTCATTGCGACGGAATGACCAGCGTTTGCTCGCGGAAAACAGGCGCGTTAAGCCGCTTTCACACCCGACGTGAAACGAATTCGAATTCGCATGTATTCGCGTCTTTGCATTGACTTTGAATGTAATCTATCGCACAAAAAATTTGTTTCGCGTCCGGTGTGAAAGCGGCCTAACGCGACCATAACGTGTGTATTTGCGTCTTTGCATTGACTTTGAATGTAATCTGTCGCGCGAAAAATTCATTTCGCATCCAGTGTGAAAGCAGCTTTATGGATAGTACGCGACCGCTAGAGAGAGCTCCGGTTATGTTATGAGAAATCGTTTGTTATACCAGACACGTTAAAGCTTGTGCGTTTCGCGAATTGCTTTCACCGCGTTAGCATAAGAGAGCTAGCCCAGATATTGGTGAAGTATCTGGCTGATCCCGGTCATGGATAAGTGAAACGATCACAAGCAGCCGTAAACAAACCCAAACACGCATCCCAAGCTCTGCAAAACCTACGTCTGGTCTAACTGCAGCCTTTTCAGCCCAACTTTGCAGACACACAACACCTCTCCGGTTAGCTTCAACTGTAGTGGCTACAATCAGGCAACGTTATGATGAAACTGCCACATTGATGCTTACCGAAGTAACACAAGCATACCGATCAAAATTACTGCATATAAGTTAACCAGGAGCATTTTTAAGTAGCTCAGCACGCGAACTAACATGCAGTAGCTGGTAACCGAGCGGTCATAACAACCACAGAGACAAATGTTACCCTTGCAATACAGGTTTTACAGACAGCAAGTTCCCTTACCGTGGACAGCTGTACCAAGCATCCAAATTACGAAAAAGTATAAAAAGTTAGATTCAAATGAGGTCTATGTTCACACACCTTCTTTTGAATTTCCCCTGATATTACTCTTGCATATTTAGGACACAAACATTAGCAACAGTAACTTGGCTACGTTAGTCGCAGTGCTACAGCCACAATCAACAGGCCATCACGTTAGGTAGGCTTAATGCTGTAAAAGTAACTTACAGCTTCTGCGTCTGTGAGTCACGGACAGTCGCGACCAATACAGGCTTTATCTTCAGATATTTTACAAAGCCCGCGTTTGAGGCCAGTTGTTAGTGCTAACTATCGTTAGCAGTCTTGCTAGCCACCCGTAGCACGTTAGCTTCACTTCCATTATTTGCCGTTATATCGTTACTGACAGCTTGTGGCTCCGAGCGATTGATCGATGCAACTGCCTCAGATTTGAGAAGCAGCTGAAACGCTCATCCTGCGTGGAATTATCCTATATTGACAAAGCTGTCTTTGGTGAAATGCTGAGCACAAACAGCTAACGTTCCCCTTAACCGTGGCTGTTTGCCGCCAGCAAACAAAAAAGCTACCCACTGATTTCTGGTGGCTTGGTCTTTTGGAAGAGAAATAGGTGCTTTTCTTCACGTCCAAAAAAAACCCCCAAAAAAAACGGACAAGCAGCTTTGGGAGAGATACTCCCAAAACTGCACCTCAAATGATCTGTGGTTCTTCTTTTGTATTTCCAGAAATGTAGACGCTACTAAGGCATAGTATGATCTGCCGTTGTTAGTGCCTGCTAGAATAGTTTCCGGTGTGGGCAGGTCCAGCACCGTGATTGGCTCTGGCTAGGTCTGTATTAATTGGACGGCACAACCTGACGTCAGGTTTTGCCCAGATCTCGTGAAGATCTTGGGACGAGCTGTTCAAAGAGGAAATCACGTTCACGAAATCACGTTCTTGGATTACGACAAAACCCCTGTATCTTATGTTTAGATACTTTTCAGAGGTTGAGTATGGACATCCAACATTATAACATTTCGGTCAGGTAAACTCATGTATTTACAATTGAACAAATTTATTAACATGTAGATGTAATGACATTTGAGTTTGGCGAAAGGTTCTGCTCTGGAGGTGCTCTCTACCACGCATAGCAAGAACATACTAAACAACAACAAAATTAGGTAGGGAGCAGAACTTAAGAATCCCCCAAAACAGCAGAACCATCACCAGCAAGTGAAGCTAATTAATCCGAACAACTAAACTATGTGTAGCCTGGCTCCTCGCTGGACCCGTTGGGCTTGTTTCCCAGAGAACACACCGCTTGGTGCCCTCGCATCTGTACCTGCGGGCAGGGTCTCGCTACCCTCTAGAGAATAGGAGCATGCCGCTCCCTCTAGCGCACGTCTGCAACCCTGACAGATGCAAAGAGGCAAGATGAAGTGTCATCTTGGTCCTGAGAAACATTCTACCTAGTGAAATAAACTATGTGTACAGTGGAGCACCCACTGCCCCCTGGATGACCAGGAAGTCCATAGAGATATCCAGCTGCCAAGCCTTTAGCACACGTCTGCTACCACCAATGCAATTACCTGGATCAAGAATGGACATACTACTTTTAAATGCAACATGACCTCGCTATGTGTAGCCTGGCTCCTCGCTGGACCCATTAGGCTTCAGTGGACATAGTTTTAATAAGCATGGCCCAGTCAACCACCTGCGCTAGTTGCAAAATGATAAGAGGGGCTCAAGAGAAGATACTGTCATGACAATTGTGAAAACTACACGATCTATACATACAGACATGTTTAGTTTTACAAGGTCCAAAGGCAAAGTTCATAAACATCTGAAGACCTCTGAACCCAAATCCCGACAAGATGCAGGGAAGGTTTGCTGCTGTTGATGTCTTGAAGATTCAGAAGGAGTTGGCAGCTCAGAAGAGAGAAAAGTCCCAAAGCTAGAGGGGATGAGCAGCACGAAGCAAACCAGACTCTTGTGTAGGTTTCCCAGCAGCCGTAGTAAACCAAGGCTTAGACGCTCGCATTGGTCGGTATTGCAGACGATGCAACATGAAATAGAAGAAAACAAATGGTTAGATTGAGCACTAAGAATGAGAGATCCTCAACTCCTTTTATTATAACCTTGTATCTCAATGTACTAGAATACAGCATATGCACACACATTTATAGCAATGTCAGATACAAAAATTCCAACAAAGAAGCTCAAAATTCAAGGATTTTATGATTTAAATGACATTATATTTATTTTGGAGACCAGGTATTCGGGCAGAAATTCACTGAGGAAGGCAAACTGCATAATATCTTCATTGACAACATTTACAGCTGCTTCATTGTCCAAACATACCAGAGTCAGCTTTGCTCCATTGTAGCCCCAAGTGTACATGCAATCACAATTCAATCAATGCTCAACATTTAATATCTGAAGGGGGCGTAAAATCCAGAGCCAAGTTTCCAAAACCATACGAAAATCCCCCCCAACAACAAAGAGGAGCAGCATTAACAGAAAATGAGATGCTTCTCAAAATCATTTAGATTTAATTCATTTCAATAACTGCATACCAAGAGATTGATTCACTGCATTTGTCCATGGACAATTTACTGCATTTCAATGTTGCCATTAACTGCATTTCATCTGAAATTCAGTGAATTTCAATATATTTGCAATTTACTGCATCTCATTCCATAGTTTCACAGCGCTCAATACATTTTGAGATCTACTGCATTTCAACACATTATGGTTCACTATATTCAATACATTTGAAATTTTCATACCGATTTGTTCAATTTGATCATTGCATCGTGATTTCTTGCATTATGATTCGTCAGATTGTGATTTGTTGCACTGCAGTTCGTACAATTCATCGCAGTAGGATTCATCATGGTTTATTTAATTTAATTCCATTGGTAATCACAGAATGACACCAGAAACACACCAGCCTCGGGTGGCTGCAGGCGTTGCAAACAGCAAAATTAAACTAGATAAATGTCCGCGGGCGACCATGGATATTCACTGAAACAACAGCATTCTCCCCTTAGGCAAAGTTCACAGCTTAGCTAAGAGGATGGGCAACAGTAAATGTATAGTGTCCAGCAAATCAACAGGAGAACCGCTCCAGGCCGCATGAAGGTTCACAGCAAATTTGTCAAGCACGATAACATCCCTTTACACACCACAAAATGTGACATGACTGATCAAAACTTATTACATTAAGAACTGTCAAATTTTGACCATTTGGGCACGACATGTAAGGTCGTAGAGTCACATCAGAGCTTGCCCTGCATAAGCAGAAATGAGCAAAAGCAGTTTCATGTTATTTCCATATCCAAGTAAATGCAATTTTTAATTGATTTTTTTTTAAGTTGTAATGTGGTAAATAGCCACTAGATGGCAGTATTGACTTTTTTTTGTGAAGCCCAGTCTGAAGCTAGGTTGGGCATGTCCAGGGCATGCCCAGAGGGGAAAGTCCCAGAATGGGAGGGGGCTGGACAAGAGTATATAAGGAGAAAAATTGAGAGAGTAGTAGTAGTAGGAGAAATTGCAAGAAGGATACATTTGACCAGACCTGTCACTCTTTTCAAGACCTTTTAAGCTTTTTGTGGATTTTTGCCTGTGTTGGAGCATTTTCCTGTCCCAGGACATCACAACAGAGCAGCCCATCTCCATTACAGGGAGCTGTAAATATCTCATTTTTTTATTTTCATTTCAATCTTGGTCAGTAGTGTAGGGTGTAGATTAGTTCTATGTGTTTGTTTAATTAAATCTGTTGAACTTCAAGAATTTTGTCTGTCATCCTTTGCTGTCCGTGACGTCATAACAAATTGACGCCATAACAAATTGGGGGCTCGGGTCCGGGGTAGACCATTGTGCGAGTCATTTATTGAAAATCTAAAATTTCAAATTGTGAAATTGTTTTTGAATTTTCCTATATATATATTGACAGATCAACAGCAATGGATGATTTCTTGGCATCACCAACCGTAGAGGTTTTGAAGTCTTTTAAAAAGACAGAACTGCTAGAAATATGCAGACAGTTAGAGCTGACAGATGTAAAACCAGCCATGCGAAAATCAAGACTGGCTAGAGAGATTGTTGAATATTACATTGATGAAAAAATGTTTTTGCACCAGGAGATCTAGAACAGTTTCGATGGAAAAATCCCAATGTAGAATTGGAACTTAAATTAAAAATGCTAGAGATTGAAAGGGAGGAAAAAAAAAAAACAAAGGCAGTTTGAGTTAGAAAAATTAGCAAGAGAAGAGAAAAAAAGAAAGGAGGAAAAAGAAAAACAAAGGCAGTTTGAGTTAGAAAAATTAGCAAGAGAAGAGAAAAAAAAAAAAAAGGAGGAAAAAAGAAAAAAACAAAGAGAATTTGAGAGAGAGAAAGAGGAAAGAGCAGAAAGAGAGAGAGAGAGACAGAGATTTCGATTTAGAAAAATGAGAGAGAGAAGAAAGGCTCCAAATGGAGCTACTAAAAATCAAAATTCAGGCTGAAAATAAATTTCACGCCAGCCAGGAGGTAAAGCTGGTGCCTCCATTTTCAGAAAAGGAGGTTGATAAGTATTTCCAGTGCTTTGAGAAGGTAGCTAAGAGTTGTCAGTGGCCAAAGGAACACTGGCCTCTGATGTTGCAAACTGTCCTCAAGGGTAAAGCTCAACAAGCCTATTCGGCTTTGTCTGCAGATGATTCCTCTGATTATGAGGTTGTCAAAAAGGTTATTTTGACAGCTTATGAGTTGGTTCCAGAGGCTTACCGACAGAAATGCAGAGGTCTGAAGAAATCTGACGAACAGACTTATGTTGAATTTGCTAACGAGAAGAAGGTTTGCTTTGAGCGCTGGTGTACTTCTATGGAGGTCAAGGATGATTTCAACTCACTAAAAGAGATGGTGTTAGTTGAAGAATTCAAGAACTGTGTCAAGGATGATATTAAGACCTACCTTAATGAGAAGCAAGCACTGAATTTGCAATCAGCTGCCAAATTTGCAGACGAATATGTTCTAACACATAAGTCCAAATTTCAGTCTAGCAGTAACAATAGATGGTCCCAATTTCAGAAGAAAGGTAACGGTGATACCCAAGATTCCTCACCCAAAGATAAAGACAAATCTGGTGATGGTGCTCAGAAATCCAGTAAAAGGTCTGAACAAAGTGTGAAAGCTGACAGTGACAAAAGTGGTCTAGTTTGCAATTATTGCAAGAAATCTGGTCATGTTACAACTAACTGTTGGTTCCTTAAAGCTAAAAAAGAACAAAAAAAAGGATACCAAACCCAATGCTTTTGTGAAGACAAGGTTAGAAACCCCTGTAGTAGATGACCGATCTGCTAAATTGCCTGCTCCTTGTGAGGCTAAGAAGCCTGATACTGCTGACTTTGTGAGGGAGGAATTCCTTCCATTTGTGTCAGAGGGATTTGTGGCTCTGAATGAGCATTCTCCTCCTGTCCCCATATATATCTTAAGGGATACCGAGCTTCTCAGTCACTTTTGTTGATGGACTCCTTGGAGTTACGTGATGAGACCGCTTCTGGGGATTTCATACTTGTACAAGGTATTGAAGGGAGGACTGTATCTGTACCACTGCGCTCTGTATTCTTGAAGTCAGATTTAGTTACAGGACAGGTAAAGGTGGGACTTATGTCAAGTCTACCTATCAAGGGTGTTTCTCTGTTGCTAGGCAATGACCTGGCTGGGGGCAATGTAGTTCCCCTGTTCATCTTACTTCACAGCCGAGCACTGAAGATGGCGATGAAGACCCATCTCTGTATCCTTCCTGTGCAGTGACTCGTGCTATGGCCAAGAAGGCTCAAGAAGAAGATGATGTGGTGCCGTCCAGCACCTTGAAAAGTCATGACTCAGGTGGTTCGCCTCATGACTCTGTTCAGCCTACTATGGTTTCTCCGTTTGAGGACTTATCAGACACTTTTATCAGTTCTCTATTCAGCCAGCCAGATGGGTCTGGTGATTCTGATGTGTCTGGAGACTTGTCTCTGTCCAGAAAGCGGTTGATTCAGGAGCAAACCAATGATCCTGAAATTTGTGTACTAAAAAGGAGAGCCCTTCCTGATGAAGAAATAGACACAGTTCCAGTTGGGTATTATCTCAAGGATGGAGTGTTGATACGGAAGTGGCGCCCTCCTGATATCCCTGCCAATGCAGATTGGGCAGTGGTCAAGCAAATTGTTGTTCCAAAGGTCTACAGGAATGAGATCTTAACAATGGCTCATAGTTTGCCTTTAGGAGGTCATCTTGGTGTTAACAAGACTGTTGATAAGATCATGAAACACTTCTTCTGGCCTGGACTTCGGAAAGATGTTTCCAACTTTTGCAAAACCTGTCACACTTGTCAGGTAGTTGGAAAACACCAGTTAGACCCACCTGTAGCTCCATTGCAGCCAATCCCAGCATTTGGGGAGCCCTTCTCCAAGGTCATTGTTGATTGTGTTGGTCCATTACCCAAGACTAGATCTGGAAATCAGTACTTGTTGACAATCATGTGTGCAGCTACCAGATTCCCTGAAGCCATACCTCTACGCAACATCAAAGCAACTGCAATCTCGAAGGCTTTGATAAAGTTCTTCACGTTGTTTGGCCTTCCCAGGGAAATTCAGTCAGATCAAGGTAGCAATTTCACTTCGGGATTGTTTCAGCAGGTTGTGTGTGAACTAGGTGCGAAGCAGATTCTTTCCAGTGCCTATCATCCAGAGAGTCAGGGTGCCTTAGAGCGGTTTCATTCCACTCTCAAGACAATGATGAGGACTTATTGTTATGACCATGAGAAAGACTGGGATGAAGGTGTTCATTTGCTGTTGTTTGCAGCTAGGGAAGCAGTGCAGGAGTCTACTGGATTCAGTCCGTTTGAGCTAGTGTTTGGCCATGAAGTGAGAGGACCTTTGCTATTGTTGAGTGAACAATGGCAAGAGAAAGAGCCGCATATCAGTCTGTTAGACTATGTTAGCAAGTTCAAGGAAAGACTGCGTGCAGCTTGTGACCTAGCCAAAGAGAACTTGAAATCAAGTCAGGGAGAAATGAAAACTTGGTATGATCATAAGGCTAGAAGCCGTGAGTTTAAACCAGGAGACAAGGCCCTTGTGTTGTTTCCCTTGCAGTCCAATCCATTGCAGGC
This sequence comes from Gymnothorax javanicus, assembly GCA_029692085.1. Classification (NCBI taxonomy): domain Eukaryota; kingdom Metazoa; phylum Chordata; class Actinopteri; order Anguilliformes; family Muraenidae; genus Gymnothorax; species Gymnothorax javanicus. The sequence goes on from CM056197.1 coordinate 15,598,028, forward strand.
TAGATTTCATGGTCCTTATGAAATTCTGACAAAAAACTCAATGATCTCAATTACATTGTGAAGACTCCAGATAGGAGAAAGCCAAAACAGTTGTGTCACATTAACATGCTGAAGCCTTATCATGATAGGAATGCTAGGGTTGCAGCTGTCACTTCAGATCCTCCTATGGCCGAGACTTGTGAAGATGAGGGGGAGTTTCAAGATGATGAACCTAGAATTAAAGCTGAAGTTCTTTCATGTAAATTGTCAAATTCTGAAGTGTTGCAAAATCTTGATGTAAAACTCCAGCACTTAGAACCCTCACAGAAAGATCAGTTTGAGAGGTTGATCAAGAAATATAAAGATCTATTTCCTGATGTTCCAAAGAGAGTTTCTATAGCCTCTCATGATGTAGATGTTGGTGATGCCAAACCAATAAAACAGCATCCGTACCGGATGAATCCTGAAAAGAGAAAGATTGCTGAGAAAGAGGTTGAGTACATGTTAGAACATGATATTATCAGACCCTCTAACTCAGATTGGAGTTCACCCTGTGTTCTAGTTCCAAAACCTGATGGAAGTACTAGATTCTGTACAGATTATCGCAAAGTCAATGCTGTAACTAGAACTGATGTGTTTCCAATACCTAGGATTGATGATTGTATCGATAGAGTAGGGCAAGCAAAGTTTCTGACCAAGATTGATTTATTGAAGGGTTATTGGTGTGTGCCTTTAACTGAGAGGGCCAAGAGCATCTCTGCTTTTGCCACACCATCTGGGTTATACCAGTATGAAGTCCTACCCTTTGGCATGAAAAATGCCCCAGCCACGTTCCAAAGGATGATACAGTCTACAATCGCCGGATTGCCACACACGGGTGCGTACATCGACGACCTGATCACATGGAGTGACTCCTGGGAAGAACATCTGAAAGATGTGGAGACATTGTTCCAGCGCTTGACCCAGGCTAACCTGACTGTTAACCTGAACAAGAGTGACTTTGGTTGTGCTACTGTCACGTATCTTGGCTACGTCATAGGCCAGGGTAAGGTGGCACCCATAAATGCTAAAGTCCAAGCCATCATGGACTTTCCAGTTCCTGACAACAAAAAAAAAACTTTTGCGCCGCTTCCTTGGAATGATCGGTACTACCGCAAGTTCTGCAAGAACTTTGCTGAGATTGCTCTCAGTCTCACCAACCAACTGAAGAAAGGCGTAAAGTTCACTTGGGATGAAGCATGCCAAAGAGCCTTCGATCGCCTGAAGTCTCTGCTGTGTTACTTCCCCGTGCTCAAATCTCCTGACTTCAACAAACCGTTCTCCATGGCGGTCGATGCTAGCGACCAAGCTTGTGGATCTGTGCTCCTACAGAGAAGTGACTCTGATGACATTGAGCATCCCGTGGCATACTTCTCCAGGAAGTTCAATCGCCACCAAAAGAACTATTCCACAATTGAGAAGGAGCTGTTGGCTCTGGTTCTATCCTTGCAACACTTTGAGGTTTATGTTTGTACAGGGCAAAAGCCAATGAGTGTATATACTGACCACAATCCGTTAATGTTTTTGAGTAAGATGAAAAACAAGAATCGGAGATTGTTGAATTGGAGTTTGATTTTACAGGAGTTTGACTTGGAAATCAAGCATGTAAAGGGTACTGACAATGTAATTGCTGATTGCTTATCCCGTGTTTGAGTAGGTGTATATATATCACGTGTTTATTAGCATATTGTATTATATGTGTATATACACAAGTGTCAACTTTACCATTTTTTGTATTGAAAAGAAAAATTTTGCCTTCATAAGTCAAAATTTTTCCCTTTTTAGAATGGAGGTGTAATGTGGTAAATAGCCACTAGATGGCAGTATTGACTTTTTTTTTTGTGAAGCCCAGTCTGAAGCTAGGTTGGGCATGTCCAGGGCATGCCCAGAAGGGAAAGTCCCAGAATGGGAGGGGGCTGGACAAGAGTATATAAGGAGAAAAATTGAGAGAGTAGTAGTAGTAGGAGAAATTGCAAGAAGGATACATTTGACCAGACCTGTCACTCTTTTCAAGACCTTTTAAGCTTTTTGTGGATTTTTGCCTGTGTTGGAGCATTTTCCTGTCCCAGGACATCACAACAGAGCAGCCCATCTCCATTACAGGGAGCTGTAAATATCTCATTTTTTTATTTTCATTTCAATCTTGGTCAGTAGTGTAGGGTGTAGATTAGTTCTATGTGTTTGTTTAATTAAATCTGTTGAACTTCAAGAATTTTGTCTGTCATCCTTTGCTGTCCGTGACGTCATAACAAATTGACGCCATAACAAATTGGGGCCATAACAAAGTGCACTTTCACCTCTATGCAATTAAGGTTGGGCTTACACAAAGCCATTATGCAAAGTCAACAAATTTCCAAAGTCGGAATAAAATCTTTAGAGTTCTGCTGGTGTTGCAGCGCGCTTCCGTGGTTTCGAACGTGGTCATAAAATTTTTGCCAGTATTCCTTCATCTTATTCCGTCCAGCGTGATTATGCAAACAAACTGAGGCGCATTCACTGCAGTAATTATTTTCCATGAATGTGTCTGAATTATTGGAATGGTATCAGAAGCGCAGAAATGTGACTACTTTACTCACCATCAGAAAATAGATAGATAGCCTTTATTGTCCCATCAGGGAAATTTGTTTCCACCAACTGTCACAAACTCAACATATGAATCCCACCACTGAACAACATGAGAAAAACACCACCAGACATAGCAAAATATAGATACACTCACAAGCACAAACACCATCAGACAACCAAACACTTGTGACACATTCAGGAGAGCTGAGTCCATTCAGAGTTACTGGGGAAGGTTGTTGAGTGCGGAGATGGCAGACGGAACAAAGCTCTTGTTGAAGCGTGCCCGTCGCCATCTCAGAGTCCTGTATCTGCGGCCAGATGGCAGCAGTGTGAAGTGTGGGTGGAGAGGGTGGTCGGGGTCATCAGTTATTGCTCGTGCGAGGCGTGTGACTGCTCTGAGGTTGAGCTCGGTGAGGTTGGGTGTGGGATGGTTAATGATTTTAGATGCTGTGTGTGTGATTTTTGTCAGTTTGTTCCTGTTGGAGATGGACAGCATGTTATAGAAACAGGGTGAACAGTACAGTATGATGGGTTGAATGATGCTGGTGTATAAAAGTGACAGAAGGTGGGGGGCAACAGAGAGGGCACGGAGTTTACGGATGACATAGAGTCTCTGTTGAGACCTTTTGTGGATGTTAGTGATGTGTTGGTCAAATGTCAGTTTATTGTCTATAGTGACTCCGAGGTGCTCGAAGTGGCTGACCTGTTCAACTGTTTGGTTGTGGATGGAGGTAGGAACCAGTCCAGAAGGGGGTGTACATGAGGTGTGAATGACCATTTCCTTTGTTTTTGCTACATTGAGTTCTAAGAAGTTATCAGTGCACCACTGAGTGAAATGAGAGATGGATAGTTGATAGGCTGTGATTGAGTTATTGTCGCTGAGCAGGCCTAGGATGGCGGTGTCATCGGAGTACTTGAAGTATGTGGTGATAGGTGAGGGCCTGATGTAGTCATTTGTGTAAAGGGTGTAGAGAAAAGGGCTGAGGACACAACCCTGCGGAGCCTGGAAACCTGTGTGCAGAATATGGAGCAGCACAAAACATTGCAGAAGCACGTGAAAGTAAATTGCTACCAATGTTGCCAGGCAATCTGAGTGCCACGTATTCAATTATCTGGATGGTATCGTGGGCATTATGAGGAAGAAAACATACTGAAGTACTAAATATACTGGCCAGGTGATTGTGCTACTTCAAAAGCTCTTCCAGTCACATTAAAACCTTATGATTTTCCGTGTGTGTAATTTGCATTGCAGCCATTTTTTAAAAATAAACTTATCAGCAACTAGGCTATCACTTGAATACGGAGTGTCATTCTGATGTAAGAAAATAGCCAGAGTTCTTAGCTGCTCAGGTGAAGCCGAACTCAACTTTGGTTCGCAGGAACCGGTGAAAAGGACAAGTGGCTTCCATGCTGCACAATTCTACACTCGTGGAAGCGGACTCCAGTTAAACGCGGATATTTGAATATCAACACATCTCATTCGCAATCAGACAACATAAAAACTCCCGTATGAATAACTTGCTTGAACATTTTCCTCCGTTCCAACTTTCAAACATGACCAATATCTCGTGCGCTTAGCAAAGCACTGGCGATACATTTTTAGAAACAGATTTCGCTTTCTTAACATGAAACGATTGTGAATGAATACAAACGTGCAAGGTAAAATACGAGCGAGCAGACCTGCGTACGTAAGGTACAAACAAGAAACACGTGCTGCTGTTTACCGTAAATGCAGGATTACTCGGCACATTGAGCTTGATGCTTAGCGACAAGTGTGAGGTAGACCATGAAACTGCTTTTACAAGTCCAATGATACTTTGTGAAGGTTAGCGTTATCATAATATCCAACTTTGCAACAGCACCTTTAGCACTGACTGTAATGGTTAAAACGCACTTCATAAATGAATTTACTGCACACACTTAATACAGCACAAATGCATGAATTACAAACACCCTTATGCAGCCTGTGGTCGTGCTGGTTGAAATAATACAAAGCAACAGGTCGATCTACTTCATTAAAATTAGACACACCAAAATATATTAATCAGGCTCGGAGCGGAGTTAAATTACATCCAGCTTTACAAACAAGCAAAACACATTTCTCACCTTGCACGTGAGGAATCAGATTGAGCAGCAAAGGTGTTCATGCTGATTGTGCTTAAATAGACTGACATAATATGTTCTTTGCTGTTGCCACTCTGTGATTGAAGTACTCTCGCTGACGCAGACAACCGCATAGGTAATGTAGAACGACCCGAGTTTCCTGCCTGAACTAGTTCCACTTATTACTTATATGTATTAAAAGAGGGATCAGCACAATAGGTCCCCTTTAAATTAATATGCAAGGCATTCCATGTCTTAAAAGTGCACGGGCAGTTTGTGTATGGGCATGGGTAGCATTGGGGACTTATAGTTAAGCAAACATTTTTCAAAGATTCACTTTTTAAAGGATCCATCACCAGAAAATCAATTTTTTTCAGGTTATTGCATGTATACCTCAATCTTCTCTGTCACTGACAATAGCTGACATGTTGTCCGGGCAAAGAACTTCACTCTCGCCTCCTCCCCCATGAATTCAGTAGGAGGGGGAAAGAACGCAATTTCAGATTGGGCTTCTTGTTGACGTCAGGAAGAAGCCGAGGAGGGGCCGGGGGGAAAACCCCTCCCACTGTTTTCTGGAGAGAAGAAAGCGAATCCGCCATTTGTATTTCTACCCGGCGTAATCCAAACAGAGGCAAGCATGTCGAAGAAAACGAGAGCTACGGGCAGTGGAGGACATAACTGTTCCGTTGTTGACTGTCAAAACCCAGATAAAAATATTTTTATCATCTGGTGATGCTGCTTTGAGGAACAGTTGGATTACATTTATTTTCAATGGCAATGTTCCTGTTGCTCAAGCGAGCCACCTGTTTGTCTGCGCCAAACACTTCTCCCCAGACTGTTTTACAAACTTGGGACAGAATAATGTTGGATTAGCAAGGAACCTTCGGCTAGAAAAAGGAGTTGTTCCAACACTACGGAACCCGCCACTTTAATAATGTCTGTAAATGTCAACTTTCGCATTAGCTGAAAACTTTATTCCCCCAATTTCAATGTTATCATTACATTACTGTAAGCTATTGGATGGAGTGTGGTGCAGTTCAAAAGAAACTTGGCAGTATACCCAATACGTAAACGTTACCCTCACAACCAAGGGTTCTCCCGACATGCCGTATTTCCGTTGCTGTAGTGGGCTCACTTTCAGCTACAGTGAAGATACACACATCACATGAAATTAGACAACCTAAGGAATCTATAGATGGCAAAAATGCTGCTATGATGTCGATAAGCAGGCGAAAAAAATGCTCCAAACATACGCTGAATTTCTGCTAGCAAAAAGCTAACGTTAGCTAGCTAAGTTAATTTAGGCCAGCAATAACCTTGGCTTGCACATTGTTAATTTGTTGATGGGTTGCTATAGCTATATTGTTGTCTTTTCATGCTGTCCAAATGCAGTGTGTTACTCTTGATTATATGATCATGGAGCTTAGATGTACTAACATTAGGTTGTACCCAATACGTAAACGTTACCCTTACAGCCCACAGGCTCGCCTGACATGCCGTATTTCCATAGCTGTAGCGGGCTCACTTTCAGCTACAGTGAAGATACACACATCATAAGAAACTAAACAACCTAAGGAATCTATAGATGTCAGAAACGCTATGCTATGCTGTCAGTAAGCAGGCGAAATAATGCTTCAAACATACGCTAAATTTCTGCTAGCGAAAAGCTAACGTTAGCTAGCTCAGTTGGGATGGCTGTATATTATTGTCTTTTTATACTGTCCAAATGCAGCGTGTTACTCTTGAGTATAAGATCATGGAACTTTGATGTACTAATGTTAGCTTGCATGTGGCATGTATATTCCCCCCGTTTTTAGGCTATTTCGCTAGTACATCTCACACAGGGCTCAGTGCATCACACTCAAGACGGCAGGAGCACATCAGAGCCACCCAGAATGGTCGATGGATTCAGCCATGGTGAGGTCACACGTTGTGTTACTATGCCAGTGTTGCCAACTCCTCAGTAAGGAAAGTAGCTATTGGCTGTCCGAAAAGTCGCTAGAAGTCGCTAAACACCCTGAGCGGGGGGGAGACGGCATGTATTTTGTTGAACCGGGGAGGGAGAGGAGACGCGCCTCATTTTGTTGACCGGGGGAGCAAGGTGAGACGCGGCTCATTCTCTTTAACCGGGGGATGCGGTTTACTTCGTTCACCGGGGGGTGGAGGAGCTCACGGCAGCACCCGCAGAACATTACCTGCAGAACGAAACGTGCTTTCACGTCTATTGCCAAAACAACAGAAAAGTCGCCAATTACACCAGAAAAAGTAGCTAGATTTGTCGTCAGTCGCTTTTCACAAAAAAAAGTCGCCAAGATGATTTGGAAAGTCGCCAGATTTAGCGAGAAAGTCGCCAAGTTGGCAACACTGCGCGTTGCTATGGCTGTGCTTTCAAGCCACTCCTCCCTCCTCCCACCCTCCTCCCTTGCACCACCCCCTCCGCCCAGCCATGCCTCTATCTTCTGGCCAAGTCAGAATCTCGAAATTTTCTCGCGAGAGCAATACTGGCTTGATAAAAAGGGCAAAATAAATACAAATGTTGCATAATTTGTGCAAATTACTGCAAAACATTGTTTTAGACCCAAATCACTTATTTTTAATGGGTCTAAATACCAGGTAATGGATCCCTTTAAACTAAGAATGATTATCAAAATAATTCTATTAGAAATTGCAACTTAAAACACTGAGTTTCTGTCGCATCACATCAGTGGTTGCCATGGCAACAGCTGTTTTAATGAATATATAGATACTTAGAGAAACAGTTATTGAGATAAGTAAACACTGTTTGGTTATAATTTCAGCTGTAATGTGAAGGAAAGAACATTCCTAATGTCACTACATAGCTTTTTTTTTTTTTTTTTTACCAGGTTTCTGTGTTCTAGTATTGATTAATGAATATATAGATACTTAGAGAAACAGTTATTGAGATAACTAAACACTGTTTGGTTATAATTTCAGCTGTAATGTGAAGGAAATAACATTCCTAATGTCACTACATAGCTTTTTTTTTTTTTTTTTTTTTACCAGGTTTCTGTGTTCTAGTATTGATTTTGACCCCCCCAAATCAATTTCGGCAGGAAACGGCTAATTAAAGGGGCCATAAGCGAAATCGTTTCACCGCTAGGTCTGCTGTTGTGCACTGCCTGTAGACCAAAACAAAGTGCGTCATGAGCCACACCTCCCTCTACCTCTGCTATTCAGCAAAATGACGGGCCAGTTTAAGTTTCCGCGGCATGATTACTCAGTACGTCAAACCTGAAATGCTCACGAAACTGCAGATTTGCGCTAATTGCAAACGTTAGCTGGCTGCTTGGCTACTCGCCTAACACAACCGTAACGCCTGGCCCATTGCTGGGACCGAGCCGCTAACAACTCAAGCTCCGGACATTAACCCATGCCACAATTATAACATTAAATTTAACTGAATCGACAGAGTGAAATGTGCCTAACCATACTGTAACACTAATTAAAGCAGACATTTGACTTTATGTTGTTACTTACCTTTCCAGGAGAAGAAGAGCTAGCTCCGAGTCTAATTGTAGCCCCTTTAGCTCTGCAGTGCTCTCCACCTTGGAAATGCAAGGCTAATATTAATCCGGGTTCTGTCCCTTTCTCTATCCGTCAACTTCTTCGCCATCGACCGTTGTTCGCTTTTTAAAAAATACGCGCTGCCACTGCTCACTGGCTGTATGAATGCATTCTCGGGAAGGAGGAGGAGGCGATTCTGCTCACTGGCTGTATGAATGCATTCTCGGGAAGGAGGAGGCGGCGATTCACATGAACGTACATGAACGCGCAGCCGGACCGGGCTTGTAAACAAGGGGCTGGAGATCAACACAGAGAGTGGGTATGTGACGTCCTGCTATACTCCAGATGAAATTACACCTCTCGTTCTTCACATAGCGATTTTTAATTCCTTCAGTCTAGAAATGGTGCATTTTCGCTTATTGCCCCTTTAAATATGCATATTTTGATTTACTTCTATTCAGAGGCACACATTGCAAAAAGAGCTCTGTACAGACATAGATCATCACAAAATGAAGAAAACTGCCAAATAGGAAGTTAATTGGATGTACAGTTGCTGAAAAATCTGTATTTTCTTGTTGAACATCTGTATTTTTGCAAAAATGTGATTTTAGTTCGGCAGTAATAATGTGATCGAAGTTTGACAGTAATGTTCTCAGGAGGAATACATTTAGTATTTTGTTTTTAGGGGTTTTTAGAATTTTTTCACCTCTTTAAAGGGGAACTCATGGATAATGCATAATGCTGTTTTATACAAACATAATTAGTAAATAAATGTTGTAAAATACAAAATGTGGAAATTCTGCTTTCAAAGACTAGATCAATGAGGTTTTATTCCCTCTAATTAGCTGTCATCTGCTACAACGATCGCATGATAATGAAGAAACTTCGCCCAGAGGTATGCGCTGTTATTGTGTTGGATAGTGTGATTGTCCCAGTCCATTATTAGATGACAAATGATCGTTCAATATGGCCCATTGGCTAGTTGCACAAGATGGTGTTGAGTACTTTCTGAAATACGCAGGGTTGCTTCAGTATTAACGGTTTGCTTCTGTTACTTATCAGCCTATATCAGATGCTGAGCAGATGACAGGTATATCGTCCCGGAAATGTGATTTTAGCTATCGCCGATATTCCCCCGATTTGGCTTAATTAACCGTGAATGATGTTCGCAAGATTTGTCTCGATTACCCGTGACCGATGTTTGTTCATTGGCACTCTTATGAGTCATCAGCTGCTCCACCGAGAAACGAGAGGGTTTTTAACTACCCAGATAGCAAGCACCTCCGCTCCGGATCTGCCCCGGCTCTGAGCCGGATCAGCTGGAGTCGGCACAGAGCCGGGGCAGATCCGGAGCAGAGGTGCTTGCTATCTGGGAGCATCACATTTCCATCCGTTCTCACTGATGAGTGATGAACTGGCTTTAAGCGACAGAGAACTAATGTAAAAATATCTGCTAATTAATGTGTAAATATTCCATAACGTCGAAATGCCATTTCATCAATCTAACATGTGATCGACGCATATTTTAATATTGCCAATACTTCGTTTACCTTCCCACTCGGCGCCAGTTGCACTCTCACGACCATCACTTCTGTAGCCATGGTTAGCGGAGCACATCTAAATAGACCATAACGATGTAGCAGTACTAGCTAGGTAGTTGCATCAGAAAATGTCAAAGTAAATTCAATATGAAACCGAAACAGAAAATCTGGCCCTGGAATATCGGTGATAGCTAAAATCACATTTCTGGGATGATATACCTGTCATCTGCTCAGCATCTGATATAGACTGATAACAGAAGCAAACCGTTAATATTGAAGCAACCCTGCGTATTTCAGAAAGTACTCAACACCATCTTGTGCAACTAGCCAATGGGCCATATTGAACGATCTTTTGTCATAAAATAATGGACTGGGACAATCACACTATCCAACACAATAACAGCGTATACCTCTGGGCAAAGGGCGACGTTTCGTCATTATAACGCGACCGTTGTAGCAGACGACAGCTAATAAGGGGGAATAAAACCTCATTTATCTAGTCTTTGAAAACAAAAATTCCACATTTTTGTATTTTACAACATTTATTTACTAATTATGTTTGCATGAAACAGCATTATGCATTATCCTTGAGTTCCCCTTTCAAATGCACCAGCCTCATAAGTAACTCCCTCTTCTTTAATCTGTGTTTCTTCCCTAGTTTTACGTGCTTGTCGAGGGTCTATTTGTTTCTTTTTTTTTTAAAGTTCTAGTGCGCGTTTTTCATCCTGTTTCACACGTTTTCTGTCCATTTCGTCATAGCCTTTCATTGAGCGTGCCCCGCCTATATGCCAAATTTGATAAGAATGGAGGCAATTCCTTGTTGGCCATCATTGAAAGTCACCACACTCAAGGCTGTTCCAGCCTTGAAGACAGTGGTCGTGACAAATGTTTCCTTTGGAACACAACTCCATATTACAGACTATTTGAAGGATCAATTCATGTTCTTACCTCAAAACTAAAATTTTGAACCAAAATTGGCATTTTGCTTAGCTATAGGTCCCCTTAAGTCGAAAATGTTTCAGTAGCTCATATCTACTAAGTAGAGCCACATCACTTTTCTTACACCTCCACATCCTTTATAATCCGGAGAAAAAGGTAAACTCATATAAATCCCGCAACGCCCAAGTTACCGCTTGGGGGCGTTGGGCCTGAACCGGTCAATGTTCAAACCGAAAAACGATTTTTTTCAAATTTATACTCTCGTTCTGAATTTCATGCATTCTTTTTATTGATGTTCCACACAATGTCCAAACTTTTTTGGAATTCGGGTTATATTTGTCTAAAGGCCTTCTGGTGTACAGAAGAACTAAGTATGACTCTAACCTTACACTGCTGTATTCCTGGCACCTAAAATGTCGACGCTATAGCTGTACTGACTGTGAGCATGAGGCAGCGCGAAATGAAACTCATGCACTTCAGCACCGCCGCTGGAACAAAAACTTCGAATACACTGAAATCCTTTGTCTACTTCGAGAAGAGACTGGCTGCTAAACATTCGTAGCGTTTGCACATTCCTCATAACATTACCACATGTAAACTGACGCAAGGTTAGCAACTCTGCACAATTAGCCATGCATGTAGTGACAGCCAGAGATGGACAATCCAGGTTCAGAAAGTAAAAGTCCTCCCCAGTATTTAGTTCCAACCTCCTGGATTTGCTAAATAAAACAGCCCTTCAGACCAGTGGTTGGACTAGTCAAGAAAATCAGCTGGTTGAGTTGATGGGTGGAAGTAAAACATGGTGGGATTTTTACTTTCTGACCCCTGGAATGTCCAACTCTGGTGACGGCCGGCTTTTTAGGTTTTATAAAAACTAACATTAACGTTAAATGACACATAAAATATTGTAACCATATGTCGCTGATATGATAAACTAACAGCTTAGGGCACTGATACAATGTATTTCATCTGTATATAGATGGATGATAATGGAGTCTGCATACCTTTTCACATATACATGCATTTAGTCTTGAGGAGCTGCTTCTTCTCCAGACCGCAAACCGGTGTCATGTAAAATCTGGTCCACCCACGTGACTTTCGCCGCAGATTGCTTTATTTTGCAGAAAATCGCATCATGTGAGTCACCTATGTGATTTGCGTAGTTAGCTACGAAGTATTCTCAGAAATAAATAAGCCAATTCATAGCATCTAAACGCAATAATAAGTGCAGATGTTAGCGAACGTTATACAATCGTTCGCTTGCACCGAAGTAACGAGACAGCTAGCTTGCTAATAAGGCCACAGCTCGCTTTTACTGCAGCTAAACTGCTAAAGTGAAAACGGACTCCGTAGTGAAGGTTCCAGTTCGCCTCTACTGTAATATTCGCAAGCTACCGAAAAAGCTAAAGCGATAACAAACTCTTGAATGATTAGCCAGCTAGCTTGCTAATAAGGTTACAGTTTGCGTCTATTGTAATAATCACTTGCTTGCTAACTAAAGGGATGACAAACGCTCTGATGATTAGCTAGCTCGCACCCCTGTGGCGCGAGCTAGCCAGCCAGCTAACCAGCTTATTGGCGCAATACTGCCACCCTCTGCTCCGGAGTGTGAATCAGACAAAGGCTTTACAATCTACAACCCCAATTCCGAAATACTTGGGACAAAGTGTAAATTGTGAATAAAATCAAAATGCAATGGCCCTCATTTATCAAATGTGCGTACACCAAAAAAATGGGTGTACACCAAATCTCCCGCAAGGATCGGCATTTATCAATCGGAACGGTCCACAAAAATCTCACGCCAGGTCTGACCAGGTGTACGCTCATCGTACAACATGCGGGAACGAGTGCAGCTGTCAAAATGATTAATAAACCATATGCGGCGATTTGGACGTCATGCTGTTGTTGCTTTTATTAGTAAGATGAATAAATAGGCTAAATAAATAAATAAATAAGACACCTCTGTTGAGAAATTAATTAAACTTATATTTTGAGACAACCTGCTTGTCAGGCCAGACAGCTGACAATTACTATCAATTTGATTAAGGGCAATGCGTGGCTTGACAGATATGCAGTGTGGTATGTCAGATGCTCATCCAGTAAGATATATATGCTGAACAACAAAAGAAATGCAACTTAATTAAAGGCAGACTGGAAAATAAGTTTTCGCGTAATTATTTTAGAAAATCAAATTTATTACTAGCGCGTGCACATTTACACTCGTTTCATCAAACTTTTCCTTATTTTAACGTCACTTTGACTGAGTAACCATAAGAGTGCATTAACTAACTAGCTAACTACCGTGATCACATTTTGACAATGGCAGATCTTCTATTGTTAGAGGAATACAATTCTGTCCGACGTGAGAGGTTAACTTTCGGCACAGAGAAGATCTCCTCCGGGAAAGTGACGAGTGGTGGCTCGTTTTGTGCAGCACCCAATAAAATGTCATGGAGTAATACTAATAAAAGTACAATGAAGAGTGATCTCTGCAGACTGTATTTTAACAATTACCCTCATGCAGCTCCGATCGAGGCGGTGGGGACTCATCCGTGTCCCCACCGCCTCGTATTCCCACGATGTGGGGGGGAGCCCTGCTGCCATGCGCTCCTCGAATGGTGACAGCTGGAGGTTCGAGTCTGGTTGGCCTCCACTGGTCCGTGCGCTGCTGCGCCTGAGCGCAGCAACCCGTTTTTTGGTGGTGATCTTAAAATCAGACCACTTTTTTTTATCTACATGTAAAGCATTTGGACTGTCAGTTAGGCTATATAACATGAAATATCATGGATCTATAAATTGAATTTATTAAGGCCGATGTTATTCACACTTATACGTGTGGCCAATGCTGAATTTTTTTCTTGGCCACACTTATAAGTGCGCCAGTTGATGACCATTCCAGTGCCGCCTAGAAAGTACCGCTTAAAATAAGTTTGGCCGAGAAAAATTTTTCAGCTTTGAACACACTTAAAATAAGTGTGGGCAATGGAGAGATGTGCATCTTGGCCACACTTATAAGTGCATCTAACAAGAATTTCGGTCAATTTTTGTGCTTGGACGCACTAAAATAAGTGCGAATAGTCACTTCGATTTATTAATAAATTAAATCAAACCTCTGCTGCACTCCGGTTTTCCACCCCAACGGTGTTTACCGCAGCAGCAATAGTTCTCCAAACTGCAGCCTTCTGGGCTCCCTTTATGCCACTCTTAAGGCTTCCAAATAAAATTATTTTGTTTTTCTCCATCTCGGACGTGATAATTTGTATTGTCGGCCTGCTGATAAAACCTCGTATCTTCAAAATGATAAACTTCACAGGAGAGCAAAAAAAAAAAAAACGTTTAATTTTGCATGTAAGAATGCAGTTGAGCTGTGTTCGGGTAGGATGAGTATTTTTCTTCCAAGAATGTATCCAATCAATAAAATTTTGTATTTTGCAATGTTTATGATATTATCGTGGACATACGAGGTTTTGTTTCTTATAAAATTGTAGATACGAGGTTTTATCAGCAGGCCGACGATATTTCCTCAGCAGAGAAGTTCTTTCTTCTTTGCCGTCTTTCGAGAGTACATATCTTAAAGTGGGCAGGACTATGCCTCTCGGAGCATGAATTTATAGGGGCGTGTCATGTAAATTACGATGGTTTCAGCCGCCAGATTTATCAACGCCACGCCAGTTCTGCACCGAAATCAGCGACATACACACTTTCAGTAAATCAGACGTGACACCTGGCAAATGCTGATATTTACACCAGAATCTACACCAGATCCTACGCAAATTTGATAAGTGAGGGCCAATGACTTTCAAATCACACCAGGCAGTATTTTCTTCAAAATAGAACAGAAATAACATAGCAAATGTTGAAACTGAGAAATTTTACAATTTTATCCACAAAATGAGTTCATTTCAAATTTGATGGCTGCTACAGGTCTCAAAAAAGTTGGGACAGGGGCCTGTTTACCATGGTGTCGCATCCCCTCTTCTTTTTAACAGAGTGGAGGCGTCTGGGCATTGATGAGACAAGTTTCTTGAGTTTAGCCATTGGATTTTGATCCCACTCTTGTTTAATACAGGCTTCCAGCTGCTGGAGAGTTTTGGGTCTCCTTTGACGGACTTTTAGTTTAATTATGCGCCAAATGTTCTCAATCGGTGAAAGATCAGGACTGCAGGCAGGTCATTTCAGCACACGGACTCTTCTACTACAAAGCCATGCTGTTGTAATAGCTGCAGTATGTGGTTTTGCATTATTCTGCTGAAATACACGAGGCCTTCCCTGGAATAGATGTCGTCTGGAGGGGAGCATATATTGCTCTAAAACCTTTATATACCTTTCGGCATTCATGGTGCTTTTTAAAACATGCAAGTGTCCCACACCATATGCACTAATGCATCCCCATACCATCAGAGATGCTGGCTTTTGAACTGAACACTGATAACAGGAGGCGTGGTCTTTCTCCTCTTTAGCCCGGAGGACACGACGCCCATAATTTCCAACAAGAGTGTCAAATTTGGACTCATCTGACCTCAGGACACTTTGCTACAGTCCAGCTTTTCTCTCATAATCGACAACTCCTCCGTCTCCCCCTCCTCTCAGCTCAAGAGTCTGGGTGTCATCCTCGACAGCACTCTATCCTTTCAGTCTCACATCAATAACATCACCTGGTCTGCCTACTTCCTCCAATGCAATATTAATCGTCTCCGCCCTTCCCTCACCCCGCACACCACTGCTATCCTTGTCCACAGCCTTGTCACCTCCCGCCTGGATTATTGCAACTCACTTCTCTTCAGTCTCCCTCAAAAATCTCTCCATAAACTCCAACTGGTCCAGAATTCAGCTGCCCGTATCATCACTAGAACCCCCTCTATCCACCACATCACTCCTGTCCTCCAGCAGCTTCACTGGCTCCCGGTTAAGTTCCGCATCCAGTTCAAAATCCCCCTGCTAACCTTTAAAGCCATTCATAACCTTACCCCTCCATATCTGTCTGAACTTCTTCACATTTCCACTCCCTCTCGCTCCCTCAGATCTTCCTCCTCTATTCACCTGTCTGTCCCCTCCGCCCATCTCACCACCATGGCTCCGTGGCTCTGGGACTCATTACCACCAGAGCTCAGGAACACCACATCTTTCCTCCACTTCAAATCTGGACTTAAAACCCACCTATTTCAAATTGCTTATTCCACCTGATTTAAAATAACCCGACTGATTTTATTGTTTTTTTTTTCATAGTATGTATTTTGTATATTTTCTGTGCTTGTTGTTTTTTTTTTATCTGTACGGTGACCTTGAGTGCCAAGAAAGGCGCCTTTAAATAAAATGTATTATTATTATTATTATTATTGTTATTATTTTAAATGAGCCTTGGCCCACAGAACACGGCGGCGCTTCTGGATCATGCTTAACAATGGCTTCCTTTTTGCATGATAGAGTTTTAGGTGGCATCTGTGGATGGCACGGCGGACTGTGTTTACAGACAGTGGTTTCTTGAAGTATTCCTGGGCCCGTTTAGTAATGTCAATGACAGAATCATGCCGGTGAGTGATGCAGTGGCGTCTGAGGGCCCGAAGATCACGGGCATCCAGTAAAGGTCTTCGCCCTTGTCCCTTACGCACAGTGATTTTTCCAGTCTCTCTGAATCTTTTGATGATGTTATGCACTGTGGATGATGAGACCTTCAAAGCCTTTGCAATTTGACGATGGGGAATATTGTTTTTAAAGTATTCCACAATTTTTTTACGCAAGCCTTCACAGGTTGGAGAGCCTCTGGCCATCTTTACTTCTGAGAGACTCAGCCTCTCTCTAAGACATCCCCTTTATAGCCAATCATGTTACACACCTGATGCCAGTTAACTTATTTACTTGCTAAATGTTCTTTGAGCTGAATCTCTGATATATGAATTGCTTTTTCAGCCCTTTTTTGCCTGTGTACCAACTTTTTTGAGACCTGTTGCAGTCAGAAAATTTGAAATAAGCTCATTTTGTGGATAAAAATGTAAAATGTCTCAGTTTCAACATTTGAAATGTTATCTGTGTTCTATTGTAAATAATATATTGGCTCGTGATCTGAAAGTCATTGCATTTTGATTTTATTCACAATTTACTCTTCGTCCCAACTATTTCGGAATTGGGGTTGTAAATCTCATTGGTTTGTATCAACATGAATGAATCTAATAAATGCTAAATTGTTCGATGTCATGCAAATCCTACATGATTTAATCACGTTCATGTCAAAAACATGACATTATATCCTTCAAAATACTAGTACACTTCAGTAAATTTAACAGCCAGTTAATATCCCTTTTTTGAGTGTACTATGAGAGCTAACTAAACACAATATCCCACAACAGGTTGTAGCTAAGCACTCAAAAATGCTACTAAACTCTGACACACTGATCAAGGCACAGCGACCAGAAGAAAACAATAAAATATCGTACTGAGCAGTATGTTCACACATAAAAGCCCTTTGGTAAAATGGAGAAACCAAAAAAAGAGTAAAACCCTGTTTAACATTAATCTAAAATGAATTCAAATGGGCCAAGAGAACGACTTGCTTACGATGTGAGCTCAGCGCTCAAGAAGCGAAACTTGATTTCAATAAGCTGATCCAGGCACAGCGAACAGAAGGGAAGACTAAATTTTTCACTTAGCAATATGTTTATGCAATAAAAAAGAGAGACCAAAAAGGAATAAAAACCGCGGTTAAGGTCACTATTTATTTCAAGCGGGCAGAGTGAGCGATTCGCTTACTATGTGAGCTAACTAAACACGATATCCCAGAGCAGGTCATTGCTAAGCGCTCAAACAACGCAACTTAACTTTGAGGAGCTGATCAAGCCACAACGACAAGAAGTGAACGCTAAAAAAAAAAAAATTGAGACTTAGGAGTACATTTACATGCTAAAGCCCTCCAGAAAAATGTCAGTCCCTTATTAGTACACTCTAAGAACAAGCAGCCACGTATGAAACCAACTCAAGTTGTAACTAGATATCCAAGTAATATCCAAGTCAATAACGTTTCTTGGTGTTGAGAAGCTAGCTAAAATTCGTTAGCTAAATTAGCTTCAGGAAACCAGTCGAGAGTGGTACAGCCCTTGAAAATAACTCAGTTTTATGTATTAACTTTGTATATAATACAATTTAATTAGCCAGCTAGTTATTTAGCATAACCTATAAGGTTATTTCAGTTTGCTCCCAAATTTCCCCCTCCCCAAGAAAAACTGCCGCCTTTATTTGACCAGATTAGGGACTTAATTCGGCTATTTGCTAACCAAGTATACTGACAAAAAAAAGAAACGCAATTTTCTATTTCTTGATTTTATCGAGTGTAACTGTTATTAATCAACACTTCATTGGTATCAAATGAAAGAGGGAATCTCAGACAATAGATATAACAGAAAATCGGGTTGGAATATTGCCATGTTGGCTTTTATTTAACAAGGTGAAGTTCGACATTACGAAACACAAATGACACTATCAGTATCTCGTATGTCCCCTGTTAGCGTCATGCACGGCGGTACAGCTGCGTCTCATAGACATCACCAGACGTCTGATTGTTGCTTGTGGAACGGTCAGTGCTCGTCTTAGCTGACCAACTGTAGTTGACGGTGGTTGACGTCTCCGGATCCCTCTATCCAGAATGTCCCACAAGTGTTCTATAGGTGAAAGATCTGGAGAAAACGCTGGCCAGGGAAGGATTTGCACGTTTTCGGCCCAAAGGAACTCCATACAGATACGTGCCAGGTGCGGATGTGCGTTGTTGTCCTGTTGGAATGTCAGTCGGTGACGTCGGACAAATGGAAGGACGACTGTACGGAGAATTTCATTGTGGTAACGGACAGCGTTGTTTCCTTCAACAAAATGAAAGTTGGTTCAGTGTGTAGCAGACAGTCAGTCGTGATACGACGGTCAGACGCTGGAGTCATAACACGTGGCCTACTGGATCTGGGGCGATCGGCTGTGTGTCCAGTGGAAATAAACCTGGTTCAGAGGCAACTAATTGTCGCAGAATGCATGCCGAATTGATGGGCAACTCCATCTACCCGACTTCCGGCCTGTAAAATCCCAATCGCGCGTTCTCGTTGAACTTCCGTTAGTCGTGGCATTATAACCCGTCTGATTTTTACTCATTTTTGGTCGGACTTTTATAGGCCCCAGTGTCTACGAGGAACTCAAAACAAAAATGGGAGTGTTAGGACAATGGAAGTACTGGAACCCAAGCACTGCCGATTGTTTGGTTCCGGATGAATGGCAGCTCCAGAATACGTGCTGTGACCCCGAAAATTTGAATGGTAGAAGTACTCACCTCCAAAAATAATAAGCAAAAGCATCTTTCTCAATGGGTGTGTCGAAATTTGGCAACAGATTACATAATTGCGTTTTTTTTTTTCAGTATATGTTGTGAACCTGCTTGGCAGACTCCCATATAGACAGTCTTAAAGGTGCACTCGGCAAGTCTGTTTACTTTCACTTCTGGTGACATTGGAACTCAAACAAAACGGAGGTAGCCCGCCCCTCCCTCCCATAGTTTCCTCCCTCCCATGCTTCCATAACTGTCAACTCTTGTCGGTGATTGGCCAGGACGGTTTGTTATGTTATGGGGCACAGCCTGTGCCCCTTGTGTTTATTTGCAGTTTGTGATGCCTGTGCGGTCTTCAGAGCCCGGGTTTTTTTTACAGTGAATTTAGGGGCAAGCAGCTAGCGGCTCGTGGAGAGATGTCGGCGAATTGAGACAAAAATATAATCGCGCAGAAGATAAACAAACTTGCATAGTGCACCTCTAAGATACAAACAAATCAAAGGAGGCAATACTAAAAGACACAAAAGTTGCTAAATGGGAGGAGACACAGAAAGCATTCACACGATGGTTGTGACACAAAGCATATAAGCGGAGGCTTGTCATTTAGAGTGCAAGTGTTCTTTGCACGGTCCACCTGCATATTTAAGGGCAGGCATGTTAAATGATCCTCCGCAAATTCTTATAAATTAATTTTTGCTATTATCACAGTGAGTCATATTTCTAAAGGAACTCTAAAGGAACTCAGTCAGCAACTTCACTCTTATTTGCTGCAGTTTAAAGTCTTTCAAATGTTGATAGTGGCAAATAGGCCCAATACCTATTTTATATTGTCTGGTTTTCAGATAACCCCCTTTCCAAATGAACACTGGGTGACCATCAGCATTTATAAATGTAGACATTATAAATGCAGCAAAGGGATTGAAATAATCTTCCTTCTCGCTTCCAGGAAGGTTTTCCAAACATGAGATTCAGTACATCCTTTCAAGTGCCTTTGTGGAGGTAGATTTAGGTTTGCCTCCAAGTAGAGTGCGAGCAGAACAGCTTGGCTATAAATGAGGGCTCAGCTTGAGAAAAGCTAAACTAGATGCTCTCTGATCCCATAGGTACTGCTGGAACCTCTATACCCTTCCAAGATGAAGCTAAAGAATGTGAGTAGTGCATGTTTTTAGACATCAGTTCAGTACACAAATCTCTCTCTGTTTGGCATCAATGCACCATACTCAGACCACTGTGGAAACAGCCAATTACATCTCTAACACTGTTGCCCTAAATATCATGAAGTAGATGTTGGCCGGCCACAGTATGTAAAGTACAGTATGTTAATTCCAACAACCTTTGAATTCTACATAATTTTTTTATATTTCTCTTCTCCAGGAGCCAACTGAAATTACATTCAGAGAGATGTCTGTGGATGACATAAAGCATTTAATATGGAATGAACTCCCTGAAACTGGAAACTTCAGCTCTATTGAAAGCTCTTCAAGTGGCCAGCACAGTGTGGTCAGCCTGGAGCAGCCCAGAGCCCAGTACTGTGTGGGGGACACCTTGAATGTGCAGGTGAATATGAAGGACTATAGGGGGATCCCTAAAGCGTATGGAGGCGACTTCATCCTGGCTCGTATCCACTCTCCTGAACTCCAGGCCTCAGCATCAGGAGAAGTCACTGACCTGCGCAATGGCTCTTACCGTGTGCGTTTCCGTCTGTTTTGGCCTGGAGTCGTACAGGTGTCTGTGCTTCTCGCGCACTCCTCTGAGGCTGTTGGGATCCTCAAGAGAACCGGTGAGAACAACTATAATAGGGTCATATTCACAGGATACTTCTACAATGGGAGGAAAAAGGAGGAATCTCAGTGTCGCACCCGGCTGAAAGCGAACCGGGCTCTCTGTGAGTACAGGAAGAAGGAAGATGCTGATTACTTTGCCTGTTTCCCACCCAAAACTCTTCCCTGCAGTGCCCTGAGGGGCATGTCCTCAAGAAATAACCCAATTTCTGACTTGAACAAGGACGAGCAGTCACTTCTGTCCAAGTAAGGCATGAATTTGCACACACAGGAAATTCTAAGAGCATGGTTCAGCAACAGTGTGAATGTTTTTTGATCAAACCACGTTCCAACAGTCCTTTGTTAAGTTTAACATATGTTTGTAGAATCTGGAATAAAACTCTCCACCAGTACTAGTAACAAAACTCCTTTTTCATCCCAGCATGCAGCAGACCCATGACCCAAACTCACTAAATCTCTCATTTCTATTTCATGTTTCTTTTAAAGGGGCCGTAATGGGATACAAATTAAAAACAGCTTTGGTCCAGTGAATGTCAGCAGTTGTCCTGGTATGTCCACTTACATCTTTGACTATCATTCTGTCCATAAAAAAGCATTCCAGGTTAAAAATGGGCACACACAAAATAGCAAATGTGGAAAAACATTCTAAGTACAGAGAAAAATCCTCAAACAGTGGTGTAAAAAAAAATCCTCAGTGGGTAGAAATCTAAGGACAAGTTAGCTATAGTGGGGGAGCCCATCCTCTGATGGCCAGCTAATTGTAAAGAAATTTGATTTGAATCTTGTGAGACATCTGATGAGAGATCCAAGCAGTGGCGCCTGTAGCTCCAGGATAGAGCGAGGTGTGGGTGTAAATCAGGAGCAGAAGTAGATCAGGACAGCAGCAGTCAGCGACCGCACAGTGAGGGACAGAGCTTGTGTGGTCCATGGACTCGGGGTAAAGGAGTTAAAGAATCTCCTGAAAAAGACATAAAGAAGGAGGTTAGGCAGAGTATGAAACAATAGCACATAGAATAAAATGTCCTGTGTCAACTTCTAAATTGCTGTGAAGAGTTTTATCCCTGAGGCCACTAGCCATGGTCATGCAGTCTGGAAAAGGTCAAACTGTCCTCTGTCCTCTTATTCAACCCCAGATGCTACGAATAACATTTACTTCATATTTTTTTATATTTATTATTATTTACATTGACTTCATCTATTTAATTAACCAGTATTGAATCTTAACCAATTTTTTCTTTACATTTTTGTTCTCTATTGTTTTCATTCCACAGGAAAGGAAATCTTTGAACCAAAAGAAAAGTGTGTGGTGGGATTTGGAATGATGTCCCCTTCACCGAGTGGCTTCTTCTTTAAAAACAAATGGGCCTCTACCTCCTGCCAGAATGGCGACTTTTTCAGTGCAGATACCATTAGTAAATGTATGAAGAGCAGGACTCTGAAAATTTTTGGAGACTCCACTGTGCATCAGTGGCTTGCCGCACTCATCAATACGCTAGGTAACACCAATGTGCAACAGCAGATAAACACAGAAATTAAGGTTGGCAGCTATCAGCCAGGAAGCCAGGTGGCCTTACATAAGAAATATGTACAGTGGGCTCCAAAATTACTGGTACCTCTAACTGGCAATGCAAAAAAATACTTGAAAAAATTCAACCAAAAAAAAAACTACATTTATTGTGAAACTCTGAGTAACAACGTGAAAAATACTGCAGGGCCATTCTTTGAGAAGTGAACCAAAATGTCACACACATGACCAGATGTCATCAAATAAAGAAATACTTTGAAAATTAATGAAAGGTATCAAATTAATTCCTTGCTATTCTCCATACCCCAAAACTATGAAAATTCTAGATTTTTCAACTTCACAGAGTTTTTGAAGTCAAATAGAGTTATGTAAAACCTGTTTCCGTGTGAAGTCACACACGTGACCAGTCGTATTTGACCTCTGACCTTAAGTAGTTAAAGTTAATGTAACAAATAACATTTTTACTTGATAGACTTGGATAAGTAGTACTCTTATACAAGGTCCACAATCATGAACCTCCAATGCTTTTGTAATTGGAGGAGATTTTTTCTACTATTTGTTACATTTTTGGTCACACACGTGACTGAGAATGGCCCTGCACGATATTAATGCTCCCATGGAACCAACCAAAATCATTTACCGTGATATATAAAAATCAATTTCCTTTAAGTGAAGGTTTCACAATTAATGGCACCCTTACAGATTATTGTAAATAACATGAATCAAAATTATAAACCATGTATTAAATTTCACTTATTTAAGTTTTATCTAAGTGTTAAGGAACTACATTGAGCAATTACATCACCTCCTGTTTCACTACGGTATAAAAATGACGTAACACACATGCAGTATCCCTTTGACATCCAGCACCATGAAGAAAACAAAACAACTGTCAGAGGCAGATGGTCATAGATCTTCATAAAACTGGTAATGCCTACAAGAAGATTCACAAACAATTGAATATATCACTGAGCACTGTCAGGGCAATCATTAAAAAATTCCAAAGATCGGAATTGTTGAAAACCTCAAGAGTAGAGGAGGTACCTGCAGAATACCGAGGGGGATGGTGAGAGAAGCAACAAAATCCCCAAGAATCTCTGCAAAGGAATTACAGGCCTAGGTGGCATCTTGGAGTCACCAGGTTTCAAAAAGCACCATCAGGCACCACCACCACAACCATAGGCTCTTTGGAAGGGTTGCCAGAAGAAAGCATTTTCTGACCAGTAGACACAGAAGCGAGCACTTGGAGTTTGCTAAACATTATTTTAATTTGGGCTGGAATAAGGTGCTTTGGTCAGATGAGGGCAAAATTGCATGTTTCAGTCAGATACAGCACCGGCATGTTTGTTGTCGAAACACAGATGCATAAAAGGAAAAGCAACTCTTACCCACAGTGAGATATGATGGTGGGTCAGTCATGTTTTCTGGCTGTTTTAATTGAAGAGGTCCTGGGGCACTGATTAAGATGAATGGCATAATGAATTCCATCAAGTATCAGGAGATTTTGGCCGACAATCTGGTTGCCTCCACCAGAAGACTGGGACTTGGCGGAGGTGGACTTTCCAACAATGAAGAAAACGACCCAAAGCATCCCTCAAGGTCTACATAGAAATGGTTCCTTGACAACAAAATCAACGTTCTGCAATGGCCATCTCAGTTGCCAGACCCCAATGCAACTGAAAACCTGTGGTCTAAGTTGAAGAGGGCAGTTCATAAATCCAAATCGGTGAATATGAAGGATTTTAAAAGGATCTGCTCAGAGGAATGGTCCAAAATCCACCCAAATGTGTGCCTTAACCTTGTCAAAACTCGCAGGAAAAGACTCAGTTGTACATGCCAGGAGTGGTTGCACTAAGTATTAAATGAAGCGTGCCAATTATTATGAAACCTTGATTTTGTTGAAATTTATATCGTATTAAATTATCATGATTTTGGTTGTTTCCATCAAAACAATAAAGTATTTCGCACATGCACACACAGAGTGAGTAAAAAAAAACTAAACACTTTTTAAATGTCCAATTATTATATTCTATAGCAATGTATACAACATCTATTTACATGTACGTTTTCAGCAGCTCTTTCTGCTTCTTTTGATACCAGTTTGCACCTTGTTAGATTAAACCCATGACTGCTGTGGAACAATTTAAGGAGTTAAGTGAAATTTCACTTGTGCCAGCTGATCAGGCTCTGATACAAAGCAAACAAAACAGAATTCCCTCTGTGAAGTTTCAAGTCAACATAAAACATTTATGGCAGGTTAGGAAACTGACGCCGAAAAGTCCTCAGCACATTTGTAATATTCCGTGTCCTATGATATTCAGTGACCAAGAGGGCCCTTTGCCTGGGGGTAAACTGTGGACGCACCATGCTTGGCAGTGCCAGGTCATTACAACCAATGTACAGGCAAGATTCATATGCCTGTTTTTAAGTTCAAATGACGATGCAACCCATTATGACATGCATGGTCAATTTCATATCCAGCCCTGGTCAGTTGGCACAAGTCAGATTTCACTAGAGTCCCGTAATTGTCCTCTGTGCAGTCATGCCTGAAACCTAATGAGGTGTAACTGGAACCAATAACAGTGGAAAGATCTGAGGCAAAATGACAAAATATGTTGTATAAATGTATATTGCTACACCATCACAAAATGACCAGATAAAAAGTGTATAGTTTTTTTCTACTCAATCTGTATGTATGTATGTATGTATGTATATATATGTATCAGTGCCATTAACAACACACAGGTGAGGTATGTACTGTATTTGCGGCAAATTGAAGAATCGATTGATTTTTATTGCTTTTCCAGTGAGACACGAGAGGAAATAAAGAAAAGCGTGTGGTATTGTAATCCTGACGCGCACCACGTGCACGCGCCAAGCACTTCAGTAATAACAAACATTGAGCTGTTCGTGATGTGTACAGTCACACTTGACTTGTTCTTTTTGGTGTGGTCGATAGCCTACATAAAGCCAACAAAAAAAATGAAAAATGCATCAAGAAAATGGAACGGCTTGTGACACAGGAGAGAGAATAAGAGCCTTTGGCATGTTACGGGCAGCAGATCTCAGCCGCCGAGAGGTGGTGCGTCATTTGCACTGTCACCGTTCAACAATCAGTCGGCTGTCTATCCGAGAATGGAACACAGGCACTGTCAGTGACCGACCCCGCTTAGGGCAGCCACAATTTGACGATGGCAGCTCAAGAGCGCCACATCTGGTTACAGCCTGTACGTGACAGATTCCAGACAGCAACCAAAACTGATCATGAGATGAGCGGTCCGAGACAATTGAGGGTGAGCGCAAGTACCGTTTGATGCCGTTTACGTGAGCAAAACATGCATGCACACGGCCCCTACAGAAAACCAATTTTTTGCCCATCAACAGGAGTAGGAACTCTTCACTTCTGACTGTGGGCACCTGCCTCTGTGAAATTTTTTGGCACTTTATTTCCCTGTTTCTGTCTGAGGATGGAAAACAGGGACTGTCGCTGACCGACCACGGTGAGGGCAGCCATGCGTAAATGGGCAAAAACTGGGTTTTCTGTAGGGCCTGTGTGCACGCATGTGTCGCTCACATAGACGGCGCTAAACGGTACTTTTGCGCCACCCTCAATCGCCTCGACCCCTCATCTCATGATCAGTTTTGGTTGCTGTCCGAATCTGTCACGCACAGGTTGTAACCAGATGTGGCGCTTGAGCTGCCATCGCCACTGTGGCTGCCCTAAGCTGGGTCGGTCAGTGACAGTGCCTGTGTTTCATTCTCGGATAGACAGCCGACTGATTGTTGAACAGGACAGTGCAAATGACGCACCACCTCTCGGGCGGCTGAGATCTGCCCGCAACATGCCAAAGGCTCTTTTTTTCTCCTGTGTCACAAGCCGTTCCATTTTCTTGATGCAGTAGCATTTTTCATTTTTTTTGTTGGCTTTATGCAGGCTATTGACCACACCAAAAAGAACAAGTCAAGTGTGACTGTACACATCACGAACAGCTCAATGTTTATTATTACTGAAGTGCTTACGCGCGTGCAACGGGCGCAAGGCCAGGATTACAATACACGCACGCGCTTTTCTTTTTTTTTCTCTCGGCCTCACTGGAAAAGCAAAAAAAATCAATCGATTCTTCAATTTGCCACAAATACAGTACATACCTCACCTGTGCGTTTTTAATGACGCTGAGTATATATACAACCCCAATTCCGAAGTAGTTGGGACGAAGTGTAAATTGTGAATGAAATCAAAATGCAATGACTTTCAGATCACATGAGCCAATGTTATTTACAATAGAACATAGATAACATTTCAAATGCTGAAACTGAGACATTTTACAATTTTATCCACAAAATGAGCTTATTTTAAATTTACTGGCCGCAACATGTCTCAAAAAAGTTGGGACACAGGCAAAAAAGGGCTGAAAAAGCAATTAATATATAAGGGAATCAGCTGAAAGAACATTTAGCAAGTAAATAAGTTAATTGACATCAGGTGTGTAACATGATTGGCTATAAAAGGGATGTCTTAGAGAGGCGGAGTCTCTCAGAAGTAAAGATGGCCAGAGGCTCTCCAACCTGTGAAGGCTTGCGTAAAATAATTGTGGAATACTTTAAAAACAATTTTCCTCAACGTCAAATTGGATAGGATTGAAGGTCTCATCATCGACAGTGCATGACATCATGAAAAGATTCAGAGAAACTGGAAAAATCTCTGTGCGTTAGGGACAAGGCCGAAGACCTTTACTGGATGCCCGTGATCTTCGGGCCCTCAGACGCCACTGCATCACTCACCGGCATGATTCTGTCATTGACATTACTAAATGGGCCCAGGAATACTTCAAGAAACCACTGTCTGTAAACACAGTCCGCCGTGCCATCCACAGATGCTACCTAAAACTCTGTCATGCAAAAAGGAAGCCATTGTTGAGCATGATCCAGAAGCACCGCCGTGTTCTGTGGGCCAAGGCTCATTTAAAATGGACTGTAGCAAAGTGGCAAAGTGTCCTGTGGTCAGACGAGTCCAAATTTGACATTCTTGCTGGAAATCATGGGCGTCGTGTCCTCCGCGCTAAAGAGGAGAATGACCACCCCTCCTGTTATCAGCATTCAGTTCAAAAGCCAGTATCTCTGATGGTATGGGGATACATTAGTGCATATGGTGTGGGACACTTGCATGTTTTAAAAAGCACCATGAATGCTGAAAGGTATATAAAGGTTTTAGAGCAACATATGCTCCCCTCCAGACGACAGCTATTCCAGGGAAGGCCTCGTGTATTTCAGCAGGACAATGCAAAACCACATACTGCAGCTATTACAATGGCATGGCTTCGTAGTAGAAGAGTCCGTGTGCTGAACTGGCCTGCCTGCAGTCCTGATCTTTCACCGATTGAGAACATTTGGCGCATAATTAAACGAAAAGTCCGTCAAAGGAGACCCAAAACTCTCCAGCAACTGGAAGCCTGTATTAATCAAGAGTGGGATCAAATTCCAATGGCTAAACTCAAGAAACTTGTCTTCTCAATGCCCAGACGCCTCCACTCTGTGTTAAAAAGAAGAGGGGATGCTACACCATGGAAAAACAGGCCCCTGTCCCAACTTTTTTGAGACCTGTAGCTGCCATCAAATTTGAAATGAGCTCATTTTGTGGATAAAATTGTAAAATTTCTCATTTTCAACATTTGCTATGTTATCTCTGTTCTATTGTGAATAAAATACTGGCTGGTGTGATTTGCGCTTTGATTTTATTCAGAATTTACACTTTGTTCCAACTATTTCGGAATTGGCCTTTCTTTGAATTGTTCATGCATTGCTTGTCAGAGGTGCCAGTAATTTTGGAGCCCATTGTAATTTATTTCAATAAATTAAGATTTCCATGATAAGACATGAGAAAAATATTGGCCCTTAAATGACCTTTGAGTCACAGCGCATGCAAATATGTCTTGATAAATGGTCAACATGAGCAACGCAAAAATATCTGCTTGAGAGAAGATAACATAATGAACTCTGATCGCACTGAGTGAGCGCAGACTTCTGTCAAGGCCAACAGTCCACTGTTAAGACAAAATAACTTGGGGATTTTGGTGTTCGGTTTTTGTTGTTGTGATTGTTACGAAACAGCATCTTAACGCTTAATTACAGGCTTCTATACTTCTTTACACAACTGTGTGAAGCCCAATACAGGACAGGACTGTGGTTCATCTACCTGTAGCAACTCATGCTCGTATTCCTGTTGTGAACTGATATCAGACAAGCGGGGATCTCGCACAGAATTCGCTGTTTATTCATGTGAATATTTTTACATATCACATTGCGTCTACAATAAAACAGGATAATCCAATGGAATTTATGATTTTTGCATGGTTTTGAT
This sequence comes from Gymnothorax javanicus, assembly GCA_029692085.1. Lineage (NCBI taxonomy): Eukaryota > Metazoa > Chordata > Actinopteri > Anguilliformes > Muraenidae > Gymnothorax > Gymnothorax javanicus. The sequence continues at coordinate 15,626,676 of CM056197.1, forward strand.
TTATGGGCTTCCTGCCCTGCACTGGCAGCCGTATTCCCTCAGTTCACAAAGCATTCTTGACAACGTGAGTAGCAGTTTATGTCAAGAGATTTTCATGAAGAAACGATTATTTTATTGCATTTAAATTATATTGAGATATTCCAAAGGATTTTACAATTTTGGCAAGGGCATTTGATTTAGATCCGCTCTAAAATTTAACCCCTTAGTGACGGGAATTGCATATGCAGGCAGCGGCGCTGCTCGCTTAATATGCACTTCAGATGGAATTATTTTCGCACTGACTGGTGTGCTACAGGGGATAACCAAACTCATATTTATTCCCACATACACGCGTTTCGCGGCAAATGGGCTGGTGACTCAGAATGTATTCAGTATACTTGGCACTTGCACGGTGGCGTGGTGAGAAGTGACAATTTGGTGGGGCACAGAACATCTCTTTAAAACAATTATTAGTCCTGATTTGTTCTCAGTCATTTTCATAATCAACAATAGATTCACTCCGAGAACACTCCACACTAGGGCTGGGCGGTATGACGGTATATACCTTGCGACGGTAGAAAAGCATCTACCGGTTACAGATTTGGCAATAACTTTTATATCGGGGTGAAAACAGTTTCTGCTGCGGGCGGCAGATCTGACTCTGAGTCACTGTAGTTACGCCGCCGCGACCCGAGGGGAAGGCTGCACTGCAGCAGAGTGCTTGCATGACAGACTGACCACCTTCAGAGGGAAAGAAGCTTCACCAGTGTCGTGTAAAATCTGGTCCCGCCACATGACTTTCATCGCATATTCAGTCATCTAAGTGATTTGCATTATAACAAAGTATTTACCAGCAGCCATACCACTATTCGATCTGCTCCAGCTGCGTGGCTGAAGCTAAGCAGGCGTGGGCTTGGTTAGTACTTGGATGGGAGACCACCGAGGAAACCCAAGTTGCTGCTAGAAGAGGTGTTGGTGGGCCAGTAGGTGGCGATCTTCCCTCTGGTGGAATAATCCCCAATGCCCCAGTGCAGTGACGGGGACACTGTACTGAAGGAGACGCCGTCTTTCGGATGAGACGTTAAACCGAGGTCCTGACTCACTGTGGTCATTAAAGATCCTATGACACTCTTCGACAAGAGTAGGGGGTTCCCCGGTGTCATGGCTAAAGTCCCAACCTGGCTCTTTCGACCTGCCACCTAATCATCCCCTGATCCAATTGGCTGTGCAAATTGCCCTCTCCCTCCCCACCTCAACCCCCAGGGCTCCCTTGAAAAAGAGATTTCAATCTCAACGGGACTTCCCTGGTTAAATAAGGGTTAAAAAAAAAAAAAAAAAAAAAAAATCTTGGAAATAAATAAGCCAATTCATATAATTTAAGCACAATGATTAGTACAGACGGTAGTGGACGTTATACAATCGTTCACTTGTACTGAAGTAACAAGCTCGCTAGCTTGCTAATAAGGCAACAGTTCGCTTCTACTATAATAATCCCTAGCTAAAGTGATATCGCACTGTTTAATGATTAATTAGCACACTGGGCTAGCCAGCTTGCTTGCTAATAAGGTAACAGTTTGCTTCTACTATAATAATCGCTATCTAGCTTGCTAACTAAAGTGATAATGAACTGTTTAATGATTTGCTAGCACACCAGTGTAGTGAGCTAGCCAGCTTGCTTGCTAATAAGGTAACAGTTTGCTTCTACTCTAATAATTGCTGGCTAGCTTGCTAGCTTAAGTGATAGTGAACTGTTTAATGATTAGCTCGCACACCTCTGTAGCGAGCTAGCCAGCTAGTTTGCTAATAAGGCTACAGTATACCACATGCACGCAGCCGCAATTCAAATAATTCTACGCTATCACTTGAAACTATTTTTTCTTATTTGTTTTGAAGCTGGAGTCCTGTGTTTACATTGCACACATACTGCAGTTTGAGTTAGAGCTGGAGTTCAATGCCTACCAGAAATTTGCTGGGTGTGGGTCAGAAAAAAATGCCATACCATGATATATGCCATTACCATGATATAAAATTACTTATACCGTGATCTAAGATTTTGTTCATACCGCCCAACCCTACTCCACACTGTCAGGTGTTGCTAGTTCTCCTCGTTTAGGTAAGATGACAATCATTGATTTGAAGGGAAAATTTGGTGCATTTAAATCAGCGTTATTCAAAATTGCATACCTGTGAACTCTCACTTGTATGGCATGAGTCTCACATTTTTTGGTGGTGCATCACATTCTCACGCCGTAGTTAGCAATCTTGCACTTAATAACAAAAGTGAAAATTGATAATATGAATTCGGAAAACAAAACTATATGAAATTGCAGAGTCCCGCTTTTTAACCCTTTTCATTTTTCTTTTTTTTACCTACGTTGCCCGTGTTTTGGGGTCCAATGGACCCCTCCTCCCATTTTCATGACAAATGTGTTGCACATGAAAAATCATTTCTCACATATTACTGTTGGATATTGTGATTATAATACACATCCAAATAACGATATAATCACCATTTTGAGGGCACAGTTCAGATTTTATATGAAACCTTCAAAATTTAAGTTACAAGAAAATCACCTGATTTTATTGCTTTGCATAACATTCTATTTGGAACACAATAAAAAACACTTTTTTTCAAATCACTTTTTATGACAAATATTTAGATTGAATTCGAATGTCTAGATTCCAATGATTCCAAAAATATTAGCTTTGTTTTTGTACGACTACCAATTACCGAGATATTGAGCTTTGAAAACGTTCCAAATACCTCCAAAACATTCCAAATGTCTCCAAAACATTCCAAATGTTCTAAATCATGGTAATTTGGAACATTTGGAATATTTTTTTTCTAGAATTCAACATTTCAGTGACAAATAATCCCTATGAAAACATCTCCACTGTTTTCATTATGTTTGGGATATTTTATTTGGCTTTTTCCATGACAAAATTACCTCTAAATCGGCAAGTTCTGGACCCCAAAGCCTTTTTCATGGCTACTGAAGGAACCGCTTTGTCGAATTGACCGATTTTTTCGGTGAAAATGTAAAACGAGTTGCCTGAGGATAAAATGCAAGAAAAAACTTGGTATATTCTCATCTGACAAAGATATGCCATTTTAAAGTCTTCCAGGGTCCACTCTGTTTTTCAGCTTATGGGTATCAAGCACTACAAGCAGGACCTCTCAAATTTTAAAACTGAATTACTCCCAAAGTTATTATCACACAGTAATCAATCAATTATGCATTTAATGTACAGAATCTAAACTAAATGTATATGTGTAAATATTTGTGCTTTTAAAAATTATTTTTTATATTTTAAGGTGTTTTTTTCCCCAAAACTGTTATTTTAGCATTCTCCGCTGTAACAAGAGGCTCAAACTTTCCACACATTCTCCTCCCTATCATGGCTCTAAGGTGTCAGAAACTAATTATCTTAACATTTTCTCACAGATAAGAAGGGAAGTAAAACAGCCATATCAAATTTGCCATCATTTGGTGCGCATTTAGCAATTTATAACAATTTGTAATCAGGATGTCTGTTTCTCCATTTCACATGAGGTCCAGACACCTTGGGTCTGTTGGCCATCACCCTGACAACCAGATTATAGATAAAGACACATGGAGTTGATCATCTGGAAGCACTTCGTCTAAACTAACTTTGTATACAATTTCATTGATAAAGATGCATATTTTCTGGGTAAACCAGGCACCTTTAGGAATCTCACAGTGTGTAATTGCCAGTTGGTTGGAGAAGGTCATTTTGCCCTACTGAGCTGCAGATGACTTTCTTCATATCTAAAATTAGGTTTTCTTCTATGAAAGTTATGTATTCTGAAAGGACTTTTTGAGAACTACACTTTTATCAAAATTCTGACTTTGAAAACTTAAATACAGCATTTTTGTAGCCTTTTTCTTTGAATCTCCTTCTCTGTAATTGTTAGGCAGTCAGAGGCTTGAGGCAGGCTGCTAGCAGGAATAGGTCAGCAGAACAACAGGCCTCCATTCTGCTGAACTTTAATATTTTCTCATGAAAATTTTATGGGTAGAAAGCACTTTTTGAGAACTACATTTTGATCAAAATTATAACTTTGAAATGTAAAAATAAGCAGATTTCTAACCTTTTTCTTGAATCTCCTTGTTTGTCGTTGTTAGACCAGGGATACTCGCTCTTTTCCAGAATAAGCCGCAGTGGGTGCAGGCTTTCATTCTAACCATGCAGTTACACACCTGATTCCACTTATCAAGGGTCGATGGCAAAAGCTTTAAGGGTTGATTAGTAGAATCAGGCGTGCGACAGGTTGGATAGAGTGAAAGCTTGCATCCACTGTGGCTCAATCTGGAAAAGAGTGAGTATCTCTGTGTTAGACAGTCAGACTTGAGGCAGGCTGCTAGCAGCCAAAGCCCTAGAGTAGAGGCTGCTTGCTGCTGTCACTTCTCATAGCCTGTGTACCCCAAAAGCTGAAAAACAGTACCATTGGACCCCAAAACACAGGAATAGGGTCAATCAAGAGTGAAATGGGATATTTCATTGGAACGCGGATCAGTCATTATTCAATCAACATGTATTTAAGAGATTCTCACACGAAATTGAAGTCCTTGTGCACAGAAGTTTTTCAGTTTCACGCGCGTTTCGGTAGAATTTACCACTAGTAACAAGAAAACCGTCAATGACTCCGACTTATTCACGCTTTTCTTTTCTCTGGGGTTGGAAGCCATGAAATTGCATAAAGATGTTCCAAATGGTTTTTAATTTCATTTGAACAACTTAAACAATCATGCAACGCAAGTTAAATTGCCTGATGTGCAGAAAAGGTTGCACGGAAGTTTCTGAGCAGTTTGTCTTTCGTAAAGCATAGGCCTATTTTTGAGTTACCGTCAGATTGCATGGAGAGAGAAGCTGTGACATCGCTTGCCAATGGATTATTATTATAATTGGAAAATGTGTTAATAAAAGAAAATGATTTAGAACAAGCCAGGACTAATAATTGTTGTAAAGGGATGTTCTGGGCCCCACCAATTTTCAGTTCTGGCTATGCCACTGCACTCACAGGTGTAAAGCTCCCCGTCACTAAGGCATCAACAGGTATTCGCTTCAACCAAAGTTTCATGAAAATATATATGTAATTTTTCCATACTTCTGATGACAAACAGACATGCAGATAAATGGCCAACCAGACAAACAACCCAACAAACCAAACCGAAACATAACTTCCTCTGCAGAGGAAACCAATTAGTGATTCGCGAGAAAATGATGTTCGTGAGACCAATGGTAAACAGGAATGACAGTGTGTGAAACTGCTCTTGAAAGAGCCACCATAATTACCAAATGTACTCTCACTGCCTTAGTTTTTCAGATCTCAAAAGTGTGAAACTCCGGGATGTTCCAGCTTTTTGTCCCATTCTGGCCTTCGGAAGGAACATCACCATCGAATGGAGGATGCACAGGCATCCTGTTGTAGCTCACAGTGAAACAGTTGTAGATGCAATGGTATATATTGACCAAGAAATAGACAAAGTCAATGATAGTGCTGTGGTGGTCATTGGAGTGGGGCAGCACTTCAGGCCCTTCCCACTGGAGCTCTTCATCCAGAGGCTGATCAACATCCGTAAGGCCATCCTTAGGCTCCAGGAACGCAGCCCCCAGACCCTCGTCATTATCAAGGTGGAAAACACCAGAGAGTTCTACTCACTGGCGATCCAATTGAGTAACTGGTTTGGTTATTTGCAGAATTTGGCTCAAAGAAAGGTGTTCAGGGACCTGAAGGTGGTACTAGTAGATGCCTGGGACATGACAACAGCCGCAAACACCTTATATGTTCACCCAAACAACATTATTGTCACCAATGAAATAGCTCTTGCCCTTTCATACATCTGCCATGATGGGTAGAAGTCCATTCGACAACCCCATATCAGAAAACACTGGGACGGTATCTAAATTTAAAATTAAGACTGAAAGAGGTGATTTGTACATTTTCAAGTGTTTGTGTTAGACAAAAGTGTGAATGGAGTCACCATGACGTGCATTTCAATGAGAGAAAGCACAAAACTATAGCTCATATCTTGTCCTTGTACTGTCTGCAATGAAATCAGACTCAAAGTAAATTTTGAATCTCTGCTTTCAGTTTTAAAGGGAATTTTCCATTCTGTCTCAACTTCTTGAGCCGAGGTTGTAAAACCGACCAACTTTCTAAATCAATTTCTGCATTATGTATAAAGCACTCTCAGAATCATGTTTCTGTTTACTTACAACTTCCCAGTTTAAGGTTTTAAGTGGAACTTGACACAGTTACAGTTGTGTTCATAACAATAGCAGTATGTTAAAAAGTTTTAATAAAGCGCAAATATTTTTTAATAGCCTTCAGCTCCATATTTAAGATGTAGTGGAAATATTACACATTCAATTCCTAATCAAGGCATGAACAAATTTGATCAAGTTCATGTTGTCTTTGACAGGAAGCAAAGAAAAGGAACATTAATCTATTAAAAAAAATTGCAGTGTCAACAATTTCCTCTTCATTAACTGGCATATATGTTTATATTTAAATTATTAAATCAATTTATTTTAGATAATATTATAGCTTAGGTAGGCAAGATGACCAGAACAACGAGCAGCACTGTAAACTGGGGTGTCATTATTTATCAATATAAACTTCCGTAAAGTGATTGGATCTCGTGTTCCAGCAAGAGTCCAGCGATAATAATAATAATTATTATTATTATAATTATTATTTAGCAAGTTACGTTAGATGGCGGCATTGATCGATTTAAGTCAAACTACTAGGTGCTACTGCGCTGTTATCAATGGATTTCGTTTATCAGTTAAATTAGTGCACTGTCTCCTTGTTATTTTGACTGTAAGCTGAGTCCTGCGCGCATGTAACGGTGGTTTACAGTTGACATTCTCAGAACCTCTTTTATGAACTGATCGCAAAATTACAATTAAAATAACTGGCAAAAAAAGCTGCCAGTTAAAATAACTGGCAAAAAACGGTGCGAGTTCATAACAGTGTGCCTACTCCAGCCTTAAAGGGATATTTAAACATTTTGGCAAATTGGCCTATTGCCTTAATCCCTATAGTTAGCTGCTCAGCGAACAAAACGAAAGTGAACGTTACAAGTCCCTCCCTCCTTCAAAACTCATCAAATATGCAATCCAGCAACTCCAAAACACTCTCGTGGACAACTTATGACCTGCACATTCACCACGCTATAAAATAATAATGTTTATAAAACGGGTGCTTCCCATCCTTAAATGTGATTGGCTGAGCCGCGTTCCATGCCGGTATAAAATCAGTGTAACCCACTGCATTCTGAGGCAGACCGCAGCACAAAATATCCCTACGCACGTAGTCTAGCAACCAACTACTCTGCGCTCAACTAACTTGTTAGGTTACGTTTGTTTCAAAGTTACGTATCAACCTAGCTAGCTATAGCATTATAGAAACACTGAAATAGCGAGCTAGTTAACAACCTAGCTATCAAGCTAAAGTGATATCAAATTCTATAGCCAGGTTGCTAACTAGCTCGCTATTTCAGTGTTAGCAAAGTTTAGCCTTTTAGCCCACTAACCAGTTGGCTATCTACCTAGCTAGCTATAGAATTATAGAGTTCGTTGCTAACTAACTCGCTATTTCAGTATTTGGGATAAATTGTTGATTTTTTTTCTTGTATGTTTATTTTATGGACTATATGTAGGGTAACCACATCCAATGTAGTGAACGATAGCTAGTTGACAAGCTGGCTAGCAAACTAATGCGCAATTCAACATATTTTCCTGGACACCGGCAAGTGTGGAAGACAAAAGTCAATCTTGTTCCCTACTCTCGCTGCTGGTTGTAATGATATGGCCAATCGGCGCGAGTTGAGAACAGGTTGAGAACAAGGAAACTTGAAAACCGAAACGAACGTAAAATTATTAAATGGGGCCTTCGGGAGACCGAAGGAGACATTCCAAATAGCCTGCTTTCATGGTATATCTACATTAACGAGCCCAAATAGCCTGATGTGACATGATAGTGGCGCTAGATGAAAAAGCAATCTTAGCGTCTGTGTTGCTTGCCAACCATTCTGTCCACTCTATCTTTCTTGGTGGAAGAATAAGTAGTTCTCAATTTTATTGTTGTATTATTACCAATAAATTGTTGATTTTTTTTTTCTTGTGTGTTTATTTAATGGGCTATATGTAGGGTAACCGTTTTATAAAAGCAATAAGCCCCTTGAAGCAGTGGGTTACAGTGATTCTACAACGGCGGAGGGGCACTAAGACACTCCGCTGCGCGTCGTGCCTTAGAACGCCCCTCCGCCGTTGTAGAATCACTGTAACCCACTGCTTCTCAGGGCTTATTCCTTTAATAATTACAAGACAGAGTTATTTTCAAGGCAAATGCAAAACCGGAACTACATTCCAGACACACCGGCTGGGCGGAGTGATTTAAAAAGTGTATGTTTACTGCAGCTACTCGCAACGTCTGAGGTGCGCACTGTGCACTGTGTTATTCCGCCCAGCGGGTTACTCAAGAAAGTAGTTTCACGTATTTGCTTCATGTGTCGTAATGTTTCATAATTATACATTATTATTTCATAGCGTGGTGAATGTGCCGGTCACAAGTTGTCCATGAGAGCGTTTTGGAGTTGCTGGATTGCGTATTTGAAGAATTTTGAAGGAGGGAGGGACCTGTACCGTTCACTTTCGTTATGTTCACTGAGCAGCTCGCATCTTTCCCCCCTGAATCTCAAAACAACAGGCACGGATAACTAAAGGTAATGTACCTATTCATATAACTATAGGGATCATGGCAATAGGCCAATTAGCCAAAATGTTGAAATATCCCTTTAAACCGGCTATTTTCAAACTCAGGAAAAAGTCATATCAAGCGATGAATGAATAGCGACTGGGGAAATCACTTTCATTTCTTTGTACTTAACTAGCTCTATTTTGATACCAATATTTTGCCTATTGTAGAAATGATCATAAATTATATTCAGTGGCGGGTCTTGAACTGGGAATTGTGGTGGCACTTGCCCAGGTTGTGCTGCTCATTGTATGCAATGGCAGCCCAGGATTGTAATGGGTTCATCAAGCTTAGACTTTCGAAAACGTCTCGTAAAATATATAAATCGTCCCTACCTTCCCATAAATTCTTGTTTTTCAGGTACTCCAGATTGTTATCCTTCGATTAGCTACATTTTGAAATAGATATGTCTATCCATTGGTGGACAAAAAATACATTTGTTTTCCGTTTAATTTTGCTCTTTTCCTCTTGACCAAAATCGCAAGCGCGCATGCGCAAATCAACAGAAATAGCAATTTAATGGGAAGATGTTTCTACACTCAAAAAAAAAAAAAAATGTTAGATTTACTTAATAATGTTATGTCAACTGGTTCCACGCAATTGCTTTGCGTAACCTTTATTTGACTTCTAACATTTTTAGCCAGTTTAATTACTTGCATTGAGTGGAATGTACTTAACTCAGTTTTGAGGAACCAGTTGACATAACATTATTACGTAAATCTAACATTTCTAACATTTTTTTTTGAGTGTACCGCGCATGCCTAGTTTGTTTTAAAATGGCAGTTTGTCTGAGAAGTTTATTGGATTCGTGGAGAAAACCTGGATTTATTTGATAAGTAAAGCAGCTAATCGTCTTAATTTGTTAGCTAATTACGAGAGGAACATTAGAACTATCGGGCGGTGACAACGTTTTTGCAGTCAGCTGTATACAGAAGGCGCTATCACGACACTGTACAAAAAGGATTTCCGGTATGTCGGCCAGGTAGATGGTGGCAGGTGGAGCGGAACCCGTTTGGCATGAAAGTTGAAAATACTCTGTAATTCTCGTTTCTTTGTAATTTTGCACGGTGGCAAATGCAGTTATTGCCTTCCTTAACGATGCTTTAAATGTGTCAGAATCGGATGGCATACAGCACCAGACTGAAGAAGCAAACAATTAACGCCAGCATGGTGGATCCAACAAACATCGACATGACAATGCTCCTGACTGAAATGCGCGAGGGGAATAAGAACATTTCCTCTGAAATAAAGGATGTCATTACAGAGGTAAAGAAAATTCAGCATGAAATGACTATTTTTGGAAAGCGGATGTCCGAGATTGAGCAAAGAATTAGCAATGAAGAGGACGCCAACGCTGTCCTGAGGGAAAAAGTGAAAAGTCAAGGAGATGTCATTAAAAAGCTGGAAATGAAAATTTACGACATGGAGAATAGGAGCCGCCGCTCCAACCTCCGTTTACATGGCTTCCCAGAAAGTTGTGGGACCCGGGACATTGAGAGTTTTCTGGAGAAAACAATACCAGAGATGATGGGCAAGGATAACTTTCCAACCCGGCCCACGATTGAACGGGCACATCGAACTGGGCCGCGTGCAGCGGAGGGAGGTAAACCAAGAAGTATCATCGCCAAATTTCTTAACTACCGGGAGAAGGACAAGATTTTGCGCCTGGCCATTCATGCAAATAAAACTAACCCCTTGATTTATGAAGGCCACAGGATTTTTATCACTGCTGACATGTCCACAGAGCTGTATCAAAAGCGCAAGAAATACGCCGCAGTGAAGAAACAGCTGTGGGAAAAACACATCCCATTCACATTTCGCTTTCCAGCGGAGCTGCGCGTAAAATGGAAATATAAGGATATCATGTTCAGTTCAGCGGAAGAAGCAGCTAAGTTCGTGGAGAGCATTGGAATAAACTAACGATTTAATCAGACTTTAACGTTTTCCTTTCTGTGGGGACAATGAGAAGAGTTTTCTGCCAGCTGAAAACATATGTGAGTATTTCTACTTTGGCCCATTTCACTCAGGCTTGTGACTGTCTTGATTTATGGACATTATTACGTGTTTGACTTCAATTCAGTCCAGTGTTTTAGCTGGATTCAGTAGCTGGATTTATTTTTATTTATTTATTTTTTCTGTCTGCATTTTTTCCCTGTATTTAGAAGCTACAGGCATATTATTTAAGTCTGATAACTTTGATGATGAAAGTATTGGATTATTGGCTTTAATGGCCCACATAGCCCCAGGAAGAAGAGGGGGGAAAAAAGGAAAGACAATGGGTTACTGGGTTAAAGTGGTTCTAGACTGGTGCGGTCTATAAGAGGAGGTATTATTTTTATTTTTTACTGTTTTGTCTTGTTTCTTCTTCCTTTTTTTGGGGCAGGCACGTTAGTGTGATAAATAATGAGTCTATACTAATTTTTGGAAATTGTTTGTGATCTCTTCATTTTTATTATAAAGCTTACTTCTAGTACTATTTAAAGTTCTACTCAAGTTACATATCATGATAATATGTGTTGCTTTATTTCATTTAGAATTCCTGGAAAGTGTACTGGAGTAAGTGGTAGGAACTAGGTTTATTGAATGAATTTTGAACAGAATGTGACTTTTTTTTTTTCCCCTTCCTCGCTCTGTCTTTGTTTGTTTTTGGTTTTGTAGGTTATATTTTCTTCTTTGACTTATACATCCAAGCCAAATAACTATGTATTTTTACGGTTTATTATGGTTTGGGAGAATTTTCAGGATAAACTTGAGCAATGAAAGCACCAGAGGTGCTGATGCCTCGGTGTGTATTGCTTAGCCACTACTGATGTACAATAGTTGTACAGTAACATAAAAGCAAGCTTGAATACATAAACAGTCAATAGAGTGTGGTCCTTGTGCCAAAATCATGTGGGTGTGGCTTAACATTATGTACACAAAACGTGTTTTCTGAAACATGAAGTGCTACAAAAAATCAAAATTCTGGCACATTTAAAATCAAGAGAACAGTGTTTGTCACTCGTTGGCATTGTTACTTTAGCTTGGATGCACACGCTGTCGCAGTTATGATGGTAACAGACAGACAAACAAATACACAGACTGCGTACCGTATGCTCGCTGTGCGCATGCGCACACCGAGGCATAATAATGATAAAATTATTTCAAATCCATCTGTCGGATAAATATTCTGTTTAAAGTGTAAGGATTTAGTCTTGATTATAATGGATGGAGTTACTTTTCTTTGTCTTTTTTTTTTTTTTTTTGAAATTACAAGGGTGAATTTAAGGATTATTTTAGAAATGCCTGGGGTGTAGGTAGCTCCCACCTGTACAGAGGTGCAGGTGACTCATGCAGGAGATTTCAAAAGGGTTGGGTTTGGGGAGGGGGGAGGGATATATGTTATGTGTTTCACTCTTTGTGTTTTGTGTCATGTTAAGGCCAGCTACAGTCTATTTAAACAAACCGTATGTGGCTATTTTCCCCTTTTCCCTGAGGAGGACTTTGCAATATTCTATGTTTGGCTACTTTCCTTGCAGTAAGGTAAAATACAACATATGACAGATTTAAAATTTATAACATGGAATGTTAGAGGCATTAATCAACGGGTTAAGAGACAGAGTGTTTTAACATATCTCAAAGAACATAAAGTAAATATTTGTTTCTTACAGGAAACTCACCTCTCAACAGCTGAGAGTAATAAGCTTAAGTTTGAGTGGGGAGGGTTGAGTTACTCCTCAACTTTTAATTCTAGATCTAGAGGGGTATCAATTTTGATAGATAAAGGAGTCTCTTTTAAAGCAGATGAAATAGAGATTGACTCAAATGGACGATTTGTTTTGGTTAAAGGTCTTCTTGCTTATGAAGAAATTGTTCTGCTAAATTGTTACTGCCCCAATTATGATGACCCCAAGTTTATACATTTATTGACGTTAAAATTGTCTTCTTTTCAGGGTTCTGTTGTATGGGGTGGAGATTTTAATTGTGTACTAAATCAACAGCTAGATAGATCTGCCCCTCGGAAACAACCACTCTCTAATATGTCTAAGACGCTAAATGAAAACTTAAAAGATATTGGTCTATGTGAAATATGGAGAACAATGTATCCTACCAGGAGAGAATACTCATACTACTCTCAGGTGCACAAATCTTACTCAAGGATTGATTTTTTTATGATAAATATTGCTCTTATAGATGGTATTTCAGAATGTAAGTACCTGCCTAAAATCATATCAGATCATTCTCCTTTGACTCTAACTATAAATTTTAAAACCGCTGTAGCACCAACAAGAGTATGGCGTTTCAATACTCTGCTCTTAGCGGATACTAAATTTGTGGAATTTATGAATACACAGATAGACATTTTCCTGGAAGCCAATCAGAGCCAGGATACTTGCCCTATTCTGATTTGGGAAACATTTAAAGCTTTCTGTCGAGGTTGTATTATTTCTTACTCCTCATACCTTAAAAGGAAAGGGAACAAAGAATCTCTGGCTCTAGAAAAAGAAATTAAGATGTTAGAAATGAAACATAGCGCTGACAAGGACGATGTCACTCTGCAGCAGCTAAATAGGGCAAAGTTAAAGTTGGGTATTATGAACACCCGAGCTGCTGAAATTGTAATCTTGAAAACAAAACAGAGATATTTGGAGCAAGGTGAAAGTACCGGGAAATTACTTGCTTGGCAAATTAAAAAGGCAGAGGAGGATAGAGCAATTCATAGTATTACTGGCTCCGATGGGAACATTACAAGGGACCCTGTGACCATAAATATGATTTTTAGATCCTTTTATCAAGAGCTCTACCAGTCTGAGAACAACGGCTCGACAGAGAGCGTATACCCTTTATTAGATGGAATAGACCTTCCTACAATTTCAGAACTGGACAAAATAGAGTTAGATAAGAATATTTCACAGGTGGAATTGATAAAAACCATTGACAAGCTACAATATGGGAAGTCCCCTGGCAGTGATGGTTTACCCATTGAGTTTTACAGATGCTTTCAAACCAAGATTTTGAGCCCATTTAAAAATATGATTGGTTCAGCTCTCTTAAAAAATGAATTACCTGAATCTCTTATGCTCGCCATCATCACCCTTTTAAAAAAGAAAGACAAGGATCCATTACTCTGTACCTCGATGAGACCAGTATAAACTTTTGAATGCAGATTATAAAATAATCGCTAAGGTACTCGCACAGCGACTAGATACAGTTATACAGAGCCTAATACATCCAGACCAGACAGGGTTTATGGCAGGTAGGTTATCTTCTGATAATATTAGAAGATTTTGTAATGTGATTTCACATACTTATAATGACAACTCTCCTACGGTGGTAGTTGCAATAGATCTTGGAAAAGGCATTTGACAGAGTTGAATGGTGCTATCTTCTGGATGTACTAAGCCTTTTCAATTTTGGTCCAGTATTTATATCTTTGATTAAACTACTTTACAAGTCCCCGAAGGCATCTGTAAAAACCAATGGCCAGATATCTGACCCTTTTTGCCTGAGTAGAGGCACTCGACAGGGGTGCCCACTGTCCCCTTACTTGTTCGCGCTCGCGATAGAGCCATTAGCAATTATGATCAGGTCACATAATAGGATATCGGGTATAACCATTGGAGCAGAAACTCATGTTATATCATTGTATGCAGATGACATTTTATTATATATATCTCAGCCAGAACATTCATTACCAGCGTTATTGGACTTGTTAGGAAAATATGGATCTGTATCTGGCTTTAAGGTGAATTGGGGGAAAACTGAAATAATGCCTATTTCTAATTTTGATAGTAGTTCTTTACAGAGTCAGTTTGAACTGAAATGGACGCAGAAACATATGAAATATTCAGGTGTATTGATTTCAAATAACTTAAATGATATGTATAAAATCAATTACACCCCTACACTTGAAAACATAGAGGAAGTTCTTAAACATTGGCAGACTCTCCCAATATCTATTTTAGGCCGTGTAAATGTATTAAAAATGACTATATTACCTAGGTTGACCTATTTATTTCAAAAAAGTCCCAGAGCATTTTTTCAAGAAAATTCAATCCTTGTTTTCATCCTTTATTTGGAGTGGTAAAGCTCCCAGAGTTCGTATGAGTGTTTTTTATCTCCCTCCTGAAGTAGGTGGACTTGGTCTACCTAATATGAAACTATATTTCTGGGCAGCTCAGCTAAGACCACTGGCACAATGGTTTAAAAATACTGGTGTATGGACCAGAATAGAAAACAATGATGTATTACCCTTGGATTTAAAGTATGCCCCTTACTGTGGAATAAAAAACCTCAGGAAAATAACCAGCAACCCAATTATACTTCACTCTGTGAGAATTTGGAACTGTGCACACAAGTTCATTAACTGGGATAAGCCTTTATCACCATTCACTCCAATATGGAAAAATCCTGCACTACCTTCTATATTTTGTGACATTGGCTTCAAACAGTGGGCAGAAAAAGGCATTTTAACTTTTTCTAACTTGTTTGATAATGGAAAACTTTTGTCGTTTAAGCAGCTTCAAGAAAAGTATGATATACCTAGCTCGCAGTTTTTTTGTTTTTTGCGATTAAGAAGTTTAATTCAGTCAATACAACAAACATTGGAGGAACCAAAATCCTCTCTAATAGAGAATATATTAATACAATCAGAGAAATCAGCCAAATTACTGTCTAGACTTTACCAAGGTCTGATAAAGGCTTTTCCAGATGATATGTCTTCTACTAAGAATAAATGGGAAAAGGACCTTGAGGAAAATATTGATGAGGAGGAGTGGTCGCAAATTTGTTCAAATGTGCATTCTGGTTCATACAATTGGAAGCACAAGCTTTTACAATTTAAGATTTTGCACAGAACATATTATACTCCAGTAAAACTGCACGCCATGCATTCAGAAATGTCTTTTTTTTGTGTTGGAGGTGCAAAAAAGGCAAAAAAGGGTCACTTTTGCACATGCTGTGGTCCTGTGATAAACTCACCCACTATTGGGAGGAAATATGCTCTGTTATTTCACTTTGTCTAGATTTTAATTGTACACCTACTCCTCGTCTTTGTCTGCTTGGAAATTTCAAGTTTGGTGACTGTCACCAAAAGAAATTCTGCAATCTTGCATTCATAGCTGCAAAAAAATGCATTGCTGTCAACTGGAAAGCCCCTGCCCCTCCAACACTATCTCAGTGGAAGGCAGAATTGTCAAGCTACATTTCATTTGATTATTTGTACTACAAAATGAAAGGAAAGCTGGACATATATGATAAAATATGGACTCCTTATGTAGCCTTTATTAACAATTCTTAAATATTAGTTAAAGTGGTTATCTGCCGATACTGAGGTGTGGTTGTTGGGTCTTGTATGAATTTGGAAATGGACCAATGCTGTGCCTTATTGTGGCCATCCTTGTAGTTGTATATTTAGTTATGTACAGACATTTCAGATTAGCATTGGTATTTAAGACCCCCTCCCCTGTATGTCATCCAAATCTCTAATATTCCTTTATTTTTGTTACTACTTGTATTTGTAGCTGTAACCTTAATGGTATCTTGTCTGTTGTGTTTGTTATATGTTGTTTGTCCAGTGTTTTGTATTGTAATATGTCTTTTACACAATTTAAAAAATAAAAACTATTGAATATAAAAAAAAAGAAGGCGCTATCACTTTCCTAAAAAGTTCAAAGCTTTTTATCCCCACATCGTCTGTGGACTGTCATTACAATGACAGTTCACGTGGGCTAGGGTGGCACAGACACAGCCCTTTTAGTACTGGCAAGTTCTCAATCATTTTCCTTTATTGACACGTTTTCCAGTTATCGTAATTGGCAACTGAAGACACGGTTTCTCTCCATATGCGATCTAACAGCAATGAAATCATGGGCTAAATTCAGTGCAGAAAAATAATTTACTTATTAATAGGCCAATGCTTCGCGTTGATTGAACTAATCCGCGTTCCAATGAAATATTGCCTTTCACTCTCAGTATTGCTTGGGTTGATTAAAAAAAAGTTGCACCCAGCAGTTAAACAGGCTATAAAAAGCCTGTGGCTCAAGCTATTTGCTTTAGAGTTGACAGGTATGCAATTCTGAACAACGTTAATTTAAATACAGCAAATACGCATCCAGATGAATGATTGTCGTCTTACCTAATTGGGGAGAACAAACAGCACCTGTTAAGTTTGGAGTGCTCTCGGAGTGAACCTTCGGTTAATTATGGAAATGACTGAGAACAGGTCAGGACTAATAATTGTTTTAAACGGATGTTTTGTGCACCCAATTCTCACTTCTGGCTTCGCCACTGTAGCCTACTGAATTTAGCCCATGATTTCATCACTGTTAAATCGCATATGCAGAGAAACCGTGTCTTCAGTTGCCAATTACAATAATTGGAAAATGCGTCAATAAAGGAAAATGATTGAGAACTTGCCAGGACTAAAAGGGACGTGTCTGTGCCACCCCAATTCCCAGTTCTAGACCCGCCACTGAATATATTTAGCTAATGCAATCAGTTGCTGATAGCTATATGCTGGAATAGGATCTCGAGCAATGTTTTTCTTCTTTGCAATTTTTACTGTAATGTGTTCTCGTGGACACACCCAGCAAAAAAGAATGTTCTTTCCGGCGCTCAATGTGCTGTCCTGGAGCTGGTTTGAGCGACTGTACCAACCAGTGATGTGCCATCAGAGGTCAGTTATGGTAGGCAGAATCCTCACTGTTAAACAAACAATAACTCTATTACTTTGCTTGATTAGCAATCTGAGGATTGATGAACTAATTTACAAGATTAAACGGCAGCATGGGGTGCCAGTTCCATCCACGACATTATTGCTCAGTACATCGAACTTAAAATGCTCACGAGACAGCAAGTTTGTTCATATTTGCTTAGAGGAAGCTAACACAATGCCATTAACAAATATTAAAAGCTTTCTTATGCGGCGTTCAATGTGTGGTCAATATGTTTACGATAATATTTCCCCCTAAAACACGTACTTTTTAATACCATTTTTAAAAAACAGGGAGTTTATTTTCAGTCTTCTTTCATGATCCAATAGACAAAAGATAAAAACAATATACAGAATTACCGAGAGAGTTGAGATTTTTTCCTAATTAATTATTAAGATTTACTTCCTTGCAGTCTCGAATTAAAGCATAAAGGTAAATTAACCTTTTTGTCACTATCACCTCTTAATCATTACAGGCTTAATTGACCAGAAAAAAATTGACAATCAGGCATAGTACGTGGAAACAGGTTGACAAAATCTAGCGATAAAAAGGAGATGTCACTGCCGACCCTAACCGCACGTCCCTGGTACCAACTATGATACCGGAAATTCTTTCACCGAGTTTGACCCAGAATTATTCTTTTACAGACGTATCCATTGTGGAAGGAATTCTAGCCCAGGGCCCTAGGGCCAGATCTTCCCCTTGTCTTGTAGGTCCACTGCCAAAGAACGGACGCAATCTTCAGAGTCTGATGTAATTGGGTTTATTGTATTCCAGTTCCAGGTAAAATACAGAAAACCTCAGGCTGGTCTGCGCAAACCACGAAGCATTCAAATCCATCAATCGCCCAACACCGACTGCCCTTCGGCTGTCGGAACCCTCATTTTTATTTACCTTTTTTCACGTTTCTTTAGGTGGGATTAAACGTAAATCTCTCCACCTTCCCTAATATTACTAATTCTGATTGGTAAATTGTCCCATGGCGACCCTCCTCCCTCAGCAACAAGTTTGCCATTACATCATAATGTACCTTCATTTTCGGCCACCAGGGACGCTCGAAGACCACACCTAAGTCTCCCAAACCTTGGTTTCTCCTAAAGTTTAGTAAGTTATCTGAGGACATGGATGGTTCCAGAACACTCAGGTACGCATGCTCAGGTACTGGGACAGGCTAACCGATATGGTCATTCCGGAAGGTTAGCTCATTAGGCCGGCCTTGAAGGCCCGGACAGAGTTTGGCTTATCTGGGTTTCTTGGCAGTCCATAAGTTTTTGCTTCTCCACAGACTCTTCTTTTACTGTAGTTTTTCCTTCTTTAAAGGGTTTTCTTGTTGAACTGAGATTATGGTTTTACTTTGAATCCAGAACATTTTAGGATATTTTCCCACCACACTTCCCCCTTCTGTGACTTCTAATTGTCACAGATCTATTATCTGTCCCAACATTCTGTGGTTTTGTCCGATTGGACCACAGCGGCTATCAAGATGATGACCCAATAGCAGACCTGAGCATTGTGTGGAAACATTCCCTTCCTGTTTTAGACAAATAACACAGTATTTTTATAATGCAAATTATTCATGAGGTGAGATCACCCAACTGCTCTAGATTCATAATGGAAACACTCAATCCCTCTTGATATCTTTTAGGCCGATATTGAGATTTTATATGGTAATCAAGAGTCAGTCCACACTGATCTTGCCGGGAAAAATCAACCCAATCCACTCTATAACTGGTCTTTTAATAGCTTCTAGATTGCTACAGCAGTTTGCTCTAAGGCCACTCCTTGCCTGATGATGAGTGGTAGCATCCGTTTATGTATATCCCTTCCTCTTTGTTTAGTTTGTGGCTCACCATGCTTTGTTGGAGTAGTTTCATGATTTGTTTGTTTGCTCTTTTTTTTTAAATTCTTTATTAATTAATTTTATTAATTTTTACTTCACTTGGGATGGTTGACTCACCCGTGCCTTAGGTTGTCCCCCCGCGGAGATCTTACCCGTCTCTGGAGTGAATCACAACTCCCCCTTAGTGCGGTCGATTCACCCCTGCCTTAGGTTGTCCCCCTTCAGAGATTTTACCCGTCTCTGTAGTGAATCGCAACTCGCCCTTGGTGCCGTCTATTGACCATTTTGACTGCTGAAGGGATTCAATTTCTTTACCACTCGGGAACATAGAATAGGTGGATGTGCCAGCATCATACTCAGAGCCTGTAACTACACTTAAATCGTGGAGGTCATTGTTCACAACAACAATCAGTGTGGTCTGATTTTCCTGAAATTCAGCTTAACTCAGCAATAGAGGTTACTTCACTTGGGTAAATACATGAATATACTAAGACCAGCCCAGGGTACATTGAATAAACATTAAACTTAATGCATGCAATTACATAATTTGTGATTATACTATATATGTTTTAAACAGGATAATAAGGTTATATACTTCATGGTTATACATTATATTTCAAGCAGGATAATGTCTTCTTTTGTCTGAAGCCTGATATCCGAAGTATCGAATCAGTCGACAGAAGAGAGGTCGTTGGCCTTTTCCCTCGGCTGCAGCTTGCCATGATATAGTTCAGCTGAGAAGTGTAAAATGGAATAAAAATAACTGTGTTACTCTAACTATATGTGCTTGGGATAACTATATGTGCACTTTTAACTATTCGCCTATTAGTGAATATATGTGTGTGTGTTAGTATTGGGGTAAATACTGTATATCTTCAACCCACGTGTTTTACACACCGTAGAGGGCCGTCACTGTGGAGAGGCTACTAGTGTGGAATCATTTTTATATTGATTCATTGAATTATTATTAATTGTTTATCCTTGCTTGCTCTGGCTCAATTTTTCTTAGGCTATGGTAGTGTACTCTTGCCTGTTTCTAATTAGTCTAGGCCTTCATAGCTGTAGCTTCCACAAATTTGAACAATGCGTAATTGCTTATAGTTTATCTGGAGCCATGCAGTCCTGACAGGGCCAAGATGTTCTCTTTCTCTGTCAAGTTTATGTGTTCTCAGGAAGAACAGTACAAGTTGACCCTGGGATGCCGAACGATACGATGTATGCATACTCCGGGGCCGGCTTTACGTGGGCTGTGTGCGTCTGCAACATTCCTGTTGATACCATGATGCGTAAATCAGCTCGAGGGGGAGGAGGATGTCAAGATGGATTCTTACTTAAACCACAGCAAAATCCTTGTTGGTTATCCTTGTTTGACTGGACTTGTTGTGTGCGGGGATCCTTTTTCTGCAGAAAAAGTAAACTGACCTTTTGCTTCAAAATATTAATTCCTTTGTCTCTGAGTTCTTTCTGAGAAGGTAATACCAGGAATATAAAATCAAAATTCCTACAACAACTAGCGCATACGATGCACAGTGACATGGATTATTTTCCAGATTAATCCTTCCCCGGTGACCAATCCAGTCTGTATCTTTTGTGTTGCCAACCCGGTAAATGTGCTCAGCCAAGTCCTCCCAAAAACGAGGGTCCTGTACCAGCCGGGCGGTTTGCGGGTGTAGAATCTGGAAACGCAAGTGACAAACGGCTGATAAGCTCGGTCCAGAGCCATGCCAGATAGCAATGAACTTTTGTAAACTTCCCCCATTATGAGTGAACCCAGGATGCTCGCTCAGCCTGCATATGGAAGGTGTCGATGGTCTTTGTTACTCTGTACGGAGGGGTAGTTGCAAAGCTCTGGCTGACACAATGCCCCTGTGGGAGTCATATTACTGTCCTCAGTCTTAAGTTAAAGTCCAGTAATATTAATCTGTGTAAAATAATCT
The DNA here is from genome assembly GCA_029692085.1 of Gymnothorax javanicus. NCBI lineage: Eukaryota > Metazoa > Chordata > Actinopteri > Anguilliformes > Muraenidae > Gymnothorax > Gymnothorax javanicus. The sequence goes on from CM056197.1 coordinate 15,647,913, forward strand.
AAACCTATGAGAACTTCACAATATTCTTATATGTTCAATATCCTGCTAAGAAATCACTTATATACTTAGAACCCAATTTAACTATATAATGATTCATCTTAAGGCTTTTTCATGACAACTGCATCATATTAGTACATATTCGTATTATGTTTGGTCTTGTTATTCTCAGGGGAATCCAAGGAGTTTCATGGAGTATATTTCATTCCCATTGTAATTATGGTTCATTCCCTTTTGGAAACTCCTGAAAATTGGTCAGAATCCTCTCGGGTAATCACCCTATTCTTCTCTCTCTGCTTAGGGAGGGGATTAGGCCCCCCGAACCTAGGCAGAAACAGGCGGCGGCGGAATTGCAATGTTCCAAGGGCACGTTAAAGGGAGGGTATAGTGCAGGGGAGTAAACTGAAGGCCCCCGTGTCCAGTGAAGTATGAATTGACATACTGCCGTGGTACCGTCTAGTCGGCGTGTTTGTCGCATGTAAGTGTGTGGGCATCACGTGGTACATGGGTGACAGCCCACACCTAAGCAGATGGACGCGAAGTACGACCTCTGCGAACAGGCAAGGCTGGTGAAAACAGTCAAAGTTTCTATACCCATGGCTAAGTGGGGTAGGGATCAGACCGTCGGTTTCCACCTGGGTGGCTGGTAACCACTACGGGATTCGGGGATCGCTATCGACTGGGTCACCGGCCGGTCGGGTCGCGTATGGCAGTAAGACCCTTAAGTTGGCCGCCACGCTCGGCTCAATGTACAGTCAGGCCACCACAAACCAAAAGCGAATGCATTAGTAGGCGAGTGGTGCTTCTGTGATCGGTGAGCTTTGAAAAGAAGACACCGGGAAGCAGAAGGCAGAGTTTTGAACCTGGGGGAGCCTGGGCGAAGATCTCTGTGGAAAGGGATCTAGCCTGGAACTGCGCCCTGAGAGGGGAGGTTCGAAGGATCAAAGTGGAAGTGTTTTATTACATCCTACAAATGGTGGAAACCCAAAAACCAGATTCGACCCCTTTATGGCCATGCCGCCTGGATCAAAGACGTGATTTGGCTTAAAGCAAAGAGAAACAATCCAGTCAGGGAAGATCGTATCCAATCTCTCCCCGCGCGTAAGTGCGTGTGTAGTCCTTTTAGTCATGGCGGATCGTCTCTCTGATCCCACCCCCACGCTTGCTCTGTGTGAAGTCTTTTTCGCCAGGTATGACTTCATTCTCATTCTCTAAATTGTGTGTAACTTGTAATTGGTTTAACGTTGATTTGTTTGATTTAAGCTCTTGCCTACCAGGTGAATAAATTATTGTTATTCCCTTTAAGCTTGCGTGGTGTCAGTGACTCTTAACACTTGTACATTCTTTCTAGCCCCGTTGCGGCAGATAACTAGGGGGTTAATCCCAACCGAGGAACGACTAGCCAGCGGCCCGGTTATGGGAATTGGTTTTATTAAGTTGGAGAGACAATCATGATCTACTTACAGAAATGGTTTATGTATTGCCGGCTCTGGAATTTTAGCCTTAAGGAAACCCATGGACGAAAAGTCGGTTATCTGTTAAAATTACCTAAAGGAACCCATGGGCGTGCATAGACCTGGGTTCACAGTAGTCACGCCAAAAGATGCTGTTGCTGTGATGTTTTGACTTCCAGCCTCTAATCTAACCGACAAACCTAAGATCCGGCCATGGTGCTAATACCCGGGAGTATCAATGGAGTGACAGCGGTTGTCTTTTAAGAGTTCGAGGTATAATCGACCCGAGATTCACGCATGTTGTCCCTAAACTATAAATTCTAATTCTAATTTGGAGTCAGATATTTAACCAGAGTATAACTAAATTTGGTATTCTAAATTTATTCTGGAGTCAGATTAATTGTAACCATTGTGCTTTTGTGCCCCGTTCTTTGAACGAAGAAAATATATCCATTTTATTGTGATTCGCACCAGCCAGGAGGTCGCGTGTGCTAATACCAGCCCAAGCGACACGTTGAGCCTTCACCCCCTGCAATTTCCGTCTTTGGTATTGTTTTGTGGGTTTTACAGTTGGTGACCCAGACGTGATGGCTTTTGTGTACCATACCGGCGTGATTCCTATAATCGGGAGTGCAGGATTCTATTTCCCAACGCGATCCGAGGTGTTTCCGCATTGTGCCGGCTGGTGTGTGAATCTCCACATCCGATGTGATCCTGGTTTCTTACGTGATCTGGTCGACTCCATCAGTCGCCGTCCACATGTGGTAAGTAATGCGAAGTTTTCTACTTTGTAGGATTCAGGGAAAGTTAGAATTCACTGCATAGAGACCGTTGCTAAGGGATCGACATATCGATATTTTCATGCTTTTGTGCAGAGGGTTTAAGGGCGAGGTGGAGATGATTGGGTTTCTGTGGGCAGTCGGGGTTTTCGGCATTTTTAAGTGGATGCAAATATCTGCTGTTGCTTAGCACATTGGGCTGTGCTCTTCTTAAACCGTAGGTTGTTTGTATTTGTACCTAGGCTGTGCGGATGGGGGGGCGCGCCTCGGGGCCATGCAATGACAGAAATAAAGCTTGCCACTGAAAGTGTTGAATACCCTTGGCCTGTGCCTGAAACCGGAAAAGATTGTGTATTGCGTTCGAAGGGTTGCGTATGTGTACCGAAAGTAATCGGCAATTGTATGTATTTGATGGATTTGGTGCAAGGTCCTGCCTTGACCGTGCAGAGAATCTTGTCCAAATACTGAACGGAGTGCGTGTTAAGGACAGAATGGCTTGAAAATATCACTGGGTTAACATGTTTTATAGTATAACAATTGTATATGGGTTGCAAGTATGTTCATTAGTGCTCTGACCTGCATCATTGGTTCAGCTCGAGTTGGCAAATGTTTCCATCCTCTTGTCTTGTTAAACTTTGTGTAATGGTTATACGGTTTCACTGTCCTGTGTGGGCGCCCTTTTGATCAGCGCCCTGAGAGAGCTGCAAAACGGCATTCGGAAAATTGTCATAATTTGGACTCAGTTTCAGTAGGGTGCATTCTGCAACATTGGGTTTTCGAAGTTGGACCAATTCGGCAGAAGTTTTCGTGCCGGCAGTCTTTCGGGACACGGACAGTGACTAGATTAATTCTTGATTGGGTTTGTGATGCGTTTTTTTCGCAAGCGGAATGTTTGGTAATTTGGGTTTGGGCTAAGGTTTGTTGCTGTTGCGTGACACGTGGGCTTCTCGGACTGCGGCTTATTTGTGCTTCATGCGCCTAGACTGTGCGGTTTGTGGGAGAACATGTGTCCCGGACATGGCAACGGGAAAGCTTATCACTGAAAGTGTTGAATATTTTTGCATTGCACGTAAAATTGGGAAATTGCCATTATAACAGCTCTAAAAATCGCCTTGCATTTGAGCTTATCCCAAGTGCATATTGAAGCTGCCATGTTACCTTTGCATAAAGGATTATCAAGTTGAACGGCCCGCCATTTTTGGCTCGCTTTGTTGGGTAATATAACTTGGTTTCATCTGAGGGCCGCCATTGGTTGAGTTTGCATGTGGGTTGGTGCTTCCTCCAAGAGGGGGGAAGTCTTAGCCGGCCTATTGGGTCACGTGACTATTCGCCGGTGAGCTGGCTGGCTGATACAGCCCCCAGGTCAATCTGTGTAATATAATGACGAGGCCCGTTGCCGGTGAGCTGGTTGGCTGACGCAGCCCTCATCATAAATGCGAGTCAAATGACGCTCTTCAAATCGGCCAATCACTGCCACGTTTTAATGCTGGTTTCCAGTTCCCCTTCCGAGGAGAAGGCGGAGCCAGTGTTAAGTTGCATGCTACACACCATATTGCATGCCGTGACCACCATCTTGAGTGTGGCTATTCACTAACAACTTACTGGCCTTCTAACCGTTATATTTGAAGCAAACTGCCTAGTCTAATTACGTTTTGTGTGGATTTCACTAACCACCAAATACGTTCATTGGAATTAATGTTTGGTTGACCATTTGTTGTATACTGTCATTGCCACTGGGTATCAAGTAACATCTGAGCTCTAAATGCCTAGTGGGACATTGGGTCTGTGTTGTCTGCCCCAGCGGGGGGGACAGTTTATGGCCTCATGGAAGTAGGTAATTAGATTTGGAATGCGTACATGAATTACCTTTAGGGAGAAGGATTTTCCTCCCCTGTCCTAAAATTCATTTTGATTAAATTTGCATTAATCCCAAGGTATTGGAGCCAGATGGTTTTGGTCACTTTTGGCAAAGATTGGTATATTTCTATTCTTACTTGCCTTGTTTTCTCACAGCATGCCTCTCCTCTGCTTGTGCTCCCTCTCTCTGATCCCATTCATCCTTTGTCAGAGTTGACTGTTTGTTGCACAAGGACATATAGGACTTAAAGTTTGTGCCTGCGTTCTTCCAGAACGCATGATTTAATTTATCTTTGATATTTTTTGTTTTTAACTCGTGCGTAATTATTTCAGGTTTGAAACGATGCAGACATTCACCCTGCATAGATTATTGTTTTACAGCTTTCACACCTGAGAGCCTTCGCTTCACAGCAGATGTCTAAGGTGATGACGTCCTCTCAGGGGGTGGGGGAAGTTGCGGGGCCATAAAACACCCGCTCATGGTAACAGGCCCCATCCAAGCCACTTTACAACCCTCATTCACACACATGTGCGCACACACACACACACACACATACACCTTGCATTTCTTCATGTTTGTCTGTGTTTTATCCTGATATGAGGGTAAAGCCATAAAGCATTTTTTCATCTAAAACTGTGGTACTAACTGCATCTGTTCTTTCTTTCTGAAAACAGGGGTGATGGAATCTCCAATAGTGCCATTCACTCATCCTCAGTCACTGTCCCCTTTGAGGTGTCGTAAGGTTACCCAGACGGCTGGGACATGTGAATTGTAGGGTAATTGCATGCACTGCATTAACTCTTTCATCCATTGTTTTCCACAGGACAGTCTGCTGGCTCAGGAAGACCCCAAGTATTCCTGAGTGTCTCATTTCAAAATGCTTCCAACTAACTTTCACTCTTTGATTCCTGCAGGTTGAGTTATAACAGATTACCTTGATCAAGCCTTGTCTTGGTCTACCTTGTTGTTGTCAATTCGGCAGGGTGCTGTTTCAAAAATTTTCTATACAGGCATCAAGGATTCGAGGACCTGACTTAGCTAGGGAACAGAAGCTCCATTCATATGCTTTTGGCTGATTTGGGTGTCAGGATTTCATCACAAACCCGCAACATGGGAGTGAATGCCAGGGTGAGACCGCAACCAGGGCACAATAATCCCTGTCCCCCCTGCTGGCTCCTGGGAGCCATTTCCTCTGATATGCATGCGCGCGGGAAGGTGTTTGAATTGGGGGGGCTGCCAACCGAAAGCAGAAGAGTGACGTCATTTATTTATTTTTTTATTTATTTTTTTTTAGCGCTGCATGAGGGCGTTATGACAATGTTGGTCTTTGCAACAGCGGTCATAGCAACTAAGGGTGCAAACGAGTACTGGAATAAAAGAATACTCGCCATATAAATCATAACTGATTACAAAAAATGATAATTAGGGCTTCAAGCCCGTAGGGCTGAAACCCTATTGTTTTTGTGCTGGTTTATTATTATTATTAGGGGTTCAAGCCCGTAGGGCTGAAACCCTATTGTTTTTGTGCTGGTTTATTATTATTATTATTATTAAGGGTTCAAGCCCATAGGGCTGAAACCCTATTGTTTTTGTGCTGGTTTATTATTATTATTATTATTATTATTTTTCTTCTTCTTCAGAAATGTTTTTGCAAATTCCCGTGAGATGGTAAATGGTAGAGACCTGAAATTTTGCAAATTGGTTGGAAGTTGTGTGTAAATGCTGACCAAGCCATTCTTAACTCAATCGGCCTGATGGTGGCGCTATAATTCAAGAAAAACAGGTTTTTACTTTAAAGGTCATAACTCCTAGGCTGTAAGTCCGATTCACACGAAACTTGGTAGAGACATTCCTTGGACCAATCTCAACAACTTTCCCAAAGGAACTCTGAGATCCGCCATATTCGATTTTCCGAAATTTTGAATTCTTTGAAAAACACATTTTTGACATCTCCTCCTAGGCCGTAGGTCCGATTCCTTCGAAATTTGCTGTGGATCATCAGTAGACCAAGCTAATCAAAGATTGCATAAAGCTTGTTGAAATCTCATTTCGTTTCCAAGATATTGACCAATGAACTTCAGCAGGGGCGTGGCTTAGCACATAAATGGATAAAATTCAACAACCATTGGGCCAATCATCACAGAACTTGCGGAATATGTCCATATGAGTACCAGGAACATAACTTGACAGTTTCATGCAAATCGGCCCATAGGGGGCGCTATAACAGAAATCAGACTATAAATCAGCAATCGTTTGTCCTATAGCCATAAAACTCACAGGATATATTCATATAAGTACCTGAAACATACCCAGAAAATTTCATTTAAATTGACTGATAGGGGGCGCTATAACTGCAAAACAAAGCAGTATGGTATAACACAAATCCGACTATAAATCAGCAATTGTTTGTACTATAGCCATAGAACTCACAGGATATATTCATATAAGTACTTGAAACATACTCTGAAAATTTCATTCAAATTGATTGATGGGGGCGCTATAAATGCAAAACAAAGCAGCATGGTATAACACAAATCTGACTATAAATCAGCAATTGTTTGTCCTATAGCCATAAAACTCACAGGATATATTCATATAAATACCTGAAACATACCCAGCAAATTTCATTCAAATTGACTGATAGGGGGTGCTATAAATGCAAAACAAAGCAGTGTGGTATAACACAAATCCGACTATAAATCAGCAATTGTTTGTCCTATAGCCATAAAACTCACAGGACATTTTCATATAAATACTTGAAACATACTCTGAAAATTTCATTCAAATTGATTGATAGGGGGCGCTATAAATGCAAAACAAAGCAGCGTGGTATAACACAAATCCAACTATAAATCAGCAATTGTTTGTCCTATAGCCATAAAACTCACAGGATATATTCATATAAGTATTTGAAACATACCCAGAAAATTTCATCCAAATTGACTGATAGGGGGCGCTATAAATGCAAAACAAAGCAGCATGGTATAACACAAATCAGACTTTAAATCAGCAATTGTTTGTCCTATAGCCATAAAACTCAAAGGATATATTGATATAAGTACTTGAAACATACTCTGAAAATTTCATTCAAATTGAGTGATAGGGGGTGCTATAAATGCAAAACGAAGCAGTGTGGTATAGCACAAATCAGACAATAAATCAGCAATAGTTTTTCCAATCATTACAAAACTCACAGGATATGTCCACATAAGAACCTGAAATATAGCCTGAAAGTTTCAATCAAATTGACCAGTAGAGGGTGCCATAAATGCACAAAATAGCCTAACATAACACAAATCAGACTACGCATCATTAGTTGTTAGTCCAATCATTACACTGGCAAAATAGGTCCACATAAAAACCTGCAACACACTCTTAAAGTGGTTTTTGTCCCCTGCCGCCACGATAGCGAGCGGAGCAGGGGACATTGTATTCAGCTCCGTCCGGCCGTCCGTCATGTCCCGTTTGTTCTGAATGCGATATCTCAAGAACGGTTTGATCGATTCCATTCATCTTTGCTGCTAAGGTATATTTGTGTGATACTCCGACCCCAGTAGATTTCCGTGACCTTGGCATTATTCTCAAGGTCATTACGATCATTTGACCACTTACAAATTCCTTGTCAACATGATATCTCAAGAACGGTTTGACCAATTCCATTCATCTTTGGTGTCAAGGTGTATTAGGGGCGGGGGACATAGTATTCAGCTCCATCCATCCGCCTGGCCGTCTGTCCGTCCGTCCGTCCTGTCCCGTTTGTTGTAAACGTGATATCTCAAGAACGGTTCGACCGATTCCATTCATCTTTGATGTCAAGGTGTATTAGGGGCGGGGGACATAGTATTCAGCTCCGTCCGCCCGTCCGTCTGTCCATCCTGTCCCGTTTGTTGTAAACGTGATATCTCAAGAACGGTTCGACCGATTCCATTCATCTTTGATGTCAAGGTGTATTAGGGGCGGGGGACATAGTATTCAGCTCCGTCCACCCGTCCGTCTGTCCGTCCTGTCACGTTTGTTGTGAACGCGATATCTCAAGAAAGGTGTGACCGATTCCATTCATCTTTGGTGTCAAGGTGTATTAGGGGAGGGGGACATAGCATTCAGTTCCGTCTGTGCGTCCATCTGTCCGTCATGTCCCGTTTGTTGTGAACGTGATATCTCAAGAACGGTTTGACCAATTCCATTCGTCTTTGGTTTCAAGGTGTAATAGGGGTGGGGGTCCGCCCGTCTGTCTGTCCGTCATGTCCCGTTTGTTGTGAACACGATATCTCAAGAAAGGTTTGACCGATTCCATTCATCTTTGGTGTCAAGGTGTATTAGGGGCGGAGGATATAGAATTCAGCTCCATCCATCCGGCTGTCCGTCCGTCCCATCCCGTTTGTTGTGAACGCAATATCTCAAGAAGGGTTTGACCGATTCCATTCATCCTTGGGGTCAAGGAGTATTAAGGCCGGGGGACATTGTATTCAGCTCCATCAGTCCATCCGTCCGGCCGTCCGTCCGTCACGTCCCATTTGTTGTGAACGCAAAATCTCGAGAACGCTTTGACCAATTTAATTCATCTTTGGCTTCAATGTGTAATTTTGTGATACGCCGACCCCAGTCGATTTCCGTCACCTGGCGGGGGACATGGCCACGTTTAGTGGCAACACTTGTTAATTAAGCTGTTAGAGCTTTCAACTACTAATGGTCTTTCGTGGCTTGAAACCTGGAATTGCCGCTTGCGGCTATATTTAGGGGTTCAAGCCCGTAGGGCTGAAACCCTGTTGTTTTTGTGCTGGTTTATTAATAATAATAATAATAATAATAATATTAGGGGTTCAAGCCCGTAGGGCTGAAACCCTATTGTTTTTGTGCTGGTTTATTTTTATTATTATTATTATTATTATTTTTCTTCTTCTTCAGAAATGTTTTTGCAAATTCCCGTGAGATGGTAAATGGTAGAGACCTGAAATTTTGCACATTGGTTGGAAGTTGTGTGTTTATGCTGACCAAGGCATTTTTAACTCAGTAGGCCTGATGGTGGCGCTATAATTCAAGAAAAACAGGTTTTTACTTTAAAGGTCATAACTCCTAGGCTGCAAGTCCGATTCACACTAAACTTGGTAAAGACATTCCTTGGACGAATCTCAACAACTTTCCCATAAGGACCTCTGAGATCCGCCATATGTGATTTTCCGAAATTTTGAATTCTTTGAAAAACACATTTTTGACATCTCCTCCTAGGCCGTAGGTCCGATTCCTTCGAAATTTGCTGTGGATCATCAGTAGACCAAGCTTATCAAAGATTGCACAAAGCTTGTTGAAATCTCATTTCGTTTCCAAGATATTGACCAATGAACTTCAGCAGGGGCGTGGCTCAGCACAAAAATGGACAAAATTCAACAACCATTGGGCCAATCATCACAGAACTTGCAGAATATGTCCATGTAAGTACCAGGAACATACCATGACAGTTTCATGCAAATCGGCCCATAGGGGGCGCTATAACACAAATCAGACTATAAATCAGCAATTGTTTGTCCTATAGCCATAAAACTCACAGGATATATTCATATAAATACCTGAAACATACCCAGCAAATTTCATTTAAATTGACTGATAGGGGGCGCTATAACTGCAAAACAAAGCAGCATGGTATAACACAAATCCGACTATAAATCAGCAATTGTTTGTCCTATAGCCATAAAACTCACAGGACATTTTCATATAAATACTTGAAACATACTCTGAAAATTTCATTCAAATTGATTGATGGGGGCGCTATAAATGCAAAACAAAGCAGCATGGTATAACACAAATCCAACTATAAATCAGCAATTGTTTGTCCTATAGCCATAAAACTCACAGGATATATTCATATAAGTATTTGAAACATACTCTGAAATTTCATTCAAATTGACTGATAGGGGGCGCTATAAATGCAAAACAAAGCAGTGTGGTATAACACAAATCAGACTATTAATCAGCAATTGTTTGTCCTATAGCTATAAAACTCACAGGATATATTCATATAAGTACCTGAAACATACCCAGAAAATTTCATTCAAATTGACTGATAGGGGGCGCTATAAATGCAAAACAATGCAGCATGGTATAACACAAATCAGACTATAAATCAGCAATTGTTTGTCCTATAGCCATAAAACTCAAAGGATATATTGATATAAGTACTTGAAATATACTCTGAAAATTTCATTCAAATTGACTGATAGGGGGTGCTATAAATGCAAAATGAAGCAGTGTGGTATAACACAAATCAGACAATAAATCAGCAATAGTTCTTCCAATCATTACAAAACTCACAGGATATGTCCACATAAGAACCTGAAATATAGCCTGAAAGTTTCAATCAAATTGACCAGTAGAGGGTGCCATAAATGCACAAAATAGCCTAACATAACACAAATCAGACTATGCATCATTAGTTGTTGGTCCAATCATTACACTGGCAAAATAGGTCCACATAAAAACCTGCAACACACTCTTAAAGTGGTTTTTGTCCCCTGCCGCCACGATAGCGAGCGGAGCAGGGGACATTGTATTCAGCTCCGTCCGGCCGTCCGTCATGTCCCGTTTGTTCTGAATGCGATATCTCAAGAACGGTTTGATCGATTCCATTCATCTTTGGTGCTAAGGTATATTTGTGTGATACTCCGACCCCAGTAGATTTCCGTGACCTTGGCATTATTCTCAAGGTCATTACGATCATTTGACCACTTACAAATTCCTTGTCAACATGATATCTCAAGAACGGTTTGACCAATTCCATTCATCTTTGGTGTCAAGGTGTATTAGCGGCGGGGACATAGTATTCAGCTCCATCCATCCGCCCGCCCATCTGTCCGTCCGTCCTGTCCCGTTTGTTGTAAACGTGATATCTCAAGAATGGTTCGACCGATTCCATTCATCTTTGATGTCAAGGTGTATTAGGGGCGGGGGACATCGTATTCAGCTCCGTCCGCCCGTCCGTCTGTCCGTCCTGTCCCGTTTGTTGTAACCGTGATATCTCAAGAAATGTTTGACCGATTCCATTCATCTTTGGTGTCAAGGTGTATTAGGGGAGGGGGACATAGCATTCAGTTCCGTCTGTGCGTCCATCTGTCCGTCATGTCCCGTTTGTTGTGAACGTGATATCTCAAGAACGGTTTGACCAATTCCATTCGTCTTTGGTTTCAAGGTGTATTAGGGGTGGGGGTCCGCCCGTCTGTCTGTCCGTCATGTCCCGTTTGTTGTGAACACGATATCTCAAGAAAGGTTTGACCGATTCCATTCATCTTTGGTGTCCAGGTGTATTAGGGGGGTGCTCACAACTCACTCGATTTACGTGACCTTGCCATTATTCTCAAGGTCATTACGACCATTTGACCACTTACAAATACCTTGTCAACATGATATCTCAAGAACAGTTTGACCGGTTCCATTCATCTTTGGTGTCAAGGTGTATTAGGGGCGGAGGATATAGAATTCAGCTCCATCCATCCGGCTGTCCGTCCGTCCCATCCCGTTTGTTGTGAACGCAATATCTCAAGAATGGTTTGACCGATTCCATTCATCCTTGGGGTCAAGGAGTATTAAGGCCGGGGGACATTGTATTCAGCTCCATCAGTCCATCCGTCCGGCCGTCCGTCCGTCACATCCCATTTGTTGTGAACGCAAAATCTCGAGAACGCTTTGACCAATTTAATTCATCTTTGGCTTCAATGTGTAATTTTGTGATACGCCGACCCCAGTCGATTTCCGTCACCTGGCGGGGGACATGGCCACGTTTAGTGGCAACACTTGTTAATTAAGCTGTTAGAGCTGTCAACTACTAATGGTCTTTCGTGGCTTGAACCCCGGAATTGCCGCTTGCGGCTATATTTAGGGGTTCAAGCCCGTAGGGCTGAAACCCTATTGTTTTTGTGCTGGTTTATTATTATTATTATTATTATTATTATTATTATTATTAGGGGTTCAAGCCCGTAGGGCTGAAACCCTATTGTTTTTGTGCTGGTTTATTTTTATTATTATTATTATTATTATTATTATTTTTCTTCTTCTTCAGAAATGTTTTCGCAAATTCCCGTGAGATGGTAAATGATAGAGACCTGAAATTTTGCACATTGGTTGGAAGTTGTGTGTAAATGCTGACCAAGGCATTTTTGACTCAATTGGCCTGATGGTGGCGCTATAATTCAAGAAAAACAGGTTTTTACTTTAAAGGTCATAACTCCTAGGCTGCAAGTCCGATTCACACGAAACTTGGTACAGACATTCCTTGGAAGAGTCTCAACAACTTTCCCATAAGGAGCTCTGAGATCCGCCATATGTGATTTTCCGAAAATTTGAATTCTTTGAAAAACACATTTTTGACATCTCCTCTTAGGTTGAGGTCCGATTCCTTCGAAATTTGCTGTGGATCAACAGTAGACCAAGCTCATCAAAGATTGCATAAAGCTTGTTGAAATCTCATTTCGTTTCCAAGATATTGACCAATGAACTTCAGCAGGGGCGTGGCTTAGCACATAAATGGACAAAATTCAACAATCATTGGGCCAATTATCACAGAACTTGCAGAATATGTCCATATAAGTACCAGGAACATACCTTGACAGTTTCATGCAAATCGGCCCATAGGGGGCGCTATAACAGAAATCAGATTATAAATCAGCAATCGTTTGTCCTATAGCCATAAAACTCACAAGATATATTCATATAAGTACCTGAAACATACCCAGAAAATTTCATTCAAATTGACTGATAGGGGGCGCTATAACTGCAAAACAAAGCAGAATGGTATAACACAAATCCGACTATAAATCAGCAATTGTTTGTCCTATAGCCATAAAACTCACAGGATATATTCAAGTAAGTAATTGAAACATACTCTGAAAATTTCATTCAAATTGACTGATAGGGGGCGCTATAAATGCAAAACAAAGCAGCGTGGTATAACACAAATCCGACTATAAATCAGCAATTGTTTGTCCTATAGCCATAAAACTCACAGGATATATTCAAGTAAGTAATTGAAACATACTCTGAAAATTTCATTCAAATTGACTGATAAATAACTGCAAAACAAAGCAGCGTTATAACAAAATCCGTCTATAAATCAGCAATTGTTTGTCCTATAGCCATAAAAACTCACAGGATATATTCATATAAGTACCTGAAACATATTTTGAAAATTTCATTCAAATTGACTGAAAAATGCAAAAACAAAGCAGTGTGGTATAACACAAATCAGACTATAAATCAGCAATTGTTTGTCCTATAGCCATAAAACTCACAGGATATATTCATATAAGTACCTGAAACATATTTTGAAAATTTCATTCAAATTGACTGATAGGGGGCGCTATAAATGCAAAACAAAGCAGTGTGGTATAACACAAATCAGACTATAAATCAGCAATTGTTTGTCCTATAGCCATAAAACTCACAGGATATATTCATATAAGTACCTGAAACATACCCAGAAAATTTCATTCAAATTGACTGATAGGGGGCGCTATAAATGCAAAACAAAGCGGCATGGTATAACACAAATCCAACTATAAATCAGCAAATGTTTGCCCTATAGCTATAAAACTCACAGGATATATTCATATAAGTACTTGAAACATACTCTGAAAATTTCATTCAAATTGAGTGATAGGGGGTGCTATAAATGCAAAACAAAGCAACGTGGTCTAACACAAATCATCATAAATAGTTTTTCCAATCATTACAAAACTCACAGGATATGTCCACAGAAGAACCTGAAATATAGCCTGAAAGTTTCAATCAAATTGACCAGTAGGGGGTGCCATAAATGCATAAAATAGCCTAACATAACACAAATCAGACTATGCATCAATAGTTGTTAGTCCAATCATTACACTGGCAAAATAGGTCCACATAAAAACCTGCAACACACTCTTAAAGTGGTTTTTGTCCCCTGCCACCACGATAGCGAGCGGAGCAAGGGACATTGTATTCAGCTCCATCCGGCCGTCCGTCATGTCCCGTTTGTTCTGAATGCGATATCTCAAGAACAGTTTGACCGATTCCATTCATATTTGGTGTTAAGGTATATTTGTGTGATACGCCCACCCCAGTAGATTTCCGTGACCTTGGCATTATTCTCAAGGTCATTACGATCATTTGACCGTTTACAAATTCCTTGTCAACATGATATCTCAAGAACGGTTCGACCAATTCCATTCATCTTTGGTGTCAAGGTGTATTGGCGGCGGGGGACATAGTATTCAGCTCAATCCATCCGCCTGGCCGTCTGTCCGTCCGTCCTGTCCCGTTTGTTGTAAACGTGATATCTCAAGAACGGTTCGACTGATTCCATTCATCTTTTGAGGTCAAGGTGTATTGGGGCGGAGGACGTAGTATTCAGCTCCGTCCGCCCGTCCGTCTGTCCGTCCTGTCCCGTTTGTTGTAAACGTGATATCTCAAGAACATTTTGACCGATTCCATTCATCTTTGGTGTCAAGGTGTATTAGGGGCAGGGGACATAGTATTCAGCTCCATACGTCCGCCCAGCCGTCCGTCCATCTGTCCTGTCCCGTTTGTTGTGAACGTGATATCTCAAGAACGATTCGACCGATTCCATTCATCTTTGGTGTCAAGGTGTATTAGTGGCGGGGGACATAGTATTCAGCTCCGTCCGCCCGTCCGTCTGTCCGTCCTGTCCCGTTTGTTGTAACCGTGATATCTCAAGAACGGTTCGACCGATTCCATTCATCTTTGGTGTCAAGGTGTATTAGGGGCGGGGGACATAGTATTCAGCTCCATCCGTCTGCCCAGTCCTAACATAACACAAATCAGACAATGCGTCATAAGTTGTTATTCCAATCATTACACAGGCAAACACATAAATACCTGCAACACACTCTTAAAGTGGCTTTTGTCCCCCGCCGCCACGATAGCGAGCGGAGCGGGGCACATAGTATTCAGCTCCGTCCGTCCGTCCGTCATGTCCCGTTTGTTCTGAACGCGATATCTCAAGAACGGTTTGACCGATTCAATTCATCTTTGGTGTTAAGGTATATTGGTGTGATAAGCCGACCCCAGTAGATTTCCGTGACCTTGGCATTATTCTCAAGGTCATTACGATCATTTGACCACTTACAAATTCCTTGTCAACATGATATCTCAAGAACGGTTCGACCGATTCCATTCATCTTAGGTGTCAAGGTGTATTAGGGGCAGGGGACATAGTATTCAGCTCCGTCTGTCCGTCCGTCCTTCCGTCATGTCCCGTTTGTTGTGAACGCGATATCTCAAGAACAGTTTGACCGATTCTATTTATCTTTGGTGTCAAGGTGTATTAGGGAGTGCTCACAGCCCACTCGATTCATGTGACCTTGCCATTATTCTCAAGGTCATTACGACCATTTGACCACTTACAAATTCCTTGTCAACATGATACCTCAAGAACGGTTTGACCGATTCCATTCATCTTTGGTGTCAAGGTGTGTAAGGGACGGGGGACATAGTATTCAGCTCCGTCCGTCCGTCCATCTGTCCGTCATGTCCCGTTTGTTGTGAACGCGTTATCTCAATAACGGTTTGACCGATTCCATTCATCTTTGTTGTCAAGGTATATTAGGGGAGTGCTCACAGCCCACTCGATTTACATGACCTTGCAATTATTCTCAAGGTCATTACGACCATTTGACCACTTACAAATACCTTGTCAACATGATATCTCAAGAACGGTTTGACCGATTCCATTCATCTTAGGTGTCAAGGTGTATTAGGGCCGGGGAATATAGAATTCAGCTCCATCTGTCCGCCGTCCGTCTGTCCCATCCCGTTTGTTGTGAATGCAATATCTCAAGAACGGTTTGACCGATTCCATTCATCTTTGGGGTCAAGGTGCATTAGGGTCGGGGGACATAGTATTCAGCTCCATCAGTCCGTCCGTCCGGCCGTCCCTCCGTCACGTCCCGTTTGTTGTGAACGCGAAATCTCGAGAAAGCTTTGACCATTTTATTAATCTTTGGCTTCAGTGTGTAATTTTGTGATATGCCGACCCGTAGGGCTGAAACCCTATTGTTTTTGTGCTGGTTTATTTTTATATTATTATTATTATTTTTTTTTTTTTTTTTTTTCTTCTTCTTCAGAAATGTTTTCGCAAATTCCCGTGAGATGGTAAAAGGTAGAGACCTGAAATTTTGCACATTGGTTGGAAGTTGTGTGGAAATGCTGACCTAGGCATTTTTAACTCAGTAGGCTTGATGGTGGCGCTATAATTCAAGAAAAACAGGTTTTCACTTTAAAGGTCATAAATCCTAGGCTGTAAGGCCGATTCACACGAAACTTGGTAGAAACATTCGTTGGTCCATTCTCTACAACTTTCCTTTAAGGACCTCTAAGATCCGCCATATTTGATTTTCCGAAATTTTGAATTCTTTGAAAAACACATTTTTGACATCTCCTCCTAGGCCGTAGGTCCGATTCCTTCGAAATTTGCTGTGGATCATCAGTGGACCAAGCTTATCAACGATTGCATAAAGCTTGTTGAAATCTCATTTCGTTTCCAAGATATTCACCAATGAACTTCAGCAGGGGCGTGGCTCAGCACAAAAATGGACAAAATTCAACAACTATTAGGCCAATCATCACAGAACTTGCAGAATATGTCCATATAAGTTCCAGGAACATACCTGGACAGTTTCATCCAAATCGGCCCATAGGGGGCGCTATAACACAAATCAGACTATAAATCAGCAATTGTTTGTCCTATAGCCATAAAACTCACAGGATATATTCATATGAGTACCTGAAACATACCCAGCAAATTTAATTTAAATTGACTGATAGGGGGTGCTATAACTGCAAAACAAAGCAGCATGGTATAACACAAATCCGACTATAAATCAGCAATTGTTTGTCTTATAGCCATAAAACTCACAGGATATATTCATATAAGTACTTGAAACATACTCTGAAAATTTCATTCAAATTGATTGATAGGGGGCGTTATAACTGCAAAACAAAGCAGCATGGTATAACACAAATCTGACTATAAATCAGCAATTGTTTGTCCGATAGCCATAAAACTCACAGGATATATTCATATAAGTACCTGAAACATATTTTGAAAATTTCATTCAAATTGACTGATAGGGGGCGCTATAAATGCAAAACAAAGCAGTGTGGTATAACACAAATCAGACTATAAATCAGCAATTGTTTGTCCTATAGCCATAAAACTCACAGGATATATTCATATAAGTACCTGAAACATATTTTGAAAATTTCATTCAAATTGACTGATAGGGGGCGCTATAAATGCAAAACAAAGCAGCATGGTATAACACAAATCCGACTATAAATCAGCAATTGTTTGTCCTATAGCCATAAAACTCACAGGATATATTCAAGTAAGTAATTGAAACATACTCTGAAAATTTCATTCAAATTGACTGATAGGGGGCGCTATAAATGCAAAACAAAGCAGCGTGGTATAACACAAATCCGACTATAAATCAGCAATTGTTTGTCCTATAGCCATAAAACTCACAGGATATATTCAAGTAATAATTGAAACATACTCTGAAAATTTCATTCAAATTGACTGATAGGGGGCGCTATAAATGCAAAACAAAGCAGCGTGGTATAACACAAATCCGACTATAAATCAGCAATTGTTTGTCCTATAGCCATAAAACTCACAGGATATATTCATATAAGTACCTGAAACATACCCAGAAAATTTCATTCAAATTGACTGATAGGGGGCGCTATAAATGCAAAACAAAGCGGCATGGTATAACACAAATCCAACTATAAATCAGCAAATGTTTGCCCTATAGCTATAAAACTCACAGGATATATTCATATAAGTACTTGAAACATACTCTGAAAATTTCATTCAAATTGAGTGATAGGGGGTGCTATAAATGCAAAACAAAGCAACGTGGTCTAACACAAATCATCATAAATAGTTTTTCCAATCATTACAAAACTCACAGGATATGTCCACATAAGAACCTGAAATATAGCCTGAAAGTTTCAATCAAATTGACCAGTAGGGGGTGCCATAAATGCATAAAATAGCCTAACATAACACAAATCAGACTATGCATCAATAGTTGTTAGTCCAATCATTACACTGGCAAAATAGGTCCACATAAAAACCTGCAACACACTCTTAAAGTGGTTTTTGTCCCCTGCCACCACGATAGCGAGCGGAGCAAGGGACATTGTATTCAGCTCCATCCGGCCGTCCGTCATGTCCCGTTTGTTCTGAATGCGATATCTCAAGAACAGTTTGACCGATTCCATTCATATTTGGTGTTAAGGTATATTTGTGTGATACGCCCACCCCAGTAGATTTCCGTGACCTTGGCATTATTCTCAAGGTCATTACGATCATTTGACCGTTTACAAATTCCTTGTCAACATGATATCTCAAGAACGGTTTGACCAATTCCATTCATCTTTGGTGTCAAGGTGTATTGGCGGCGGGGGACATAGTATTCAGCTCAATCCATCCGCCTGGCCGTCTGTCCGTCCGTCCTGTCCCGTTTGTTGTAAACGTGATATCTCAAGAACGGTTCGACTGATTCCATTCATCTTTGGTGTCAAGGTGTATTAGGGGTGGGGGACATAGTATTCAGCTCCGTCCGCCCGTCCGTCTGTCCATCATGTCCCGTTTGTTGTGAACGCGATTTCTCAAGAATGGTTTGACCGATTCCATTCATCTTTGGTGTCAAGGTGTATTAGGGGGGTGCTTACAACTCACTCGATTTACGTGACCTTGCCATTATTCTCAAGGTCATTACGACCATTTGACCACTTACAAATACCTTGTCAACATGATATCTCAAGAACAGTTTGACCGGTTCCATTCATCTTTGGTGTCAAGGTGCATTAGGGGCGGAGGATATAGAATTCAGCTCCATCCGTCCGGCTGTCCGTCCGTCCCCATCCGTTTGTTGTGAACGCGATATCTCAAGAACGGTTTGACCGATTCCATTCATCCTTGGGGTCAAGGAGTATTAAGGCCGGGGGACATGGTATTCAGCTCCATCAGTCCATCCGTCCGGTCGTCCGTCCGTCACGTCCCATTTGTTGTGAACGCGAAATCTCGAGAAGGCTTTGACCAATTTAATTCATCTTTGGCTTCAATGTGTAATTTTGTGATACGCCGACCCCAGTCGATTTCCGTCACCTGGCGGGGGACATGGCCACGTTTAGTGGCAACACTTGTTAATTAAGCTGTTAGAGCATTCAACAACTAATGGTCTTTCGTGGCTTGAACCCCGGAATTGCCGCTTGCAGCTATATTTATTATTATTATTATTTTTCTTCTTCTTCAGAAATGTTTTCGCAAATTCCCGTGAGATGGTAAATGGTAGAGACCTGAAATTTTGCACATAGGTTGGAAGTTGTGTGTAAATGCTGACCAAGGCATTTTTAACTCAGTCGGCGTGATGGTGGCACTAAAATTCAAGATAAACAAGTTTTCACTTTAAAGGTCATAACTCCTAGGCTGTAAGGCCGATTCACAGGAAACTTGGTACAGACATTCTTTGGTCCATTCTCTACAACTTTCCCTAAGAACCTCTAAGATCCGCCATATTTGATTTTCCAAAATTTTGAATTCTTTGAAAAACCCATTTTTGACATCTCCTCCTAGGTTGTAGGTCCAATTCCTTCGAAATTTGTTATGGATCATCAGTGGACCAAGCTTATCAAAGATTGCATAAAACTTGTTGAAGTCTCTTTTCGTTTCCAAGATATTGACCAATGAACTTCAGCAGGGGCGTGGCTTAGCACAAAAATGGACAAAATTCAACCACCATTGGGCCAATCATCACAGAACTTGCAGAATATGTCCGTATAAGTACCACGAACATACCTTGACAAATTCATGCAAATCAGCCCATAGGGGGCGCTATAACACAAATCAGACTATAAATCAGCAATTGTTTGTCCTATAGCCATAAAATTCACAGGATATATTCATATAAGTACTTGAAACATACTCTGAAAATTTCATTCAAATTGACTGATAGGGGGCGCTATAAATGCAAAACAAAGCAGTGTGGTATAACACAAATCAGACTATAAATCAGAAATTGTTTGTCCTATAGCCATAAAACTCACAGGATATATTCATATAAGTACCTGAAACATACCCAGAAAATTTCATTCAAATTGACTGATAGGGGGCGCTATAACTGCAAAACAAAGCAGCATGGTATAACACAAATCCGACTATAAATCATAAATAGTTTTTCCAATCATTACAAAACTCACAGGATATGTCCACATTAGAAACTGAAATATAGCCTGAAAGTTTCAATCAAATTGACCGGTAGGGGGTGCCATAAATGCACAAAATAGCCTAACATAACACAAATCAGACTATGCATCATTAGTTGTTAGTCCAATCATTAAACTGGCAAAATTGGTCCACATAAAAACCTGCAACATACTCTTAAAGTGGTTTTTGTCCCCTGCTGCCACGATAGTGAGCGGAGCAGGGGACATTGTATTCAGCTCCGTCCGGCCGTCCGTCATGTCCCGTTTGTTCTGAATGCGATATCTCAAGAACGGTTCGACCGATTCCATTCATCTTTGGTGTTAAGGTATATTTGTGTGATACGCCGACCCCAGTAGATTTCCGTGACCTTGGCATTATTCTCAAGGTCATTACCATCATTTGACCACTTACAAATTCCTTGTCAACATGATATCTCAAGAACGGTTTGACCAATTCCATTCATCTTTGGTGTCAAGGTGTGTTAGCGGCGGGGGACATAGTATTCAGCTCCATCCATCCGCCTGGCCGTCTGTCCGTCCGTCCTGTCCCTTTTGTTGTAAACGTGATATCTCAAGAACGGCTCGACCGATTCCATTCATCTTTGATGTCAAGGTGTATTAGGGGCGGGGGACATAGTATTCAGCTCCGTCCGCCCGTCCGTCTGTCCATCCTGTCCCGTTTGTTGTAAACGTGATATCTCAAGAACGGTTCGACCGATCCCATTCATCTTTGATGTCAAGGTGTATTAGGGGCGGGGGACATAGTATTCAGCTCCGTCCACCCGTCCGTCTGTCCGTCATGTCCCGTTTGTTCTGAATGCGATATCTCAAGAACGGTTTGACCGATTCCATTCATCTTTGGTGTCAAGGTGTATTGCGGCGGGGACATAGTATTCAGCTCCATCCGTCCTCCCAGCCGTCCGTCCGTCTGTCCCGTCCCTTTTGTTGTGAACATGATATCTCAAGAACGGTTCAACCGATTCCATTCATCTTTGGTGTCAAGGTGTATTACGGGTGGGGGACATAGTATTCAGCTCCGTCCGCCCGTCCGTCTGTCCGTCATGTCCCGTTTGTTGTGAACGCGATATCTCATGAAAGGTTTGAGCGATTCCATTCATCTTTGGTGTCAAGGTGTATTAGGGGAGGGGGACATAGTATTCAGCTCCGTCCGTGCGTCCATCTGTCCATCATGTCCCGTTTGTTGTGAACGTGATATCTCAAGATCGGTTTGACCGATTCCATTAAATCTTTTGGTTTCAAGGTGTATTAGGGGTGGGGTCCGCCCGTCTGTCTGTCCGTCATGTCCCGTTTGTTGTGAACACGATATCTCAAGAACGGTTTGACCGATTCCATTCATCTTTGGTGTCAAGGTGTATTAGAGGGGTGCTCACAACTCACTTGATTTACGTGACTTTGCCATTATTCTCAAGGTCATTACGACCATTTGACCACTTACAAATACCTTGTCAACATGATATCTCAAGAACAGTTTGACCGGTTCCATCCATCTTTGGTGTCAAGGTGTATTAGGGGCGGAGGATATAGAATTCAGCTCCATCCGTCCGGCTGTCCGTCCGTCCCATCCCGTTTGTTGTGAACGCGATATCTTAAGAACGGTTTGACCGATTCCATTCATCCTTGGGGTCAAGGAGTATTAAGGCCGGGGGACATAGTATTCACCTCCATCAGTCCATCCATCCGGCCGTCCGTCCATCACGTCCCATTTGTTGTGAACACGAAATCTCAAGAATGCTTTGACCGATTTAATTCATCTTTGGCTTCAATGTGTAATTTTGTGATACGCCGACCCCAGTCGATTTCCGTCACCTGGCGGGGGACATGGCCACGTTTAGTGGCAATACTTGTTAATTAAGCTGTTAGAGCTTTCAACTACTAATGGTCTTTCGTGGCTTGAACCCCGGAATTGCCGCTTGCGGCTATATTTTATAATTGTTTTGTTGTCCTGGGGCCTGTATTTTTTCTATGTTTTGTCCCAATAATTTCCTTTGTTCTGTATGCATGTGTCATTTAAAATGCTATCATGCTTGTTGCCTTATTTGTTTCTACCTCTTCAACCCCAACTCCTGGTAACGCTGCCGTTAAGGGATTTGCCTGTCTCACACATGACGGCTCACAACGCCACCCAGTTTGATATCGCCTGATTCAAGGTCAAACCATTTATAATTTGAATTAACAAGACCAATACATAATCGTACAATGATTAAGAAATTATTAATGAGGAAATGACCAAGAAACCACCGACAGGCTACATTGAAAACCCGCACGTATTATAGGGATGGCAAGTACCCCCCCCGCCCATCTCAGAAATAAAATCCTCGAAAATATAATGGCGAGCCCCCTTTTAAAATTGTTCTGGAAAATAAAAAGCCTAAAAAAGTTGAGGTTGCATACGGAATTATTTCCCTTTCTCTGAATTCCATCTCCCGTTTCAGCATTTTTTACATTTAAAACTTTTTCCTGTCGCGCCCTAGAAAACATTGGCGCAGAAGGACGTGACTTTGTAAGCCTAGCTATTATGCGCCGTTTTATAAGCTACAGGAGGTCGTCAGCCTCAAAAATAAACAAATAATCCTCGGACAAAATCCTCCATTTGAATAAAGTGATTCATCGCATTACATTATGTAATTTTTAATTCAATCAGCTATCCTTAATGAATGTCGCTAGTCTGTTTCGCCAACATAAATGCAGCCAGGCAGCAGACTAATCCCATAAAAGGCGAAAATAATCGTTCTCTTTTGGATCATAATCAGCATTCTTAAAATTCTCCCAAACCGGCGATTTTTTTTTTTTTTTTTTTTGTTAACATCTTTTTTCAGCGGGTACCTGAAAGCCATTTTCAAGCTTTCGGTAATAAGTGCATATTCTCTCACACAAGCTGCCGCGGTACGTGTCGGGATGACGGTGCCATCTGAGCGGTATTCCTTCATGGCCCAGGAATTTAACGGCTCTTAAATGTTATAAACATTTATAACTGAGCAAAGAACACTGTCCTTGCAGCATGTTGATTCCAAGCTGCGAAATCCCAAAACATGGCACTGACTGGGGTTACTTAAAGCATCGCTAACACACATAATGAATCAGAGTGCAGGTCTGGCAAATCATGCTGACCAAGTTCTTTCTTTTGCCTTTTCCCAGTTGCTAAATCCCCCTTTAGCAAACGAATTGTCACACAAGTTGTGCAGATAAAGCAAAGAATGAGGTCGGTTTCTTTAACACAATGCAACCATCGCCATTTTCAAACAAACCTCATTGAAACGATCTGTCAAGTCACACCGTGCCGAATTCGCTTCCAGGAAATACGATATTCTGTTGAAAGGATCCGGAGTGCATGGCAGCGCTAAAGTGAGTGACCCGCTGCTGATCCTCTCTACCGGAGCGACAAGCTAGCTAGTCCTGGGGAAAAAGTCATACATTTTTTTCTGCGCCATTTACAGCAGCAATGATCTCTTGCGTAGCTGCTAGTCTATCTCCCATAGTAACACGTTATTACCTTTGACCTTAGAACGTAGCATACATAAACACGAATTTTAAATACGTCATTTTTACGCATTATTATTTTTATTTTCTGATATGAATTTCATTGTGTGATATTTTTTAATTGCTCAGATGGCGAAATTAGTAATGATAAATACTTTTATTCTGCTCAGTAAGGGGGTGCTCAGCACCCTCCGTACCCCAATAGGGGGTGCTGCAGCACCCTCAGCACCCCACTTCCCCCGCCCTTGCTGATATGAACTCACTCAGGACACACATTCAAATTCCAGCTGATATGTGCACCAACGCGGGCGGCCGCCGGACCTCGGACAACATCTCTACATCAACCGGATTCATACAAGAAAAAGGACATTTCATTTGGACAAACTGCAGTTTTGTTTGTGATTGTGATTTGTGAATTACATGTAAAGAGTGTGGGTTGATACAAAAATAGGTTGAGAGGAATCAATTAAATCCTATTTTGTAATGCGGCGGTTAAAGGACTAGAGCATATAGGTTCCTTACACTGAAGGCCAAAGGTAGTGTGCGTTAAAAGTTCATCATATGCATTGATTCAGATAAGCCAAATTTGCCGGTATAATATTTTTCAGAATTAAATTGGGAATTCTTACAAAACAGTTTCTGACCAGCCTATTATGTGTATCAGCCCCACTCTCTCAATTCATCTCCAGATCATATCATGTGACATAAATTACTGAATGTCTTGACATATGAATGTCGAAATTTCCCATATTTCTCCATATCACTTCACAATTGACCTCATGTAAATATTCTATTGTTGTTTTCATCTGTAACTATTTATTTTTTAGTTTCCCTTTAAAGCAAATGCCTAAACAATTTGATATTGTAACCTTCATTGGATTTTTTCCCTCTGGGGTTTTTTTCCAATTAGTTGGTTACTTAGTTAGCGGCACATACAATCTTTTTGCTTTCCCTCGTCAAGTGTGGGAAAGTTTTTGGTTGATGTGCTGGTTTGTTTTGCGACTTCTATTGTCACTGATTTTAGGAAAAAATTGCTTCTCAAACCATCATTCCATTTGCCGTAATAAAATTGGTTCAACTGGTACACCAACTTCAGATAATAGACTCAAAGAACAAACCTAGATAGCATACTTTTAATTTAATTTAATTTTTTGTTTTTGTCTTTCTTTTGTTAAGTTTTTTCCATATTTTATGTTGTTAATCAAACGGTTGTCTCTCTTTCTTTTAACTTCCCCAATCACACTTCTCTAAATTCTCAATTATATTGCCCTGAGAGCATAGGCGGCGGGTGAGCCTGACGTTTGGGAAGGCTATCTGACTAACTTTATACACAGGATATTGAGCAGTTTGCACATCAGGCTTAGCTGAGGAGTTTAATTCTGGCAACTCCTGAAAAACAGGGATTGGAGCAAGCTCGGCTTGCTTGAGAATATTCGATAACTGAACCGGGGGTGCCATCTAGTGGGAGAATATTGGAACTGGGTGCACAAATTTGCAGCTCCATGTTCGCTGGAAGATGCATCTGCACAAAGCGTTTAAGATAGCCTGCCAAGCACCGCTGTTCTTCTCGAACACGCCACATCCAGATAATCCTTAAATGATGAATTACATTCATATTTTAATTTGGAACGAGTAACGAAGTGGCCAAAGTGTCGAAGTAACAAAGTAAAAGTGTACTTTTTATCTTTTAAATGTAGTAGAATAAAAGTAAAAGTCCCGATTAAAAAAAAAAAAAAAAAAAAAAAAAAAAAAAAACTGTTTCTAGGGAAAGCCCGTCTTTGTTTACGCCAAGTGCAGTTTGTTCTGACGTCTCCTATTGGTTCACGTTTGAACCTACGTAGTCATCTCATAAATAATCAAATAGAGGGAATTCCCCACTTTGCAACTATACCAACAATGTTGGGGAATCCCCAACTGGCGCTGCGCTGGAAGCGATTTTTGTCGGCGCATTTTTCATTGTTTTTGGGCTAATTACACAAAGATTTTCACCACCCACTTCTCCAAAATCAAGTTTGGAAGCACCTATGGTAGGATTTTTGCGAAATACTCTCTTGGAATGGTATCTTAAGTTATTTCTCTAAAGTTTAATGCACTAATCGAAAAACCGATAATTTTAATGTAAAATGTACTGGACGGCTGTAGCGCAAAATGGGCTCGTGCGACTTACGACTGGTTTTGTGATCCGGGGTCACATATATGATTTTCCAGCAGAAAATTTGGGAAGGCTTAGCCTTCCCGAGCCTTCATTATGCGCCGCCCTTGCCTGAGAGGAAACAATCCATTTTTCCATTTTTATCATGTGATGCAACTGTCATGAAAACTCAACTACTCATAAATCTGTAATTTCTCATCCATATTCCCACCATAGTCTCAGCAAGCATTCCCTGATACTTGCTTTTCAGCCCTACAACCCCTAAGCCTCTGAACAAATCACCTAGGTAATCTTTTATGACCCCCTGCGTGGACCTTTGTCCGTTCCTGGGGTCAGGGGGTGGACTGTAGAATCTGGAAACGTAAGTGACAAATGGCTGATAAGCTTGGTCCAGAGCCATGCCAGATAGCAATGAACTTTTGGAAACTTCCCCCATTATGAGTGAACCCAGGATGCTCGCTCAGCCTGCATATGGAAGGTGTCCATAGTCTGTCTGTTCCTCTGTACGGGGGGTAGTTGCAAAGCTCTGGCTGACACAATGCCCCTGTGGGAGTCATATTACTGTCCTCAGTCTTAAGTTAAAATCCAGTTATATTAATCTGTGTAAAATAATCTAAACCGATGAGAACTTCACAATATTCTTATATGTTCAATATCCTGCTAAGAAATCACTTATATACTTAGAACCCAATTTAACTATATAATAATTCATCTTAAAGCTTTTTCATGACAACTGCATCATATTAGTACATATTCATATTATGTTTGGTCTTGTTATTCTTAGGGGAATCCAAGGAGTTTTATGGAGTATGTTTCATTCCTATTGAAATTATTGTTCATTCCCTTTTGGAAACTCCTGAAAATTGGTCAGAATCCTCTCGGGTAATCACCCTATTCTTCTCTCTCTGCTTAGGGAGGGGATTAGGCCCCCCGAACCTAGGCAGAAACAGGTGGCGGCGGGATTACAAAGTTCCGAGGGCATGTTAAAGGGAGGGTATTGTGCAGGGGAGTAAACTGAAGGCCCCCGTGTCCAGTGAAGTATGAATTGACATACTGCCGTGGTACCGTCTAGTCGGCGTGTTGTCGCATGTAAGTGTGTGGGCATCACGCATTACGCGTGGTGATAGCCCACACCTAAGCAGATGGATGCGGCACGACCTCTGCGAACAGGCAAGGCTGGTGAAAACGGTCAAAGTTTCTATACCCATAGCTAAGTGGGGTAGGGATCAGACCGTCGGTTCCCACCTGGGTGGCTGGTAACCACTACGGGATTCGGGGATCGCGATCGACTGGGTCACCAGCTGATCGGGTCGCGTATGGCATGGCAGTAAGACCTTGGTTGCCGCGCTCGCTCAATGTACAGTCAGGCCACCACAAACCAAAAGCGAATGCATTAGTAGGCGAGTGGTGCTTCTGTGATCAGTGAGCTTTGAAAAGAAGACACCGGGAAGCAGAAGGCAGAGTTTTGAACCTGGGGGAGCCCGGGCGAAGATCTCTGTGGAAAGGGATCTAGCCTGGAACTGCGCCCGGAGAGGGGAGGTTCGAAGGATCAAAGTGGAAGTGTTTTATTACATCCTCCAAATGGTGGAAACCCAAAGACCAGATTCGACCCCCCTTCCAGGTGTTTATGGCCATGCCGCCTGGATCAAAGACGTGATTTGGCTTAAAGCAAAGAGTCTCAGTGACTCTTAACACTTGTGGTCTCAGTGACTCTTAACACTTGTACATTCTTTCTAGCCCCGTTGCGGCAGATAACTAGGGGGTTAATCCCAACCGAGGAACGACTGGCCAGCGACCCGGTTATGGGAATTGGTTTTATTAAGTTGGAGAGACAATCATGATCTGCTTACATAAAGGGTTTATGTATTGCCGGCTCTGGAATTTTAGCCTTAAGGGAACCCATGGACGAAAAGTCGGTTATCTGTTAAAATTCCCTGAAGGGACCCATGGGCGTGCATAGACCTGGGTTCGCAGTAGTCACGCCAAAAGATGCCGTTGCTGTGATGTTTTGACTTCCAACCTCTAATCTAACCGACGAACCTAAGATCCGGCCATGGTGCTAATACCCGGGAGTATCAATGGAGTGACGGCGGTTGTCTTTTAAGAGGTCGAGGTATAATCAACCCGAGATTCACTCGTGTTGTCCCTAAACTATAAATTCTTTTTTTTTTTTTGTTTTTTTCTTTTTATAAATTTGGCATCTCCAATCCCACCCGAATCTGGAATGCCTAATTGGTGAACTATGTACAAGGCTTGCTCAGATATGCACCCCCTGCTGCCAATTCAGGAGGGTGTAGACAGTTCATGGCTCTCCTCCAAAGCACGCGCCTGTCAACCACCGCTTCTTATACACTCATTGGTTGAATCTTCGCAAGTTCAGAACAAGGGCGGAGGATACCCGGAAATGACCAGGCTTAGAATCTTCCTGACGAGCGCCCGTCTGGCCAACAGGAGGCCCTTGAGCAACAAACAAGGCAACTATTGTAATCCCTTCCCGGCAGTCCCTTCCCAATTTGCAACCCTGTAGCGCTATAGCCAGTTGTGCGCTACTCTGAAAAAGCTGCCGACCACTGCCGGCTGGTATGAAGCGGGGCTCGAACCCGCGACGTGATAGTCACTTCTGCTTCGCAACGCGATGCTTTACCGAGTGAGCTATTTGGCAGCCCAAACTATAAATTCTAATTCTAATTTGGAGTCAGATATTTAACCAGAGTATAACTAAATTTGGTATTCTAAATTTATTATGGAGTCAGATTAATTGTAACTGTTGTGCTTTTGTGCCACGTTCTTCGAACGAAGAAAATTTATCCATTTTATTGTGATTCGCACCAGCCAGGAGGTCGCGCGTGCTAATACCAGCCCAAGGAACACGTTGAGCCTTCGCCCCCTGCAATTTCCGTCGTTGGTATTGTTTTGTTGGTTTTACACGGGTTAAATCTCCAGCATTCCCAACTGGCCCCTGCTCCACTACCCATTCGCAGAGAGGATTTCCAAACGGACAGTCAATTGGGCCACCTTTAGGATTCACCAGGTTTCCATACTGATCCCAGTACTCGTTGGGTCCTGTTTGAATAACAGTCACAACAAAACATCTTCCCTCTCTCTCTCCAGTGTTTGTATTATTCCACGGGATTTCAAGTCCAAGTTCTTCTATCGGCCGTGTTTCCGCGAACTCTGGAGCTGAGGGGGAGGGGGCTTCACTTTGTCCCGCAGGTTGTTCCGAAATCCATCCTTGTAACTGTTTATTTCAGTATTGTTCTCTTTACCGTCAGCGACTACAGGAAATTGTCCAGTTATAGTTGTCATCATCTTTTTGACCATGGATTGAATTAATGGGATCAAACAACATGTAGCGAACAACAATATTAATAGTACCAGACTTATGACAACTCCTATTTTTACTAATAGTCCTTTCCATGAACTAAGCCAATTCTCCCAAGCCCATCCTTCTGCTTCTCCCGGTGTCATTCTAACATGTTCCTCCCTTAAGTTTTCCAAAGCCTGTAACGCTTCCGTTATGTTGCCCCCCTCATTCGTGTTGTTATGGCCCCAATTTGTTATGGCGTCACGAACAGCAAGGGATGACAGACAAAATTCTTAAACTTCAACAGATTTAATTAAACAAACACTTAGAACGAATCTACACTCTACCCTACTGACCAAGATTGAAATAAAAAAAAAGATAGTTACAGTCCCTTGGTAATTGAGATGGGCTGCTATGTTGCGATGTCCTGGGACAGGAAAATGCTCTAACACAGGCAAAAATCCACTAAAAAGCTTCACAGGTCTTGAAAAAGAGTGACAGGTCTGGTCAAATGTATCCTTCCACAATTTCTCCTTGCAATTTCTCCAACTACTCTTCCACTCTCTCAGTTTTTCTCCTTATATACTCTTGTCCAGCCCCCTCTGAGGCATGCCCAGGACATGCCCAACCTAGCTCCAGACTGGGCTTAACAAAAAAAATTGTCAATACTGCCATGTAGTGGCTTTTTTTCCCCATTACACCTCAATTCCGAAAGGGAAAAATTTTGACTCATAAAGGCAAAATTTTTCTTTTCAATACAAAAGATGGTTAAGTAGACAGTTGTGTATATATACATATAATACAATATGCTAATAAACACGTGATATAGATACACATACTCAAACATGGGATAAGCAGTCAGCAATTACATTGTCAGTACCCTTTACATGCTTAATTTCCAAGTCAAACTCCTGTAAAATCAAACTCCAATTCAACAATCTCCGATTCTTGTTTTTCATCTTACTCAAAAACATTAACGGATTGTGGTCAGTATATACAATCATTGGCTTTTGCCCTGTACAAACATAAACCTCAAAGGGTTGTAAGGATAGAACCAGAGCCAACAGCTCCTTCTCAATTGTGGAATAGTTCTTTTGGTGGCGATTGAACCTCCTGGAGAAGTATGCCACGGGATGCTCAATGTCATCAGAGTCACTTCTCTGTAGGAGCACAGATCCACAAGCTTGGTCGCTAGCATCGACCGCCATGGAGAACGGTTTGTTGAAGTCAGGAGATTTGAGCACGGGGAAGTGACATAGCAGAGACTTCAGGTGATCGAAGGCTCTTTGGCATGCTTCATCCCAAGTGAACTTTACGCCTTTCTTCAGTTGGTTGGTGAGACTGAGAGCAATCTCAGCAAAGTTCTTATGAACTTGCGGTAGTACCCGATCATTCCAAGGAAGCGGCGCAAAGCTTTTTGTTGTCAGGAACTGGAAAGTCCATGATGGCTTGGACTTTAGCATTTATGGGTGCCATCTTACCCTTGCCTATGACGTAGCCAAGATACGTGACAGTAGCACAACCAAAGTCACTCTTGTTCAGGTTAACAGTCAGGTTAGCCTGGGTCAAGCGCTGGAACAATGTCTCTACATCTTTCAGATGTTCTTCCCAGGAGTCACTCCATGTGATCAGGTCGTTGATGTATGCACCCGTGTGTGGCAATCCGGCGATTTTAGACTGTATCATCCTTTGGAACGTGGCTGGGGCATTTTTCATGCCAAAGGGTAGGACTTCATACTGGTATAACCCAGATGGTGTGGAAAAAGCAGAGATGCTCTTGGCCCTCTCAGTTAAAGGCACACACCAATAACCCTTCAATAAATCAATCTTGGTCCGAAACTTTGCTTGCCCTACTCTATCAATACAATCATCAATCCTAGGTATTGGAAACACATCAGTTCTAGCTACAGCATTGACTTTGCGATAATCTGTACAGAATCTAGTACTTCCATCAGGTTTTGGAACTAGAACACAGGGTAAACTCCAATCGGAGTTAGAGGGTCTGATAATATCATGTTCTAACATGTACTTAACCTCTTTCTCAGCAATCTTTTCCGGATTCATCCGGTACGGATGCTGTTTTATTGGTTTGGCATCACCAACATCTACATCATGAGAGGCTATAGAAACTCTCTTTGGAACATCAGGAAATAGATCTTTATATTTCTTGATCAACCTCTCAAGCTGATCTTTCTGTGAGGGTTCTAAGTGCTGGAGCTTTACATCAAGATTTTGCAACACTTCAGAATTTGACAATTTACATGAAAGAACTTCAGCTTTAATTCTAAGTTCATCATCTTGAAACTCCCCTCATCTTCACAAGTCTCGGCCATAGGAGGATCTGAAGTGACAGCTGCAACCCTAGCATTCCTATCCTGATAAGGCTTCAGCATGTTAATGTGACACAACTGTTTTGGCTTTCTCCTATCTGGAGTCTTAACAATGTAATTGAGATCATTGAGTTTTGTCAGAATTTCATAAGGACCATGAAATCTAGCCTGCAATGGATTGGACTGCAAGGAAACAACACAAGGACCTTTGTCTCCTGGTTTAAACTCACGGCTTCTAGCCTTATGATCATACCAAGTTTTCATTTTTCCCTGACTTGATTTCAATTTCTCTTTGGCTAGGTCACAAGCTGCACGCAGTCTTTCCTTGAACTTGCTAACATAGTCTAACAGACTGATATGCGGCTCTTTCTCTTGCCATTGTTCACTCAACAATAGCAAAGGTCCTCTCACTTCATGGCCAAACACTAGCTCAAACGGACTGAATCCAGTAGACTCCTGCACTGCTTCTCTGGCTGCAAACAACAGCAAATGAACACCTTCATCCCAGTCTTTCTCATGGTCATAACAATAAGTCCTCATCATTGTCTTGAGAGTGGAATGAAACCGCTCTAAGGCACCCTGACTCTCTGGATGATAGGCACTGGAAAGAATCTGCTTCGCACCTAGTTCATACACAACCTGCTGAAACAATCCGGAAGTGAAATTGCTACCTTGATCTGACTGAATTTCCCAGGGAAGGCCAAACAACGGGAAGAACTTTATCAAAGCCTTCGAGATTGCAGTTGCCTTCATGTTGCGTAGAGATATGGCTTCAGGGAATCTGGTAGATGCACACATGATTGTCAACAAGTACTGATTTCCAGATCTAGTCTTGGGTAATGGACCAACACAATCAACAATGACCTTGGAGAAGGACTCCCCAAATCTGGGATAGGCTGCAATGGAGCTACAGGTGGGTCTAACTGGTGTTTTCCAACTACCTGACAAGTGTGACTGGTTTTGCAAAAGTTGGAAACATCTTTCCGAAGTCCAGGCCAGAAGAAGTGTTTCATGATCTTGTCAACAGTCTTGTTAACACCAAGATGACCTCCTAAAGGCAAACTATGAGCCATTATTAAGATCTCATTCCTGTAGACCTTCGGAACAACAATTTGCTTGACCACTGCCCAGTCTGCATTGGCAGGGATATCAGGAGGGCGCCACTTCCGCATCAACACTCCATCCTTGAGATAATACCCAACTGGAACTGTGTCTATTTCTTCATCAGGAAGGGCTCTCTTCTTTAGTACACAAATTTCAGGATCATTGGTTTGCTCCTGAATCAACCGCTTTCTGGACAGAGACAAGTCTCCAGACACATCAGAATCACCAGACCCATCTGGCTGGCTGAATAGAGAACTGATGAAAGTGTCTGATAAGTCCTCAAACGGAGAAACCATAGTAGGCTGAACAGAGTCATGAGGCGAACCACCTGAGTCATGACTATTCAAGGTGCTGGATGGCACCACATCATCTTCTTCTTGAGCCTTCTTAGCCATAGCATGGGTCACTGCACAGGAAGGATACAGAGATGGGTCTTCATCGCCATCTTCAGTGCTCGGCTGTGAAGTAAGATGAACAGGGGGAACTACATTGCCCCCAGCTAGGTCATTGCCTAGCAACAGAGAAATACCCTTGATAGGTAGACTTGACATAAGTCCCACCTTTACCTGTCCTGTAACTAAATCTGACTTCAAGAATACAGAGCGCAGGGGTACAGATACAGTCCTCCCTTCAATACCTTGTACAAGTATGAAATCCCCAGAAGCAGTCTCATCACGTAACTCCAAGGAGTCCATCAACAAAAGTGACTGAGAAGCTCCGGTATCCCTTAGGATATAGATGGGTACAGGAGGAAAATGCTCATTCAGAGCCACAAATCCCTCTGACACAAATGGAAGAAATTCCTCCCTCACAAAGTCAGCAGTATCAGGCTTCTTAGCCTCACAATGAGCAGGCAATTTAGCAGATCGGTCATCTACTACAGGGGTTTCTAACCTTGTCTTCACAAAGGCATTGGGTTTGGTATCCTTTTCTTTTTCTTTCTTAGCTTTAAGGAACCGACAGTTAGTTGTAACATGACCAGATTTCTTGCAATAATTGCAAACTAGACCACTTTTGTCACTGTCAGCTTTCATATTTTGATCAGTCCTTTGACTGGATTTCTGAGCACCATCACCAGATTTGTCTTTGGGTGAGGAATCTTGGGTATCACCGTTACCTTTCTTCTGAAATTGGGACCATCTATTTTTACTGCTAGACTGAAATTTGGACTTATGTGTGAGAACATATTCGTCTGCAAACTTGGCAGCTGATTGCAAATTCAGTGCTTGCTTCTCATTAAGGTGGGTCTTAATATCATCCTTGACACAGTTCTTGAATTCTTCAACTAACACCATCTCTTTTAGTGAGTTGAAATCATCCTTGACCTCCATAGAAGTACACCAGAGCTCAAAGCAAACCTTCTTCTCGTTAGCAAATTCCACATAAGTCTGACTGTCAGATTTCTTCAGACCTCTGAATTTCTGTCGGTAAGCCTCCGGAACCAACTCATAAGCTGCCAAAATAACCTTTTTGACAACCTCATAATCAGAGGAATCATCTACAGACAAAGCCGATAGGCTTGTTGAGCTTTACCCTTGAGGACAGTTTGCAACATCAGAGGCCAGTGTTCCTTTGGCCACTGACAACTCGTAGCTACTTTCTTGAAGCACTGGAAATACTTATCAACCTCCTTCTCTGAGAATGGAGGCACCAGCTTTACCTCCTGGCTAGCCCGAAATTTGTTTTCAGCTTGCATTTTGATTTTTAGTAGCTCCATTTGCAGCCTTTCTTCTCTATCTAACATCTGTGACTCGAAATCTCTCTGTCTCTGTCTCTCTCTTTCTGCTCTTTCCTTTCTCTCTTCCTTTTTTCTCTTGCTAATTTTTCTAACTCAAACTGCCTTTGTTTTTCTTTTTCCTCCCTTTCTATCTCTGGCATTTTTAATTTAAGTTCCATTTCTACATTTGGATTTTCCACTGGAAACTGTTCCAGATCTCCTGGTGCAAACACATTTTCATCAATGTAATATTCAACAATCTCTCTAGCCAGTCTTGCTTTTCGCATGGCTGGTTTTACATCTGTCAGCTCTAACTGTCTGCATATTTCTAGCAGTTCTGTCTTTTTAAAAGACTTCAAAACCTCTACGGTTGGTGATGCCAAGAAATCATCCATTGCTGTTGATCTGCCAATATATATCTAGGAAAATTCAAAAAACAATTTCACTATTTGAAGTTTTAGATTTTCAATAAATGACTCGCACAATGGTCTCTCCCGGACGAGCCCCCAATTTGTTATGGCCCCAATTTGTTATGGCGTCACGGACAGCAAGGGATGACCGACAAAATTCTTAAACTTCAACAGATTTAATTAAACAAACACTTAGAATGAATCTTCACTCTACCCTACTGACCAAGATTGAAATAAAAAAAAAAGATAGTTACAGTCCATTGGTGATTGAGATGGGCTGCTATGTTGCGATGTCCTGGGACAGGAAAATGCTCTAACACAGGCAAAAATCCACAAAAAGCTTCACAGGTCTTGAAAAGAGTGTCAGGTCTGGTCAAATGTATCCTTCCACAATTTCTCCTTGCAATTTCTCCAACTACTCTTCCACTCTCTCAATTTTTCTCCTTATATACTCTTGTCCAGCCCCCTCTGAGGCATGCCCAGGACATGCCCAACCTAGCTCCAGACTGGGCTTAACAAAAAAAATTGTCAATACTGCCATCTAGTGGCTTTTTTTTTCCATTACAGTGTGCATCGGAATTATTGAGCAACAGTCCTCACCAATCCGTGCACACACTCCATGGGATTCAGCAAGCATTGTATCGAGAACTAGCCTGTTTTGTATTGTCATAACTGACGTGGTATGTAGTTGATCCTTTATTCCATGTATTGCTGTTAAAGTATGATTAATGAATCTCTGTTGATTGTACCATAGGAGGTTTATCCATTCTGTGTTTCCTTTTGTTTGGACCCAGGGCATGAATATTAACCAAGCAGTTGACGTTAAAGTGCTTATTGCTTTCTGCTCCTCAGGAATGTTCATAGGATACCCTGCATAATTCAGTGTCACTTCCCCAGGATTCCATGACCATAGTTTTTTATCCACCTCCTGTACATTCCGCCGCACTCTTTGTCCTGTTTTCAGTCTGATGACCAATACTCGTCCAGTTAAAACAATCGGAGCACAAACGCCAGTCCAGTTTACCTGCAGTACGTCCTTAATTCCGGAGTTTTTCCCACAGTACCAGTATACATCTGCCAACGGGCGAGTTCCCTGAGCAAAGTCTGGTATAGTAAAAGTGGCTTGCAGTAGTGAGTCCAAAATTTCCAACTATTTCTTGACACTTAAGTGGTGCAATATTTGTGGTAGAGCACACTCGATTCCCTGCATTGTCCCACTGCCGACAGCTGATTAGTGGATGCGAGTAATTTCCATATTTTTGTCAGCATCCGTCGATTGCTTTTTCTATCATTCTGTCTCGTGCCACACAAAATGGAAATTCAATATTGTCCGGTATGACTGCGATTGGCACTTCAATAGTCTCTTCATATCCCGGAATAAGTATATTTCTACACTTACTTATTTCAATGTACTCCGGTCCTCTAACTGCATGTATGTATCCATCCTTCCCCCTAATTGGGTCCAGCACAGGATCAACTGGAACATACCCAGGTCGATACAAATGTTTCCCAGCTTTTGCCATGTAGTACAGCATACACTTCAGGTAACACAGACGGCTCCCATCACACCCTGCTGGTGTAAAAGGCAGCGGTCGTATTTGGGATGTCCTTCTTTTGCCAGTATTGTAACAGGTAATGCACGTTTCAGTCG
This sequence comes from Gymnothorax javanicus, assembly GCA_029692085.1. Taxonomy (NCBI): domain Eukaryota; kingdom Metazoa; phylum Chordata; class Actinopteri; order Anguilliformes; family Muraenidae; genus Gymnothorax; species Gymnothorax javanicus. The sequence goes on from CM056197.1 coordinate 15,684,427, forward strand.
TTACTCGTCTTGCTGAATATTCTCACCATCGGTAAAACATATTATTTTTAACGTGAAGCGTATGTGGCATGCTCAAAGTTTCCATGGAGAGTGTTTGTTCCTGCTGTAGAATGGCTGGTAAGAATTCACTGCATATTTCATTTTACAAAAGATTGTTCCATTCCGAAACCAGTAAAATTCATCTGTGCCTTTGGGTTGGGTTCTGAGTGGCACCTCTGTAAGATCTGCAAACGCTGAAGGTGTCAATGGTCTCACTGTTACTCTGTACGGGGGGGTAGTTGCAAGGCTCTGGCTGACACAATGCCCCTGTGGGAGTCATATTACTATCCTTATTCTTAAGTTAAAGTCCAGTTATATTAATCTGTTTAAAACAATCTAAACCTCTGAGAACATCACAGTATGCTTATATGTTCAATATTCTGCTAAGAAATCACTTCTGGACTTATAACCCAATTTACCTATATATTAATTAATCTTAAGACTTTTGCATGACAACTGCATCATATTAGTACATATTCATATCATGTTTGGTCTTGTTATTCTCGGGGGAATCCAAGGAGTTGAATGGGGTATGTTTCATTCCCATTGAAATTATGGTTCATTCCCTTTTGGAAAATCCTGAGAATTTGGTCAGAATTCTCTCTGGTAATCACCCTATTCTCCTCTCTCTGCTGAAGTGTTTTATTACATCCTCCAAATGGTGGAAACCCAAAACCCAGATTCGACCCCCCTTCCAGGTGTTTATGGCCATGCCGCCTGGATCAAAGACGTGATTTGGCTTAAAGCAAAGAGAAACAATCCATTCTGGGAAGATCGTAGTCGACTTCCCATACGCATCCCTATGCCGTATGTAGCCCTTTTAATTATGGAAGATCGTATCCGATCTCTCCCCGCGTACGTAAGTGCGTGAGTAGACTCTATAGCTATGGTGGATCATCTCTCTGATTTCGCACTCACCCAACTCTGTGTGTGTAGCTGTCACCACGTATGACTTTTATATTTGTCTAAATTAGTGGTAACTAATATTTGGTCTGTTGATTTAAGCTCTTGCCTACCTGGTGAATAAATTCTTGTTATTCCTTTAAACTTGCGTGGTCTCTGTGACTCTTAATCCTTTTATTCTTTCTAGCCGAGTTGTGACGGATACCTAGGGGTATAATCCCATCCGAGGAATGACTGGCCAGCAGCCTGGTATGGGAATTGGTTTTATTAAGTAGGAGAGACGATCATGATCTACTTACATAAAGGGTTTGTGTATTGCCGGTTCTGGGATTCTAGCCTTAAGGAAACCCATGGACGAAAAGTCGGTTCCCTGAAGGAACCCATGGGCGTTCATAGATCTGAGTTCGCTGTATTCACACCAAAAGATGCTGTTGCAGTGATGGCTGACTTCCAACCTCTAATCTAATCGACGAACCTAGGATCCGGTAACAGTACTAAAACCCGGGAGTACATGTTTAGCGACGGCGGTAGTCTCCTAAGAGGTCGAGGTGTAGTCACTTCGAGACCCACGCAGGTTTCCCCCGATTATGGATTCTAATTCTAATTTGGAGTCAGATATTTAATGAGAGTATAAATAAATTTATTATTATAAATTTATTATGGAGTCAGATTAATTGTAACCGTTGTGCTTTTGTGCCCCGTTGTTCGAACGGAGAAAATAGATCCATTTTATTGCGATTCACACCAGCCAGGAAGTCGCGCGAGTTAACGCCAGCCAAAAGAACATGTGGACCCTTCGCCCCTGCAATTTCCGTCGTTGGTATTGTTTTGTGGGTCTTACACTGCCCTACCATCTCCTTTTTTACGAATTGCACGTCGCCTTTGGGCACTGGGAAGGTTATTACTACAGGGCAGAATCCTATCAGCATTAATATCATTTTTATGATCGCGCTACTCTTGTGCTCCAATTGCTCCCTCTTGTTGAGGGGCTCTGACCTCTGCCGGTCCTGCCTCTTCATCCTGTTGCCTATGCAAATCTGCTACCACTCATAAATTGCTGCTTATTTTGCTTAGAGTGCATGTTGGTTCTATTGCACGGGTGCAGTGATTTAAGTGAAACCATGTACCTTTACCTTGGACCTTAATTGCTGTGGGGGTTGCTAAGACTACCTTGTAGGGCCCTTTGCGCTGCGGCTGGTTCCAAATTCTTTTAAACACCTTAACATACACCCAGTCTCCCGGGCGTATCTTGTACAAATCTTCGGGGATGTCTGCTGTTCTCTCTTCAGTCGCCCCTTTTACCTATTGAAAAATAGCCTTGTGTATCATAGTTAGGTGTCGCACATAATTTGACAATTCCCTTTCAAGCTGCTCAAGTGGGGGCCCATTATACGGGCCCCGCAAGTAAGGCACTGGCATTGGCCTTCCTGTAAGCATTTCATGCGGGGTTAAATGCGTGGCTCTGTTAGTTTGCATTCTCATGCTCATTAGTGCCAGCGGTAATGCTTCTACCCAGTTGATTTTGCCATCTGCGCATATTTTGGCAAGTTAAGCCTTCAAACTGCCATTCGCTCTTTCCACCATTCCTTGTGACTGCGGATGATATACACAACCAAATCTTTGTTTAATTCCCAAATTTTCTGCCACACATTTCATTACCTTATTCACAAAATGTACTCCATTGTCTGAACTAATTTGTTCTGGGATTCCGAATCGCGGAAACACTTCTCTGCACAAGAATTTTGCTGCTGATTGAGCATCAGGACTGGCCTCGACCCACCTACTAAACCTGTCTGCCACCACAAAGATGTATCTTTTTCTTTGAACAGTTACAATCATGTCCACAAAATCTATTATTAGGTGTCTAAAAGGCCCGTTGGGTGGCGGAATGTGCCCAATTGGCGCTGTAGATGCCCTTTTACTGTTGTATCTTGCACAAATTTCACATTCGTGCAGTACTTGATTTACCATGGCTGTTAAATATGGTGACCACCATGCTTGTTTAATTCGTCTAATCACTTCCCCCCTTGCGCAATGGTCCTGACCATGCGCATCTTTAATCATGGTGTGAATTAATGATACTGGTGCTACGAAATGCCCTGCTGGCCCTCTCCATAATCCCTTGTTTGGTTCATCTTCCCTTTTTAATGCCCCCCTTCTTATCCAAGTACTGATTTCATATCTACTGGCTTTATTTTGAGCTTCAATAAGGGAAGATAAATCCGCATCAGGTGGACCAGTGTAGTGGGAAAAATATCCCAAAAGGTTCTAAATTCAGAGTATTACTATAATCACAGTTCAACAGAGAAAACTCAGCCAGGTTCTTATGGCCCCTGAGAACTGCTGCAAGCCTGTGGAGCTGTGAAGAAACAAAAACTCATAAATCTGTCAAAAAAGCAAGATAAGAAGGCCTCTAGCAGGCAAACCAAGGCTGGCTGGATGAGCTAATCTTCCGGAATGACCATATCGGTCAGCCCAGTTCCAGTACCTGAGAATGTGCACCTAAGTATTCTGGAACCATCCATGACCCAGATAAGTTACTGAACTTTCGCTGAACCCAGGTTTGGGAGGCTCATATGTGGTCTTCGAGCGTCCCTGGAGGCTTAAAATTAATTTACACTATGATGTAATGCCAAACTTGTTACTAAGGGTGGAGTGTTGCTATATGACAATGAACCAATCAGAAAGTAATAATGCTGGATAAGCTGGGATGAGTCATGTTTAATCCCACCTAGAGGGATGTGCCAAAACGATAATAAATACGAGGGTTCGGACAGTCAGTAGTCAGTCTGTGTCGGGTGATTGAAGAAGAATGAATGCTATGTGGTTTGCCCAGACCAGCCTGGGTTTTGTACTTCACTTTGAGCGACTTGCAATAAACCCGATCGCATCAGACTCTGGAGAATGTGTCCATTCCTTGAAGGTAGATTTACAAGGGTTAGGAAAACGCTTGGTCCACAAGTGTTTTCACCCACACCAGGCTCTTCAGCTAATATAGGTCCCATAAGACTCGGTTCTGTTGTGCCCATTGCAGCTCGAGGTGCTGCTTCATCCGCCAAGTTCTTACCCTTTGCTACTAAAGAATGAGTTTTTTGGTGCCCTGGACATTTTATGATGGCCACTGCTGTTGGTAGTTTCATGGCTTCTAACAAGTCAGAGATCGCCTCGCCATGTGTAATGGGTGTGCAATCTGCTCTACGAAAACCCCTTTGCTTCCAAATGGTACCATAAATATGGCAAACTCAATATGCATATGCAGAATCTGTATAAATATTATCACGTTTCCCCACTGCCATTTGGCAAGCAGCTGTTAAGGCTTTTATTTCTGCTAACTGTGCAGAATATGGCTGTGTTATCTTTACCGCTTGTACTTCAGAAAAAGAGGCACCATCAGTTTCGAGTTGTATTACGCTAAAGCCAGCATGATTTCCTTTTTCATCTTCATAACACGATCCATCTACAAACAATGTGAGATCTGCTGTTATTGGTTGATTATGTAAATCATCACGTGCTTTAAGAAAGCTATCTGTCCTTTGTATACACTCATGGGGGGTTCCATCTACAGGTAGAACCATTCTAGTCGCGGGGTTCACATTTGTACATCGCTGAATGCTAATGTCTGGAGCAGATAAAATCACTTCGTAGCCAATTTTCCTGGCTTGAGTCAGGACAAAGCGGGGGCTTGTCAACAATGCTTGTAATTGGTGAGATGTATATAATGTCACTGGATGTCCCATTGTCAACGTAGCAGCTTTTTGATAAGCAAAAGTGGCTGCCGCTAACACTTGGTAGCATGGTGGCAGCCCTTGTTCCATAGGGTCTAATTTTGTACTATAATAGGCTAAGGGTTGTTTACCAGTTGGTGTGTTCCGCATCAAAACTGCACATGCAAATCCCGATCGCTCAGCAATGTACAGCTGGAATGGTTCACTATAATTTGGATTGCCTAGAGCTGGAGCACTTTGTATTTGGCATTTAAGAGCTTGAAACGCCTCGTCAGCCAACGTCAATAAAGCTGTGCTGTCATTTTGTCCTGCTGCTTTAACTAGTGCATGCAGTGGTGCTGTAGTGATAGCATAGTCACAGATCCATGGTCTACTGTAGCCTGCCACTCCTAGAAACCATAGCATCTGTCCTACTGTCTCAGGCTTAGGCGCTTTGGTGATGGCTTCAATATGGGATGGTGCAATTAATCGTTTATCGCCAGTTAACTGCCTGCCCAAGTATTCAACTGTCTGTTGGTGTGAGGTATCGTTCTGGAACCAAATGCAAGACCAGAGAGTTTCAGCAAAAATGAGTTTTATTGAAGCTGGGGGTTGAACCCCCACAGGGCAGAAGGCAACGGTACAGAGTCCACAATCCAAAATCAGAATCCCAGGGACGTAATCCAAACTGTACACAGGGCAGCAAACACAAAACTCCGAGTCGGGCAAAACAGGTTCGGTACACAGGCACGGGTATGTCAGAGAATCCAAAGCCAGTAGACGTAATCCGAACCGTTAACAGGGCAGCAGAGACTAAACTCAGGGTCAGGCAAAACAGGTACGGTACACGGGCAGAGAAGTATCAAAGAAAAAGCCATAGTCACAATCGGGGATGTTTCAGTCAGAAGTATAACACTATGAATACAAGGCATCAACGATCGCAGCACAGGGAAAACGTTCTGACAAGAGCTGTGAGTGAAATGACTGCTTAAATACACGTAGGGGAAGTCACATGCTATGATAGGGAACAGATGAGCTGGATCAGACTAATTAACAGAGGAATGAACATGAGGAAGTTCCTGACTACATGAAATTGGCAAAAGCCAAAACGCAGACAGGGATAACAAGACAGCCGATAGACGGACATACGGCTCCGGTTAGGGAGTTCTAACGTGCACAGACAAGGAGGGAGAACAGAGTCTAACAAGTGCGGAGGTTCTGCTGAAACTGCAGCAAAGTAGATTGAGTAAAGCCAAAGGGGTGGAGACTAAAATAGGGCGAATGCTGAGAGCTCGTTAGTCAATTAGTAAAGTGCAGCTATACAATCCCTAGTGCTTGTTAGTAAGTTAGTACTATAAACTGTGTTAGTTTGGGTTAGTATCTTTAACTGAAATAATAAACTGTTAGTCTGGTTAGTAATTATAGAAAAGCAAGGTGAAGGAAGCAAACGAGATTGGAAGGAATGATTGAAATCCCCGAAACCATGAAATCACCCGAAAGTGTGGCACGCAAAACTGGGGCAGTGAGCGATCACATGACATAAGTGCAATGCATGGTATGAGACAAAACAAGAACCGGAATATAACTGCAATGGTGGAAAATGGCAAACAGACAGAGACAAGGCAAAAACAAAACATGGCATGGCATCCAAATCAAAAATACAAAAACAGAGCATGGTCAAACAAGGCAGAATACATAAACAAACATGGCAATCAAAGCAGAATCATAACAGTTGGCAAAATTGGAGTTTGTCGCAACTTACTTTATGGCCTCCTGCTGCAAATGCTGATAGCACTGTAACAGTCTTTCTCACACTGTTCCTTAGTGCTGCTACAGATCAATAAATCATCCATATATTGGATCAGGGTGCTTTTTATATTTATATGTTGCAAATCTTGCACTAATACTCTATTGAAAATGGAGGGACTTTCACAATACCCTTGTGGCAACCTGGTGTATGTGTATTGCTGTCCTTGATATGTAAAGGCAAAAAGATATTGTGACTCAGGATGTAGTGGCACACTAAAAAAAGCAGAACATAAATCAATAACAGTGTACCATTGTGCATCTGGAGGAATGTTAGAAAGAAGAGTGTGTGGATCGGGAACTACTGGCATTTCGGCTTCCACAATAGCATTTATTGCTCGCAAATCATGTACTAAACGATAATCATCTGAATGTGGCTTTTTAATTGGAAAAATTGGAGTGTTCCAGGGGCTACTAGTTTTTATTTGCACTCCTGCCTTCAATAAGCCATCAATTGTTGGCTTAATCCCATTTGTTGCTTGTTGTCTGAGGGGGTATTGTCTCTGATATGGCAGACTGATTCCTTGTTTTGAAGAAACACGCACTGGTTTTGCGGATTTAATGCAATCTATGTCTGTTTTATGTTTTGACCATACTTCATTTGATACTTGCTGCAGTAAAACTTCCTGTTCTGGCATGAGAGGCATCTGCGTGGATGGTCTTTCTTCCAGCATCACTTTTTCAGCTAGCCCATCATCGTTTGCTTTGAAAGATATCCTGGTGAATTGTTTGTCTGGAGAAATGTGAATATACTTATTGGTTGTGGGTGTCCACTCCTGTACTTGTAACGCTGCCTTAACCATTGGTCCTAATTCGTGTGACTCCCAACCATCAGCCACTAGTAGCGTCACATGTGGGGTTGACTGTTGGGCTTGAAACCATTCCTGTAAGGGTGGTGGTAACACTACTGCAGATGCTGCCCCTTGTGGACCAATATAGATGTCATAGCTTTCAATGAGAAAATGACTCTTAATGATGGCATCATCCCAGCATGACTCATAGTCTTCAAATGCTTGTTGTTCATCAAACATGAGGGTGCAGTGTAATGGTAATTTTGTTTCAGTAGTTTTTCCAAAGTGGGCTCGCACCCATGGTTCCCAATCTTTCCAATGCTGGTACAGAGAAGGGTATACTGAATCTTGAGAGATTAATCGTAACCAATACACCATGGGCTGCAGAGTTCCCACCTCTGACGGTAACAGGGACATCATTCTTCCTTGCATCTCCTTTGGAATATCTATGTAGACGCCATCTTTTGAGCATACAATGTTGGCTCCTAACGAGCAGAGAATGTCTCTACCTAGCAAGTTGACAGGGGTGTGAGCTGAATATAAAATTGGTGCAACTATGGTTCTATCTGCGATGCGCATTGGGACCGGCTGTGTTAGTGGGATTATTTGTGGTCTCCCAGAGAAGCCTATGGTTTTAATAGAGGTGTTCGAAAGGGGGAGATTTGAGCCGGTTTTCCCTATACATGAATATGTGGCACCGGCGTCAACCATAAACTGATGCTCTTGTTGATCTATAATTACAGGTATGGTGGGTTCATCTTGTGGTTGCGCTGATGCTATGGGCAACATTGTTTCCCCCTCTGGCTTCTCCGGGCACCCCTACGCTTGGAAGTTTGTTGCTGGCCCCATCCATGGGGGTGGTGGTGGTGGCAGTGTGGGCCAGGGATTAGTTGGACAGTGTCTCCTTTGGTGTCCATCTTGATAGCACCCCCAACATCGCGGGATTGATGCTCTGCCTCGCTGGGATGCTCTTCCTCTCAGTCTCCCCCTTCCTCTAAATTGTTGTTCTCCTCTGTTGGGTTGATACCTTCCCTCAGCCTGATTGATAAACACCTGTACTGGTGGCGCTTGTGGGGTCGGTGTTATTACTGGGGTTCCTGCGTGTTACTCAACTGGAGTTGGTGCCGAATTCGGGGCATTTTGTTCGGGTGCGGCTACTGTGGTAATCACTGGGGCTACAATTGCTGGGTTTGATGGGGTTTGCTCACTTACCGTCACTGGTGCTTGCGTTTTAGCTTTGTCCTTCTTGACTTTACTTAATTCCCCCACCTGAAGTTGTGTTAATTTGTTTGCCAACTGTTTGTTTTGTTCTTCTGTTTCTCGCTTCTCTTTCCGATATTGTTCCACATGGTGAATTATATGCTCCACAAATAGTATCCAATCCAATTTCATTAGCCCCACTACTCCGTCCAACCTTTTCTGAACTGCCTGTGGCAGACTCCTTTTGACCATTAGTTTGAATAAAATCTGAGTGGTGGCATTACCATTCCAGTGGGATCCAGTCTCCTCTCTCCATCTGCGCTGAAATGCATGCAGGAAATTCTGCACATTCTCCCCCTCCTTCAGCTCTACTCCCTCAAGTTTTGAAGGATCCCGTTCATCTGGATATCGTCGCCGGAGCTCTTCCCACACAATATTCCTGAAGCCATTGAAGCCTATGGGATCAGCTGCATGTCCTAATATTGCTTGTTGCATTCCCACTGCAACAAGTATCTTGTCAGTTATGTGTTTTCTTAAAATGTGCATCAGCAAGGCTTTTATGTCTCCTATTGCAAGCCGGTGCCCCCCCATATGCTCTTCCAAAGCTGTAATCCATTTTCCTGCTCCTGCTGTGAGATTTGGCAAACGGTCTATTAACCCTACCATATCCAGAAAAGACCATGGCATATAATGTTCTTGGTTTCCTTTGATCACCAGGGGGAATTGGGATGCTACTCCTGGCCTCCCTTTATTTTCACTTCCTTTTGCTTTAGAATCCTCCTTCACAGACCTCATTATATACTCACCATATCTGTCAGGGGCTTTTCTCACTCGAGCCCCTGTCCTTTTCTCTTCTCCTTCTTCTTCCCTCAGATACTCCCCATACTGCTCAATAGCGCTCATAAATTCCTCTTCCTCTTTTTCAAATAGGCCTGACCCTTCATTTGATTGTCTCTCCATTAACCCCGGCATGGATGTGCTATTTGTTCTGCTAAGTCGGAGGGATTCACCAGACTTGGTGTCTGTTTTTTCTTTTGACTTTCTCTCTCTCTCGGGCTCGTCTGCTAGATTCAATGTATTGTGTAGCCTGGCGGAGTTTCCTCTCCATCCCTGCTATCACTGGATGCATCATTCCTTAAAGTAGGGATCAGTTTTCCTGTGGGTTCAGTTGCATGCATGTATTGCTCTTGCTATAGGGTGGAGGTGCGCCATGTCTTGTATTTTGGTGACTTTTGCTTCACTTTTTCCTGAGCCACCATTTTGGCATAATCTTCTCTATCCTTCCTAGCTAGTGGGTCTTCCCTGTTAAGTTTTCTACTCAGTTTTTTCTCTAATACTGTTGGGACTGACTCAGTTTTTTGCTGAGGCTGCATATCTTTTGCTCTTTGAGCCACAGTTTCTTCTGTCTGCAGCCTTAATTTGACCCGCCCTGCAAATTCCACACCTCCATTCACTTCTACTGCATCCTCCTCTGGCTCTGTTAACACATATTGTCCTACCTTGAAAGGATTTTTTTCACTTGGATAAGGCGGTGGACTCAGAATGGGGTATAATGGCATTTGTTCTTGTTTCCCTTTCTCGTCCCATTTTTGCTCCTTTCCTTTATCTTCCAACATGCCTCTAATCATTCTGCGTGAGTCGCTGTACTGTTTCCCTTCTTGCCTGAACCACCCCAGTACTTCTTTTTCTTTTGCTCTCTTTTCCTCACGTTTATCACTCATGTTCTTTGGTTTGTGGTGACTAATAATAGTTTCCACTTCATCACAGCCAACGAGGTCAAAGGTGCCTTCTCTGGGCCACTGCTGCCCCCTGTGGTTCGCCTGTTCCATTTTTTCGTATATTTCTGAATCCGCTCTTTGTGCTCTGGGTATCGCCTTATCTGTATTTCTGCAGGTGCTGTTGCACCCCCTCCTGCGGAAGTCCTGTTCCTCATTATTTTTCCTGCTTTTGCCCCCATGTCTTTATCTGGCGCTATTAATTAGGGATCTAACCTTCTAATTTACTTTTTGGAAACTGCTGGGTTATTTATAATATAACTGTCCGACTCCTTCGTACTTAAATTCGGGCAGGCAGTAATGTAAACTATGGGTTTATTAAGTGCTTTTCCTTGTCTTTTGATCACTAAATTCTTCTGAGATACCAAGAAAGGGAGGGTGCGGCAAACTGAAACACTTTCCGCTTCATACTTTCCCATTCCTCCTGAATTTGATTTATATATGCTCCGCTTAAAGGGTGTTTTTCTAAAAAAAAAATTTCCCGTCTTTCATTAACTCACTAACGTGTACAAAGTTAATTACGACAAGTTTATTACATCAATATTTACAAACACAAATTGTTCACTCAACGCTGGGTAACTTGCAATAATATTTTAATGGAGTTGCTAAACCAATTTTATACATGCGAGTCGCTCAATTAATATCATTTTAAGCAATAGATTACTCCAGCACTATCAGGGAGTTTGCGTTTTCACCGCGAATAGCTTCCCACATTGCTCTGCTCATGCTGAATATACGATACATGCCCAAAAAGCTTTTTATCTCTAATACCCATCTTTCTTCCACAACAGCACTGTGAAGATCGGTATGCAATATGCCACTCAAACCTATGCACATGAAGTGCCTTTCATACATCCGCCCATCAGCCTGCAACGATAACAAATGGAGCAACATGATTTACTTAATTACTCATCTTTATACGGCTCGTTATTTGACGGTGTTCAGAATTTCCGTTCCCTATTCTCGCTTTTCTTTCATTAAAACATCAATATTTGTCATTTGCACATTCCCCATTACTTTACTGATACTGCAACAAGTTTACCCTGCACCAGTTAAAATAAAAGCAAAGTGAAGCAAGTTGTATGTTTTCTAAAAGCCGCAAATAAGACCGCACAGTAATAATTCGACAAGATTAATTATATACACAGTGCTGAAGTATGTACACATTGTCAGATCGGTTTTGCCCAAAATGAACAGACTCGTGCATGTTTCGGACTTCATTTTCTTCATATATCTCACAAATTTTGTACCAGATGTAAATTATCACACAGCCCAAAACAAAGAGTTCATTCATTTTTCCCGTATTGGATTTTGCGCCTTTTTCAAATTCATGTAGTCGACTTCATTTTTTACGATCCGTAGAGCAATATCTATCTGGCAACATGGGGCGGTGTCTGTCGGGGCGAGTTGGGGCAGTCTGCCTGGGCAAGGCAGTATCTGCCTAGCCAATATGGGGCAGTATCTGTCGGGGCAAAATAAGGTGTCTGTCGGGGCAATTTGGGGCAATGCTTTCCTAGCCAAATATGGGGGCAATTGTGTCTGTCGGGGCACTATGCGGTGTCTGTCGGGGTACTTTGGGGCGGTGTCTGCCTAGCCAATATGGGGGCAGCGGTGTCTGTCGGGGCACTATATTCGCTATCACTCTGAGCGATTTTCCTCAAACACGGGGATCTGCCACTTTGCGATCTACCCTAGTTTATGTTGCCAATTATTATTTTTTTAATTTATTGAGCTCATTACCCTCTCTCTGTCAGCAGTAAGTTCCTCCTTTAGTAACTGCTTTAATTATCTGTTCAATCCCTAGCCCATGCCCATGCACCGGTGAAGATAGCGGTTTATTTATTGTCTGCGCCACAACCCCCTAACAGCACATTCAATGAACCAACATACTATCTTTACATTAAACACACAGGCAGATGACACACGCATTCCAACACTTATCACAAGCACACATTACATCAGACTCTTTTTCTGGCCAAATTACTTAATCAAATTTAAAATCTTACTTCTAGATTCTTTTGGAGGAGAGACTTTGAGAAACCGCAGTCCGACCGGCCGCATACCACTCCCGAACTCAACAACTACTTTTATGCAGACTTTTTTAGGAAAAAATTCTGCTTACCTATTCATAGTTAGAGGCCACTTTGTTAAAGCTTAGAAATGGCAGCGTCCGTGTGAACTTCCGGTCTCCCCCTCTGGTCCTCCTGGCTAACTGGCTCGCCAATTTTGTGGAAGGAATTCTAGCCCGGGGCCCTAGGGCCAGATCTTCCCCTTGTCTTGTAGGTCCACTGCCAAAGAACGGACACAATCTTCAGAGTCTGATGTAATTGGGTTTATTGTATTCCAGTTCCAGGTAAAATACAGAAAACCCCAGGCTGGTCCACGCAAACCACAAAGCATTCAAATCCATCAATCGCCCAACACAGACTGCCCTTCGGCTGTCCGAACCCTCATTTTTATTTACCTTTTTTCACGTTTCCTTAGGTGGGATTAAACGTGAATCTCTCCACCTTCCTTAATATTACTAATTCTGATTGGTAAATTGTCCCATGGCGACCCTCCTCCCTTAGCAACAAGTTTGCCATTACATCATAATGTACCTTCATTTTCGCCCGCCAGGGACACTCGAAGACCACACCTAAGTCTCCCAAACCTTGGGTTCTCCTAAAGTTTAGTAAGTTATCTGAGAACATGGATGGTTCCAGAACACTCAGGTGCGCATGCTTAGGTACTGGGACCGCTAACCGATATGGTCATTCCGAAGGTTAGTTTATTAGGCGACCTTGAAGGCCCGGACAGAGTTTGGCTTATCTGGGTTTCTTGGCAGTCCATAAGTTTTTGCTTCTCCACAGACTCTTCTTTTACAGCAGTTTTTCCTTCTTTAAAGGGTTTTCTTGTTGAACTGAGATTATGGTTTTACTTTGAATCCAGAACATTTTAGGATATTTTCCCACCACACCATCTTTGTCTCCGAACATTGATTATGTTGAGGCCTGGAAAAAGACCAGCAAAGGGCAGAATCGAACCGAAAATGATCCATATCTAAGATATTTGTGTTAATGGCTGAATCATTTATGCTACATGGCGCCCCCCGAGGCAGACGTGTTTACTCGACCTGCTCGCGAATGCCGGTTTTTTCTCTCTTTGTGTGTGTTTTCTGTTTTTTTCAGCGGTGCACGAGTGTCACGCACTGCTAAAATATAACAGACAGACTTTGCTGGATATTGCCAACTCACAGAGACATGCAGAATTTACTGGTTTTATACCACTGGAACTACAACTCATTGTTTGCTCCCCTAGTCACCACCATGACCCCCAGGAGGGCCCCGAAGCACCGAGCTCGAGCGAGCATGCTGACACCAGGAGAGTGCTTCGCAGATGGCGGCGCAAGCAAGGCAAGAGGGGAGGGCTCCATGCTAGGCTAAAAGCTCGCGCTAGCCGTCCACCGCTACCCAGCCTTCTACTAGCTAACTTGCGGTCTCTGGAAAATAACCTGGACGAGCTAAAAGCCAGGATCACATCACAACGGGAAATAAGAGAGTGCTGCGCTGTAATTTTCACCGAGACCTGGCTTTCAGATGAAGTCCCAGAGAGCGCCGTTCAGCTACAGACTCACTCCGTACACCGAGGAGACTGGACTGCAGCCTCCAGTAAGACAAAAGGGGGAGGTGTGTGTGTGTTTATCAACAATTCGTGATGTGGCGATATAAGGACTGTCCACGAGCATTGTTAGCCAGATGTAGAGTTTTTACTGCTGAAATGCCGTCCCTACTATCTACCGAGGGAATTTACTGCTGTTTTTGGTGGCTGTTTACATCCCCCCACGAGCTAACTCCACGGCATGCACTCAGCAAACTCCATGGCTTCATCAGCGCGTTAGAGACGGCTCACCCTGACGCTGTTTTTATCAATCCTGGCGACTTTAACCAGTGCAATTTACGGACTGTGCTTCCAAAGTACTATCAATACGTGAACATTCCCACCCGCGTTAAGAACACACTGGATCATGTTTACTGTAACATACATGGTGCATACAGGGCTGCACCCCGCCCCCACTTCGGACATTTGGACTGCATCTCTCTGTTCCTGTATCCGGCCTACAGACAAAGACTGAAACAAACAAATCTTGTCACCAAACGAGTTAAACTCTGGACTTTAGAGACTGAGAGCATCCTGCGGGATTGTTTTGCCCAGACAGACTGGGATGTGTTTAAAGATGCAGCCACCCGGGAAGACTCTTCTGTTAGCATACAAGACTATGCTGAGTATGTGACGGGGTACATTAGCACTTGTGTTGACAACATCGTGCCCACCATACAAGTCAGAAAGTTCCCGAACCAGAAGCCCTGGATAAACAGTCAGGTACGCCACATGCTGCGTAGGCCTGTGACGATAACAAATTTTGCTGGACAATATATTGTCCCACAAATTATTGCCGCTAAACAATATTATTGTCAACATTTTTTTGAGACCAAATTAACCACTAATGTAATGATAATATATCATAATAATGCAAGTACACCCTTTCAAATGCAATAAACTTTTATTTCTCATGCAGTATTCTCACCAGGATTTTTTTGCAGCATAGGGGTAATGACCGGCCGGGGGTCCGTGGGCCGCCTAGGCCCCCTGCGGGGTCCAGGGGTAGTGCCCTCATGGGGCACCTGGGGGAGCAAAGCCCCCCGAAAGCTCTGGCATTTTAGCACATTTGGTGGTGTTATTTTTCAATTTTGAGTGTACCGATTAATGATATCTTGGCAGTTAATAACCTTTTGCACAGGGCATTGACACAATATTCAAGTTCAAGGAAACTCAGAGAGAGAGAACTTAACTTCACAAACCCTTCTGTATGACTGTTCAACACCAAGGATGATCTCGCAATCAGTTCTCTCTACCCTTCCCCCATCCTCTGTTCTTCTTACTGTTTCTAGAGTCAGGCAAGTCCGTTCTGAGATATTGTCCTCCCATCTTTTTCTTTGCCCACCAAGTTATTTTTTGGAAACAAGGAACCTATTCTAAGTGTGATCTGGTCTGAAGGCCTGCAAGTGTGACCATTAATATTGAATGCAAGACAGAGTTGCAGAAAGCCCACTGAACTTCATTCTTTTGAAGAATACAAACAAGTTCTCACCAATACAATGTACATACAGAGCATAAGGAAATTATGTCTGACTGACTGTTCACCAAATCAAATGGTGAACCCAAAGTATTAATATTACAAATTGTGACAAATGTACAACTACACTGATGCCCTTTTATCTTTACTTTACATCATTACCTATTGTAACATTTTGCTAAAGTCTCACATTCAGGCGCTAGGGCAAAATATGCTGCAATATTCCCACGCTTGGATGCTGACATGTTTCCAAAAAAATCGCCGATAAAATACACTTAGCCGCTGCCCTATGCCTTCTGGAGGCCGCGCGGAACGTGAAAAAAGAGTTCACAAACTCTAATCTTCCTGTACCGATGCAATGTTGTGGCAAAGTTCCGAAAACGTGATCTCTCTGCAGAAAGTTTGCCGTTGACTGACTGATGCAGCATCGATCAAATTTGACCCCGCCTGTGAAAACCCGGGGAAAGTCGGTTTTTGGTGATGTACAGTTTTTTTGAACAAAGTCATTCTACATCACATAAGGAATATTCTGTGAAAAAAAATCTAACCGATATCTCTAATATTGACCGAGTTGGTCTGACATGTCTTCAAACTAGGCTGGTTAGCTTTACAAGACATTCGTCTATAAAAGTTATAGATTATAGATTATTATGTCAGAAATTATTTCTGACATTTCCGAGGTGATGCGACGCAATCCATGGAGAAATCCTCGTCACTCTTCTGCCATACAATGACCGTCTTTACAATGGTGCGCTTTAATATTATCATCTACATTTATTTTCAATGGTAGAAAAGACATTCCTAAACCGAATGACGTTCCGCCGAAGGTAAATTAAAAGCTGATTGAAACCATAGTTGAAACGAGTCTTGTGGAAACCAACTTCCGGTATATCTCCGTCAAGAAATGTAAACGTTGTGTCAATAAATTCATTAATTTTAATATGTACGATGCTAGAAATTACTTTTTGAACACTATATTTCAAAAAGGTACCAAGGGTTGGCTCACGTATAGCCAAGGCGCGTGTCTGGCGCATGACTGCATTTTTGGGCCGCTACGTTCATTGAAAGACAGCGTAGCGGCCCCAGTCACAGCGTAGCAGCCCAAATTGACAGCGTAACGCCCGCTACGCTGAAATTCGCTGGCGAGAACACTGACTAATAATGTAAAATAACCGAGATTGCATCAGCTTATTCTACTTAATTATGTTTCTATGATGCAGAAAGAAAGCACCATAATCAACCTATATTAACAGCCGACAGCAAATTGCGAATACAATTCATTAACACCACTTGTGTTTACATTGTAATGTGGTAAATAGCCACTAGATGGCAGTATTGACTTTTTTTTGTGAAGCCCAGTCTGAAGCTAGGTTGGGCATGTCCAGGGCATGCCCAGAGGGGAAAGTCCCAGAAATGGGAGGGGGCTGGACAAGAGTATATAAGGAGAAAAATAGAGAGTGTAGGGTAGTAGGAGAAATTGCAAGAAGGATACATTTGACCAGACCTGTCACTCTTTTCAAGACCTTTTAAGCTTTTTGTGGATTTTTGCCTGTGTTGGAGCATTTTCCTGTCCCAGGACATCACAACAGAGCAGCCCATCTCCATTACAGGGAACTGTAAATATCTCATTTTTTTATTTTCTTTTCAATCTTGGTCAGTAGTGTAGGGTGTAGATTAGTTCTATGTGTTTGTTTAATTAAATCTGTTGAACTTAAAGGATTTTGTCTGTCATCCCTTGCTGTCCGTGACGCCATAACAAATTGGGGCCATAACAACATTCAGTAGCTAGGCTAGATAAAAATAATCTGTAGGCCTACAGAGCACTCATATTTTCAAGAATTAGCTGACGCAATCGCGGTTATTTCTACTTTATGTTCATCGGATTTTGTTCGGGGTCACTAACTAGTTGGGGCGAGCGCAGCGAGTCCCTTATTAGTCAGCTCAATTGTGCCCTCTGTTTGTATGTCTGTCATCAACCGGCTCGCCCCAAACATGCTCTGCATGCCACTAGTTTATTATTAATATGCCAGATCAGTGCAGGATAAAAAAGTGGAGAGTTGGGTATAGCTAGACTACATTGATTGTAACTCGCTCATTTTACCAGCTTCAAATATTTGAACAACTACATTCATAACAATTCATTTATCTAAATGGCAGGTTAGACGAATGATTTGGCCAACAGTTATGCTGAGAGTAAGGCAGGCATCTACGATGTAACTGCAGTAGCCTACTCTAGACTTGAACTGTGCAGTCAGTAGTTCCGAGATCGTACGTTGGTGCGAGGCCAGTAAAGACAGAAAAAAATTCTCTCAAGACACTTCTTCAGTGTTCCGGAACAAGGTTGCTGATTGGCTGTATGCAAATGAGTTTCTGTTGGTGTCAGCAACTCGAGTGGGGAAAAAAAATTTCGCGCCCCGCCTCCCCCCACAGAGACGAAAACAGACTGGATAACTGACAAGAGGGTTCACTCCGTTCATTCCACTATGGAACAAACGCGCCCCCAGGTGCTGAGACCGATGCACAGAGTGAACCCTTTTGTCGTCCAGCCTGTTTGGAGGTGAGAGACGAGGAAAACAAGCACGCATGCACATGGCAATATATCGAGGCCGGCAAAATTATCGAGTTCATTTTCATTTATCGTGCAATTAATTGATTTATTGATTATCATCCCAGGCCTAATGCTGCATGCCTGCTCTCTTGCATTCAGATCAGGCAATGAGGCGGAGTACAAAGCTGCAAAGTACGAACTGAGGAAGGCCATCACAGCGGCCAAGAGGCAGTACAGAGAAGTTGGATGGCTTCTATTCTACTGTTGACTCCGGGCAGATGTGGCAAGGTTTGCAGCACATCACGGACTACAGGACCACCACCAGTACCATCAGCTCCACAGACAGTCTGCTGGATGACCTCAACAACTTCTACACCCGTTTTGAGACCTCCAGTTACAGCACAGAGGGGCAACACACACACACACCCGGTCCCTTCCCCCCTCCCCCCTAACAACTGTTTCATCAGGCCAGGTACACAGAGTCCTGAGGAAGATCAACCCCTGCAAAGCAGCTGGACTGGACAACATTCATACCTGCCAACAAGTACGGTTTTCCCGTAATGGTTACGGTTTTCGAAAGCACAGTCCGGTTTATGGCTGATCAAAAACAAATACCGGTTTTTCGGAAAATAACCGTATTAAAAGGGGCAATAAGCGGAAATGCATCATTTCTAGATTGAAGGAATTAAAAATCGCTACGTGAAGAACAAGAGGTGTAATTTCATCTGGAGTATAGCAGGACGTCACATACCCGCTCTCTGTGTTGATCTCCAGCACCTTGTTTACAAGCCTGGTCCGGCTGCGTGTTCATGTGAATCGCCGCCTCCTCCTTCCCAAGGATGCATTCATACAGCCAGTGAGCAGAATCGCCTCCTCCTCCTTCCCGAGAATGCATTCATATAGCCAGTAAGCAGTGGCAGCGCGTATTTTTTAAAAAGCGAAATGGAGGAGAGCGGAATGAAACATTCACCTGAAGACGAGCAGGATCCAAAATTACTTCTAAATAAACAACGGTCACTGGCGAAGAAGTTGCCGGATAAAGAAAGGGACAGAACCAGGATTAATATTGGCCTTGCATTTCCAAGGTGGAGAGCACTGCGAGAGCTAAAGGGGCTACAGTTTGACTCGGAGCTAGCTCTTCTTCTCCTGGACAGGTAAGTAACGACATAAAGTCAAATGTCTGCTTTAATTAGTGTTACAGTAACGTAAGGCACATGTTGTGGAATCATTTTTATATTGATTCATTTAATTATTATTAATTGTTTATCCTTGCTTGCTCTGGCTCAATTTTTCTTAGGCTATGGTAGTGTACTCTTGCCTGTTTCTGATTAGTCTAGGCCTTCATAGCTGTAGCTTCCACAAATTTGAACAATGCGTAATTGCTTATAGTTTATCTGGAGCCATGCAGTCCTGACAGGGCCAAGATGTTCTCTTTCTCTGTCAAGTTTATGTGTTCTCAGGAAGAACAGAACAAGTTGAGCCTGGGATGCCGAACGATACGATGTATGCATGCTCCGGGGCCCGGCTTTTTACGCTGTGTGCGCCTGCAACATTCCTGTTGATACCATGATGCGAATCAGCTCGAGGGGGAGGAGGATGTCAAGATGGACTCTTACTTAAACCACAGCAAAATCCTTGTTGGTTATCCCTGTTTGACTGGACTTGTTGTGTGCAAGGATCCTTCTCTGCAGATGAAGTAAACTGACTTTTACTTGGACATTAATTCCTCTGTCTCTGTTTGAGTTCTTTTTGAGAAGGTAACACCAGGAATATAAAATCAAAATTCCTACAACACGTCGCTATGGCTATTCAATTAAATTTAATGTTACAATCGTAGCATGGGTTAATGTCCGGAGCTTGAGTTGTTAGCAGCTCGGTCCCAGCAATGGGCCAGGTGTTACGGTTGTGTTAGGTGAGTAGCCCGTCAGCCAGCTAACATTTGCAATTAGCGCAAATCTGCAGTTTCGTGAGCATTTCAGGTTCGATGTACTGAGTAGTAACACCGCGGAAACTTAAACTGGCCCGTCATTCTGCCGAATAGCAGAGGTTGAGGGAGGTGTGGCTCATGACACACTTTGTTTTGGTCTGCAGGCAGTGCACAACAGCAAACCTAGCGGTGAAACGATTTCGCTTTTTGCCCCTTTAAAACATAATGATGAAATAAAACATGAAACATGTTAGTTTATTCCCGTTTCTTCAACGCTAGTTTATATTTACCAAAGACGGCCATTTTGTTGCAATCGCAGAGAATCTGTTGGTTCGTTTGCGGAAACAATCGTCACACTTCGCAGGTTATGAAGATTATAAGGAATCACGGAATTGGCCGAGGCGTTTAAATTGGAACCATTCTCGGATAAAATCGGAACCGCTGCACAATGGAAAATAAGGGACAGTAACTGCATCATTATTGACTTTATTTATCAGTAACACTTTGACAATTTATTTTGATGCCAGTTGATTATTGTGGAAGTTACTTGCCAGTGACACTGACAAATTTATGTTCATACCAGTTGATCATTATTGAAGTTACTTACAAGTAACACTGTGGCAAATTAATGTTGATACGTCTTGATCATAATTGAAGTTACTTACCAGTAACAATGTGGCAAATATATTTTGATACTAGTTTATTAGTTTAGTTGAATGTGATGTATAATGATGATGTATTTAATTAACAGATGCTTCAGATATCTTTTGTTTGGTCAGTGGAATAAGTTGCAAACTTGTTGCATACTGAAGACACATTCTCAGGTTTAGTTACCCAGTTTCCATTAAATACGACCCATCTGTCTAATTGTTGTGAATTTGTTTTTCTTGGTCCTTTCACTTACTGTACTAAAGGGGTTTGGACATAACTAAATAACAATATTCATCACAGTAATCACGGGCATGTTACCTGGGCTATGAAAAGTTCTACTTTCTAGGATTTCTGTGTACAAAAGTGTCAAATTGAAGCTGAATTGTTTAGTCAAATTTCTGCCTCAAAGAGCTGGAAATGCAGTTTCTAGCAGCTATTTTTTCAATTTTTTTCCCGGGGGAGGTTCCCCATACCCCCACCTACAGGAGGGCGCGATTGCATGCTAGGATTATTAGGATTATGGTTTTTCACTTTCAAAAGTTGGCAGGTATGCAACATCCCTGGGCATGTGCCAACGAGCTGGCAGATGTTCTCACCTCCATCTTCAACCTTTCCCTCAGACAGAGCATTGTTCCTCTTTGCTTTAAGACCACAACCATCGTCCCTCTTCCCAAGAAAAGCCCATACACCTGCATGAATGACTACAGGCCAGTTGCACTCACTCCAATCATTATGAAGTGTTTCGAGAGAGTGGTGCTGACCCACATTCAGAGCAACATACCGGACACCCTGGACCCCCTGCAGTATGCCTACCGGCCCAATAGGTCTACCTCAGATGCCATCGCTGCTGCCCTCCATTATTCCCTCCTCCACCTGGAAAATAAAGACTCCTATATCAGGATACTCTTTATCGACTATAGCTCCACTTCTAACACGGTCATTCCCCACAAACTCATCCACAAACTGTCCACACTTGGTCTGCGCCCCACCCTCTGTGACTGGCTCTTGGACTTTCTGACTGGCAAGCCTCAGTCTGTCAGGATTGGAAATAGGACTTCAGCCAGCATCATCACGAACATTGGCACCACTCAGGGTAAGGAGGACGATTTGTGCCATATCAGTAAATAAATCTTTCCATAAATCAATAAATATATCCTTCAATATATCAGTCATTAAATAAATAAATAAATACACCCATAAATAAAAACATAAGTTAATGCATAAATAAATGAATAAATAAATCCATAAATATTTTAATATCCACATAAATAAATGCAGCGATAAATAAATACATAAATAAATGCATCAATAAATACATAAATACATCAATAAATGTTTTTATTTATTGATGGATATATTTCACATTTTATTTCAAGATTTATTTAAGGATATATTTATAGATTTGTTGAAGGATATATTGACACTTTTATTTATTGACGCTTTTATTGATGGATTTCATGATCTGTAAATGCAAATGAGGGGTGGGTTTCAGTTGGTCTAGCTGTTCTGATTGGTCGACAGTTGCGTGTGTGTATATATAGCTCAGTGACGAATGCGATAGCTTATCCCCGTTAAAAAAATATCGAAATTTGAAATGGAGTTCATGGCAGAGCTAAGAGCGGAAATGTTGACTCTTGCAGATGACATTGATAGTGGCAATGTCGTACCCCCCGAAAGTGTAATAGAAAGAGTCGAAGGCCTTATAGACAGCGTTGTTGAAATCGCAGCGCTGACTGATTCCGATGTGGACGAGTTTGTGTGGAGCAACCTGCAGACGATCCTGCGCCGAGCTGCATTTGAAAATTTTCACGGGAGACGTGGAGTAGGACGACCCGCCTGTGAGATCCCCCCTGAAGCTTTAGAAGTTTATATATTGAGTGGCGTTAAACCGGCAGGTGTTGCTTGTCTCTTCGGGGTGTTTTTACGGACCATCAGAGGGAGGATGGAACAGCACGGCCTAGGGCGAGAGCACGAAAACAAAACATCCGCCAGTTTTCTCTTTTCGCAAAACTGGCCAGACAAGAACGTAATTTGACATAAAATTTTTTAGAAAACATTTCTTGTTCTGTTCAGCAGCTACCTATTTCAGCTTAAAGCCATTTTACACAATACAGATGGGTAATTCACGGACATCCGCCTGTTTGGTTGGAGGTGGAGATTACGTTTTATCCCTATTTGGTACCAATTGCTTTAAGCATATTTTGGTGCTATTTCTGTTGAGGCTATATCAGTGTCTGTGTGATTTATATGACATTACGCTATACGATCTTTGCATATGTCCTAATTATTGCATGGTTTCAACTGTGGTGCTAGATGGGCTAATTGCTTGGTTTGTATATCCCCCTAGAATATCAGAATTGTACTCTGAGATTACGGACGAGCAACTGGATGAACTTATTTTGGCAAATCATCGACATTTCCCCTTAAAGCAATTGGTGCCAAATAGGGATAAAACGTAATCTCCACCTCCAACCAAACAGGCGGATGTCTGTGAATGACCCATCTGTATTGTGTAAAATGGCTTTAAGATGAAATAGCTTGCCGCTGAACAGAACAAGAAATGTTTTTATTTATTTATTTATGTATATATTAAAATATTTATTTATGGATTTATTGATTCATTTATGCATTAATTTATGTTTTTATTTATGGATGTATTTATTTATTTATTTATTTAATGAATGATATATTGAAGGATATATTTATTGATTTACTGAGATTTTTTTATTAATATGGCACAAATCGTCCTCCATATCAGGGATGCGTCCTCAGCCCCATCCTCTACACCTTGTTCACCCATGACTGTGTCACCTCCCACAAGCACAACACCATCCTAAAGTTTGTGGATGATACTGCAGTGATAGGACGCATCACTGGTGGGGAGGAGGCGGCCTACAGGAGTAGGGATTTCACAAGAACCGACACTTGCGATACCATTCGATTCTTAAATGAAAAACACCAACGATGCCTATTATTTTGAGGCACCGTAAGTACCGAAGCACGGTAAGTTTCGGTGCTGTGACTATTCCGGAACTAATGGGGGCAGTATATGCTTCAGAGTGTTCCAGTTGATACTTGCATTCAGAAGGAGGTCACGATAAAGTAGACCTTTTCTTCGGCGTTCATGTTAGTCACTGCGAACTGTAGCAAGTAGTCACGTGACCATACGTCCTCACAGGCCAGAGCTGCGTCTGTTTTTTTTGCCAATGAATGTTTCTAACTCCTAAAAAATGATCCGGAAAATATTACGTGGCAACCATGATAAGTGCCTTCGAATTCTTAAATGTTGAAGAAAGAAGTCTCAGTGCTTCCTAATTTACGTCCTTTAACATAGGGTACACGAAGCATTCTTTTCGAAAAGAAAGGAGATCACGCCATTCCACAATTCAGCGCAGCAGCAGTATTTAAAGCGGCGACCATTCATCCGTCTAATCACGTAAAGAAACGTATGTGATGGGCAGGGGGACTCGATCACGTTGCCTGCTTTAAGTGCATTCAGATTTTCCAATTAGCGCAGTCGTCTTCCTAAGGGGTGGGAATTCCCTTTGACACCTTTCCTTTATCTTCAGACATTTTCCACATAGGTTAAAGAAAAGTGGTTTGGAATTAGTGTATAGGACATAATTTTTTGACGATTCGGACAAAATAAAATTAATAACTCAAAAAGTATAAAAGATATCAAGAAGATAAATAATAGCAACAAGATTCAGAACAAGCTGAATTTTTTGAAGTTTGAATGAAGTTTTTAGGTTAAAGTGTGTAGGAGTAGTGAGTCAGCACGAAAACCGGAGAATAAAGAAAGAAAGAAAGAAAGATAGAGCGGGAAGAACATAACTAAAGATTTACCTTCACTTCAAATTACTGAACTAATATTTAGTTGCATAACAATTTTTGATAACTGCTGCGCATCTGCGTTCCATCGAGTCAACCAACCAACCTAGAAACAGGTATTTCAGCCCAGGATGAACAAACTACATTCCATATTTCCTGAGAATTTTTGGGTTTTGCTTCAATAACTTGTAATGTCACCCCCACCAGTTTTCAATGGAGTTGAGGTCAGGGATTGAGCTGGCCACTCCATTACCTCAATCCTGTTTGTCTGGAACTAAGATGTTGCTCGCTTACTCGTGTGTTTGGGTTCGTTGTTTTGTTAAAACACCCATTTCAGGGGCGTTTCCGCTTCAGCATATGACAACATAATCTCTTCAAGTATTTTGATATATTCAAACTGATCCACAATCCCTGGTATACGATAAGTGGGCCCAACACCATACAGTGCCTGACAAAAGTCTTGTCGCATAAAGACATAGTAACTAAAAATAGCATATAACTTTATTTCTAACCAATCAATTGTTATAATAAATGGTCCATTTTAATGTCAAGGGCTTTCACATTAATAATTTGGTGCAAAATGAAACCGTCAAAAAGGGTTCTGATGTTCACAGCCTGGCAAAGCCCATGACGTGTTTTTGCTGGGACAAAAGTCTTGTCGTCTCTTCAGATGATGCAACCAATCACAGATTAGAGTTTAACCTATGACAAATACTGTAATTAACACATTCCCAGATGTGTATAGAAATAACCCAAGCGCACCAGACTTTCATATGAGGTGCGACTAGACCTCTGACAACATGCCAAAGATTCAACCACGGACCAAAGTGCTGATCATCAAGAGCCTGAAGACTGAGTCTGCTGCTGAGGTGGCAGACATGTTTAATGTATCCAAATGTCAAGTGGAGGGGATAAGAAAAATATTTGAAGAAACTGGTGATGTTCGTGGCAAGTGCAGGTCAGACAGACCCCGGTATGACAACTGTTTGAAAGGACCGTTTGTTGCTTCAACTGTACAAGGCTAGCCCTTCTTCAACTACAGCAAAGCTACATTAGGAAATGTCACCAAAAATCCCGGTATCTACAAGAAGAGTTTGTCAAATTCTCTCTCAAAATTGTTTTCATGGCCGAATTAGTACACAGAAGCCTGCATTAAACAGAAAGCAAATAACCTGCATTGCATTTGCCAAGGCCCACAGCTTGCAGAAAGGATTGATACTGGAAAAGTGGCTGAAAGTTTATTTTTCTGATGAATCATCCATTGAACTGCATCCCAGTCGCTGTACAAGACCTGTTGGAACCCTCATGGACCCAAGATTCTCCCAGAAAACAATCATGTTTGATGGAGAAAAAATCATGGTTTGTTGTTACAGGCAGTATGGGGGGGTGAGAAAGATCTGCAGAGTGGATGGCAACATCAACAGCCTGAAATATCAAGAAGTTCTTGCTGCCCGACTCATACTGCTGCTCCTTCTCATACTTCTGTCTCCACATCACAGTTCCTGAAAGCGAAGAAGGTGAAGGTACTCCAGGATTGGCCGACCCAGTCACCTGACATGAACATTATTGAGCATTTCAGGGGTAAGATGAAGGAAGAGGCTTGGAAGATGAAACCATAGAATCTTGATGAACTCTGGGAGTCCTGCAAGACTGCTTTCTATGCCATTCCAGATGATTTCATCATCAAGTTATTTCAGTCATTGCCAAGACATATGGATACAGTCCTCCAAGCTCATGGGAGTCTATGCAATATTAATTATTTTTTCCAAGGCACCATGAATTTATGTTCTAATATTATGGTGGCATATTTGTGTATTCAAAATAAAGTGTATGTATAATTTCCACATTTTTTTTCAATGCGACAAGACTTTCGTCCAAGCAAAATCTGACCTTTCTGTACTAATTAAATAATAAAACTCAATGAACGACACAAAACTCTATTTTGGTATATTTTGCATAATCTAGAGGGCTTTGCCTTTCATATAAGCCATTTTTTGATTCCAATTAATCATCTACAAGTCAGGTTATTATTTGTTGTTCCTACAACTTGGATAAGTGACAAGACTTTTGTCAGGCACTGTAGTATGAAAAACATCCCCATATCATGATTTTTGCACCATCATGCTTTCACAGTGTACTATGGCTTGAATTCAGTACCCAAAGGTCTGTCTGACATACTGTTGACGACCATTAGACCCGAAAAGAACAATAGGACAATCTCACATTTCCAGGTCTCTAAAACAGATGTGGCTGCCTTGTTTTTCCAGTTATCTGTGGCTGTAGGTAAAGTATACGAATTGACAGCATGGAGCCGGAACATTTCTTTAAATGCCTTCTTTCACTCCACTTTAGAGGGCGACACGGGAGTGGATTTACACTCCCGTCCCATCCCACTACCACAGAAATAATCCCGTCCCAATCCTGAGCTAGAGTTTTTTTTTTTAAATTCCATCCCATCCCACTCCTGGTAGAATAACTCCCACTCCCATCCCGGTCCCATTTTTTTTTACTCCCGTCCCATCCCGCCCAGTTTTTTTTCCCCCTCCTCAGTGAGGTTAGTCTGTAGAATTTGATTTGATGTTCTCCTCATCCATTTTAGATTACTTTGTGTGCTACGGCAGGTTTAATTTAAACCATATGGCACCAGGAACAGAGAGGGATACATTGCCTTAATCCAAAGAACAAAAAGACCTTCATTAAAGGGCACAAAACATAAATAACGCATGGCCCAAGTTCCCATATATATATATATATATATATATATATATATATATATATATATATATGTCAGGCCATGCCTACCTTAGTTGAATATAAACCCAAACATGGCATCTAATGTTCTATTTAATGTATTTATTGAGAAATTGTTTCCTTTCAACAACATTAACTGCTATGTTCAGCTTTCTTCTCAAGGCCTTTGGCAAAATGTTAGTTTACTGTTTTAAATGGCTACTGTTACACTCCTAACATGGCAACAAAAAACTGCAACATGCAGGAAAAGGGTTCGACTGTGCCCTCAATGAACATACCCCAGCAGGGATAGAAATTTGAATTTTTTTTTCACTAGCCATCTGGACTAGTAATCACTCAGGTTTACTAGTCCTCCCCATCTTTTACTAGAGAGCCTTTTTTTTCTTCAATTTACAGTGCCAATAAGAAACTCACTGAATCATTATTATTATGATTGTTATGCCCCAGGTCTAGGGGAATCCAAGACACAACATGATAAGTGCCCCCCCAACTCTTCCCACTCCCAAGAAAGCCAGCAGCACGAGCTAAACCATGTTCAGCACAGCCATTTCATTAGCTTTGGTAGTGAGCGGTTGCCAAAACAATAAACAAAATTATCAAGTATTCACAAAACTTCTGATACAAAAGAAAACAAACAAAACTTAAACCAAATGATAACATGAATTACTTGACTCCTGCTAACAACAGAAAGGACAAAACAAAAAGGCTAAGTTACTCATTCCCACTCTGCTGTAGGGTGCTCTATTTACAGTGTCTATTTACAAACTCATCACAAACTGAATCTTAACAAACAAATCAAACTCACAAATAAAACATATATTACACACAGGTCCCCACATAGATACAACAGCAAAGTCCGTAAGGCATCTAATGCAGTTTTGTTGGGATTGGCAAGTGAAGGGGGGAGGTCAACAGGCTGCAGCAGCTGAACTTTAAGAGTAGTGATGGTGCAGTGGTCCAATCCGGTGACAGCAATTCCATTCGAATGGTCCAGTGAGGCAGCAGCAATTGTGTTCAAATGGTCCAATCAGCTGTAGCCTTGCAACACCTGCCTACCACCTGATACAAACCATCCATACACAAAGACCAACACTACACAGGGGAGGAGACAAACCTACACAGTTTAAAGGGACAGTTACAAAAATACTCAGGTTGTAACACCTCCCCACCTGAAAATCAAACATTTATCCCCTAAAAATAAATGTTTGATTACTTAAATCCGAGACAGAGCATCAGCCATGACATTTTCCTTACCCTTTTTGTAACGAATATCGAGACTAAAATCTTGAAGTAACAAGGACCAACGCATAAGACGCTGGTTGCTGTTCTGCATCTGAGCTAAAAACACAAGTGGGTTATGGTCAGAATAAACAATAGTTGGGATAGAAGACGACCCAATGTAAACCTGAAAGTGCTGAAGAGCGAACAGTGCGGCTAATGCCTCCTTTTCAATAGTACTGTAATTAAGCTGGTGTTTGTTGAACTTTTTTGAAAAGTAACATATGGGATGATCAATGCCACGCACGTCTTCTTGCATGAGCACTGCCCCTGCTCCAGAGGCACAAGCATCTACCTCGAGCTTAAATGGATGCGCAAAATTTGGGGCAGCGAGCACAGGGCACTGCAGAAGAGAGCTTTAGCAGCTTCAAAAGCAGATTGACATTTCTCTGTCCATTTGAATTGCACTTTGGGGCTGACTAAACTTGTCAATGGAGCTACAATGGCAGAAAAGTTTTTGCAGAATGCACGATAATAACCGGCCATCCCCAGAAAACGGCGGAGCTCACGGCGAGTTTGGGGAGCTGGAAAATCTAAGATGGCCTGCACCTTGGCAGCAACTGGACAGACCTGACCCTGTCCTACGTGTTTACCCAAGTAGGTAACAACAGCCTTCCCAAATTCACATTTTGCCAAATTTAGAGTAAGAGAAGATTACACAGACGTTCAAAAATTTCACTCAGGGTTTTCATGTGTTCAGTCCAGGTTGATGAGTACGCAACTATATCATCAAGATATACTTCGCAGTTTTTTGACTCCCCTAAGAACAGTGTTCATTAGCCGCTGGAAAGTGGCTGGAGCATTCCTTAACCTGAACGGCATGACGGTATATTGTAGGAAATGGTCTGGGGTAACAAAGACACTGATCTCGGATGCTTGCTGTGTGAGAGGGACCTGCCAGTAACCTTTAAGAAGGTCTAATTTTGTAACAAATGTGGACGATCCTACACGATCCACACAATCATCCATACGTGGAAGTGGGTATGAGTCAGGCTTTGTTATGGCATTAATTTTTCTATAATCATTACAAAAACGTTGGGTCTGATCAGGTTTCGGAACAAGGAGGGAGGGTGAACTCCAGGGACTGTTACTGGGTACAGCCAAACCATTTTCAATGAGATACTGAACTTCTTTTTGCATTATTTCTCTCTTAGAGGGATGCACACGATAAGCATGTTGCTTTATTGGTTTATGTCCACCTACATCAATATCATGACTTAACACTGTAGTTTTGGTCGGAATGTCACTAAACAGGGATGGATAGTTGGTGATAAGTTTGTATATATCGGACCTGGTGGAATCAGACAAATACGCCAAATGAGCATTGAGGTTTGTCAGGATTTCCGAATTTCTTAGACGAGCACAAGAAATGGAATCGCGGCTGTCCTCCAGCCCATCAGTACCAAGACAATACGGAGGTTGGGCGGCAGACACAGAGGCAATAGGGACGACAGTAGGTGCATTAACATCACTTTCGCGGTCAACATACCTTTTAAGCATGTTTCCATGACACACGCGAGTTTTTTTCCTGCGGTCAGGAGTCTGGATTACATAGTCGGTTTCTCCAAGTTTTTGGTCCACCACATACGGGCCAGAAAATCTTGCCTGAAGTCCAGAACCAATGACGGGTAACAGAACCAGAACACGATCACCTGGCTGAAATGTCCGCGCAACTGTTTTTTTGTCATAATTGATTTTCATCTTGGACTGGGCGGCTGAA
Organism: Gymnothorax javanicus; assembly: GCA_029692085.1. Lineage (NCBI taxonomy): Eukaryota > Metazoa > Chordata > Actinopteri > Anguilliformes > Muraenidae > Gymnothorax > Gymnothorax javanicus. The sequence continues at coordinate 15,714,467 of CM056197.1, forward strand.
AGAGACTCACGGGCCATTGCACATGCCTTATGCATTCTCTCTCTAAATGAGCTGACATAGTCCAAAATATTTTGAGCAGAGGTGGACTTCTCTGAGAGCATTTTCTCTCTCAGCAGACGCAACGGGCCGCGAACAGAGTGCCCGAAGACCAAGTCCGCTGGACTAAACCGCAATGATTCTTGAGAAGTTTCTCTCACGGCAAACAGCAACCACGGTAAACCCTCATCCCATTCACGATTCGATTCAAAACAAAACTTGCGAAGCATACTTTTCAGAGTCTGGTGGAACCTTTCTAATGCTCCCTGACTCTCAGGATGATATGCGCTTGAGGTATGGTGCTTGACATTTAACTCTGTCATGACCTGAGAAAAGATTTTGGACATGAAGTTAGATCCCTGATCACTCTGAATGCATTTAGGAAGGCCAAGGTGGAAAAAAAAAAAAAATTCACTAAACCCTTTACAATGCCACAAGCTTTTAATGAACGCAACGGTATCGCCTCAGGATAGCGCGTAGCAGCACACATTATCGTGAGGATGTACTGGTTACCAGACTTTGTTTTAGGTAGGGGCCCGACACAGTCCACAATAACATGTTCAAGTGGTTCTCCAACAACAGGGATTGGCTTTAACGGTGCAATAGGGATTACCTGATTAGGTTTACCAGAGACTTGGCAGGTATGACACGAACGGCAAAATCTCACAACGTCAGATTTCAGCCCTGGCCAAAAAAAATAACGGAGGACACGATCATATGTTTTTCTAATACCCAAGTGCCCGGACATACAATGCTCATGTGCTAAACTTAGGATATGGGAACGGAATGGTTGTGGAACTACTATTTGACACACGGACTCATGCGTAACACCAGAACTAGGAGACCAATGGCGCATTAGAACCCCATCAAGAAAGCAATAAACAGTATTTTTACTGATTGGTTGTGTCATTTGCAACATACAAGAAGACAAGGTGTCATCTGCTTTCTGCGCTGCAATTAGCTGCTCTTTATTTACAGGAAGTGGCAGGATTTTGTCATCTAGCTGAAGCTCAATCAAGACAGGGGTGTTTTCTTTCATTTTTGAAAGTTTTTGGATCGGATCAGCATTGGCCATAAAAGAATCACAAAGATCTACTGCATCTCCAAGTTTGCGTGCTTGGGCACGAGTTACAACACACATAGGGTAAAGGGGGGCTGCGTCATGCGCAGCGGGATCAGAGCCACACTCTTCAGTTACAGGGCTTTCAATTACCTCAGGCGATGGGAAAACTTTTCCACCTGCTAAATCGTTTCCCAGTATCAGATCAATGCCAGCTATTGGCAACTGGGGTCGCACAGCAATTTTGAAATTCCCCGACACAAATCTGGAGCACAAATCAACAATATGCAGTGGCGCACGCAGAACGGTCATTTTAACACCCCACACAAAAATGTCTGTGCCACAGTAAGACTCTTCTGTAAAGGGTAAGACATCGCCACAGATTAAAGATTGTTTAGCACCAGTATCCCGCAGGATAGTGATTGGGACCTTTTTATCTGAACCCATTAAAGAAACAAATCCCTGTGAGACAAATGGCCGGAAATCCTCATCAACTTTGTCTTTTTGGATTTTTGTCAAACTCATATTTTTTTCAGTGTCAAGCTGCGTTTGAATGAGTCCAATAGGAAATGGAGACTTGGGATTTTTTGATTGTTCCTTCCTTTTTAGTGTGGGGCAAACAGCAATGAGATGTCCTGGCTCATGACAGTAAAAACACTCCCGCTTTTCAGCAATTATTGCCGGACTACTGCAAACAAGTTGAGGGGATTTACCCTTTCTGTCAACTGGAACAAGATCACGGCCGAATGGGGAAAAAACATTTTCATGCGTGAGATCAAATTCATCGGCTAATACTGCAACAGCTGTAAGGGATGTGACTTTTTGCTCGTTCAGATAGATCACAATTTTTTCTGGAAGCTGATTTTTGAATTCCTCCAATAATATGAGCTCACGCAGGTTGTCAAAAGTCATAACCTTACTAGCCTGACACCACTTATCAAAAAGGACTCTTTTCTCTCGAGCAAACTCTACAAAAGTCTGGGTGGCAGTTTTTTCACAGTCTAAATTTCTGTCTGTATGCCTCATGCACCAATTCATAGGCACCTAGGACAGTGGCTTTCACAATTTCATAATTAAAACTCTCCTCAATTGAAAGTGAATTGCAAACCTCTTGTGCTTTTCCCACCAACTTGCACTGCAATAAAAGAGGCCACACACTTTTTGGCCACTGTAATGCAGCTGCAATTCGTTCAAATGCAGTGAAATACGAGTCTACCTCAGACTCTCTGAAAGGTGGGACTAATACAATGTACCAACTGACATCAAAACCATCCTGGGGCCCAGAGACAGGGGACTGTGAGGTTGACGGACTGGCAGTTATCGCGGCTCCCCGCTCTAACTCCAGAGCTCTTACCTTCAAATGCATGGCTTCTTCCTCCAACTCCTGGTGTCTGAGTTCTACCTCCTTTATGCGTAGAGTCAGCTTCAGCTCCTCTGTAGAACTGGCCTGAGCTGGGAGGTCTCGGAGTGGGGTAGAAATACCTGCTACATCACCCAGTTCCAGTCCTGTAGGAGCTGGCTCACCAAGCGTCCCTCTTTCAGACAGCTTCTCAAACAGCAGCTCTTTCAGCTCCTGTTTCCTGGCATTTAGTGGCACTCGCACATCAAAAAAATTTGCAATCAATAATAATTCAGCCTTCAGCCTCACGAGTCGGACTTATGGTAAAGTCCTGCAACTTAAACTCCATCTTATTGTTCTCACCAGGGGAAAACTGCCAACCAGAAAAAGCAGAGAAGCAAGAAAAAACAAAAACTTACCAAACGAAGGAAATCAACTACAGAAAGAATGGACGAGCCCCCAAATCATGTTATGCCCCAGGTCTAGGGGAATCCAAGACACAACATGATAAGTGGCCCCCCCAACTCTTCCCACTCCCAAGAAAGCCAGCAGCACGAGCTAAACCATGTTCAGCACAGCCATTTCATTAGCTTTGGTAGTGAGCGGTTGCCAAAACAATAAACAAAATTATCAAGTATTCACAAAACTTCTGATACAAAAGAAAACAAACAAAACTTAAACCAAATGATAACATGAATTACTTGACTCCTGCTAACAACAGAAAGGACAAAACAAAAAGGCTAAGTTACTCATTCCCACTCTGCTGTAGGGTGCTCTATTTACAGTGTCTATTTACAAACTCATCACAAACTGAATCTTAACAAACAAATCAAACTCACAAATAAAACATATATTACACACAGGTCCCCACATAGATACAACAGCAAAGTCCGTAAGGCATCGAATGCAGTTTTGTTGGGATTGGCAAGTGAAGGGGGGAGGTCAACAGGCTGCAGCAGCTGAACTTTAAGAGTAGTGATGGTGCAGTGGTCCAATCCGGTGACAGCAATTCCATTCGAATGGTCCAGTGAGGCAGCAGCAATTGTGTTCAAATGGTCCAATCAGCTGTAGCCTTGCAACACCTGCCTACCACCTGATACAAACCATCCATACACAAAGACCAACACTACACAGGGGAGGAGACAAACCTACACAGTTTAAAGGGACAGTTACAAAAATACTCAGGTTGTAACAGATAAACACAACTGAATCTTATACCTAAGCTAATTTAACTCCAGTTATGTTCTATAACCAATTAATTATCAGTCATGCCAATAAACATAAGAGAAAAGCGACAAGCCCTTTAATAAAACGGAACTTACTTTTTTCTTCATAATTACTTGCAAATGATAAAAACTTCACCTATCAAGCCCTTCTGTATCTTGGACTAAGAGAAATCCCTCGCCAAGTATTGACATGATGAAAAATGCTGGTTTGTCAATTTGTTGGGTTAGAATCAATGTTGTCAGTGCTCACGTGCTTGACCACTGCCCAATATTAGCAAAACAATACAGAATACAGCGATTAAAAAAATACAACGACCTGCCAAAAATCCCTTTGTATTTGCGGGTTAAAGTCCATACATTGCTTAGGAGTTGAGACCCTTCTCTAATTTACTCTGAATCACTCATTCTGATTGAACCACTTTGTCAAAGAGAATATTTATTGAAAGCATACAAGCGTACATTGAGTTTGGCGGCATGGCTCTGTTCGAGAGATCCCTGCCCGTCCAGCATGAAACCGAAGGCAGGGAGCTGCAACTAAGCCCCTCTCCATAGAACAGAGCCTACAGCAACAATGACCTCAAAAAGAAGAGACATTGTTATTGAATGGCAGTTTAGTCATGAAAGAACAGCATTACAGAATGCTAAAATAGATGGGAGGAGCTGGGGAGGAAGAGAATTGTTAAGCGTACATGCTGCGGAACCGCTTCTCAGAATGAGAGCTTAAGTAAACCAGCATATTTGCGATCAAGCAATCATGTGACTGAAAATCAGATGACATTCGTGAGCACTCAGGTGATTCTCCAGTGCGAGAAGCGGTTTTTATAAGTTAGCAAGCTTGACTTTGTGCCTATCAGAATTTACGTCAAGCTCCATTTCTGATAGGACCACTTTGTCAAAGAGAATATTTATTGAAAGCATACAAGCAAACATTGAGTTTGGCGGCATGGCTCTGTTCAAGAGATCCCTGCCCGTCCAGCGTGGAACCGAAGGCAGGGAGCTGCAACTAACCCCCCAAAATAGAACCATGCTGGCATAAGCCAACAGATGAAATATGAAGTTTCGATAGGATTAGTGGCAGCCCGGCGGCTGACACGATTCTCTTGAAGCCAAATACGAGAGAAATACTCCATGTGAAGTGTACTATGTGTAGTGACAGCCCAGCAGCAAGAGAAATATTCTACTTGATGCATACCACACGTCAGCCTGGCGGCTGGTGCAATTTCTCTTGAAGCCAAATACAAGAGAAATATTGTATGTGAAGTGTACTATTTGTCATCACAGCCCAGCGGCTGGCACAATTTCTCTTGAAGCCAAATAGAAGAGAAATATTCTATGCGAAGTGTACTGTGTTGTGACAGCCCGGCGTCTGGCACAATTTCTCTTGAAGCCAAATACAAGAGAAACATTCTATGTGAAGTGTACTATATGTAGTGAAAGCCTGGCGGCTGGCACAATTTCTCTTGAAGCCAAACATGAGGAATATTCTATGTGAAGTGTACTATGTGTCGTGACAGCCCGGCGGCTGGCATAAGTTCTCTTGAAGCCAAATACAAGAGAAATATTCTATGTGAAGTGTACTATGTATCGTGACAGCCAGGCGGCTGGCACAATTTCTCATGAAGCCAAATACAAGAGAAATATTCTACGTGAAGTGTACTATGTGTAGTAACAGCCTGGTGGATGGCGCAATTTCTCGTTAAGCCAAACACAAGAGAAATATTCTATGTGAAGTGTACTATGTGTCGTGACAGCCCAGCAGCTGGCACAATTTCTCTTGAAGCCAAAAACAAGAGAAATATTCTATGTGAAGTGTACTATGTGTTGTGAAAACCCGGCCGCTGGCACAATTTCTCTTGAAGCCAAACACAAGAGAAATATTCTATGTGAAGTGTACTATGTGTTGTGAAAACCCGGCGGCTGGCACAATTTCTCTTGAAGCCAAACACAAGAGAAATATTCTATGTGAAGTGTACTATGTGTCGTGACAGCCTGGCGGCTGGCAAAATTTCTCTTGAAGCCAAATACAAGAGAAATATTCTATGTGAAGTGTACTATGTGTCGTGACACCCAGGCAGCTGGCACAATTTCTCTTGAAGCCAAATATAAGAGATATATTCTATGTGAAGTGTACTATGTGTCGTGACAGCCTGGTGGATGGCGCAATTTCTCGTTAAGCCAAACACAAGACAAATATTCTATGTGAAGTGTACTATGTGTCGTGACAGCCCAGCAGCTGGCACAATTTCTCTTGAAGCCAAAAACAAGAGAAATATTCTATGTGAAGTGTACTATGTGTTGTGAAAACCCGGCGGCTGGCACAATTTCTCTTGAAGCCAAACACAAGAGAAATATTCTATGTGAAGTGTACTATGTGTTGTGAAAACCCGGCCGCTGGCACAATTTCTCTTGAAGCCAAATATAAGAGAAATATTCTATGTGAAGTGTACTATGTGTAATGACAGCCCGGTGGATGGCGCAATTTCTCGTTAAGCCAAACACAAGACAAATATTCTATGTGAAGTGTACTATGTGTCGTGACAGCCCAGCAGCTGGCACAATTTCTCTTGAAGCCAAAAACAAGAGAAATATTCTATGTGAAGTGTACTATGTGTTGTGAAAACCCAGCGGCTGGCACAATTTCTCTTGAAGCCAAACACAAGAGAAATATTTTATGCGAAGTGTACTATGTGTCGTGACAGCCCGGCGGCTGGCAGAATTTCTCTTGAAGCCAAATACAAGAAAAATATTCTGTGTGAAGTGTACAATGTGTAGTAACAGCTTAGTGGCTGGCGTAATTTCTCTTGAAGCCAAACACAAGAGAAATATTCTATGTGAAACTGTGCTGTGACAGCCCAGCAGCTGGCACAATTCTCTTGAAGCCGTATACAAATGAAATAATCTATGTGAAGTGTAGTATGTGTAGTGACAGCCAGGCGGCTGGCGCAATTTCTCTTGAAGCCAAATATAATAGAAATATTCTAAATGTAGTGACAGTCCTCTCAAAGCAGATTCATGAGAATTATACTGTATGATTTGAAGAGTATAACAAGAAGGCTGGTACCTTTAATAATTGACATGTATGTTGCGGTGAATAACATTGCATGGGTGCTGAGGAGTGACGCCGGTCTATGTGTATAGAAGTATTCTGAACAGCACATGAAACAGTTACAAGTGCAAGAGGATTTCATTTAACATAAAAATTATGGTAAAATTTACACAATCTTTCTCATTCATTTTGAGCTTCCACAATGTCCTTAATTCCTCGGCCAAGGTAACGTTCGTGGGCTGAAGATGTCCAATGTCCTGTGGCCTTTAATATCGTCATAAGGCCAAAAAGGCGGCAGTTGCTGGTGCTCAAATATGCAATGAGAGAGGAATGTAGAGCTGAGGGAGAGGCCATAGTACTGGCAAAAAGGCAGAGCTGAGCAGCAAACCAGGTTTCCCAGCCTCTGTGATGAACAAGGGAACTCAATTGGTCACGATGCCCTTCATTGTAAACCCTGGTCTGAACCCCTTCAAAAGCAAGCCAATGGTGACAGTGGCGAGGAATAACTCCCTATGTGGCTCAAATATAGGAAGAAACCTTGGGAGGAACCAGGCTTAAGAGAGGAGGTCCATCCTCCTCTGACCGTCCCAGGGTAGAGTTCATGGTTGCCGTAATGCGAAGGGGACTGTTGAAAAGCAGACCAGGATTTGTAGTTTGCTGAATAGATGCCATGAATCAGACCTTTCGATGGTGGAGCATCACTTGAGCTGAGGCCAAGTGGCATTGATGGCGAAGACCAGCAGCAGCAGCATGCTCAGGGCTGGGCCTGCCGTGGACACGGAGAGAACAAAAACCAGGCAATTAGTGGAGAACTCAGGGGGAAGCAGTGCTAGGAATGTACCATGAAATAATATTGCCTACTCCATGAAGCTGATATAAAAAAGAAAAAATATATATATACATACACACACGTCATGAATGAAAACGGTAAGAGCCTTCTTGAATCTGAAAGCTGAGAAAGCTACTAGAATCCCCCCAAAAACCAATGGTGTTGCAAAACCCGAACACCAGAGGCTAATGACAGTGAGCCTTGGAGCCATGACTTTTGGGTCAAGCCAGCAACTGGCACAGTTAGAGGCTATAGGACATACTGAGCAGGCAGAGGCAAAGCAATTTGAATGAAATAAGTAGAAGACCACAAGCACTAGCTAGTTGCTGACATGGGGTAAATACAGTATCTCACAAAAGTGAGTACACCCCTCACATTTTGACAATTTATTATATCTTTTCAAGGGACAAAGTTACAGAAATGAAACTTGAATATATTCTAGAGTATTCATTGTACAATATGTGTAGCAGTGTAGATTTACTGCACTGTCCAAATAACTGAACATTCACTTTTTCCAAAATGCGTGGCAACAAAAGTGAGTGCATACCCCAATCGGTAATGGTCAACCAAGCAATGAAACGTGTCTTATTCATCATGTTCATGCTTTTGTCTGTTCGACTGGGCCATATGAGGTTTTGTAACGTATTGAAGGTTTAAATTGTGGTGCTTTGGGTGCAATGCTCTCATTCTGGTCACTGGATGGTCAACATGGCACCTCATGGGAAAGAACTCTCTGAGGATCTGAAAAAGAGAATTTTTGCTCTCCACAAAGATGGTCTAAGCTACAAGAAGATCAAGGAAACCATGAAACTGAGCTACAGCACGGTGGCCAAGGTTATCCAGCGGTTTTCCAAGACGTGTTCTACTCGGAACAGGCCTCATCAGGGCCAACCGAAGAGGTTGAGTCCTCGTGCTCTGTGTCAGGTACACAAGTTGGCTTCAGAAAACAGATGCAGGAAAGCTGGCAGCATTGCTAATGAGGTTGCAGCAGTGGGAGAACAGCCTGTCAGTGCTCAGACCATACGCCGTGCACTGCATCAAGTCGGTCTGCATGGCCGTTGGCCAAGACAGAAGCCTCTTCTGAAGCTAGCCCACAAGTAAGCCCGAAAACAGTTTGCTGAAGACAACCAGTCCAAGAACATGAACTACTGGAACCATGTTCTGCAGTCTGACGTGACCAAGATAAACTTGTTCGGCTCAGATGGTGTTCAGCATGTGTGGTGGCGCCCTGGTGAGGAGTACCAAGACAAGTGTGTACTGCCTACAGTCAAACTTGGTGGTGGCAGCATCATGGTCTGGAGCTGCATGAGTGCTTCTGGTCCTGGGGAGCTGCGCTTCAATGATGGAATAATGGATTCCAACATGTACCGTGACATTCTGAAGCAGAACATGATGCCCTCCCTTAGGAAACTGGGCCGCACGGTAGTTTTCCAACATGATAACGACCAGAAACACACCTCCAAGATGATAACTGCCTTCCTGAAGAAGCTGAAGGTGAAGGTGATGGTGTGGCCAAGTATGTCTCCAGACCTGAATCCCATTGAGCACCCGTGGGGCATCCTCAAGAGGAAGGTGGAGGAGCAGCAGGTGTCCAACATCCACCAGCTACGTGATGTTGTCATGGAGGAGTGGAGGAGGATCCCAGCAACAACCTGTGCAGCTCTGGTGAATTCCATGCCTAGGAGAATCAAGGCAGTTCTGGACAACAATGGTGGTCACACTAAATGTTGGCACTATGGACACAATTTGGCATGTTGACGGTGAGGTGTACTCACTTTTGTTGCCACCCATTTTGGAAATAGTGACTGTTCAGTTATTTGGACAGTACAGTAAATCTACGCTGCTACACATATTGTACAATGACTACTCTAGAATAAATTCAGGTTTCATTTCTGTAACATTGTCCCTTAAAAAGATATAATAAATTAATTGTCGAAATGTGAGGGGTGTCCTCACTTTTGTGAGATACTGTATTAGCGAAGCGTCGGCAACGTGCCGCATCATGGCATTGCTGAGCGTGCACATGATAATCCACAGCTTGAGTATGTGAGCTTGATGTTGGCAGGCACTCCAAGGTTTTCTTGCAAAGCAAAACATAGCGATCAAAATTTTAACCAAACATGGGTGCTAGTGCGTGTACGATTATACAAGAACACTAGAGGCACTCCTAGAGTGCAAACCTTCGCCACGGCAGCATGGTCCAAATCTTGCTGAGTGGGAGCAAAGTTCAGTTATTGTGTGTTATAGTATTTCAAGGTGGCTGCCATGGCTGCCAGATTGCGTTACTGATCATGGTCAAAATCAATAGGATTCATCCCTGATGTAATAGTGACCCATCCACAAAATTTCAGAAATATCTGTTTATTATTCAGAAATATCTGAAATTACATTTTGAGTTTAGTTGTTCACAAACAGAACAGACAAACAAATGGCACCGATCACATAACCTCCAGCCAACTTCATTTGGCGGAGGTAATTACCGCCAATGATACAGAGGAAACGGCTAATTTGTAAAATAACGTAAATACAATATTAGTCAATTACTGACAAGATGGAGCAATACTGGATTGATTTCAGAAATTCTAATGCCAACCGGAATGGCTGCTCCAACTCTGATTTCGCAGCATTTAGAAGACTTCTTTTTTTTTTTAAAGATTCACTGAGCACACCGGTGGCTAGCATTTGCCGTCAGTTTTACTGGTGCAAGGTGAATGCAATGCAATTTGCAAACAGTTACCATAACTCAACACTGCTGCTAATGGCAGCACCTGCTAGGAATAGATGAATTAAAACCAACAGGGAAGTAGTTGCAGCATGGCTATTGGATCTGAGTAGCATATCGGCAACAGATTTTAACATGAATGTGGATTACGATTTGGTCCAGTCATTTGAACAGCATTAGAGCAAACATCATCTGAATAACACTTCGTTCGTTTTTGGCCATGGAATTACGGAATTATTAAAATTAACAAACAATTCCTGTGCCAAACATACCGTTGCTGAAGCATTTATGAAGAGCCAATTGCTTTAAATGAACATGCTGGAGACAATGCATTTAAGATTTTTTTTTTTAATATAATAAATATAAAGAGTCAAAGACAAATCTCAACCATGGGACATTTCTCGATAGACACTCCTCTTATATGACCATCATGAGCGCTGAGACAATGGGAATCATTGGCAAATTGTAGAATTTTTGCCCGTGAATTGCCATTAACAGGACTGAGACAAGGCAAATGAAGTTTAGTCGCAATCCACGAGACCTCAGAACCAGTTCGAGCGAAACTCGGATTAAACATGCACAGTCAATCCATATAATGTCATATCTGAGAACCCAGGTAAAAGTAGAGTTAACAAATCAAACTAAACCGAGAAGTTTAAAACTTAAATCACTGGACCAAGTAGTATCCAATCCGGAGGTTGCTACAAAGAATGAATTTGTCATCTCCAAATACTTCATTATAGCCAAGTGAACAAGTGTTGCCACTAAACGTGGCCATGTCCCCCGCCAGGTGGCGGAAATCGACTGGGGTCAGCGTATCAGACAAATACACATTGAAGCCAAAGATGAATAAAATCGGTCAAAGCGTTCTTGAGATATCGCGTTCACAACAAACAGGACGTGACGGACAGATGGACTGACAGAGCTGAATACTATGTCCCCCGACCATAATACACCGTGACACCAAAGATGAGTGGAATCGGTCAAGCCGTTCATATCATGTTGACAAGGTATTTGTAAGTGGTCAAATGGTCGTAATGACCTTGAGAATAATGCCAAGGTCACGTAAATCGAGTGGGCTGTGAGCATCCCCCTAATACATCTTGACACCAAAGATGAATGGAATCAGTCAAACCGTTCTTGAGATATCACGTTGACAAGGAATTTCTAAGTGGTCAAATGGTCGTAATGACCTTGAGAATAATGCCAAGGTCACGGAAATCGACTGGGGTCGGCGTATCACACTAGTACACCTTGACACCAAAGATGAATGGAATCAGGCAAACCGTTCTTGAGATACTGCGTTCACAACAAACGGGACGTGATGGATGGACTGCCGGACGGATGGAGCTGAATACGATGTCCCCCGCCCCTAATACACCTGACACCAAAGATGAATGGAATCGGTCAAACCGTTCTTGAGATATCATGTTGACAAGCTATTTGTAATTGGTCAAATGGTCGTAATGACCTTGAGAATAATGCCAAGGTCACGTAAATCAAGTGGGCTGTGAGCATCCCCCTAATACACCTTGACGCCAAAGATGAATGGAATTGGTCAAACAGTTCTTGAGATAGATTAGATAGATTAGATATCGATAGATTTAGATATAGATAGATTTATTGGTCCCCGGAGGGGAAATTCATCTTCACCGACTGTACATTACAAAGGAACAACATTGCACATCACAAAACCACAACAACAACAACAGTAAACAGTATACAGCAAAAAACAACAGTGCAAAGCAGTGATAATAACAATACAATACAATACAGTGACGGGCCAGGCAGACAGATCAGCGGGGCCTGCTGTTCAGGACGGCTATGACTGCAGGGATCAGGCTTTTCCCAAAGCGAGCCCTTCTAAACTTGATTGTTCTGTATCTGCGTCCTGAAGGTAGTGGGATGATGTATTGGTGTAGTGGGTGGGTGATATCCTGTACTATGGTGTTTGCTAGGCGAGTAATGGACCTGTTGTTTAATTCTGTGAGGTTGGGTGTGGGGAGACCAATGACTTTTGCAGCTGTGTTTGTGATGCGTGTGAGTTTGGCCCGGTTGGTGACAGAGAGCTTAGTGTAGAAACATGTGGAAAAGTACAGAAGGATGGGTTGGATGATGCTTTGGTAAAGTAACAGCAGAGGGTGGGGTGCGACATATAGTCCTTTAAGTTTGCGTATGGCTGACAGTCTTTGTTGGCTTCTTTTTTGAATGTCCATGGTGTGCTGATCAAATGTGAGTTTATTGTCCAGAGTTATTCCCAAGTATTTGAACGTGTCCACTGTCTCAACTGTTTGGGTGTTTATGATGGTGGGGTGCTGGGGTGAGGGGGGGCTGATCAGTAATTCCTTTGTTTTATTGACATTGATCTGGAGACGGTTGTCCATGCACCACTTGGTGAAATGTGTGACTGTGTTGTGATAGTTCAGGGTGGATTGATTGTCAGAGAGGAGTGCAAGAATGGCTGTGTCATCGGAGTATTTGAGATATGTCGTGGTAGATGAGATGCTGAGGCAGTCATTGGTGTAAAGTGTGTACAGGAATGGGCTCAACACACATCCCTGTGGAACCCCGGTGTTGATGGTGAGTACAGGAGATGTGGTTGAGCCCACCCTTACTGCTTGCTGTCTGTCGGTGAGGAAGTTGTGGGTGAGGTGGATCAGATGAGGGGGGATGTTGAGATGGTGCAGCTTCTGGATCAGCAGGTGTTTCTGTAGGGAGTTGAAGGCGGAGCTAAAGTCTACAAAAAGGATTCTGGCAAAGTTGCCTGGGGAGTCTAGGTGCTGGAGGAGGAGGTGCAGCAAGCAGGCCACAGCATCCTCTGTGCCCCTCTTTCCCTTTTAGGCAAATTAGAGGGGGTCCAGGAGTGAGGTGACAAGTGGGAGGATGATGTTCAGCAGAAGTTTCTCCAGGCACTTCATTATGATGGATGTTAGGGCTATGGGGCGGTAATGATTAAGCTCTGTGGGTCTGGATTTTTTTGGTACTGGGATTATGGTAGCAGTTTTCCATAGTGTGGGTATTGTGGCAGTCCAGTATGATTGACAGAAAAGCGAGTGCAGTATTGGAGAGAGCTCCATGGCACAGGTCTTAAGCACCCTGGCTGGGATGCCATCAGGCCCTGGAGCCTTGCCTGGCTTGCAACGGCTCAGCTGGTGCCGTACCTCCTCCTCTGTGAAAGGGGCCGGTTCTTCAGGGTCTGGTGGTGGGAGGGCTCTCAGCAGAGCCTGACACTCGGATGAGAAGTCCTGATTGTCAAAACGGGTGTAAAATGTGTTCAGGTCTATGGTGAAGGTTACCGGGTCACTAACTGTACATGCGGATTTGGGTTCACATCCTGTCAGGGTTTTCACCTTCTGGAAGGCTTGCTTGGTGTTGAGATATCATGTTGACAAGGTATTCATAAGTGGTCAAATGGTCGTAATGACCTTGAGAATAATGCCAAGGTCACGGAAATCGACTGGGGTTAGCGTATCACACCAATACACCTTGACACTAAAGATGAATGGAATCGGTCAAACCGTTCTTGGGATATCGCGTTCAGAACAAACGAGACGTGATGGACGGACGGAGCTGAATACTATGTCCCCCGCTCCGCTCACTACCGCGCCGGCGGGGGACAATTAGGTGCAGCTAGAAAGCCATAGTAATTATTTGTCAAATCCGTAAGGCATAAAACATGAACGCGATTCAAAAAAGCTGTGAGTTTGTTCATTGCTGCGGTGAGATAACGTTCAACATGCGCTTACGAGGGCTTCCCAATCATATCCCGACCGTACAAAGGAATTAGCAAGCGCCCCGTATCCGTAAAAAAGAAAACTAGCAGCTCGGGTAACTTCACGAAATGAGACATAACAGCATCTTTCTGCGCTGCGAGTACAAACACTGCCAAGACTCAAAATATCAGCATTCCAGCACGCTTAGTCTGGAAGACATGCAGGTCTAAGCACCACGCTCCCGATTAAGAAGAGACTGCAGTGCGTTACTGCATTTATATAAAGCATCCAAATGCTTTTTTGACACCCAGAAAAGACCACCTCCTGACAAAGAGTACTGCCTCGCGAAGCGAGAACTGGAATCGAGCGTTCGTGGCTGCATCCGGATTACCATGTGCTGCTTTAAATTTACGGTTGAACAATGACGCACCAATTCTCAAGATCAGGCCCACTTCCGGTACAGAGTGACTCGGTGAAAACAAAACCCACGTGGCCCGTGAAACCAAATTGAAAGTGATACAAAAAGTAATAATCCATCAAAAAACATGCCCAAGTCGTGTGTAGCGTTTCGTTGTTCGAATCATAACATGAAACAGGGACAGAAAATTTCATTTCACTGATTTCCAAAGGAAAGTGCGGTGTGAAGCATGGATACAAGCTCTCAAAAGACAGAACCCTGATGGCAGCAAGTGGGAACCGTCAGCTCATGCTGTGCTGTGTGGGAAGCATTTTATCAGAGGTGAAATGGTAAATAGCTAAATATTTCGTTAGCTGGGAATTAACTGGGAATTACTTTTGCCATTTGCTCTCATGCTTTTAATTTCAACTCTAAGTACCTGCAATATTTAGTGTCTGACACAATGATGATCAAAATAGTCAAATGACATCTCTAGTACCTTATAATAACTCCTACATGCTGTATTTACTTGGAGAAAAGAAAAATCGCAGATACAAATACTAATAAGGTGGATTAGAAATTGACATTTGTTGATGAGATAACACAACGACGAACACGTGGTTAATTGTTTCACAGTGTCTAGAGATACGGCAGTTTTTATTGGTACGGCAGTCGCTTTGAAGGGATTAGGATAAGGATTAGGGATTATGGTTAGGGGAAGGGTTAGGTTAGGGGTCAGGGTTAGGGTCAGGGTTAGGTTAGGGCAGGGTTTGAAATGGGACTGCAGTACCTCTCTACATTGAAATGCATTGGAAAACTGCCGTACCCGTAGCAACTGCCTAATTGTTTTCACCGAGTGCCTAATTGGGCCAGCCGGAAGTGACGACACCACGACTTTGAGAGCAACAAAAGGTTCCTTCAGCGAAGACAAAGGCAATGTTTTCGAAACAAGCCACATTTTTAAGACAAGTTAGTTTTTTGCTCTGGTTATCCTGCATAACCGAGCACTTCCTGCGTGGCAACATGCGAGCATGACATCAAACCACATCAAATCCACCCAAGTGCAGTGACCAAAATAAACATGTTTTGGAAGTAGCAGCGATAACGAAAACCACAAAACTTGTCACCGGTTGCTCTGTTTCCTGTGCGAGCGGTGTTAAGCGTACGTGCTGCGGAGGTGCTTCTTCTTCTTCTTGTATATGGTGGATGTCATACTTCTTTTATAAGTATAAACAGCCACCAACTGTACGGAGTTATATACTTTAGAGCACTGAGTTGCTTTGCTTAATTAAAATAAAATAAAAAACTACTCACTAATTTCAATTACTCAACCATATCTCCTTCAAATACTTCTACTACCGTTTTCTATATGCCCTTATTTCTCTACAATCTGACCACCACCGAATCCTCTTTCCAAAATTTTCTGTAGGTCTTCCCTCTTTACATCTACAACACCCAAAATCTCTCTTGCTGCTTCCACCACCATCTTTATTCTCTCAGTTTTACTTTCAATCTCGCTAGCACAGTTTAGCACCATTGATATAGAAGTGTTATGCCTTGAAAATCACAACAAAGAAAACCAGCAATGACAACTTAAACAAATTTATTCTTCGTTGATTAAAAAAAAAAAACTTCTACAAATAATCCACTGTTTAACCTTATAATAACACTCTAATGCCACAATGTAACTCTGTTGCCAAAACAAAAACTGTGCTAATGGTGACCAAAATCACAGCATTTATATAGACTAGCAACATTCTGGAAAGATCTACAGGATTCCTGGGTGATCCCGCCCCCTCCAGGCAAGAAGAAGCCAGAAACTTCCAGAAAGCACTAGTCTATTTCATCACAAAGAAGTGGTATTGCATCAGATCATGTTTTGCTACAGACCCACCACCAGAGGGTGCTGATGAACAAAATAAATTGCTGACCAGCAAGGCAGCAAAAACAGCATGTAACAAATCTCCATTTACAAACGCTATACAGTGCTTTACATAAAATACTCATACATAACAAAAGCCAAAAAACTTCTTCTTCCCATCATAATTTCATCTTCTGCATATTCCTTTTGTTTCTTTTCTACAGTCTGCACTTTGGCCCACTCTTTCCCTACTGTTGTGGGAATTTTAATTTGTATTCCTGTAAGAAAACACTCGAGACAGAGATGGTAAAAAATATGATTCAGTCTTTATTACGTGCATGTAGGGTCTTCGTTACATGCAAGAACAAAGACAGAATTCCTCTTTTGCTTGAATATTTGTCTGAGCTGAATGTCATAATCCCCTCCCCTTGGGTCTGACTCATTACAGCTGTGTGTGCATCCCACGCAGATTCTGGCTCCATGAATCTCTTCGGCCCAGGGAGAAGGAGTTTCTCCCCCCGCAGAGATTTACGTTTCCTTAGGTCTTATCTAGGTCCAGCAAGCATACACAGGAACAAACTGTACAGAGATAAATGGTCTGGCCTCGCTGTTTCCCTAGGTTTCAGAGGGAATACGCACATCTCATCTCATACAGATACAGACAGCACATTTCATTACGTACAAGTTAGATTGCAATGATTAACAATTACGCAGACCCAGGCCACAACCTAGGTCAATCAAGGATAAGCAATTTAAAACTAAATAAGCAATTTATGACTAAATTCCTCTCACACCTACCGTTTCGTTTCTGCTCAAAACTCTGTAGCTTCAGCGTATGAAATTTTACCCTGTACTCTTGTTTTTTCCACCTCTCTTTCCATTTTCCTTCTATCACACTGCAATGAGCCCATTTCATGATTTCCCCCACAGTGAAAGCATTTTGCCAATTCACAGTCATCCTCTATGCATCCCTCCTGACCACACCGTCTACACCTGTGCATCTCCCTTCTGCACACTGCTGCCACATGTCCGTACTCTTGACATCGAAAACACCACAATGGAGTTCTTTCAAACATTCTCACTCTGTAGCTCACAAAATCCGCGAATATTCTCTCTGGTATTTCACCAGTGAACTCAAGTAGCACTGACCTACTTTCCTGCACCTTTCCCTCCCTATAGCTATTTAGCCGCCTTACCCCACATACTCCCTCCACCTGCAAAAAATCATCTAATTCTCCATTCAAAGGAACGCCACTGATAACACCCTTAAAGGTTGGGTTTTTCCTCAGAGGAAAACTAATTACCCTAGTACAGTCATAGTTTTTAATTTTCAATGCATTATCTCTCTGTTTCACTGTTCAACATTCTACTATCACTAATCCTCCCCTTGATAACCTTACTGCTTTCACGTCACCAATTTCGCTTTTCACAAATTTCCCAATATCATGTGCATTACTAAAAAGACAGTTTGCTTCACCACCCTTTACGCCTTGATTCCTATAACAAATGTTTCTCCTTCTGTTATGACTTGAAAATCACAACAAAGAAAACCAGCAATGACAACTTAAACAAATGTTTTCTTCACTGATTAGGTCCAAAAATTTCTACAAATAATCCACTGTGCAATCTTATAATAACACTCTAATGCCACTATGTAACTCTGATGCCAAAACAAAAACTCTCCCTCTACTGTTACAGAGATTGTGATGCCCAGTCCAGCAAGATGCAAGATGGCCGCGCCTATGCCTGCAGCTGGCCATCTGAGCTGGTTTTTCATCTTATTTGCTCTGATTTTTATATGCTCATCGCTGTGTGAGAACGGTGCTAATTCGGTGATAGTGTATTATTTCCATCCCTTACTTAACATCCGTGCATCGGTGCTGGGCTCGCTGTCTCATCGATCCGAACAGTGGAGTTCCCACCGTCACCTGCATCGTACAATCCCCGGTGTCATCTGGAAGCCTTCCTGCAACTGCACCCGGCCGAGAAAGTCCCAGAGAAGGAGCAGACGGGCAGGATCTGCGGTAAAGCTCCGAAAACAATCCAGACGCTGCTCCCTGTCCGCGCTCCATACCATCTGCAAGGCTGATGGGCCCTGCTGGAGGCTGTCTTGTCTACGTCCCGTCCTCCCAGCGTCAACGTTGCAACTACCGGCGTTTGCTCCTGTGTCCCATCGCCGAGCACATACGAGAGTGGCTTCAGTGCCTGCATGTGCGGGAGTCCCTCATTCTTCGCCCACGAGTGTGGCTTTGCTACCTGCAGACGAGCGATCTAGGAGTGGGAGCCGTTCCAGGTGGTTGCGGCCCTTCCCCCGAGCCTCAAACTTTGGCAGAGCTGGCTCGGACTGCATCGCTTTCGGGCTGATTAGCGCTAGATCGATCAAAAACAAATCATTTGTTTTGAATGATCTTTTTGTCTCAAGCCACTTGGATCTTCTGCAGATTACAGAGACCTGGCAAAAGGCAGACGAATTCTCCTCGCTAAATGAACTCTGCCCGGTGGATTGCTCCTTCTCATGTGCACCGAGAACCACTGGCCTAGGCGGAGGTCAAGCCACCATCTACCGAAAATGTTTCCATACACGGACGGTGAGCTGCAAAGCATACTCCTCGTTTGAAGTCCTCATAAACAAAGTCAGCCGTACGAACCCCTTCTTCTGTGTTCTTGCTTACCGCCCTCCAGGCAAAAACGGATCCTTCCTGGCTGATTTTGGTGACTTTCTTGCTTCCATTATCCGTTTTGAGAGAATCCTCATGCTCGGGGATTTCAACATCCATGTAAATAAGGGCGCGGATACCTTTGCTGTGGATTTCCTCAATCTTACGGACTCATTCCATTTCATCCAACATGTGTCTAGTCTGACTCACGAGAAAGGTAACACATTGGACCTTGTTTTTACTATCGGGCTAAATATCAGTGATATCCGTATTGAGGACTTGATGTTGTCTGACCACAAAGGTGTAATGTTTTGCTTGTCTTTTGACAACGACTTTGTTCCAGAGAAACATGTGAAAAGCTTGTGCATTATCAACAACCTAGCAGTGGAGAGTTTTAGAGCTAGAGTCAACTGTAGTGTTTTGATGTCGCTGGATGATGACGTTGATTGTTTGGTCCGTGTTTTTAACGCTCACTGTGCAGCCATTTTAGATGACGTAGCCCCTCTCGTTACTCGCTCTGTCCGCCCCATAAATTCATCTCCCTGGATGAATGAAGAGATCTGTGCGGTCAGACGAAAACGTCGCAGAGCAGAGAGGGACTGGAAAGCGTCCTATCTGGAAGTCCATCGACTGTATTACAAAGATTTAATGTCTGAATTCAACAAGTTGGTTGAAATGGCCAGGGCTGCTTACTTTGCTAATCTCATCTCCTCCAGCATGAACAACCCCAGAGTGTTATTTAACACCATTAACACGATTGTCGCTCCCCCTCTTCCACCTGTACCTGTGTTTTCAAATGATGATTGTAACACCTTTCTTTTGTTTTTCGTCAACAAGGTTGCAGATGTAAGATCTAACATCACTCCATCCCCCTTCCCCCCGGTCCCCAGTCCAGTTACTTTACCATCTCTGAGCAGCTTTTCACCTGTCTCTCTTGAAGAGGTTCTAGAGGTAGTTAGCTCCATGAAGACCTCCTCAAGCCCCCTAGACATCCTCCCCACCTCCTTGCTGAAACAAGTCATCATTTCTGTTGCCCCTTGCCTAGTCACTATCATTAACAATTCCCTGGTCACAGGTATGGTGCCTTCTTATTTTCAGCAGGCGGCAGTCCAACCCCTCCTTAAAAAGCCCAACCTGGACCCCTCCTATCCACAAAATTACAGGCCCATCTCAAAGCTACCATTTATGTCCAAGGTGTTAGAGAAAGTTGTAGCCAATCAACTCAACTCTTATCTGTCCACCTTTGACATTGGTGACAAATTCTAGTCTGGCTTCCGTAAAAAACATTCCACCGAGTCTGCACTCCTTAGAGTGTCAAATGACATCTTGATGGCCTCCAACTCCGGCAAATGCTCTGTCTTAGTCCTGTTAGATTTAAGCACAGCATTTGACACGGTCGATCATGGCATTCTCTTGGACAGACTAAGGAACTGGGTTGGTGTGTCAGGATGTGCCCTAGAGTGGTTTGCCTCCTACCTCAGTGAGAGATGTTTTTCAGTGACCGCTGGCCCGTTTAAGTCCGGCACTGCCTCTCTACACTGTGGTGTGCCACAAGGTTCGGTGCTGGCCCCACTACTTTTCGCACTGTACATGTTGCCGCTAGGTCAGCTTATCAGGAATTTTTCTGGTGTCGCATACCACTGTTATGCGGACGACATCCAGCTGCATTTTTCTTTTAGACCTGAGAACATGCAGCGTCTCAGCACTTTGATGGAGTGTCTGGCTGCCATCGAGGCTACCAACCTCCTACAGCTAAATGCGGCCAAGACTGAGGTGCTAATCATTGCCTCTGACAGTGCCACAGCCAGGGTAATAGAACATCTGGGCCCCCTCAAAAACAACGCCTATCCTAGTATTAGGAACCCTGGTGTGCACTTCGACCAATCAATGCTCCTGGATAAACATGTGAAGACTCTGAGTTGCAATTGTTTTTTCCACCTAAGAAACATCGCCAAATTGCGCTCTGTCATCTCCCACTCAGAGCTGGAGATGGCTATACACGCATTTGTTTCGTCCAGGCTCGACTATTGTAACTCGCTCTTCACATGTTTAAACTAAGCATCCATCAATTGTCTGCAACTGGTTCAAAATGCAGTGGCCAGATTTCTCGCCACGTCAAAGAAATCATGTCACATCACACCAATACTTGCCGCCCTACACTGGTTACCTGTTCCTTTCAGGATCCAGTACAAGGTACTGCTTTTCACTTTTAAGGCTATCCACGGCTGCACTCCCAGCTACATCTGTGACCTTATTCACCACCACAACCCCAGCCGCTCTTTGCGGTCAACTGACCAGGGGCTCCTGGCAGTACCTCGCATGAGGCTAAAAACTAAAGGAGATCGGTCCTTTGCAGCAGTGGCCCCATGCCTACGGAACTCGCTTCCTCGGGATCTGAGAGCTGCCCAGTCTGTGGATAGCTTTAGAAAACAGCTCAAAACTCATCTTTTCCGACAAGCCTTCTTGGCGTAGGCCTGAGTTTATGTTTCTCGGTTCATTCCATTTTGAGAATGTTTTGATCGCTCAGATGTATGGTTTCCGCCAGGGAAATTGTGCACTCGCACTTTATGTCTCACTGCTTTCTCACAAAGCTATGGCAATGGTATGGATGCTGCTATTGATGATGATGATGACGGTCATCGTACTGTATTGTTTTACATGTTTTTACTGTGAAGCACTCTGTGTATCCGTACTGTGAAGGGCGCTATACAAATAAAATTTTACTTACTTTACTTACTTACTTGAACAAAATCACAGCATTTATATAGACAAGGCACATTCTGAAATGATCTACAGGAGTGCTGGGTGATCCGGCCCCCTTCAGGCAAGAAGAAGCCAGAAATGTCAAGAAAGTACTAGTCTATTTCATCATAAAAAAAGAAGTGGCATTGCATCAGATCATGTTTTTCTACAGACATACCACCAGAGGGTGCTAAATGATGAACAAAATAAACAAATAGCTGACCAGTAAGGCAGCACAAATAGTATGTAACAAATCTCCATTAACAAATGATATACAGTGCTGTACATAAAACACTCATACATAACACCTCCCCTCTTTAACCCTCAAGCGACCAAGTGTTTTCAGCGACTAAACTGACCGAGTGGGGTCATAAATGACCCCGCTGTGTTTTATGCAAAAATTGTTATTTTTAATGACCATTTTTAAGTTCATCACATCCACACAGCTTCACTTATATATGCCCGATATAAGTAAATCATCAAATGCAAAAAATTAAGCATTTTGATTAATTTTTTATGAATGCCAAGAATAATGGAAAGTTGTGTGGGGTCGTTTATGACCCTAAAAAATGTACATGTTTTTTCGAGTTTATGGGCATTGATTTTTTTGGCAATGGTCAATTTTTATTCACTTACCTTGCCTATCAGGACCAGAATAACATGGTTTGCAGCTGTATGTACCCTTGCCAAGGAAGTTATGTTTTCATTTGTTTGTGTGCGTGTCTATCTATCAGTCACCAACTTTACCCCAAAAACTAATGGTGCAATCTGCGCCAAAATTTACGTAGGGGTCATTATTGGTCCAAGGACAAAATTGCTAAAATTTGATCTCATCTGAGCTGAGCACAATAAAACTAAAAATATTTTTGAATTAAAAATTGATGTATTTGCCAGATTAACGGATTGAGTGTTTTTTTATCATTCGATGGATGGTGTGTGGCCCCTCAGAGTACACATTTTCAATCTCTAGAAAATGTCGTAATAATAAAAATAATCATAATAATTTGATTTGGATGAGGTATGCCGCCTTGGAGTTCTTTTTTGTCGACTCAAAAAAACTATCTCTGGGGTCATAAATGACCCCAAACATCTTTCAGCTGTCCTTGACACAGCAATAGGCCAATTCCTCTGAAAATCTATGAAAATTCCTTGGAGGAACAGCTTGACAAACTCATTGAACGAAACACTTTTATGATTTAAAATATTAAAACAGCACATAGAAATGTATGTCTGGGGTCATAAATGACCCCACTCGGTCGCTTGAGGATTAAGAAAAGAAAGGTTTGCTAAAAGCTTTCTTTTGTTAAAATTAACACAGTTTTAAATTCAGTATAATCTTTAAACTTTATACATAAAGTATCATCGATCATTATAAAATCATATACCTAATAACCAGTGCAATTTTCTCAATCAAATAGAGAAGTGAAATTTGCATTTTTCACAATCAAATAGAGAAGTAAAATTTACATGCCTGAAAGTGCATCTGGAATAACAATATCTTTTCCCCTGATATGAGAAATATCTAAATTATACTCTTGCAAAAGTAAACTCCATCTCATCAGTCTTTGATTCTTGTTTTTGATCTTATGCAAGAATGTGAGGGGATTGTGATCACTGAAGACCTTGATGGAAGTAGCTGAACAAGTCAAATAGACTTCAAAATGTTGTGAAGCCAAAACAAGTGCAAACATTCTTTTTCAATTGTTGAATAGTTTTTCTGATGTTTATCAAACTTCTTGGAAAAGTAACAAACAGGATGATCTACTCCATCAGTGTCTTCTTGCAGTAAAACTGCACCTGCACCAATATCACTGGCATCAACTGCCAACTTGAACTCCTTTTTGAAATTAGGAGATAAGAGAACTGGTGCGTTTTTGAGGATAGCTTTCATTTGGTCAAATGAATTTTGACATTTTTCATCCCAAACAAATTTTGCTTTTTTTTTCAGTAAATTTGTCAAAGGTTCAGAAACGATAGAGACATTTTTACAGAATTTTCTGTAGTAGCCAGCCATCCCTAGAAATCTCATTAGTTGTCTTTTAGTTGTAGGTTCAGGAAATTCAGTGATAACTTTTACTTTTGCATCAATTGGTTTGACCTGACCCTGTCCTAAAATGTGACCTAAGTAAACAACTGTGGCTTTACAAAAGTCACTTTTAACAAGGTTGATAGTCAGCTTGGCATCACTCACTCTCTGAAAGAAGTCTCTGATGTAGGTGAGGTGCTGTTGGAAGCTGTCGCTAGTGATGACAATGTCATCAATGTAGGCCTCACATCCTGTTAGTCCAGCAATCACTGGACATCAAGGTGGCAGGAGAATTTTTCATTCCAAAGGGCATCACCTTGTATTGGTACAATCCATCTGGTGTGACAAAGGCAGTGATCTCCTTTGCTCTGTCTGTTAGAGGGATCTGCCAGAAGCCCTTGAGGAGATCAAATTTGGTGACATACTTTGACTGTCCAACTTTGTCAATGCAGTCATCAATCCTAGGAATAGGATAAGAGTCCATTTTCAAAAAAGTATTCGCTTTCCTGTAGTCTGTCACCATTCCATATGTTCCATTGGGTTTCGGAACTAGGATGCATGGAGAACTCCAGCCACTGTTACTTGGTTCAACAAAGTCATTTTCAAGCAGGTATTTGACTTCTTGTTTAAGGTATTTCTGCTTCTCTGGATTCATTCTGTAAGGATGCTGTTTTACAGGCTTGGCATTATCTTGTAGGATGACATCATGGTAAACTATATCAGTCCTTGATGGAATGTCAGGGAATATGTGACTATATTCAAATATGAGCTGCTTTAGCTGTTGTTGTTGAAAAGGGTCCAGGTGGGAAAACTTGCTGTCAATATTTTGAAGAATGCCTGAATTTTCAAGTTTGGCAGGACTAGGTTCATTTTAGGGGCAGTCACAATCTTCTTCAGAATTTTCCAGTTCAATTGTATTTACCACATTGACTGGCTTTTGCTGAGTGTCTCTGTCAATGTATTCTTTTAGCATGTTGATGTGACACATTTGTTTTTGTTTCCTCCTTCCAGGGGTTAAAATGACGTAATTTAGATCACTGACTTTTTTGAGGACAGTGTAAGGGCCAAAATATCAGGCTCTTAGAGGGTTTCCAGGAACTGGCAAAAGCGCAAGGGCTTTGTCACCAGCTTTAAAACTTCTATCTTGGGAATGAAGGTTACATCTGGCTTTCATTTTGCCCTGAGCCTCTTTGAGATTAGACTTAGCAAAGTCACAAGCCTTAGAGAGACGATTACGGAAGTCAGAGACATACTGAAGCAAGTTCATTGGGACATCATCTTCGGCCAGCAACTTTTCCTTCAGAAGCTTCCACGGACTGTATGCCCAAAAACAAACTCAAAAGAACTGAACCCAAGAGACTCCTGAACAGCTTCACGGGCAGACAGAAGAAGATGGACATCTTCATCCCAGTCTTTCTCTGTGTCAAGGCAGTAGGTTCTTCTCATGTTCTTCAGGGTTTGATGGAACCTTTCCAAAGCACCTTGAGTCTCAGGATGGTAAGCTGATGACCTGTATTGTTTAATACTAAGCTCAAGCATAACTTGTTGAAATATGCCAGACATTAAATTTGACCCTTGATCAGAATGAATATACTTAGGAAGACCAACAAAGCAGAAAAACTTGGTTAGAGCCTTGATGATAGTCTTCGCCTTGATATTACGAAGTGGAATTGCCTCAGGAAACCAAGTGGAAGCACACATGATAGTCAGTAGGTACTCAAAACCAGATCTAGTCTTCGGCAATGGTCCAACACAGTCAATGATGATCCGATTGAAAGGTTCTTCAAAAGCAGGAATGGGCTTAAGTCGAGCCTTTGGAATATTCTGGTTCGGCTTCCCAACCATTTGACAAGTATGACAGGATTTGCAGCACCCCTGTACATCGGACTGTGATGGTGCGTTCAGGAACCACACGCAAGAGCAGGGAATCCAAAAATCGTATGCCTTTATTGAAAGCAGGGTCAGGACCAGAAGACACAAGCATTGCCAAGCCAAAAACGAAATCCAAAAAACAAAGTCGACTAGACAGGCCGGGGTCAAAACCAGTAAAGCAGAAGTGCGATGGTACATAGACAGCAGGCCAAAATCGTAGTCGAAAAAACAAAGCAGAGGGTCATACACAGGGCATCCAAAAACAGTAGACGTGGTCGGGCAGAAATAGGTCAAAAATCCAAAAACAAGAACAGAAGGGCTATGGCAAAATTGAGGTCGGACGAAACAGTCGTAAAGAAACAATAATCAATTGGCATACAAGAGGCTCTGCACAAAGGAATATTGATCAACGTTCTGACAAAGTCAGAACAGCAGTGAGGACTCTAAATAGACAGAAGGGAAGTCACATGCTATGCAGGGAACAGGTGAATTGGATGAGAACTAATTACAAAAGAGGGTACACTTGGGGAAGTCCTAAACCACAACAATAGGCAAAAGCCAAGACACAAACGGGATTCACGCAGACATCCTATGACAAATAAACAGCTCCGGTCAAGGAGTTCTAAGTGCACAGACAATGAGTGCCGGAAAGCAATTAAGCACGCGCGAGAGATCTCGCAGAAAAGTAGGGAGAGACAGGGAAAGCCAAGCAAGGGGCGGAGACTAGAACAGGGCGATTGCTGAGATTGAATTAGTAACAATTAGTAGAGGTGCAGCTTTACAAGTTAACCAAAGTGCTCGTTAGTGAGTTAGTAATATATACATGGATTAGTTGGGTTAGTAGACTATGAGACAAAATATAAAAGTTAGTCTTGTTAGTAATCTAGAAAAGTAAGGCAAAGGAAGTAAACGAGAATTGAAGTAATAATATGAAACACCAGAGACCATTGAAATCACCCGAAGCAGGTAGGCACACAGACTGGGGAGACGGACTGAACCAACTAGATCACAAGACAGGGGAGACAAGTGCAATGAAACTTAAAATGGCATGAACTGAAAACTGGAGAATACAAAAACCAAAAAGAATAAAGAAAAGACATGACCATGAACATAAAGCATGAACATAAACACAGAACCGTAACACGGACCTCATGGAAGGCCAGAAGAAATGATTCCTGACACGTTGAAGGGTCTTCTTGATACCCAAATGACCTGACATAGGATTGTCATGGGCCAGACTAAGAGTTTTTTGACGATAAGACTTTGGAAGAACAATTTGATGGGTGATCATCCACTCTTCATCTGCAGAAACATCAGGTGGATGCCACTTTCTCATAAGCACACCATTTTTGTAGTAAAAACAGACAGGAACTTGAGTAGTCTCTTGTTCACTTGCAGCCTGTGGTAGAAGATGCGCTAGATCACGAGCTTGTTGTTGGTCCTGAATAAGTTGTTTCCGAGACAGAATGTTATTGGAATGACCTGACAAGGACAAGTCTGAAGATTTCCCAGTCATCTCAGAGGGACTGGAAGGTTCCTGATGAAAAGACTGCCCAATGAAGGTGTCAGCCAGGTTGAAGTCCAGGTCAGCATCAGCTTGAATAGCCTTTTTGGCCATAGAACGAGTAACTGCACATGAAGGATAGAGGTCTGGAATATCCTCCTCTATAGAGTCAGACTCTTGATCAATCAAAGGAGTGTCAGTTACAACAGGGTAGGGCACAACCTTATCCCCAGCAAGATCATTACCAAGAAGCAAATGAACACCTTTGAAAGGAAGAGAAGACCTAACGCCAACAGTAACAGGCCAAGAGACCAAGGGCTCTATCTTTCACATTGCCTTACCCGTTGCCACTACCCGCTACCCGTGAATTACGCATTTAGCAGCTTCCACTATCCCTAAACGGTATCTTGCGGCCACACTACCCGCTATGCATTATGCCGACTCCCTTATTTGCACCTGGAGGTGTGCCCGTGGGCGTGTTTATGCGCTTTCCCTACAATTGCTATCTTGACCACACACGTTAGGGAAAGCGTACAGCGGGTCCTCAAACCACCCGCTACCCATTTGGGCTTTTACAAGAGCGCGCCCAGGCGGCTTCATTGTGCGTCCACTTGGACACATGGCTTCTCTCCCCCATGCGATCTAACAGCGACAAAATAATGGGCTACATTCAGTGCAGAAAAATGCACTGTTTTTGCACACCTGTTTTTGCAGCACAGTCACGCAACTTGCCGTAAAAAATAGACAGCTGTCCGATTGGAAAATGTAAACGGACGAAACCACGTACACCAGAATTACCTTAATTCGCTGAAGAGTTCTGAAATGCCGCTCTCGCTGGAAAAAAGTTACGTCGCTGAGTGCCAGTGCATAGACCTAATTTTATTTTTCTAAAATGAGATTTTGTTCTATGCTTCATTTCAGACGGGAGAGGGAGTTGGGAGTGCATGGCGAAACGCATTTTTCCTTTTTCTTTTTTTTTTGAAGTTTCCATCACAAAAGGGGTAGGCTTGATGTTTTTTTTATTACATACCAAACATTAAACAATATGTCAATGTCAAATAATAATAATAATAATAATAATAATGATAATAATACAATTCATGATTAACTTAACAAAAACCGATCCTCCCCTGTCTGGATTTGACCTCATGCACGAGCAATTTAACTTCGTCAATGGAGAAACGTGGCGACCTTCCTCTCTCCATCACGGGTTTCAGTTTGAGGATTTGGGATAGCGCAGCCTGCTCCTAAAGGCAATGGCACCTGGCACACTGATTGGTTTAACTGGCGTAACGCCCAAACCACGCCTATGCATAATATAACGGGTAGCGCTGGTGTTTTAGGGATATAGGCAGGTGTGCAAGATGGCAACTTTTGTGGGGGAACACCTCTTACGCAATGCTAAATCCCCAAATAACAGGTTTAGGGACTCTGGCATAAGACAGGGCCCCAAGTCTGATTTGAGAAGCACATTATGGAGAGGTACACTTGTAAAACCACATTCTACTCCTTGAATAAGGACATTAGCCTGAGTAGATGATTTGTCCGAAAAAGGCAGCATATCTGCAAGAATAAGAGATTGGGAAGACCCAGTATCCCTTAGATTTCAAACAGGAGCAGATGAGGAAAAATCATGCGAAAGTGAGACAAAACCATTGGTGATGAAAGGCTCAAAACCCTCCATAACAGAATAAGACACAGAAGGTAGAAGATCAGACAAACTGACCTTTGATACAAAAGATTCTCTCCTAGTGAAAGCAGTTGGCTTGATTTCTTCTCGTTGTTGTTTTTCCTTGAGAGCATAACACTCAGAAATAAGGTGACCTTGCTTTTTGCAGTATTGGCAAGACACAGAAGGTAAAGAATCAGAGGATTGCTTCTCACTGGAAGGTTTCCTCTCAGAAGTGGCCTTGGAATCATTAGAAGTGTTATTAGAAGAAGTCTTGGACTGGGACTTGCTTTGAAATTTAGAAAAAGTGGATTTTTGGACAGAAGAAGACTTATGAGTCAATGCATAACTATCAGCCAGGGTGGAAACATCTTGCAAAGTAATGGCTTGTTTCTCCTCAAGGAAAGTCTTGACATCAGGCTGGGTACACCTTTTGAATTCCTCAACCAGAATAAGTTGCCTCATTCTGTCAAAATCTTTCTCAACTTTCATGGAATTACACCACTGATGAAACAACTGTTCCTTCAACCTGCCAAATTCAACATGAGTTTGACTGGCTTCCATGCGAGAATTCCTAAATTTTTGCCTGTAAGCCTCGGGGACCAATTCATAACCTTCAGAATGGCAGATTTGACAAAATCATAATCAGAACACTGTTGGACTGTTTATAGATTTTCCTAGCTTTACCAGTAAGAACACTTGTAACGTCATTGTCCAATGCTCTTTTGGCCATTTCAAATTTTCAGCAATTTTCTCAAAATGGGTAAAGTATTGGTCTACATCATTTTCTAGGAAGGGAGGAACAAGTCTGATGTGTTTAACCACATCAAAATGATCAGAAAATCCAAAAGATTTTGTTACAGTACCTGGTTCTATTTTCTTCATTTCCAGTTCATGCTGCAAGTGCATCCTTCTTTCTTCCAGTTCTCTCTCCAACCTTCTTTCTTCCAGTTCTCTCTCCTTCTCCAACCTTCTTTCTTCCAGTTCTCTCTCCTTCTCCAACCTTCTTTCTTCTAGTTCTTTCTCCAACCTTCTTTCTTCCAGTTCTAGTTGTTTCTGGCGTAGCTGCATCTCAAGTCTTTGCAGCTCTGTTGCAGGCACTTCCACATCTTTAATCAATTCTGCTGCTTCTTCCCCAAAGATATCTTCATCGATGAAATGTTGCACCAAAATGTTGAATTTTTCTTGTTTCTTCATTGATGATTTCACATCAGATAATCCAAGGGTTGAAGCTATTTGCAGCAAGTCCTTCTTCTTTGCCAGTACAATTGATTCCTGGGTTGGAGTTTTCAGAAAATTTTCAACATCAAAAATCATGATTGCTGGCTTTTCAAATAGTCACAAGATTTAAAATAAAATGATAGTTAAGCTTTAATCTTTGGTGAATCCAATGGTTGATCCAATGAGTGGTTTATCTCGGTGGAACCTCCAAATTGTTATGACTTGAAAATTACAACAAAGAAAACCAGCAATGACAACTTGAACAAATTTATTCTTCACTGATTAGGTCGAAAAATTTCTACAAATAATCCACTGAGCAATCTTATAATAACACTCTAATGCCACTATGTAACTCTGATGCCAAAACAAAAACTCTCTCTAACTGAGCAAAATCACAGCATTTATAAAGACTAGGACTATTCTGGAAAGATCTACAGAGTTCTGGGTGATCCGGCCCCCTCCAGGCAAGAAGCAGCCAGAAACTTCTAGAAAGCACTAGTCTATTTCATCAAAAACAAGTGGTATTGCATCAGATGATGTTTTTCTACAGATATACCACCAGAGGGTGCTAAACGATGAACAAAATAAACAAATAGCTGACCAATAAGGCAGCACAAATAGTATGTAACAAATCTCCATTTACAAATGATATACAGTGCTTTCCATAAAACACTCATACACAACAATATGGAATGACCCCACTAATACGTCTACGAGTAAATTATTTACCATGCAGAAATATCACTACTAATGACACTGGTTCATTGGGTTATTGATGTTGCACTGCTGTTTTTGGGCTGGGCCGAGCAGCGGCCAGGCTATAAACGGGAATATCGCTGAGTCAGTATCTGACTGGCTGCCTGAGTGATCAAGTTCAACGAATCGCTGGCTGGCGGGGAAGAAGTTCAGCAATTGGTCAGCCGGCGGGGAAGAACTTCAACGATTGGTTGGCCGACGATTTGCTGGCTGGCTGGCCGGGCGTTGACTTCACTCATATTTACTGGTCTGTGTATTTGCATTATGAATACATGGGTCTTGGAATTTTGCCTTTGAGACACTGCAACAGAAACTGAATACTTTGCTGTTGTTGGATCTTGGATTTGAGAGATTGCAGCAGAAACGGAAATTAAAAAGTGGAATTGAACGCATCACACTCATTTATGCGTGTGATTATCCCATCCTTTCTTGTTTTGTCTTTCAGATCGGTTGGTAACGTTACGTTAAACATCCCTCAGTCCAACATAGGAACTTACACGCTGTTAAGGAAAATGGATAAATACTGTTACTATGACTATAGCTGGACTATTTACGTACACGGTAGAAGTAGCGCCGGCATTATTATGTTTCAGTATTTTCAAGAATACCGGTATGATGCCCCGACTGGTTTCCAAATTAACTTATACCCTTGCGCATTCATGAGTTGGTTCACTTGAATGGAAGCAGCTGTGGTGGCCGCTTTGATTGTATCTATGAGAGCGACTTTAACCAACACCAATGAAAACGACAAATTTAAGAAATTATTAAGTTTAAAAGATCGCGTCAAGCTGGATTCGACACCCCATGGAGGTAGCTGCTTCCGTCTTGTCCACTACGTTGTTGTACCCACTACGCCACTGCAACACGACCAGCATTTGAATCCAGTCTAGCAATGGACTGCAATAATCAGGCATTAATGTACGGTGAAATCAAAACACATTTTTGTACATATAGAGCGTTCACAATGTCCAATTTTTGACTCCAATGAATGTTTCTTGGCGATATTGGTCGCCATTGTACAAAAATTAATGCACATTTTCTTCTGATGAACAGCAAAAGGTGAATTAAATATTAATATTGCGCATGCATATGCTGCACTTGCCCTAGCTAGCATCCTGGTATTTTAAAAAGTTCCACTCGATTTTGTTGCATTACGAGCACAATCCAACCATTATTAGGCTAATCTTCTTTCGCGCTGGATTGGTTCAGTTTGTTTCAGTCCTCCATGCTAGTTTTCTCTGGTACCGGCTGCGAGATTCCACAGAGATAGAGGAATGTAACACATCGTACCAATCTAGCGTGAAAGAATCATAACTATGGTCGGAATGTGTTTTTAATTTCCTTATTCAATCTCGCAACCGATACGACAAATAACAAGCATGGAGGACAGTATTTCACAGCCAGTACCAGGATTACTTCCTTAATCTTCCTCTTGAATCTTGCTACCGATATGAGGGAAAACAGGTACAATGAAGGGACTTGGGATACATTATCATATTAGCTATGTGACGAAGTGCAATACCTGATCAGGCTGTAACTGTCACTTACGAAAATCATTCATGCTTTTTTTCATTAATTCTTGTATTTTATTTTCATTTTTTTGACTGTCTACCATATTTGAGATAAAATTGACTTAAATTGCTCACTTCGCAACGCACTTTTTTTATCCGCAGCGACTGAATTGAATACCAAACAATTCACTATTCCAAAATGTTCTTCTTTCTCGGCCAATTCTCATGATCTTGGTGTCAACTACAAGGTCTTTTCAAGAGCTTTCAATGGGTCATAAATTCATTAAAATTCATTGCATTTCAATTTTTGTGTCACATAGTTAACCATGTTCAACCATCACCAATATCGTCTAACGCTTCATGTAAACACATGGCAACTCCTTCACTCGAACATATTTATTAAGCAGTGTTAATCGAAACTGTGGACTCTTTGTCCTTATACCATGGTCGGGGTGAATACTCTTTTCTTTTTGGCTGGCAGGTATGGATTAAAACCAGAACCGCACAGGTAGTTCGGCTACAGTAGTTTCACCATTCGAATTTCATCCACTAGCCAACCTGTTACCTCAGCAACGTTAGAGCACTGGCATTGGCTGGCATTTGGTATAACAGAAACCCAGCTGCTCATTTATCTCCAGTAAATTTGGCGGCGTCATATAAGTTGCATCCTGTGGGGCGGTTAACAGTTGGTACTCCAGCGATAATGACCGTGAATATTATAGCAGTGAAGTAATCAGGCTTTATTCATTAAACGATAGTAATTGTGTATGGTTACAAAGGAAGCTAACGTGTCCACTTCATGTATCTGCAGCTGCGGACAGTTCGCTAGCTACGTGCTATGCCAACAGACTGATTTCAGCTTGCTGGCTCTACAGAAACCGTCAAATTCATTGTAATTGCGGGTAGCAAGTTAGCTACAGTCTGCATAATCGCGCATAAAGTTGTGTTATGCATAATCTCCGTTTCAGCGGGAATCCGTTACCAAATCATCAGCTGGTAAACGGATGTAAGCCTGCGCAAAAAATTCTTTCTCCATGAACGTAAGATGAACTAAGATAGCTGGCTCAATTTAGCTTGGCTAATAGTATTGAGTATGAGAAGGCGCGGCGCCTGTTTAATGATTACCAGCTCGTTTTTGTATGTGCAAAACTTTCACAAAAATTTCTGAATGCTGTGATTTGATATTGCTGTCAAATGACTATGGTATAAGCGGGATAATCAACTCGTATGTATGCATTACACGGTTTAAAGGCACGTCGCGGAGGCAACCCCTCCCTCACACACTCTCACTCTCATTCACTCCCACTCCCTCACTCACATACTCTCACTCTCACACTCTCCCCTCCCACTTTGTAAATAATTTATCAGC
This sequence comes from Gymnothorax javanicus, assembly GCA_029692085.1. NCBI lineage: Eukaryota > Metazoa > Chordata > Actinopteri > Anguilliformes > Muraenidae > Gymnothorax > Gymnothorax javanicus. The sequence goes on from CM056197.1 coordinate 15,748,023, forward strand.
TCCAGCTCATTACTAAACTAGCACTTCATATAATTGCGTGAACTTTGCCTCATTTAGCACCCTTTTCTTGGGCCCACATTCTCATGCAGCGCTTGGCGGCCCAGCCATATACTATGTTGCACCCAGTCTTGTTTGAACACAACTATCCTGCTTCGCAGGTGATTGGTTTTCTGAAAAATCACCAGAAAGTCAAATTGGATGAAGCAGTTACTTGATCCCGCAAATTGGCAGCACTCTTGTATCATGGTATGGCCAATATTAAGATTGACTGTGCTGGGGTTATGGTGCTGAACTACACAGTCGTCTTTTTGTGACCTCCTGGCGATATTCGTTAAGTGTTCTTTTCATTATCCTTCAACAGTACAGACACACACTTCACGTTAAGCGCTATAACTCTGTAGTTCATACAACTTCTAATATGGCTTCAAAAAAGGGAAAGAACAAGACTAAAACAAGCCATGCTGAGTGAAATGATGATTGAGACACCACCTCCCAATCGGAAATGGATGAGGCATAATCGGCTTAAAACTTAGACATTATTCAGAAGCTGGACATGATGAGTAATGACTTTGCTACAGAGTTTGATGGAGTTCTGAATGCAATCCATGACGTTAAAAAAGATTTACGTGACTTTTCCGGGTCCTAAGGATTTGGCAGAAGAACGCATAAGCAACGTTGAGGATACGGTTAACACAGAGAAAGGTAAGAAACGCTTGTCAAACAAGTTGCTCTCCTTACAAACAAGCTGGATAGGCTTGAGAATCGCTCGAGAAGATCCAACCTTATGTCGGTTAACTTACGCGAAAAAGCAGAAAAGATCGATGCAATCACTTTCCTCAAGAAATGGATACCTGAAGCGCTGGGTCCTGAATCCTGTTCCCCAATGCCCATCATTGAGAGAGCACACTGGCTCCCCAGTTGTGCACAACAGAACCAAGCTTCCCAACCAAGAGTCCACGTTCTGAAGTTTCTCAACTTCCATGACAAAATCTGTGTTATGTGTGCTGCCAGGGCTAAGGGCAAGGTAATGTTCGGTAAACAGGAGGTCATGTTCTTTCTGGATTTTTCGGCAGAGATTCACAAGCAGAGGAGACACTTCGATGGGGTGAAGCAACAAGTAAGGGCTCTGAACATTCACTATGGTTTACCTTACCCAGCCAAGTTTTGCCTAACCTTCGATGGGAGACAACGTGAGTTTGACACCCCCGCGGACGCCGAGAAATTTTTACAGAGCTTGCAAAATGAAAATAAGAACGTGCGGCATGTAAGAAGTGATACAGCTTGACTGGTGGACTAACAGCTGATCCTGCAAAGACACTGGGTCACGTTTTTACCTTGTTTTTTCTCTTTCGTTTTTTTCTACATCGTGTTATAGTCAAACTGCTATATGATACCAGGAATGTAAGAAAAAATCCTCCCAGTAAAAATCCCCCCAGGAAAAAATCACTCCATGAAAAATTCCCCCACTTCTATAAAGTAGGTAAAAATCCCTTTCTGGAAAATCTTTTTTTGTGGAGGTGCTGATGTAAATTTTTAGTAACCTATTTAGCCTAGTGTATGCACATATTCAACTTTATGGTTGATAGGTTATCCTCATGCAATTCTGAATGTCTCTTTGGGAAAAGATGGATTTTAAACAATTGCAAATTCATGAAAGATGAATTTTCAATAGCCACTAACTGATAAATTTGGCCTCTGTGACTGGCCTGAAGATGCCCCATGGACCATGACTCATCGGCAGCTTGTGTGATTGAGCAACAAGTTTGGGTGTGGATGCAATTTGAGGTTATTTTTATTGGGCACATGGTGTTATTTAATTAGTGATTGGACTGATTAACTCATCAGAAGCTTGTGTGATTGAGCAATGTGCTTGACTGGGGATGCAGTTTGAGGATCTTTTTGATTGGGTACATGGTGTTATTTAATTAGTGATTGGACTTATTAACTCATCAGCAGCTTGCGTAATTGAGCAATGGGCTTGGCTGGGGATGCAGTTTGCAGCAGGAATCCAGTGTTACATCAGCCAAGATCATGCAACACAATGTCGGTAACCTACCCGAATATTGGATCCGAAATGTGCACCGCCAGCAGCAAGAGCAGGGCTGCCAACTCTCACGCATTCAGCATGAGATCTAGGGCTCTATCTTTCACACTGCCTTACCCGTTGCCACTACCCGCAACCCGTGAATTACGCATTTGGCAGCTTCCACTATCCCTAAACGGTATCTTGCGGCCACACTACCCGCTATGCATTATGCCGAATCCTTTATCTGCGCCTGGAGGTGTGCCCGTGGGCGTGTTTATGCGCTCTCCCTAAAATTGCTATGACCACACACGTTAGGGAAAGCGTATAGCGGGTCCTAAAACCACCCGCTACCCGTCTGGCAATTGAAGACACGGCTTCTCTCCCCCTATGCGATCTAACAGCGACAAATGGGCTACATTCAGTTCAGAAAAATAATTAATCATTATTAGGTCTATGCACTGGCACTCAGCGACGTAACTTTTTTTTTCCAGCGAGAGCGGCATTTCAGAACTCTCTTGCGAATGAAGGTAATTTCGGCGACAAGTATGTACACCTGTTTTTGCAGCACGGTCAAGCAACTTGCTGTAAAAAAAACAGACAGCTGTCCGATTGGAAAATGTTAACGGACGAAACCACGTACTTGTCACCAGAATTACCTTCATTTGCTGAAGAGTTCTGAAATGCCCTCGCTGGGGAAAAAAAAAACGCCGCTGAGTGCCAGTGCATATACCTAATTTTATTTTTCTAAAATGGGATTTTGTTCTATGCTTCATTTCAGACAGGAGAGGGAGTTGGAAGTGCATGGCGAAACGCATTTTTTTCTTTTTCTTTTTCTTTTTTTTGAAGTTTCCATCACAAAAGGGGTAGGCTTGATTTTTTTTTTTTTTTCTACATACCAAACATTAAACAATATGTCAATGTCAAATAATAAAAATAATAATAATACAATTCATGATTAACTTAACAAAAACAGATCCTCCCCTGACTGGATTTGACCTCATGCACGGGCCATTTAACTTCGTCAATGGAGAAACGTGGCGACCTTCCTCTCTCCATCACGGATTTCGGTTTGAGGATTTGGGATAGCGCAGCCTGCGCCGAAAGGCAGTGGCACCTGGCACACTGATTGGTTTAACTGGCGTAACGCCCAAACCGCGCCTATGCATAATATAACGGGTAGCGCTGGTGTTTTAGGGATATAGGCAGGTGTGCAAGATAGCAACTTTCGCGGGGGAACGCCTCTTACGCAATGCGAAATCCCCAAATAACGGGTTTAGGGACTCTGGCGTAAGATAGGGCTCCTAGTGCCACATTCACATTCCCGTGCTGCAGTAAGCAATTATTTAATCAACGCAATGCGTGTGTTTCACGATCATTAAAATTTTTTAAATGAAATAAGACCATTTGAAACGTTTTTATGCAATTCCATTGCCTCCAAACCCTGAGTGAAGAAAAACGTGAGAAGTCCGGAGTCATAATTGATTTCCATATTACTAGTGGCGAAATCCACCATAACGCATGAGAATCTGATAAACTTGAATGCACAAGGACTTCAATTCCACCTGAGAATCTCTTACAAATGCGCTGATTTAATAATTTCTGACTACAGCACGGGAACGTGAATATGACATTTAAACTCAAGCCGAATGTGTGAAAGTTGGCAACGCTGCAAGAGCGCCAAAGGAACCTGTGCATGAGGTACAGAGATGCTGACATTAAAATGGACCATTTCCTGCGTGGCATTGGACATAACATCCATCTGGCATAAACTGTGGAATACACTCGAAAGAGACTGACACTGAAATTGGACTATTTTATACGCAGTATGGGACACAGCCATAGACCGGTATAAACTGAATCCCAGACATGTTTTAAGTAATTCTGAATTTGAACTTGGAAACTACACTCCTCAGAGATAAAGGTGTCTGGACTTCTTAGTATTTAAGGGGGGTAAAAAAACTTTGGGCGTATTCACCAGTAATGTCAGGCTGGTTTAACTTAAAGGTGTAACAGAGGATGTTCTTTGGCTGCGACTTCAGGGTGGATCATCTTAACTATTCGTCCTCCAACATGTCAGTCATTTTAGAGAAATGCTCACGTAACGCCGTCGTGCTTGTTCATTCCTAGCTCGTTTCCACTAGCTGCACATGCGCACTTCGAGTGTTCATGTGTCCCGTCGGTCCTGGGGAAGTGAGCACGGGCTCATAATCAATATCGGACTCCACAAGGCTCCCCTCATCAAAAGTCTAAACGAACGAACAATAAAATAAGAAATGAACATAGATGCTAAACTATAGCTTGATCTATTAGCTCATAGCAGGCTACGATGTCGAGACAAGGCAACATTTATTCACAATTCCAGTATTACCAGGGCTCGAAACTGCGACCGTTTTTGGTCGCATAATTAACACTGTGCGACAGTCCTGTAAGCAAGTACGTGCAAATCTGCAGTTTCGTGAGCATTTCAGGTTTGATGTACTGAGAAATAACGCCGCGGAAAATTTAACTGGCCAGTCATTCTGCCGAGTAGTCTTACTAAACTAGTTAATTGTCTGATTGCTAATCAAGCAAAGGGGATGATTCTGCCTCACCAAACTAACCACCGACTGCCGAACGGTCGCAGTTTCGAGCCCTGATTACTGTTGCCTTTATAAATGTTTACGATATTGACTAATTGTTTGGCTGTAGCAAATATTTTTTTACTTAACGATGGCGAGTCTGGCATGGTGAAAGTGTAAATCTTTTATAAATGAAGGCCGATTGCAGAGACTGTAAGCAGAATCCTGGACGGGCGTGAGCTCGCACACGCTCGCTCCCGACATTTAGGCGATAGGCGTTTCCTGTGGAGGAGCAGTAAAGCTGGTAGGATGGTCTTGTGCATGCGCATTTTTCAAAAAGTGACAGACGTTTGGGTCAACTTTTGAGAAAATCCTCTGTTACATCTTTAATTATGCGTGACCAAAACTGTCAGCGTTATTGCTGAAGTCCAAAAACCTTTTTATTTCTAAGAGTGGGTTTGTGGTGTAGATTAAGGCATGCCAGTTTGAATTAACTTAGAATCAACTGTGGTGGTGGACATTCAGATGTGCTGAAGTTGCATGTATGTGACCTGAGTCAGTAACCTACTGAGGTTAATAAAAACGGGTTAAAAATGGGGCAGAATTTTCGAAAAAGGGATTTTTTTTCCAGGGGGGATTTTTACCGCGTACCTGATACCTGATATATTTCATTTAGATGTAATAGTAGGCATCCGAACTGTCGCTAGGGGCGCGACAATTGCGGCCTACCTGAAATCAGGTCCCGAATTGAAGTACAGTCCATTTGCAGTGTGTTCCTGGATTTTCCCTCTCGCAGATGCGCATTGTATATTATCGCTACCAAACTTACAGTTTTTGAAAATACAATAAATACGCTACATTTCAGAGTGATTTTCATCAAATTTTACCGATTTTGACCCACCAAAGTTTTTACTGGTGAAATATCAAGGTAAGTATGTATTAAATGTGATTTTTAATGCCATAAATCGCTTATTCAGGCCTCATTCCGTGTGAAACTGTTCACTCTAATCAGCTGACGTTGCGGGAATTTTGAACAACACTCCAAAGATTGATCATACCAGAAACTGCAACACTGAGAGTGACCTACATTTTGACCTTCTGTGCGATTGATGAGTTTCTTATTTTTAATTTAACAGTAAAGCTTATTTGCTCATAATACCAATCAATTTAACCTAATTATGATTTAAAACATAAATATATCCTACACAGGGGCCTAAAAGGGGCCATGCCCATGCGGCTGCCCACCCCATCTCAGAGAATTGACAGAAAAATTTATAAACTAATGACTGTGACTTTTTATGATAAGATGCATATCGATGTTTTATTTAATCAGAATAGGTTACATGTACACAAGCTGTAATTTTAAATACATAGCATAACAAGTTGGTATGTATTTCAGTTTTTTCACCAATCATTTGCTTCATATTTTGAGATACAAGTGTAGAATAACACAATTTTGACTGATTAGAGTCAACTTTTGGCCAAGATGTGAGCTCTTGTTTTATTTCAGGTAACCATGGAAACCACAATATTTTGAAAAGTACTGGAGTTTAATTATTACCCCGCTCCAACCGAAGGGTGAGGGAAGGGGTATTGTTTTTGGTTCGGTTCATTTGTGTGTTTGTGCGTTTGTTTCTGTGTTTGTTTGTTAACACTCTAGCGGCAAAACTAATGGCCAGATTCACCCCAAATTCGGTATAGGGATTGCCACTGACCCAGAATAGATCCCTGTTGATTTTCGTGCCCCTTGCTTAGAAGCTGTAGCGCCACCAACAGGTCAAAGTTTGATCTACATTCACCTTCATAACTTCTGACCCATTCATCAGATTATCACAAATGAGGTACCGTTGGTATCCTTGGGCCAAGCCGAGTTCAACGCACCCTATGACATCATTTTTTTGCCATATTGGATTTTCCGCCATTTTGAATTTTAGCAAAAACCTGAAAAAGTTTCACAGGTCACAAATTTTGTCCAATTTGAGCGAAATGTGATAAATATAATCTCCAGACCGAGCCACACAAACAATAGTATCTGGTCTTTTGATATTCAAAACCGTTTGCCCGTAACAGCCAATGAAAGTTGGGGGCAAAGCCACCAAACAGGAAGTGAGGCCATATCTCAGCAACGCTTAAACATATCGACCCCAAACCTGGTAATTGGTCTCAAGACCTGCCCCTGGGGAGGCACAAAAAATTTTGTGACCTTTGACCTCTGGGGGGCGCTATAAATAGCAAGAACATGTTTTAGCTGATATCTCTTGATCTGTTTAGACTTAAGCCTTAATTCCAGTGTCTGCTGATGCTGTTGGACATCCCTAGACAGATCCTGAAAGACTGTGTATGTAGGCGTCAGAATTTGGCGCCCATTTTTAATTTTAGCACAAACTTTTAAAAGTTTCACGGGTCACAAATTTTGTCCAATTTGACCAAAATTTCGTATATAGAATCATCAGATCGATCTGCACAAAAGATATTATCTGGTATTTTGATATTCAAAACTGTTTGCCTGTAATAGCCAATGAAAGTTGGCAGTGAAGATGCCAAACAGGATGTGAGGCCATATCTCAGCAGCCCTTAGACATATCAACACCAAACTTTGTTCATTGCCTCAAGACTTGCCCTTGGGGAGGCCCAAAAAAGACCCAGACCTTTGACCTCTGGGGGGGCGCTATAAATGGCAAAAACATGTTTTTGCTGGTATCTCTTGATCTGTTTGGATCTAAGCCTTAATTCCAGTGTCTGCTGATGCTGTTTAGAAATCCCGAGGCAAATTCTAGAAGACTGTATATGAAAGCACCAGAATTTGGCGGCCATTCTGAATTTTGTCCAAAATGCGCTTAAATTTACAGAAATTACAAAGTTTGTCCAATCATTAAGAAACTTGGCACACATGATCTGCTGACAAAGCCTGAGAAGTCTCTTGAGTTTGGAATCTAAACTTGTTATGTATGAGTATTTTATGTAAAGCACTGTATATCATTTGTAAATGGAGATTTGTTTCATGCTGTTTTTGCTGCCTTGCTGGTCAGCTATTTATTTTGTTCTTCAGCACCCTCTGGTGGTGTGTCTGTAGCAAAACATGATCTGATGTAATATCACTTCTTTGAAATAGACTAGTGCTTTCTAGAAGCTTCTGGCATCTTCCTGCCTGGAGGGGACGGGATTACTCAGGAATCCTGTAGATCTTTCCAGAATGGTGCTAGTCTATATAAATGCTGTGATTTTGGTCAGTGGAGACAGAGTTTTTGTTTTGGCAACAGAGTTACATAGTGGCATTAGAGTGTTATTACAAGATTAAACAGTGGATTATTTGTAGAAGTTTTTTTTTTATCAGTGAAGAATTAATTTGTTTAAGTTGTCATTGCTGGTTTTCTTTGTCGTGATTTTTAAGTCATAACAAACTCTAAACCATTTGGCCGCAACAGCCAACCAAAATCAACGGCGAAGCCACCAAACAGGAAGTAGGCCCATATCTAATCAATGCTTTGGTTTATCCACACAAAACTTGTTATATGGACTTATGAAACAGTCTGGAGAAGACTTATTTAATTTGGTGACCTTTGACCCCTGGCAAATATTCAAGTCACTAGAAGTGAAGTCATATCTTAGCAACACTTTCAAATAACCAAACCAAACTCAACAAATTCACTTAGGACCTCATCCTGATGTTGCACAATATATTTTGTGATCACCGATCCTTGGACAGGGTTGTCACAGCCAGTCGAAATTGGCGGTGAAGCCATCAAAAAATAAGTAAGCCCATATCTCAGCAATGCTTTGAGATGTCGTCATGAAACTTGGAATATTGACTCATGACACCTCCTTGAGCAGGCAAAAATAAATTTGCCAACTTTTGACCTTTGGCGGACATTGGCATTACAGGAAGTGAGAGTGCATCTTAGCATTGCCGCCAAACAACCAAAACATACTCATATGTATGACGAAGCTGCCAAACAGGAAGTAGGCCATATCTCAACACTGCTTTGGTGTATCAACACAAAACTTGGGATATGGGGCTCTAATTTCTTGGCGCAGCGCAGGGTGGCGCAGCGTGGCGCAGCCCACGCAGTGGTAATTTCGTCCGGTGCAGCCCGCGCAGTGGTAATTTTGTGCGGTGCAACACCATGCGCAGCCACTTTGGCAATTTGGTTGACGGATGTGCGCCGAGATGGGTGTGGCGGCGTAGTAGAGGGAGGTGTCACATATTAATCAAGACGCAGTGACAATTTCGTAGAAAAAGTCTTCGCTGAAGTTGCGCAGAAAGCTCGCCAGCTCCAACCTGGTTTACTTTCTGTGCAGTGGTAATTTGGCTGACCGGCGCACAGTGCGCACTCGTCACCGAAACCTCACAGGCAGGTTTCCAGAATGTCAGGCACATTTCAATGCAAGAAATAATTACAGCAACCACTATTTAATGTACCTATCTGAATCAGGACATAAATTATAGTATCTATATCGATTGTCCTGATGTCAGATTAAAGGCGGTTGGCACGCGTAATGGAAACCCCACCTGGCTTAATCAACGCAGCTGAATCTGTGATGCAAACTAACGACTTCACATCTTTCTCAGCCAACCACAAACTGCCTATATATATATATATATATATATATATATATATATATATATATATGCTTGCGTTCTATGCTCAGTAAAGCCGCTTGCACACTGGACGCGAAACGAATTTTTCGCACGACCAATTACAGTCAAAGTCAATGCAAAGACACGAAAGTCGGACAGGGTTTTAATATATCTCCGTGTCCGAAAGTCATAAAAGTTCTAATTTTTTGAGTATTCCAGGAATTATTAGATGTGCAAACTTGGCCATGTTTGTGTTCGACCTTCACAAAATGCAAATTGATAGCTATCGACTTTTCTTGGTCTTTTTATTTGTGTGTTTTCTTCCGTTGAAGATAGACAACAGTCTTTATTCGGTCTCTCTTTTGAAAATTAGTCAGATGGATCGAACATATTCACATTTTATTTCCACACCACATACAATAGTGCTTGTAGTCAGTGAGCAAATCAATTCCATGACCATTGACAGTGTGAATAAATTATCGCATGCACGATCAAGACTGTCCGAGGTGAAATACAAAATACTCCATGTCCGGCAGTCAGCAAAAAGTAAAAGTATTGGTATGAGAAAAGATTTTTAACGAAATAAAGAATAAAAATATATTACCAACAAACAGAGCATCCAAAAAAGATGGCCCGCAAATAAATAAATCGCAGTGTTCATTAGATGTTCTGTTTGTTGTTAAAATGTTTCTTTTTATTCTTTATTTCGTTATCAATCTGTTCTAATCGTCCTCTTTTTTTTTTTTTTTTTGGCTGTCAGAAATGGAGTATTTTGCATTTAATGTCCGACAGGCATTGTACATTGTCCCGCGCCAATGTCGACTCACTTTATTGAGCAGAGCTTAAAGGGGACCTATTATGCTGATCCTTCTTTTAATACATATTAGTAATGTTACAATGTTGGTTGTCCATGCTCAACCTCTGAAAAGTTTTGAAACATAAGATACAGGGGTTTTGCCGTAATCCAAGAATGTGATTTTGTGAGCGTGATTTCCTCTCTGAACAGCTCCTCCCGAGATCTTCACGAGATCTGGGTAAAACCTGACGTCAGGTTGTGCCATCCAATTAGTACAGACCTAGCCAGAGCCAATCATGGCGCTGGACCTGCCCACACCGGAAACTATTCTAGCAGGCACCAACAACGGCAGATCATACTATGCCTTAGTAGCATCTTCACTTTTGGAAATACGAAAGAAGAACCGCAGATCATTTGAGGTGCAATTTTGTCAGTATCTCTCCCAAAGCTGTTTGTCCGTTTACTTTTGGACGCGAAGAAAAACATTGATTTTTCTTCCAAAAGACGATGCCACCAGAAATCAGTGGGTCGCTTTTTTTGTTTGCTGGCAGCAAAAAGCCACGGCTAAAGGGAACGTTAGCTGATTGTGCTCAGCATTTCACCAAAGACAGCTTTATCAATAAAGGATAATTCGACACAGGATAAGCGTTTCAGCTGCTTCTCAAACCTGAAGCAGCTGCATCGATCAAGCGCTCGGAGCCACACGCTGTAAGTAACGATATAACAGCAAATAATGTAAGTGAAGCTAACGTGTTACGGGTGGCTAGCAGGGCCGCTAGCGATAGTTAGCACTAACAACTGGCCTCAAACGCAGGCTTGGTAAAATATCTGAAGATAAAGCCTGTATCGGTCACGACTGTCCATGACTCACAGACACAGAAGCTGTAAGTTGCTTTTACTGCATAAGCCAACCTGACGTGATAGCCAGTTGATTGTGGCTGTAGCACAGTGGCTAACGTAGCCAAGTTACTGTTGTTAACATTTGTGTCCTAAATATGCAAGAGTGATATCAGGGGAAATTCTACAGAAGGTGTGTGAACATAAACCTCATTTGAAGCTAACTTTTCATACTTGTTTGTAATTTGGATGCTTGGTACAACTGTTCACAGTAACAGAACTTGCTGTCTGTAAAACCTGTATTGCAAGGGTTTGTCTCTGTGGTTATGACCGCTCGGTTACCAGCTACGGCATGTTAGTTTGCGTGTAGTGCTAATTAAAAATGCTCCTGGTTAACTTATATGCAGTAATTCTGATCGGTATGCTTGTGTTACTTCGGTAAGCATCAATGTGGCAGTTTCATCATAACGTTGCCCGATTGTAGCCGCTACAGTTAGTGATCGCTTCACTTATCCATGACCGGGATCGGCCGGATACTTCACAAATGTCTGAGCAAGCTCTCTGGTGCTACCATGAAAGCAATGCGAAACGCAGAAGCTCTACCGGTTTACAAATGATTTCTCTGCATTACCTTTACATAATTTCATCCCCCTTTAGAAATTGTTGTGGCTAATAAAAAGCCACAAAGAGATTAAATAGGTAGTTCTTTCCTGTAGAAGTGATCGATTCGCTAGCTCCACATAAGCAACTTATCCGGTTTGCAAAACCTGTATCATGTTCATAACATAACCGAGCTCGACTGTATTATGTTCATAACATAACCGAGCTCTGTCTAGCTGTCGCGTACTATCCATAAAGCTGCTTTCACATCGGACACGAAACTAATTTTTCCCGCGACAGATTACATTCAAAGTCAATGCAAAGACGCGAATACGGGCATGTCAAGCCGCTTTCACACCGGACGCGCGACAGATTACATTCAAAGTCATGACCACTTATCAGCTACTGCATGTTAGTTCCCCTGCTCTGCTAATTAAAAACGCTCCTGGTTAACTTATATGCAGCGATTCTGATCGGTATGCTTGTGTTACTTCGGTAAGCATCAAGGTGACAGTTTCATCATAACGTTGCCTGATTGTAGCCACTACAGTTGAAGCTAACCGGAGAGGTGCTGTATGTGTCTGCCGACTTGGGCTGCAGTTAGACCAGACGTAGGTTTTGCAAAGCTTGGGGCGAGTTTTTGGGTGCTTGTGAAACGATCGCTTTACTTATCCATGACTGGGGTCAGCCTGATACACCCCCAATGTCTGAGCAAGCTCTCTGATGCTACCGGTGAAAGCAATAGGGAAAAGCACAGGCTATAACGTGTATGGTATCACAAACGATTTCTCTGCATTGCTGTCGATTGAATATTAAATCGGCGACTGAATATTAAATTATTTCCTGTAAAAGTGATCGATTTGCTAGCTCCACATAAGCAACGGTTCACGCAGACGGAACTTACGGTCTGTAAAACCTGTATTATGCTCATAACATAACCGGAGCTCTAGCTTGCTCTCGCGCACAATCCATAACGCGCCCATTCTCCGCGAGGAAACGCTTGTCATTCCGACGCAGTAAGTAAACCATTACCACGGGCAATTTCCGAAAAGGCTGTTTAGCTTGGAGCTTTCGCCTCTCCGTCATATACCAGCGCAGAAGCTGTTCGTTGCTCCACGCTAACGACACACCACAGCTATGCACACGACCCAGCAGGTCCTAATACACACCGAAGCAGTCCATAAGCTGTTGGTCCACTTTTATCTGCTCCTCACTGTCCATGTTTCCCTCTAAACTCAGACCCACCGGATTTCTATGGTCTCCGGTCCACACTTGGGCATGTCGACCCGTTCTACAAATGTGTCTATATGGGGTGGATTCTAGCTTCCCCTGCATCCTAGCTAGGAGTAGAAAAACCGCGGTACTCACCAACTGTTGCCGTAGCAAACTGTAGCTGATAGCAAATTTGAGCTTGCGCTGACAGATATTCGCACTGCGTCCTCCACTTTCGCCGCTGCGTTTGTTAGAACAAGATCATGTTATTAGATCTATATTCAAGTATAACGTTAGATTGCGGAATTTGCCCGCCGCTTCCTTATCAGATTGCAGACGTGTCTCAGGTTTCACTCTGGGGAGCCGGACATTGAAAACTGCGTTCTGCAGCCTCGTCCTGCCCAACTCCGCCCTCCACAGAGCTGGCCAGTCAGAAGAAAGTGGGTACACGGGGAGTGGGGGCCATAGCGGAAGAGCCAACCCAGTGAGGCGTTTCAGGCAGAGACTACAATGTACTACAAATGCAGTTTTTTGAGGATGGCAGTATGAGCGAAATAAATACCCTTTTTTTACTTTTACTTTGCGCGATCAGGAGTACTCTAGGGGAGTCAAAGACCAAAATATAAACTTGGAAAAATAGCAAAATAGGTCCCCTTTAAACAGAAACATTGATTGAAATTCTCGGCACTCATTTTGAAGAACTGAGCCCTCTTATCAAAACATTCACGTTTAATATCTAAAACATTCAGTAGATTTGAAGAAATTAAAAACAATAATTGACTGTCGGACACGGAGTTATACTGAAACCATCCGACTGTCAGACACGGAGATATATTAAAACCCTGTCAGACTTTCGGACACGTAGACACTGCGTTCAACGCAATCTGTCTTCTTGAAAAAATTTGTTTCAAGGTCCAGTGTGCAAGCGGCTTAATACTAGGCTACTATTATTGTCACTTAGGTTTTATCGTTTTTAGTGGGGGAAAGGAATACAGCCTGATTGCTATGATCTCGTACTGAGTTAAGATCACATATTGAAAATAAATGTGTAACGTATCTCGCATTGTTGTCCATGCATGTTAATCCCAAAATTTTAAGCAGCAACAGGGTGTAATAATAGTAACACACTATCCATCGTTTCTCTTCCCAATGATGCAGGCAGAAGAAATAAATGAGCAACTGCGTATTTCATTCCAACTTCCTAAGTTTGAATGATCTGACGTAGTTTCGTTTTGAAATTCAATTCAAGTTCGCTAATGGTAATAATTCGCGAATGCCCTAGCTAGCCAGCTAACTCATATTCGTAATGCTTAATATAGACGTAAGCGGTGCAGAGAACATGCCTGAAGCAGCAAAGTAAAATGCAACATTAACGCATCATGCAGATATAGGACAGAGGCTTCTATATTCCAACACATTAAAGGTGAGGAGAGGAGCTCATTTGATTGGTGAAGATTTGACTCGGCCGTGTTATACCCAAACACGCCTTCTCTCCTCCCTCTTTGCCACTTGCGCCGGCAGGAGGGACCGAGGCGGGACAGAGGAGTACTTGTGCCAGGCTATGCCGGGCACGAAATTGCAACTCAGGACCTCATCTTCATGTTGCCTCAAAAAGTTGGTGGTCATTAATCCTCAGAACTAATCAAATTTGATGGAGAATCTGTAATAGAGGAAACAGGCACATAACTCTGCTGATTAGTGGTGATTTAATCTCACATTTCTCAAGTTTGCTAACAGTGATGTATCTGACAGTTCAGCCATGTTACCGTGGTTACCCGGCCTGGCCTGCTACGCTGCTAGGCCCCCCCCATTGCTGCTTGCAGCTATATTAATTATTATTATTACTATTATTATTATTATTATTACCCCGCCCCACCCGAAGGGTGAAGGCAAGGGGTATTGTTTTTGGTTCGGTTTGTTTCTGTGTTTGTTTGTTTGTTAACACTCTAGCGGCAATTCCAATGGCTAGATTCACGCCAAGTTCGGTATAGGGATTGCCACTGACCCAGAATAGATCCCTATTGAATTTCGTACAAGTAGGTGAAAGTATGTGCGAGGGGCGGGGTTTGTTGTGCCTGGCACCACTTGTTGAGTTATGCATTGGTGTACATCACAGAAATGGCAATGAGGCTGGGCGAATAAGTGTTGTTCCTCATATATATCAAAATTATCACACATTTTCTTTTTTGTTTGAGAGTCTGATAAGTTGGCTCAGCAGTTAGCATTTCAGTTGACTTGAGGAGAGCTCTTTCTGTGTCTGTGATGTACACCTATGAATGAGTGAATGAATGAGTGCGGGAGGGTGCAAACATTCGTTAACTTTTTTTTAAACACAATGGCTGCGATACATAATTTATGCTTAATAATGGTGTAGTTCAGGGATTTTCCAGTCACACTGCAATCGTTTGACTTCAGGAGACTTGAATTATGCAGCAGGAGCTGTATTGAGTAATTTCATGGCCTTTTTTTGATGTCTTTGGGCCTCTAAAGAACACTAATGACAGAATCTTCTTTAACTTTAGTTGTTCCCAAGAAGGCTGCCGGGGATTTTTTCTTTGGTATATTCCAATTTTTTTATGTATCAACAAACTTCACCCGTTTTTCAACAAGTATGGAGCTGAGTAGATGATGATAGAATTTTCATTTTTGGGTGAACAGTTTCTTCAAAGAAAGGGGAGCCATTTGTTAAAATCCTGGGATTGCATTTTTGGTTGACCCACTGCTTATCTGGAGCAAAAATTGTGGATGTTATGCCGCAGATCCTGCGTATCCTCAGAAAGTACCCATATGTTCACAATGTTATTATTCACGTTAGTACCAACGACACTACTAAGCAGCAGTCTGAGGTTTTAAAACAGGATTTCAACCGTCTCTTTAACAAACTTATTAGCTGTGGAAAATCGGTCTTTATGTCAGGTCCGATCCCCACGTTTGGTCGAGATATTGGGCGTTTCAGCCGACTGCTCTCTCTCCACTCGTGGCTGCAATCAGTTTGCCCACAACATAATCTGCATTTTATTGACAATTTTAATCTTTTTTTTGGCAGCGAGCCTCATTTTTTAGCAGCGATGGCATCCACCCTAACTTCCATGGCACTCGCGCACTTTCAGACAACATTTTCCACGCAGTCATCACAGCCCCTCGCCTCTGACTGACCGCTATTCACTGCACAGCACTTTCAGACAGCACACCGGTCACTAATTGCTCTTCTTCTTTGTCAACAGAGACTCATAGTTCACCTAGCTCCCCCTACTGGTTCAATAAGTCTAATAGCCAACTAGGGAGCCTCGGCTACAGCATTCCAGTAATAATCAATAACAGACCACGAAAACGTCCCAATGCAGCACGCAAACCCGGTTTAAATCTGGTCAGGCCCACAATTATGACCCCGCTGCCGAATAATCCTGATGTTAATGTCTCCTCTATTAACTTTGGCCTGTTAAACGTCAGGTCCCTATCAAACAAGACTTTTATATTAAATGACTTCATCTTGTCCCAGAAAGTAGACTTCTTTTTCTTAACTGAAACTTGGCTAAAGGAAGGAGAATGTAGTCAATTGGTGGAGCTCTGTCCACAAAATTTTAGCTTTTTTAATTCTCCTAGACTCAGTGGCCGTGGTGATGGCCTAGCAGTGGTTTTTAGAAATCATTTTAAATGCTCTCGCCTCACTTTTAAAGCTTTCACCAGTTTTGAGGCTCTTATGTTTCTTATCAGCTGCAGCACTTCTGTTTGCTGCATTGTCATTTACCATCCACTAAAACTAAATGGTGACTTATTATCTGATTTCTCCGATTTTATTGCAGCGGTGGTCGTCAAGTATGATAAAGTTATCGTGGCTGGTGATTTAAATTTTCATATAGATGACGACACCAATGCCTCAGCTTGTGATTTTATTAGTGTAACCGAGTCTTTTAATTTTGTACAATACGTAAAGGGTCCTACCCATAACTGGGGCCATACCCTTGACTTAGTGTTTTCCTTGGGCATGACTTTTAAGTCTGTAAAAGTGGCTGATTCCATTTCTGACCACAAATGTATTATTTTTGATACTCTTTTGAATCCAACCATTTTTACTCAAAAGTGCACCATAAAATACTGCCTTATTAATAATGAGTCTATCGTCAGTTTCTCTTTCTACTTTTCTGCGCTGAATCAGAGTGAGACATCATGGTCTAATATTGATGATTTAGTTTCCCATTTTAATGACACTTGTGCATCTGCTCTAGAGGCTGCTGCCCCTCTCAAGTCCAAATCAGTTTCTAAATCCAATTCATCTCCTTGGATTAATGATGAAATCCGTTCTGTAAAACGCAAATGTAGACGAGCAGAACGTAGGTTGAAATCCGCACGACTGATTATCCACTATACTCAGATGAAAGACCTCATGATTTTGCTGAATCAGAAAATTAAGGATGCACGAATGGCCTACTTTAGTAATCTCATTTACACTAGTAAGCACAATCCCCGATTTCTTTTTAAAACAATTGACCACCTGTTAAATAACTCTGCCTCTGGCATATCCTCCTCTTCAGTAGAAGATTGTAAAAAATTTTTATCTTTTTTTGTGGACAAAATTAACATTATAAGAGCTTCTATTGTGTCCCCCGGCCTCGCAACCCCTTATACTGAGCCGTCTGACTTCTTTCCTGTCCAATCTGATCAATTTTCTCCCATTTCCCTTTGCTAATTGATTGATACCGTTTCCCACACTCGCTCATCTAAGTGCCCCATTGACATTATCCCCCCCAGCGTACTTAAAGAAGCTATTACTGTCATTGGACTCTCTCTGCTTCCTATTTTAAATCAGTCTCTTTCATCAGGCCATATTCCCAAATCCTTCAAACTAGCTGCAGTTCAACCCCTCCTAAAGAAACCACACCTGGATCATAGTACACTATCAAATTACAGGCCCATCTCAAAGCTACCCTTTTCTTGTCTAAGATTTTAGAAAAATTAGTCTGCAAGCAAATCCTACAACATATTGAGGACAATGGAATGCTTGATAAGTACCAATCAGGCTTTCGGCGAAAGCATAGCACTGAGACAGCTCTACTAAGGGTCACTAATGATAATCTTATCCAGCTTGACCATGGTGATGTTGCCATTTTAGTTCTTTTAGACTTGTTTGCTGCATTTGATACCATTGATCACAGCATTCTTATGGACTGGCTGGAAAAGTGGGTTGGGTTATCCGGCATAGCTCTTAACTGGTTCTCCTCTTATCTCTCCAATCGTAAATTCTTCGTATCTGTCGGCAATAAAGCATCCACTTGTGCGCCGTTAACTTGTGGAGTTCCTCAGGGATCAATTCTCGGTCCCATTTTATTTGCAATATATATGCTTCCCTTGGGGAACTTGATTCGTCAGTTTGGTACTGTGTCTTATCACTGCTATGCTGATGATATGCAATTGTACTTTTCTTTTAAACGTGGTGACCTCTCGAACATAACTACCCTGCAAGTGTCTGGCTGCAATTTCTGAATGGCTGTCTCAAAATTTTCTTCAATTAAATCAAAGTAAAACGGAAGTTCTGGTCTTTTCCCGAGATCAAGTCTCTACTAACTTTTCCCAACACCTTGGCTCACTGGCCACTAATAGTAAAGCTTACGCCAAAAACTTAGGTGTCACCTTTGATTATAGATAAAAATTTGATCAACATATAAGACAGTAATGCAGTCCTGCTACTTCCACTTGAGGAATATTGCAAAAATTCGCCCACTGCTATCCTTTCAGCAATTGGAGATGGATATCCATGCATTTGCTGGCCTCGAACAACAGGTGATAAGGGGCACGGCAAAAGTTGCCGTGGTCCATGCTGAAAATAAAAGGGCACTACGGCAAATGTGCCTCTATATAAGGGGCACCACAGCAAAGTCTGCCGCAACCTTGGGGGCACAGCAGCAAATCCACCATGGAGCTTTAGGTCATCACTTTTTAGCTAATAAAAAGTAAAGGTCCGTAGTCTCAGATGTTCCTCACATAAAGTGACCAATCAGCGTGCACTATGCAAATCAAAACCATTCTTGAAAGAAAACGTTTCCCGTATTTTTACCCGCTTGCCGTCTTGGAAATTGGCTCAGTATTGCACTGGGACATCATTTGGCTATTGTTATAATGCAAGTACAAGCAAAGGACATTCCAATCAATCGCCGGGTCATTGAAAAAATAATCATATTTAGCCATTTTGTCCATCTTCTGCCACCCGCGAAATTCGGACTTTCTCCTGTCATTCCAACACTCACACTGACAACAGCGCTAGATACTGGCTATTAAGACCACTTCCCAAGCTTTGTCAACACACAACACGCAACCTAAGAGAATTTCAGTACCTCAATAACTTCGTCAATTTGCCACACTTTGCGGCTGCCGACTGTAATTCAGCATTTTTTTTTTTTTGTTCCTTTCACCTGTCAGCATCGTGATTTAAAAATAGAGGAGATACATAAATTATTCAAGAATAATTCTGCGCCCAGGATCGCAAGAAAAGGGCGAAAAAGACAGCTGTAAAAACCAGTGGCAGGTCGTTGGCTGTAACAAAGGGAAGCCAAAACCTCACCCTTCAAAGCTTAATGACTTAAACCTTTCGCAGTTTGCTTTTCTTGATCAGCAGTTGCTCATACGAATTGTTAGAAGAACAGGCAATTGAGTCAAATTTATTTTCGATAGCATTGTTATACATCACACCACGAAATTATAAGGGGTTTTTTTCACACATAAATTACGACATAAATTACCATAGGCCACGTCTTTATAAATTCCGCGCTCAAGAAGCTCATGAAACGGCATAGATTGGCAAATTGATTAGTGAGGCTCATTAAGCAATAAGCTGTGCAACATCACATTCTTTACTTCTATATTAAGATTGTAGAAAACGGATAGTCGTGGCTTCTTGCGAAAGAAGCCTGGCAAACTAATTTATAAAGACGTATTGATAATTTGCGTCGTCATTTGCTATCGAAAATAAATTTGACTGTCCTTCTACCAATTCTTATGAGCAACTGCTGATCAAGAAAAGTAAACTGCGAAAGGTTTAAGTCATTAAGCTTTGAAGGGTGAGGTTTTGGTTTCCCTTTGTTACGGCCGACGAACCGCCACTGGTAAAAATGGGCAATGCTGTGTGATTTATTTATTTTAGGTAGGTGTTTTGGCCGAGGGGCACTTACGGCAATGCGGGGAAAGGGCACGGCATTCTACTGCCGTGAACTGGGGCTTTTACAGGTGGGCAGCACGGCAAACAGGTAGGGAAATTCGAGCCCTGCATTTGTGTCATCACGCTTGGACTATTGCAATGCCCTTTACTCTTGCCTGAGCCAAAGCTCTATAGCCCACTTACAGTTAGTGCAAAACTCTGCAGCTAGACTTCTCACTAAGACCCCATATCGCTCTCGCATTACCCCTGTCTTGATGTCACTTCACTGGCTGCCAATCAAATTTAGGATTCAATTCAAGATTCTCCTCCTGCCATACAAGGCCTTGACTGGTCTTGCTCCAGAATACATTAGGGAACTGCTGAAGCCATATATCCCTGCACGGCCTCTCAGGTCCGCTACACGAGGACTGCTAGTTGTGCCTCGCTCAAAACTGAAAACAAGGGGGGACTGTGCACTTGCTGTTCTTGGTCCCAAGCTATGGAACAGTCTCCCCCGAGAAGTCAGGCCAGCAAATTCTCTCGAGTGTTTTAAATCTAGGCTGAAGACCCATTTATTTCAAAATGCTTTTATGAATGGTCTATGTACTTCCCCAAGGTTGTAAGGTTACAACTGCCTTGGTTTATGCTGTTGTTTTTTATTATAATGCTTGTGTTTGATTTTCTCTTGTTCTTTTAACCTTTTATTTGTGTGTACAGCACTTTGTAACCTCGGTTTTGAAAGGTGCTATATAAATAAAATTTTACTTACTTACTTATTTACTCACTTGAAAACCAGCATTCACAGAGGACCCTCAAGACGCCAAGATTTCAAAAGCCCCCCATGCCTTACCAGCTCAGAACCGAATTCTCGTCCTTGTACAAGTTAGGAATTGGGCCATTTCTTGAGTGCATGGTCTTCAGTGCACTGCAGGGAAGAGTTTTGGGGCGGACGCAGGCATAATATTCAGCATCTTCCTTCTTCATGTACTCACAGAGTGCCTTGTCCGCTTTCAACCGGACACCACATTGAGATTCCTCCTTTTTGCTTCCATTGGAGAAGGCTCCTGTGTATATGATCTTATTATAGTTGTTCTCACGGATTCTCTTGAGGATCCCAACAGCCTCAAAGGAGTGCATGAGAAGTACAGACACCTGTACAACTCCAGGCCAGGACAGACAGAAACGCACGCGATAAGAGCCATTGCGTAGGTCAGTGACTTCTCCTGATGCTGAGGCCTGGAGTTCGGGAGAGTGGATACGAGCCAGGATGAAGTCGCCTCCATACGCTTTTGGGATCCCCCTATAGTCCTTCATATTCACCAGCACGTTCAAGGTGTCCCCCACACAGTACTGGGCTCTGGGCTGCTCCAGGCTGACCACACTGTGCTGGCCACTTGAAGACCTTTCGATAGAGCTGAAGTTTCCAGTTTCTGGGAGTTTATTTCGTATGGAATGCTTTATGTCATCTGCAGACATCTCTCTGAATGGAATTTCTGTTGGCTTCTGAAGAAGAAAATTGTAATAAATAATGTATAACTCAAAGGTTGCTGGAATTGACATACAACCCCAATTCCGAAATAGTTGGGACAAAGTGTAAATTGTGAATAAAATCAAAACGCAATGACTTTCAAATTACACCAGCCAGTATTTTATTCACAACAGAACAGAGATAACATAGCAAATGTTGAAACTGAGAAATTTTCCAATTTTATCCACAAAATGAGCTCATTTCAAATTTGATGGCTGCAACAGGTCTCAAAAAAGTTGGGACGGGGGCCTGTTTACCATGGTGTAGCATCCCCTCTTCTTTTTAACAGAGTCTGGGCATTCAGGAGAAAAGTTTCTTGAGTTTAGCCATTGGAATTTGATCCCACTCTTGTTTAATACAGGCTTCCAGGTGCTCGAGAGTTTTGGGTCTCCTTTGACAGACTTTTCATTTAATTATCCACCCAATTTTCTCAATTGGTGAAAGATCAGGGCGACAGGCAGACCAGTTCAGCACACGGACTCTTCTACTACGAAGCCATGCTGTTGTGATAGCTGCAGTATGTGGTTTTGCATTGTCCTGCTGAAATACATAAGGCCTTCCCTGGAATGGATGTCATCTGGAGGGGAGCATATGTTGCTCAAAAACCTTTATATACCTTTCAGCATTCATGGTGCTTTTTAAAACATGCAAGTGTCCTACACCATATGCACTAATGCATCCCCATACCATCACAGATGCTGGCTTTTGAACTGAACGCTGATAACAGGAGGGATGGTCTTTCTCCTCTTTAGCCCAGAAGACACAACGCCCATGATTTCCAACAAGAATGTCAAATTTGGACTCGTCTGACCGCTGGACACTGTGCCACTTTGCTAAAGTCAATTTTAAATGAGTCTTGGCCCACAGAACACGGCGGTGCTTCTGGATCATGCTCAACAATGGCTTCCTTTTTGCATGATAGAGTTTTAGGTGGCATCTGTGGATGGCACGGCGGACTGTGTTTACTGACAGTGGTTTCTTGAAGTATTCCTGGGCCCATTTAGTAATGTCAATGACAGAATCATGCCGGTGAGTGATGCAGCGGCGTCTGAGGGCCCGAAGATCACGGGCATCTAGTAAAGGTCTTCGACCTTGTCCCTTACGCACAGAGATTTTTCCAGTTTCTCTGAATCTTTTGATGATGTTATGCACTGTGGATGATGAGACCTTCAAAGCCTTTGCAATTTGACGTTGTGGAACATTGTTTTTAAAGTATTCCACAATTTTTTTACGCAAGCCTTCACAGGTTGGAGAGCCTCTGGCCATCTTCACTTCTGAGAGACTCAGCCTTTCTAAGACATCCCTTTTATAGCCAATCATGTTACACACCTGATGCCAGTTAACTTAATTACTTGCTAAATGTTCTTTCAGCTGATTCTCTTATATATTAATTGCTTTTTCAGACCTTTTTTGCCTGTGTCCCAACTTTTTTGAGACCTGTTGCAGCCAGAAAATTTGAAATAAGCTCATTTTGTGGATAAAAATGTAAAATGTCTCAGTTTCAACATTTGAAATGTTATCTATATTCTATTGTAAATAACATACTGGCTCATGTGATCTGAATGTCATTGCATTTTGATTTTATTCACAATTTACACTACGTCCCAACTATTTCAGAATTGGGACTGTAACTTTCTGGAACACCCCCAATGAACTCTCTGTCCTTTCTCTTTCATAAGAAAAACAAATAGCATTACAGCATAACGCTGTGCTTGGCAAAATAATCTCCTTCTATGATGTGAGTCTTCCGTGGTCCCTCATACCCAATATTTAAAATTGTGTATGTAAGTAATTTTCAGTCCTTTTCCTTTGGTTCTGGAAGATGTGAGTAAATTATCTGAATTGTGAACTGCTTAATCATGTAGCACAGGGTGGTGGGGGTTAGAAGTAATTTCAGCTGTTCACACCTTGCAAATTTTTCTCTTGCAATGGAAAATACACTAAAACTCTCCATTTTTTATGTTCCAAAGCGATAATATTTGATTTCTGGGCAAGTACATGAAAGACAACACTGAAACTGGCATTATGCATCCATCCATTTTCTGCTGCTTATCCCAGGCCAGGTCACAGGGGTAGCAGACTAAACTGAGACGCCCAGATGTCCCCCTCCTCAGCCACTTCCTCCAATTCTCAACTCTTCCTGGTGGGACTCCAAGCCGTTCCCAGGCCAGCCGGGAGCTATTGTCTCTCATGCCTGGAAAACTGCTAAAGACGGGGTGTCCAATAGGTCTGTCATGGTGAGGGAACTCCCCCTGCAGTGATTCAGAGTGGCTTAATAGCACAGTATGCAGTATTATTGCACCACCCTCTTTATTAATGGTTTCTGCGGGGATAATTTTTAAACTAATTACAATGTTTCTTCTCCAATGTTGCTTATTAGCATCTTTTTTTAAAAATTGTTTTTATTGGTGTCTACAGGGATAATTGTAGTCCCCAGATGAAGTCGGGTGGCTACTATGGATTCATGCTTGTTGTCTCTGCCGCTGCCACCGCGTCCGTAGACACTGTTGTCTCTGCTGCCACTGCTGCATCCGCGTTAGTAGACACTTCCTTGTGGACACTGTTCAAGCTGTAATTTTTGACGGATTACTTTCATATTTGGTATGGACATGTGTTATACTTCAGTTATGACACCTATTTTGGTTGCCATGGGGACGGTATTGGCTGGATAATGCGCAAAAAGTGGAGAAGCAGGCTCTCGGGGGCTACACCTATGCGGTTGCGGGTAACCAGACTGTCTAGTCTTTAACCTCATAAACCTGAACGCCCCCAATCATGACCCATAATAAATACAGCATGTTTCCTAATAGCAACATCATCATACAGCATATCCACTTAACAGGAAGAAACTCAGCAAAAAGCTCATGTTAACCATTTTTACCTCAACCGACCACAATTCATGCAAAAAAGCAAGTAAATAAGCATGTAGCATTACATAGGATAAAATAATGTCAATGCTCAATCGCTAGCGTTTCTACTGAATTATGCTATGCATACAAACGATACATGAAATGAAAGAGGAAAGTCCACAGAATCCCGTGATATAAGCCATGACATTTTAAACCGACACCACACTCAAAGAACAGCAGGCATACACTTTACATTCTACAGTGCTGAACAAAAAATTTTTCTTACCTTTGATATTTTGTAATAAAAAACTGTGTTTGAGAGTAAATCTGTGCTGGCTATTGTTAGCCCAATGTGTCTGTGTTGTATCAAAACTAGGTCTTCCAGTCTCCATGCATCTTTTTTTCTGGGGCACCGCTTCAAAGGATGTCAGATCCTGAGCATTCCGCTTGCACGCAATGTCTTTTCCTCTCAGTGATCGGCTTGTGATGTCGTCAGTAAAACTTTGCCAGTTTCCAATTGATTCTATGGGCTCTGACGTTTCCAACAAGCCCTAAACCACCTTAATCGCACTAATCTAGCCTGAGATAGAGCTTTGCATTCCCAGTGCGTCAACCAGAGTCCATGGGCAATTTACATGTACTTAAAAAGTGCAACAGTACGCTTCAATGGTTTGTTTGTAGCATTTTCAGTATAATTATCCGCTAAATATTCAACAGTTGTTTTCAAAATAATTTTCTGACTGGGAATACTTGTGCCATTTCGCGTGAATACTGAGATCGCAACAATACAAGCAGGGTGCGTGACGTGTTTTCTTGACTCACTCTTTATCCGGGATGGCATGCACTACATTAAGCATTAATAGCATTTTTCTTGTATAAATAACTGCTGAGGTTTCATTCTTTTTACTTTTTACCATTTTACCTTATGTTTATATTTACAATTTTGTTTATTTGCTTTTTTAAAAAATAAACCTGCTCCAGTGGTGTTGGGAAACAGGATTTTTGGGTGTTAGCAATATGAGGTGAGCCAGACGGTTTGATCAATGGGTGATGAATGTGTATTAGGAGATAAAGAGAAGCCGTCGGGTCCGACAGGACATATCGCCTATTTGCAACTTCCAGCTGGGATTTCCGTTTGTCTTCAGTTCCGACAGGACAGTACGCACTAGCACCTTTTAGTTGGAGGTTCCGTATGCCCACATATGGAGCTCACTTCCGAGGGTTGGGAATCTATTGAACCAATTAAGTTGAGTGGTTTAGGAGAGGCCCAATTGTAGAATATTGCTTTTTATCAATGTGTAAACCCTGGAACCAATCAGCAACAACTTCTGATAACATTAAAGAAATCATATGCAAATGTCTGTACTTTAACATGTATAAAGTTTCCTACAAAATGAAGGAATTTTGAACTCTGCATCACGCAGTTGTTCCCCGGCCGCGGCTATGTAATAAACTTTTTTTCCTGCTTTTGCTACTTAACATCGGAGTCTGCTTCTTCATCGGGACAACGTTCTTGGGTTTTTATTAATTAACCAACAAATTTGGCGCTATGAAGCAGGGTGGATTCGTTCGGACCTCCTTGAGTTTCCTGACTAGTTCAAGAGTGAGTACTTTGTTTTATCTAAATATAGTTTGGAAGGCAAAACTACGGAGATCTGGAACGCTCCACCCAGTGGTACGTTAACCTGTAAATTATAAATTGACCGGTGTAGAAGCGATCAGTTGTTCGTGGTTAAAAAGCTGCGTCTTTGTGTAACGTGTTTGTTTGGTATGGTTATCAGCACTGCTTGTGGTACCGGTGCTGTTGTGTGATTCAGGCCTATGTATTGAAAACATAGCTATTTTGTGACGGGGTGAATGTTGGTCATCCCTGCCTTCGGAGAGTGAGAATTCACGCCAAAAAAAGCGAATCGTGATTAACGTGGCTGTGGCAAGCGTATGTGGGTCGCCCACGGCACAGACGTGACTAATTATTTTCAAGACTGGGTATTAGGTAGCTTACCTAAGAAGCGCATATCGTGTCTTTGTATTTTTCGGTTTATGTTCCGGGAGAATTAGTGTTAGCGTCCCGGGCCCAGAGTGAGCGTCTTTCACTTGGGTACTTTTTTTTCTATGTTATAGGTTGAGAGAGAGTGCATGTGGCGCGCCTCCAACCCGTCTCGTGGGTATTTGAGAAGCCAACTCGTGCCCGCTGTGAATCTCGTCATTGTTGTCGCATTCTAAGTTTGATGTTGTCCTGAGTCTTTATTGTTTCCTGTTGGTTTTATTCTTGACCGTACGCTTAGTAAGCTGCTGGCTAATAACGCGCGTTTATATATTAATAAAGGCCAATCTTGACTAGATATTGGGCTACACAGAGACGAACGTCGTATAAATTGCAATTAAACATGGCAAACATGGAAAATTCAAACGCCCTTAAATACGCCGGGAGTATAACTACCTATTTGCAGAAAAAATATGCAAAAGAACAAAAGGAAATGTGTAAGGCTGGTTGGGATCCGAACGGATCCACTCCGGAGTCGCTAGAATGGTGGACCAAACAGAAAAATAAGAGAACCGCATGTGGTACGCTTATCTTAGTAACCGAACACAGAAGGCTAATTGAAAAATGGGATGAATTACAAAACTGCGTTCGAGCACAGAATAAAGAACTGGACGAATTGCGTAAAAAGATTAAAGAATTAGAAGAAAAATCTAAAAACTCTGAGCTCGCACGTGTCCCGGCTGGATTAAAAGGCGTCCAATGTCTGTACCCCGATTTGAATTGTCCAACCATTGCTGACCCGCGATACTGGGAAAATAAAGAAATGAATAACACCTCCCCCATGGCTCCAATGGTAACTAAAATTCGCGGTAGAGGAAGCGAGCAGCGGCTTCACGTTGACCATGTACCTCTCAATGTAATCGACATGAGAGCGCTATTAAAGGATTTACCGAGTCTTCATACGAACGACGATAACTTGCAATTTTGGCGACAGTTAAATGAGCTACAACGAAGCATGTCTTTACATCCGTTAGACTTGTTTGCAATTGTGCGCGCTAAGTGTGCCACTCCAAGCTGGAACACAATCGAGCCTGAATACCACAGGAGGGAAGCATGGGCATCCGGGCCCTGGGCAAATCACGCTGAGCTTCAAACTGCGATTACCGACTTTTGTGAGGCTGTAAAAACTGCTTTGGGTAAAGGTGCACCCAAATGGCATCGATTCACCGCAGTAGTTCAGCATAACTTGCCATTTACAGAGTACGCGGACCAAAAATATGAAGCATTTGAAACATACAGTGGTTTCCCTAACCCCAATAGAGACGTGGCTGTTTTTACTCAACAATTATTAGCAGATGCGGCTCCGCATATTCAGAAAGTACTCGCACTTGGCATAAATCCAGGTAACACTTTTAATGATATTGTTGCTTGGGCTTCACGTTTAGAGGAACAGATCCGTAAAAATGCGTCTACTCCTCATCCCATTGCCGCCGTGCATGACAATATTCCAAATGATAAAATTAACTGCAATAATTGTGGAAAATTGGGTCGTCAGGCTAACCAATGCAGAGGAAGGGAACACGGGAAAAATAGGCCTTATACTCATCAAAGTCGGGATAAGGATAAATGCTTTCGCTGCGGAGTAGAGGGACACCGGGCACCACAATGTCTAGCTGCCCTACCTAATGCGCACGCTTCCAAAGACAACTGCACACCCGTAAACCGAGGACACCAGATCACTAATGCGCACGCTTCCAAAGACAACTGCACACCCGTAAACCGAGGACATCAGATCACTAAGGCGCACGCTTCCAATGACGATTACGCCCACTTGAACAGAGAACTGCTATTGCCACTGCTCCACGTCCCCGCGCTGCTCGAGATGTCCGTAAGATTCTGTAACTTTTTGACTTTTGCGGGAACCGCCTACCTGTATTTTCTGTTATTGCAGCATCAATCAATGCTCTTTTTAAATGCCCGGGTCGCCCACTGGAAACAGTTGATTGGACACGAGTGTAAAGAAGCATTTACTGCTCTGAGTCTGCACTTCGAGTTACAGGTATCCCGGGATCCACCACTCCCGTGCTAAACCGTGCCATTCACACGAAGACACCACCAAAACTACTGAAGGCTGACTCAAAACACGCTGCCTCGGACACCCACAGCCTTCATTAATCAGGTGCATGCGTTCCGAAACACTCACATCTCTCTAATTATACTGGGATGATATATACTTGTCTTATTAATAAAAGGTGTGAAATTCATCCTCATACAATCAATCTGTGGTAAAGCGAGTAAGGAAACGGCGCAACTTGTTCACTATGACAGGACTCCAACAGCAGTCATAATATAGATCTAAGGTGTAATGACTCAGGTGTACTTGAATAATACCCTCACATTGTATTCTCTTCCCTCCCTCATGCCGGAGAGGACACCTGCACCAGACCATGCCGCTGAGGAAACCTGCACCAGACCACGCTGCCGTAAACAGGACGCTGAGCTTTCAGACCATGTTGCCGCAATCTCCTGTGCTAGAAGACTACTGCACAAGACAACCCACCACAACAATGTCACTCATCATACAGCTCATTGTTGTAGAATTCAAAAGGACGTGTGCCATGGACAATAATGGCATTTACATGCGACTGGTACACATGACAGCCAAACATGCCAACGAATCAGAGCTGTTATGTCTGGACTCTAAGTAGCAGTCCCTGTACTTGGTAATAGGCCATGTACATGATCTATTTTTAAAATGTTTCTTTGACATTTCTTGCCTGTTCTTTTCTCTTTGCACAGCCGATCACTAACAGTGGGTCTTCTGCATCTCAAACTCACGCCTATTTCATATAGCCTCCCGGTGCCGGTCATGGACAGATGACATTGGGCCTCGAGAGTCTGGGTCTGTCCAAGGTTTCTCCCACTTAACCGGGGAGTTTTTCCTTGCCACTGTCGCTTCTATGGCTTGCTCTCTTGGTCTCTGGCCTGGTATCTGTGTGAAGTAGTTGTAGTTGTAGTAGTTGTTGTTGTTGTTGTTGTTGTTTTGTCATTAGAAATTCATTTGCCATTACTCTTGTAATTTTCTTTTTAACTATTTCACTGTAAAGTTGACCTCATCATTCGTTGTCTGTTGGGTCAAAAAGGAGGGACTGTTGGGAAACAGGATTTTTGGGTGTTAGCAATATGAGGTGAGCCAGACGGTTTGATCAATGGGTGATGAATGTGTATTAGGAGATAAAGAGAAGCCGTCGGGTCCGACAGGACATATCGCCTATTTGCAACTTCCAGCTGGGATTTCTGTTTGTCTTCAGTTCCGACAGGACAGTACGCACTAGCACCTTTTAGTTGGAGGTTCCGTATGCCCACATATGGAGCTCACTTCCGAGGGTTGGGAATCTATTGAACCAATTAAGTTGAGTGGTTTAGGAGAGGCCCAATTGTAGAATATTGCTTTTTATCAATGTGTAAACCCTGGAACCAATCAGCAACAACTTCTGATAACATTAAAGAAATCATATGCAAATGTCTGTACTTTAACATGTATAAAGTTTCCTACAAAATGAAGGAATTTTGAACTCTGCATCACGCAGTTGTTCCCACGGCCGGCTATGTAATAAACTTTTTTCCTGCTTTTGCTACGAACATCGGAGTCTGCTTCTTCATCGGGACAACGTTCTTGGGTTTTTATTAATTAACCAACAGAGGTCAAACTTCATTTTCTTTGTATGTATTATCTTTGAATGGGAAAATGTATACAGGACTGGCAGAAATAAAAATTTGTTAAAAATTTAAAATTAAAAATGAAAAACTTGGTTGTATTTGGATGGAATGTATGCCTATAGTGACATAGAAGTGAAATTAAATGAGTTATACAGTTTGGTACCTGGGAAATATGAAATGGCACACATTGCCAGTTTGGTGAGGTCACCTAGACATTCCTAAACTAAAACATCTCTAATTTTGCTCTCATTTACTTGCTTAGAAAAAACTTTGGCATGTATAAAGGTGAGATTCTGTGCTGTAATTTTTAGAGGTTTCAGACTGCAACTGAATAATTTCAATAAGGATAAAAGAAAAAGTTTGTAAGGTGCACTTGAGATGTTTCATTTATGCTGTGTTCCATCTTCATTTATTCTGACTCAGTGACATATACACTGATTCTTACACCATGACAAAAATCCCCAAGGTGTTACCTTTATTATGATACCAAGATTATTCAAATGGATCAAGTAGTGGCAGAGATATACCCATTTCATTTTGGGCATTTAATTTTTGAACTAGAGGTTCAGGGCTTCATTAATTCATACAATTCCTTGAAAACAGGGATGGGACTTAACTCGTCCATATTCTAAATCAGTAGCAGGCACTGCTTCCTCGTGAATATTTAATAACCATTTCGGGTGTGCCATCTATTGATAAAATAGTGTAACTGCAAGCATAAACCGCGGGCATCTAAATTGCGCAAACGTATTATGTAAGGATTTCCATATAATTTGTACTGATTCACAAGAGTAAAATAAATGTTCTGTAGTTTCCAAATTGACATTATGTAAGTAGCAATTATTTATTTCAAATTTAAATCTTTTCTTAACTAATTAATTATAAGGGTAAATGTTTTTTGAATTTTTGAAATGAACTTCTTTGATTTTAGGAGGAAGTGGTCATTTTAAATATCCCATCTGATAGCAGGTATTTAATTTTTTCCATAATCTTTTTAGTTTCAGTGTAAATAGTGTTTGTCCAGGGTAAATATTATTTACCAGGTGTTGTCTTGAGAATTTATCATTACATTTTCCGTCAAATAAGTCAGCCTTATTTAGGTTTTTTTTTGTAATTTTGGTGTCAGAGTATTATCTAAGTTGTTTTTAAGTAATTGAATAAGTGGTGTTGTTATGTTTTGCTTCACCTTAACATATTTTTTGAGAGAGCAATTCAAGTTGTGCTTATTGTTAAATTCCTCCAGTTTCAGTACATTACCATTTTCATCCATTAGATGGACAATTGACCTAATTTGTTTTTCTATCCATTTTTCCATAAACATGGCAAAAAGTTTTATAGGCAGTTTGGATATTTCAAAATCGCATTTTAATAGCAACTCAATACCTTCTAATTTCTGAAACACGTGAGGGCAATGCAAACCATATTTAATTTTGTTTTTAAGGAAGGATTGAAATCCACTTAATTTTTAATACCCCATTCATGATCTCAAAGTCAATTTCTTTAAGTCCACCATCTTTGTAAAATGTCATTAGGTCTCCTTTTCTAATATAGTGGTGTTTATCCTTAGAAATGAAGTCAAAATTAAATTTATTAATTTCTTTGATGATCTTAGGAGATATGGCTTGGGAGTATGCAGGGTAGATTAATCTTGATATTGTTTCTATTTTTGTCAAAGGCGTTCTACCAAACAATTCTTCCATTCGTCAAAAATATTGGGTCAGGTTTGGGTCAGTTCATTCTTCTCCATTGATTATGAGACAAGTAATTGCGCTATGTTCCTGTCTGTCTTTTGAAATTACAGAAATACAATTTATTTTTTCACCGTCTTATACCCATTTGGCTTTGGAACTTATATATGCTCCGTATGCTTTTTTGAGGTAAAGTTTGTCTAAATGAGTTTGTATGGTATTAATCTTTTCTTTGTCTTCCGCACTTCAGTTCAACATATTATAGTATAAAAGCAATTCTTTAAGTTTGTTTCATTCACAGTTCTTTTCTCATTTAGTTCTTTGCTCAAGGTTATAGAATATTTCCAGATTTTAAATTTTAAGTATTCCCTTATCTTTATTAATGTGACTATTTTTTAAATCATTTTTAGTATCCTCAATCATTTTTTTTGATTTTGTTACAATATTCTTCAATTTTAAGAAGGGTTCCATCAAATTTCCAATAACCTTTAGGCTTGTTAATGTGGTTTCTCTCAGATAATTTAAAATTTATAATACAATGATCACTCAAGGGGGCATTAGATGTATCAGTCTCTGTAACATATTTAGAGATAGAGTCTGTGATTAACCAATTCTTGATTAATTCTTGATTTGAATTGTCCATTAGGTTTAAACCAAGAAAACTGTCTTACATCACTGTTAATAACTCTCCATATATCTGTTTGTTTGTTATTAATAATGAAGTCTCCAAGAATTGGATTCCTGTGTTCCTGTGAAAATCTAGATGGCCATCTGGCCATCCACTCATCAGGGGTTAAATTAAAATCTCCTCCAGCCAGCATCAGTAGAAAATGTAGTGTTTAGTTCCTTAATAACTATCGTCACTTGGTGTAACAGTTGTTTGTTCTTTTGCTCATTGTTTTATCCATAAACATGAACGAAGATAATAGCAACACGGTCAATTTCCAGAACACATGCTACCCAAAGTCCAATACTGCCTGCTTTGTCATTTATGATCGTACCAGCACACATGTTGAAACAAATGGCGACACCTGCAGAGCGATTTGCGCCATGACTGAGGAGGATCTTGTCTCCCCACTGAGGAGTCCAAAACGAAACATCTGATAAATCAGAGTGTTTTTCTTGAAGAAATATGCAGTTGGCTGTCTGCCCTTTACAAAACAGGCAGATGGCTGTGCATTTAACAGAGTCTTTCAGTCCCCTTGAATGAAAAGAAGCAAAGGAAATATCAGTTTTTTACCAAAAAACTGAACACATAAAGAACAAAGTTATTTTTTTTTTCCCAAGAAAAGCTTGAAGGAGGTGCAGTAGAAAAACCATGGGATGTAAGTACCATAAACAAAACTTTTCCATTGTAGTTATATTCAGGTTTGTTTTTATTCCGCCGTTCCCTGTGTTTTCCTCTGCAATGCGTTTGCCAGTGATGAAGTGGAATGGACCTCTAAAGCCCACAGCCTTGCCTTCTTTCCTCGCCTCCTCAATGTTTGGCCACAGTGCCTGTCTCGATCACCAGTCTTCATGCATCAGGTCTTCCACAAAGCAGATTCCTTCATTCCTGCAAACCACTGAATTCTTTGTTTGCTTCAAGCAACAACAGTGGCTTTTGACAGAGGAAAGAACATACCGGTACTTGGCTCAAACAGGCAGGATTGCCTAGGCTTAGATCACACCTTCAGACATGGGCTGATGACTATGCTTGTGGTCAATGAAAATGATAGAGTTGGAATTGAAGCTCAAGTCCCAAACATTTTGGACATGGAAACGGGCTTAGAGTTGGTCCCATTAAATCCTGTGGTGGAATCAACCCTTCTTGCTGATATGGTGAATATGCCTCACCCTACCCCTGCAAGCTCTGGTGCCTGATGTCACTCATGAGGTGCCAAACCCATGACGAGAGACTTTTGGTGGCATTAAACCTAAAACTAGCAGCCAATATGATGCATTAATTTTGCCAAAATAAGTCCTAGAGCATCATCAAGCATCCTAAGAAAATCCTTGGGCATGCTCCAAAAGCACATTATTTATTTATGCTTTATTTAACAAGGGAAGTCCTGTTGAGATCAAAATCTTGTTTTCCTAAGGGAACCCTGGGGTTTGAGGTGGAGAGAATGTAGATAAATTGCAGGTTGGGAACTTAGCCATGACACGGGGGACCCCTACTCTTCTTGAGTGTTTTGGAATAACCTAGTAAGCAACAACTAGAGTGCCAAGGACCCTGAAGGTTGCCGGCAGTTACAGCTCCAACAGGAGAAAAGTAACTAGCATCAGTCCACGGATTCAACAGCAAGCCAGCACGAATTCTTGTGAAAGCAACACATTGTCTACACGATATTGGCATTAAAAAGCTCCAGCTCGGACATCCGCGAAAAAATTAAACCTGTTAATTTTTTCGTGAATTTCGGCGGTGATGGCGAATGGTCCCGTACCACTGCGAATCAATTCACGGTTCTTCAAATCAATTCTTCTCTGCAAAAGAAGAGAACTGTTTCATCCACACGCTTCCACGGGCCAACGCAGCTTAGTGAGAAAGGGGTTTTAGTTACCATTATCGGGTGACTCGACTGAGCAGTCACACTTTTTCATGAGTGACAGACAGCAACATTTCTGCCATTTAGCAAAAATATAATCTTTAAGAAGTCTAGATCATGAAATCCGATTACATTTTTTTCTATCCTGAACTTTCACTGTCGTCTGCTGTCAATTTATGAAGTGCGCCATCTTTTCAATTCACTTTTGGTTCTTGCTCTGCTTTCATACAATGATTTTTTTTACACAACACTGCCACCGAGTGGGTCTAATTAGTATTATTCTTTCTATTCCATGAGGCTAATAGGAACAAACATCCAAAAATGGGTTTTGACCAGTTTTTATTGCTGCAATTGATCGTGAAAAAAGGTCGACCATGCGGTTACAATGCCCGTAAAAATTTTAATTATATATAGATTAGTGCCTAATACATACTAATTTCTAAAGACATTATTAAACGAGGAAATAAATAGATTGATTTTGTCACATGACCTTGACCTTGAAGACCAAAGTCAAATCCAATACGGTGTGTTTGATCAGCATACATGATTTTTCATTAGTATCCAATACATACCAAAGATCTAAAGCCAACATTAAAGGACTTTTAGGCCGTTTTGTCATTACCTGGACCTTGTTGCCCAAGGTTAAATCCAATATGTCGAAAACAACCAGCATACATGATTTGCTATTAGTGCCCAATACATACCTAAGCTCTACAAACAATATTAAACAAATATGGGCCATTTTTGTCATATAACCTTGACCTTGAGGCCCAACATCAAATTTAACTGACTGCCTAAGAATGTTCAGCATACATGGTTTCCTATAGATGCCCCAAACATACCTGAGCTCTAATTGCCATATTCAGCAAGTTATAGCGATTTTTGCCATTTGATCTTGACGCCCAATGTCATATTCAACTTGCAGAGAATGTTTGGCTTACATGATTCCCTACAGGTGCCACATTAAGCTGCTTTTGCCATTTTTGCCATTTGCCATTTGACCTTCATCTTGAGGCTCAAGGTGAAATTCGAACAACCGAGAATGTTTGGCATACATGATTCCCTTAAGGTGCCTCATACATATCTAAGCTCTAAATGTCATATTAAGCAAGTTATAGCACATTTTTGCCATTTGGCCTTGACCTTGAGGCCCAAGGTCAAATGTGACTGACTCACAATGTTCGGCATACCTGATTCCCTATAGGTGCCTCATACATACCTAAGCTCTAAATGCTATATTAAGAGAGTTATAGCACATATTTGCTATTTGACCTTGACCTGGAGGCCCAAGGTCAAATGTGACTGACTTACAATGTTTGGCATACCTGATTACTTATAGGTGCCTCATACATACCTAAGCTCTAAATGCTATATTAAGAGAGTTATAGCACATTTTTGCCATTTGACCTTGACCTGGAGGCCCAAGGTCCAATGTGACTGACTCATGATGTTCGGCATACCTGATTCCCTATAGGTGCCTCATACATACCTAAGCTCTCAATGCTATATTGAGAGAGTTATAGCACATTTTTGCCATTTGACCTTGACCTGGAGGCCCAAGGTCAAATGTGACTGACTCACAATGTTCGGCATACCTGATTACCTGTAGTGCCTCATACATATCTAAGCTCTAAATGCCATATTAAGAGAGTTAAAACACCCAGAAAAATGATGAAGTCCAGACACGTTGCCTAGGTGGCGCTATGAAGGAGCGATTCAATCAAAACGCTGTTTACACCGTTGAAGCAGTTCATGATGCCGATTCCATTGCTGCGATTAAAAAAAATTCATCAGACAGTTTTTAAGAAAATTGCACCTAAGTGCCAAAAATGGTCATTTTCGACATAAAAATGGCCGCCAAGTCTAAACCAACGATTCAATCAAAAAAAATTTTTGCTCAGGCATTAACTCGATGACCGATTTGATCACATCCCTAAATTTAAAAAAAATTCACCTGACCGTTTTTGAGATACGGCTTTAAACGGACGACGCCGACGACGCCACCGGATGCAAAGTGACGACAATAGGTTACTGGCCTTCGGCCGGCAACCTAAAAAGCAGATTTCGAGAAAAAGACAGAAAACTCTATACCTCTGGGGTTAAGCTCTTGTCCGACAATGATACTGACTTGGCAGTTATTTATTCATTGCATAATAAACAATAGTCAGGGAGAATTTTTTGTCAGTATCCATGGCAGTATAACTTAACTAAGTTTTTCCATCCAGAAATGGCAATTATCAAAATGATGGACAAACACCTAGTACTTATGTAGTTACAGTGATGCCAGTGCTGACTCCACCATCTGCTTCCCTCTTGATGCCATTTTTCAGTTATTATTTGCACGAGAATTATGTGAATTATGAATTCAGATGTCGAATGTCCTGCACAACCAGTGCTCTGGATGGGAACTGGCCTGACAGATCATGTGATATGTATGCTGCTTCATATTTGGCGGATTCAATTTGGTAGGTTTTGCCATGACAAAAAATAAAAGAAAAAAATTGAATTTGGAATACCCAATAAGATCAACTTGCAGTTTTTTTGCTTCATAAATGATTAAGTACCAATGACTGGCTAGGGTTTGCTATAGCAAAACATGGGAAAACAGGGATTAATTTTTATGTATCTTACTGTATGTGATGAGGCAAAGCCTAGAAAGAACAAAAATGGTCCAAACTCAGTTTCGTTCAAAATTTGATTCACTAGGTTTTTCCATAACACACAAGTCTCATCGATGCATGTTGTAGGTTCTTTAATGACCACAGGGAGTGAGGACCTCGGTTTAACATCTCATCCAAAAGATAGCGCTTGCTTCAGTACAGTATCCCCATCACTGCTCTGGAGCACTGGGGAATATCCCATCTGAGAGAAGATCACCTCCTACTGGCCCACCAAAACCTCTTCCTGCAACAAATTAGTTTTCCCAGATGATCTTCCATTCAAGCAATGGCCAAACTCATACCTGTTCAGCTTCAGCCACAGAGCTAGGGCAGATCAAGTAGTGATATGATTACCGACTTAAAGATATGACTAAAAAGCCGCATCTCACAAGCTGCAGCATTGATCAAGAGCTCACATTCCAAACATGCCAAGCAATAATTGAAGCAGACATCAATTAGTGGTGTAAATGAGTAAGCCTACCCACCAAATAGATCACAGCCGGTGAAAAAACACATGAGAATAGATCATCGTTTTTTTTAGTCCTATTCAGCATGTAGTCCTGCTAAGTTCACTGTGTTACGCAGTTGGTTACTTAAAAAAGACATGACAGGATTTTCAGTTGGGTGCAATAAGCCTTTTACACATGATTGCTGTCAACATCTTCTCATCGTAGATTGATTAACAATCAAGCAATTTATTCAAGAAATAAACAAGACCAGTACATATGCCTATAATGATTAGTAAATGATTAATTGATAAATGACCAAGAGAACACTGATAGCCAACATGGAAAACGTACATATATTACAAGTGACACTGTGCAAATGGCAATTGTACAGTTGTACATGTAATTACTGAATAAAAAACTTTCTCTGAATTCCATTTCCCATTTTTGGCATTTTGTCATCTAAAATGTTTAACATCTTTTCAGGAGTGTTGAACCCTATGAAACATTGGCGCAGAACGGCGTCAGCTCTAAGACTGACAAGCTGTTTAATGAGCTACAGCACTTCATTATGGAACCATATAGCTAATAATATTAAAATAAATGCAATCTCAGAAGTGTTTTTTCTTTTCCGGGAGGCAAGCACATGATTTGTATCACAATCAAAAATAAAAATGTAATCTTTCATTTAGCTCTGTCATTTTAAAGTACATGTACGCAATTTTGGACATAAATTGGACATTAAAAAGCATTTCTCATTTGCTATGTAATATTCAAAAAAGTGCTTAGAACATTGCTAACAAAAATACAATGAATACATAAAGCTGATAATTATAATGCATTCTCAGAAATACTTTTTCTTTTTCAATAAATAAATGCATTATTGGTCTCATAATGAAAATGATTATGCAGTCTCCCATTGCAATTTTGATTACATGCTGCTACGCGCTTTTACTAACAAAATTAAAATGAAAATGCATTCTGGGGAGAAGGTGGGACTTTCACCCACAATATGGTGTAGATTGGATATTAATATGAAGCGGTCTCATTGGATGTGAATTGACCAATTATTAGCCGGCTGTTTATGTGGCTGATGTTGCATGAACCTACAGTGGCCTCCAATATTACTGGCACCCCTGACTAGCAATGCACAAACTGTAAAAAAAAATAAAATAATAATAATAATAATAATAACATAATTATAGAAAAATGGCAAACTCCAAGTGCTTGCTTCAGAATAGGCTTTCTTCTGGCAAACCTTCCAAAGAGCCTGAGGTTGTGGAGGTGGCACCTGATGGTGCTTTTTGAAACCTGGTGACCCCAAGATGCCTTCCTTCACATTCCTTCACAGTAATTCTTGGGGATTTTGTTGCTTCTCTCAATATCCTCCTCAGTATCCTGGCAGGCAAACTGCAGTTGCATCCTCTACCCTTGAGGTTTTTTAAAATTCCATAATTTTGGAATTTACAAATAATTGCCCTGACTGCCATGCTGAAAAAACCAGCATGGACCAGCACCAAAACACAACATATGCTGGTAGGATGCCATATGCGCCTATGACCAGCATACCAGCATATGTTGTGTTTTAGGTGCTGGTCGATGCTGGTTATTCCAGCAGGGTGTGCTCAGTGGCATATTTGATCGTTTGTGAATCTTCTTATAGCTATTACCAGATTTATGGAGGTTGATGACTATCTGCTTCTTTTGAATTGACAGTTGATTTTTTTTTCATGGTGTTGGATGACAAAGGGATATTGTGTGTGTGTTACCTCATTTTTATACCCTTGTTAAACAGTAAGTGATATAATGGCTCAATATAGTTCCTTAACACTTAGATAAAACTTAAATAAGTGGAATTTAATCCCTAGTTTAATCTTGGTAGACGTCATTTACAATAATATTTAAGGGTGCCATTAATTGTGAAACCTTGATTTGGAGAAAATCGATTTTGAATTAAATGAGAACATAATTTTGGTACCATTGGAACATTAATGTCGTACAGCAATTCTCAAATGTTGTTATTTAGAGTTTTTCTATAAATATATTTTTTAGAATTTTTAAAAGTATCGTTTATGCATTGCCAGTCAGGGGTGCCAGTAATTTTGCAGCCCACTGTATGTACACAATGTTGAGCTAGACCACTATTTTGTTGCGAAACTGTGATCCATAGGTCATTTGACACAGCTTGTTCCCATTATCTCATGCAATGCAGCTAACTGCAGCTTTAATATGAAGCTAGGTAGCCTAGCAAAGTTGCTGCCAGAAGCAATGATGGTATTCAGAGCACAGCGCTACTCGCACAAATTTTTCGCAAAAAATTTTTTTAACATGGAGCGAAATGCGAATTTCGTGCATTTGCGCGAGCCGTTCGCGTTGCGTCTCCCGCGCGATTTGCATTGCCCGGCCTGAACTAGCGTCTTTTCCCATGTATTCGCGGCTTTTCATTGACTTTGAATGTAATCTGGTTATGCGAAAAATTTGTTTCACGTTCGGTGGAAATGCAGCAGTGCACTCATAGCTCGAAATTTCGCAAGCTCAGAAAGAGGGCGGAGGATACCCAAATACAGAGGGGTGAAAAAATTTGGGCAACCCTGATTTAAATGTCTGTTACAATTAATCTAAAAGTGATTGAAAGCAAACCTGAACACTAAATGCTACAAAGTTAAACATGACACATTTCATCACATTTTCAAGCAAGATTTTTTTTTATTTTTAACTTTTTACAGTTTCAAAATAATAAAACAAGGAAAATGGCCTTGTGCAAAAGTTTGGGAACCCTGTCAGCTAGTACTTTGTAACTCCTCCTCGGGCAGCTGTAACAGCCTGCAAACGCTTCCTGTAGCCAGCTAAGAGTCTTTCAATTCTTGTCTTTGGAATGTTTCCCCATTCTGCCTGACTGAACACTTCTAGCTCAGAAATATTCTTCGGCCTTCTTGCATCCATGGCATGTTTGAGGTCTCTCCACAGATTTTCAATAATATTCAAGTCTGGGGACTATGATGGCCATTACAAAACCTTCATCCATCTTTCCTGGAGGTACTTCATGGTGGATTTTGAAGTATGCTTTAGGTCATTGTCTTGCTGGAATACCCAATGTCTCTTCAACTTCAATTTCTGGCCTGAGCTTTGAATATTAGCCTCTAGAATGTCTTGATATTTGGTGGAATTCATTCTTCCTTCCACCCGCACAATATTGCCTGTGCCCCCAGCTGCTACACAACCCAAAAGCAAAATGGATCCACCTCCATGCTTAACAGTTGGCAACATATTCTTCTCTACAAATGCTTCACCCTTTTTTCTCCAAAGATAGCTTCTTTGGTTGTGGCCAAGAAGTTCAATTTTGGTTTCATCAGTCCAAAGCAAACGTTTATGACATTGACATAATGTTTATGACACGTTCATGACTGTGTCATGTAACCATTATGACAGTGTCATGTCACTCTTATGACGATACCTTCAAGTAAAGTGTTACCCATTGTTCTAATAGGCTTGAGGTTTCTCAAGTTTTTCTTTTGCATACTTCAGATGCTTAATTTTGTGTTGAGGTCATAGGAAAGGCTTCTTTCTTGCAACTCTGCCATGTAGGTCTTTGTTGTTTAAAGGCAGCTGTATTGTTGTCCTGTGAACAACTAGACCTGTGTCTGCTACTCTTTTTTGCAGCTCTTTTGCAGTGATGTGTGGGTTCTTCTGAGCATTTCTCACCAGATCTCGGGCCATTCTATCAGAAATGTTCCTTGGTCTTCCAGATCTTGCCTTGACTTCAATTGTTCCATTTATTTTCCATTTTCTTACAATGTTGATGACAGTAGAAATGGGTAGTTTGAAACGTTGGGAGAGTTTTGTTGGTGGAAGTGAATTATCTTGATTTTGACATCCTTGGACAACTATTAAAGTGCCCATTCCACACATATCCCGACATTTTGTGTTAATCCCCAATGTCCTGCCATCGTATTCATACCATCATTTGTGGGAAAAGTGCCTTGGATCGCTTATTTTATGACCTTTTTAGCATCTCTGAAACGCAGTCTGAGAAGACGGGTGAGTTCCCTCATGAATATCCGGCATTTAATTGAGCTTCGCGCTGATTGGATAGTTCAGCTACATTCGTGAATATTCAATATGTAAACAGCCCCAACGCATAACTGGCCCAGAGCCTAGCTAGCTACAACCATAGACGGTGAAAGACAACAGATTTTACAGGTAGCATATAAGACTTCAGCGAAGCAATGGCGACACAAAGTTCACAAATATTGCCTCATATATATGACCCAGAATCTGAAGAGGAGACCGATGCAATGCAGGAAATGGTACCAACACGTCTAACAATGGATGTTTCAGAGTGGTAATTTTACAAGTTTATCTAACAAATTAGATGAAACGTCTCGCAGCTCTCTCGATTACAGAGCTGCCAACTCTCACGCATTCGGTGCGAGTCTCAAGCCTCTCAGTGGCATTCACGTCCCTGTGCTGTAGTCAGCAATTATTCAATTAATGAGCATTTAAGAGATTCTGTTGCAGAATTGAAGTCGTTGTGCATGAAAGTTTATCAGTCTCACATACATCACGGTTCATTTCCCCACTAGTGACATGACTCTGGAATTCTCACGCTTGTCTTTACTCAGGAATTGGAAGCAATGCAATTGCATACAGACATTTCAAAATGTCTTACTCCATTTAAACAATCGAAATGATCATGAAACACATGCATTGCCTTCAATCCCCAAGTAAAAATACTGAGAGCAAATCACTGCACTCACGACCAAAAAATGCCAAGGTGCCAGATAACCAAATAACAACTAGTAAAAAAAAGAGTATCTGCACACTTGGATCAATGCAAGTCTCTTTAATACACCAAGCTTTCGGTCAAAGGACCTTCATCAGAGTAACGATCAGCACTTGAGTACAATGAACAATCTTATGTGTTTCAACAGCCAATCAGTGAATTAGTGACACCTGTGCTGCACCAATCCTGCTCAGATGGAGAAAAGCATAGTGGTGTCTTCTCTGTACTGCAATGGATACCACTATCAGAAGGAGAAAACAAAGATTAACCACATGAGCCATACACTAACAAAAACAACTAAAAAAAGAAAAAAAGTTTTTGAAAAAATGTATGCATGTATAAGACAAAATAATACATATTAAACGGGTAAAGAAATTGCACAGACATCAGGAAAACCATCATAGAATGCAATATCTCCAACCATAATCAAATAAAGACCTCAAACAAATCCATAAAAATCCATATTATAACATAACACTCATATCAAAATCAACATTTAACCCCTTAGGGTGTAAAGAGTCTAATGTGTGTATCCAAAAGAGTTCTTTTTGACATAATCTTTTATTGATATCTCCACCTCTTGGCAACTGTACATGCTCAGTTCCCTGAAAATGGAGGGAAGAGATAGGATGAGAAAGAGCATTAAAATGACTGGCAACTGGATAATTAGGATCAGCACGTCTGATGGAACTTTTATGTTCACTGATCCTCTGCTTTAAACTCCGTGTGGTTTTACCAACATACACCATATCACAGGGACATTTTAGTATGTAGATCACATTTTTAGTGTTACATGCAATAAAACCTCTCACCGAATAACTTTTACCAGATCTGGAATGTTTAAAATCAAAAGATTTATGATTATTATTACATTGTATTATACCACTATCAAAAGGAGAAAACAAAGATTTAGGTCAGAGGTCAGAAGGAGTCAGTCACAGACACGCCATCAGCAGCAGTTTAACTCCACCTCCACTGACAGTGATCTTCCCAGTGACACAGACTCCTACCAGGGTACCCGCCGCCCTCAAGCTCATGGTCCTCCGTATCGTCCAAAAAACGCCCAAGGAAACCGAGGAGGACACCGCTGAGGACAAGGAGAGGAAAGAAGAAATTGGTCCAGTCACAGGCCGGTCACACGCCAACAAACGAGGAGCCAGTTCTGAACTTGTCCAATAAGGTACTCACTGTACATCACCTTTCGGCCTTAAGCAAGGGATTAAGTTTCGTGCCCACCTACCAGACAAATGCTTTTGAAATTAAGACTGATCTTTTTAATTTTTTTAGAAAAATTAAATTAAGAGATATGTTTGGGACTGAGAATGAAAACCAAACATCTGCGAAACCTAGATTTAAACCAAAGAGTACTTTTATACCCTATGGATCTAGTCCATCTATAGAAACTTTTTGCAGAGTTGTGGAACAAGAAATTCTTGAGACATCTCAGTCTGTGTTGTACTCCCATCAAAGTAACCTTAGCCAGGAAGAAAAGAATGCCATTCAAGAGCTTGCATGTGATGCTGATATTGTGATAAAACCAGCAGATAAGGGGGGAGCTCTAGTCATCCTTAACAGCGCTGACTATATAGCAGAGGCATATCGCCAGTTGAATGATGGCCAATTTTATGGAAAATTAAAGAATAATCCCACTGCTGATTTCCAAAAGATTATTAATGATCTCACTACTCGAGCTCTAGAACAAAATTGGGTAACTAAATATGAATTTGATTATCTGAATAGAAAACACCCAGTCACCCCTGTCTTTTACATGCTCCCAAAAATCCATAAGAGTCTGACTAACCCTAAGGGCAGACCCATAGTGGCAGTAATGAGTCATTATTGGAACCATTATCCAATTTTGTTGATTACTATAGTAAACCATATGTTCAAAAGCTTCCTGCCTTTGTGAGAGACTTTACTGATGTGATAAACAAAATATCTTTATTGCAAGAACTCCCTCCTGATACCATCTTGGCTACTTTTGATGTGGAAAGCTTAAATACAAACATCTCTCATGAGAGAGGTATTGTAGCACTTGAGTATTATCTACAAGAACGACAGGAAGATATGTGTCTCCCAAGTGCTTTTATTTGTGATTTAGCATCGCTGATTCTTAAATTCAATTTCTTTTCTTTCCATCAGGGAGAGTATTTCTTGCAAGTCAAAGGTACAAGTATGGGGAGTAATTTTGCTCTTAGTTATGCCACTCTTTATGTTGGTTATGTCGAGCAACTGTTTATCTTTAATGAGAACAGAAATCCCTTTTATCACAATTTCATAAAATATTTCAGGTATCTTGATGATATCCTATGCATTTTTAAAGGGTCTCAAATAGAGTTTACAG
Source organism: Gymnothorax javanicus (assembly GCA_029692085.1). NCBI lineage: Eukaryota > Metazoa > Chordata > Actinopteri > Anguilliformes > Muraenidae > Gymnothorax > Gymnothorax javanicus. Next base: position 15,792,290 of record CM056197.1, read on the forward strand.
ATTTTTTCACTTATCTCAATTCCATGAGCCCTGATTTGAAGTTTTCAGTTGAGTCTGATCCTAAATTTGTGCATTTCCTTGATATGTGGGTCAAATTAGAAGATGGAAAACTTCTTACCTGTCTTTATAAGAAGGAAACTGACCGTAACTCCTTCCTTTTGGCTAGTAGTTCTCATCCTAAAGCACTCATACATAGCCTACCTAAGAGCCAATTTTACAGACTTAGAAGTATTTGCCACTCAATTGAGGACGATGTTGTGAGTGCCTCCGATATGAAACAACGTTTTTTGGCCAGGGGCTACTCCCCTGAAAGTATTAATGAGGCCAACAATCCTGCACTCTCTACACCGCGCTCTGAACTATTAAAGAAGAGTGTTAAAAGGGATAAGAAGTTTTCCGTTTCATTTATTACCACTTATACTCCAAAGGCTTATGGAATTAAAAATATCATTATGAAATATTGGCATTTAATTTCTAATGATCCTTCATTGAATGATAAATTTAAAGATCCACCTTTGTTTGTGTATAGACAGTGCCCTAATCTCCGTAATAGGGTGGTCAGGGCTAGTATTCAAACGGCTCCAAGTCAGACCTTCTTGGCACCTCTGAGAAATGGCAACTATCCATGCGGCAAATGTGCCCAATGTAATAATACTCATAAATTTTTTGATTTTAAACATTCCAGATCTGGTAAAAGTTATTCGGTGAGAGGTTTTATTACATGTAACACTAAAAATGTGATCTACATACTAAAATGTCCCTGTGATATGGTGTATGTTGGTAAAACCACACGGAGTTTAAAGCAGAGGATCAGTGAACATAAAAGTTCCATCAGACGTGCTGATCCTAATTATCCAGTTGCCAGTCATTTTAATGCTCTTTCTCATCCTCTCTCTTCCCTCCGTTTTCAGGGAACTGAGCATGTACAGTTGCCAAGAGGTGGAGATATCAATAAAAGATGATGTCAAAAAGAACTTTTTTGGATACACACATTAGACTCTTTACACCCTAAGGGGTTAAATGTTGATTTTGATATGAGTGTTATGTTATAATATGGATTTTTATGGATTTGTTTGAGGTCTTAATTTGATTATGGTTGGAGATATTGCATTCTATGATGGTTTTCCTGATGTCTGTGCAATTTCTTTACCCGTTTAATATGTATTATTTTGTCTTATACATGCATACATTTTTTCAAAAACTTTTTTTCTTTGTTTAGTTGTTTTTGTTAGTGTATGGCTCATGTGGTTAATCTTTGTTTTCTCCTTCTGATAGTGGTATCCATTGCAGTGCAGAGAAGACACCACTATGCTTTTCTCCATCTGAGCAGGATTGGTCCAGCACAGCTGTCACTGATTCACTGATTGGCTGTTGAAACACATAAGATTGTTCATTGTACTCAAGTGCTGATCGTTACCCTGATGAAGGTCCTTTGACCGAAAGCTTGGTGTATTAAAGAGACTTGCATTGATCCAAGTGTGCAGATACTCTCTTTTTTACTAATACCCAAGTAAAAAAAAAGTACAAGACGTCCAGAGTCATGATCGCTTTCCGTGTTACTAGTGGTGAAATCCACCGTTACGCAAGTGAAACTGAAACTGCCATGCACAAGGACTTCAATTACGCGTAAGAATCTCATTAATATACGCACTGATTGAACAATTGCTGACTTCGGTGAATATGCCTCGAAAATGCGTAAATGCATGAGAATGTGTAGAAAGTTGGCAGCCCTGCTATTACGTAGGCTATTGATTTTTTAAACCATTCTAAAAGTGGCCTAACTCGCGGAATAGCCTACCCCGATGGGCTTTCGTGTTAGTAGCCTATGCATCGAGCCCCAATGCACGTTGCTCGAATCTTTGTGTGGGCGGTTACACTCCAGAGTGGGTGAGAACCGGCGAGAACATGAATATTCAATTTGTGGTGTTATGAAACACCGCAACGCGTTTCTTATTGGCGTAAATTCTCCGCCTATTTCCTTTTATTCACAAAAACAATACTTCAGGTGGTGTTGGAGTTCAAGAACCACGACATGTCACAAACTGATTATGGACCTACCATATTCAAATACTAACAGACAAGTCCATTTTCTCGCGGAATGGGCACTTTAAGAGGAACACATAGTTTAACACCAGACACAACAGCCACCGCAGTCGGATACTTTAGAAGGCATGGAGTTACTTCAGAATATATAGTTCAACCGTGGAATTATATTCACCTGACTCATTGAAGCCCTAACGAGTAAATCACCTGGGTCTCGGCCTTAGTAATCATCTTCTTAAAAGGTAACAAATAATCCAAAAGGGTTCCCAAACTTTTACAGGGCCCTTTTTCCTTTCTTATCATTTAAAAACTCAGAAAAATTAAAATAAAAAGAAACCTTGCTTTTAAATTTGCAGAAAGGTGTCATGTTTAACTTTGACGCATTTAGTGCTCAGGTTTGCTTTCAATCACTTGGAGATTAATTGTAACAGATATTTAAACCAGGGGTGCCCAAATTTTGCACCCCACTGTATGTCCAACAGGAGGCATTAGAACAAACAAATGCTATGATGCTGTGAACCAGGATTGGGCGCTGCTCTGAGAAGGCTGCCAGTCACTGCTGGCACTAGCGCTCGAACCCGGGTCGTGGTGCTCAGTAATGCTCTGCAAGGTGGTGCCTTTACCAAGTGAGCTACCCGGTAGCCCCAAGAACTCCTTTTGACCTATAGATCTCTCTCTCTCCATAGGTGGAGTCTGTGACAGGGGGTGGTTGGGGAAGGGATGGAGGCGGGGCTCACTCAGTGAAACAACAAAGTTCAAAAACTTTTGAATAAAGCTCCTATAGCTCTTTTGGCTTTAAGGTTTATTCCCTGGAAATGGGATTGCGAGTGAATACTTAAAAAAAAAAAAAAAAAAAGTTTCAGTTTGAACATTAAATATCTTTGTAGTGTACTCAATGAAATATAAGTAAAAGAGATTTGCAAATCATTGCATTCTGTTTTTATTCACGTTTTACATAACATCCCAACTTCATTGAAATTGGGGTTTGTACTTCCCACCACAGAACAGTGACTTTATCACACAGTGCTATACTCGACATCCCGCAGATGTCACAGGTATTCGTCATAGACGGCAGTCGGGCCATGTGTGACGCTCAGGTAGGATGCAGGCTCGTCTGGCTGGGCATGTCTTCCCTCATAGACCATAAGCGGGGCCTGCTGATTAATGCTCCGGTCTCCAGAGTTGCTTTTCAGCCTGAACATTCAAACTATTGACCTGGTGGAATGCGCCCACCAGTTCTATGAGTATGCGGGTAGCCCTTTATCAACAAACCCAGGCGTTCATTCCTGACTTTCAAAGGAAGATGAGCAGTGAAAGGACTGTGGCTTTTTCGGGGGAAGGTATTATGTGGCTGTTGCCCCTTATTGGGTGGTGAGAACAAGTTTCTTCCTTTAGTAGCGAGGTGAGGCCCTATTTGAGCACTTGTGGCTACAGTTCCACTAATCCGCAAACGACTAATTACAGAAACTGACTTTCTCATTCGCGGATTAGCGTTTCCGCCAAATTTGAAAACCAAGTTTAAGTCAGATAACATTTTCTTTTCCCAGTTAAGTAAATAAAGTTAAAGGGGAAAATGTTCTCAATTCTTTCTAAGTGCCAATTTTTTGTTAGGAACAGACGAATGCAAGCGCAGATCAGAGTCAGCGTGGCGTTTATTAACATTAGGATTCGTTTCTAGACTCATGGTAAACAGAACAGGGTCAAAGCCAGCAAACAGGTATGTACAGGAAATCGGAAACAAAGTCAAGAAACAAGCCAAGGGTCAGAAGCCAGGATATCAATCCGCACAATGACAATGAACAATGGGAATCTAACTAATGGAGGGGTAAAGGGGAAAGGAAGAGGGAAAAAGGAAAACAGAAAACAGAAAATCTAACAAAAGGATACACGGGGAATAAAAAGGAAAAACGGACTAGCAAGCACTCAAATCAATCAAACAACAAGAATACAATACAATAATACAATGACAAGAATACTGACAAAACTAGCAATCACAATCGAGAAATCTTACAAACCAGAAGCGCAGAGATGAGATCAGACTGAGTCAGAAAACGAATCAACTTAGAGTGAAGGGGAAATGGGATATTTAAGCACTCAGGCAATTACTGTGATTACCCGACTAGATAGAGCACAGCTGTGGCAAGAAGCCAGAGAGGGGCGGAACCAGGAAGAGCAGGACAGGGATAGGTGAGTAGAATGGAAAGGGCGTGGAAACCTATGCTAATCTGCTCTACACACCCAGGCCCTGATTTTAAACTACTCTCAGGTGCAGACAGGCAGCAAGAACAGAATGAAGGAAGTTAGAATCACCTCACCGAATTAACAGGGGAATTAGTGTGTTAACAAGGACTGACAGGAGGGAAGAACACAAGGATTTACACTGACAATGACAATCAATCAGAACAATACACAATCACTCAGAAAAATAACAAAAGGTACATAAATGAAAATAAAAACTAACAATAATGAAAACTAAAAATAAAACAGGCAGACAAAATCCTACTTTCTAACAATTTTTAACCTTATTTCCGCCTATCTGTGTTGAGGATATAATGAGAGTTTAAAAAATTCTTGCGGTTTTTGCTAATTTTTTTCGGCTTCAGTCGCTCAACAGTCCGGAGTCTTCATTGTTGTATTTTGCGCTTCATAATGCGCCACATATTTTCAATGGGAGACCGGTCTGGACTGCAGGCAGGCCGGTCTATTACCCGCACTCTTTTACTACGAAACCACGCTGTTGTAACACGTGCAGAATGTGGCTTGGCATTGTCTTGCTGAAGCAGCTTCTTTGTACAAAGCTCAGTCTGGCTTGGTCTACATAATCTGATGCAAAAAGTTGCCCTAATTTTTTAAAGTAGATCAAGCAGGATTTTTTTATTAGTATGTATTTACATGTCCCAACACAATTTTACTGTCATTTTATTAAAAGATATCAATCAGAAGCTTTAAGATAAACAGGGAATGGAGCCGGACCCGACAGTTATTTCTGAAGTTGCATGATCAGTAACCAGTGGATGGCGCTCCTTTTCCTATAGAGAACTGAGGTGACTATCTCACGTTGGTGTCGGAAATAGAAGTTCTCATTCATTTTTCCCGGAGACTTTTTAAAATATTCACTTTTGAAGCACTTTTGTTTTCAAGCCTCCATCGATTTTTAGATTTTTTGTCATATTTCCGAGTAATGACAAATGTAGGTTTTCTTGACCATAGTCAATTATAATTTAAATCATTTACATTTTTTGCCACCATGCTAATCCTCTTTGTGGTCTAAAACCTACACATCCCATGATCCACCTAATTCCCAAGCAGGGGTGCATTTCCTGAAATCACAGACCCTAACTTACATGGTTTGAACCACTGACTGTGAATGGACGAACTATGTCAGTTGCTAACTTAGTTAGCAACCATGCTTTTGGGGAATGCACCCCAGAACAAGTTAACATAACATAACATAACATGAATGGCAAGAACAGGCCGTTCAGCCCAACTAGGCTCGCCAGTTTCTTTATACTATTGTGAATATCACTTCAGATACTCAATGACTCAATGGTATCTAGCTTTAAGTCAAGCCTGCTCTTGAAAACCCCCAAGGTCTCTGCCTCAACAATATGGTCAGGCAAGCTATTCCACATCGAAATTACTCTTTGGGTTAAGAAATATTTCCGAATATCAGTGCTAAATTTACTTTTGGTCAACTTCCATTTGTGACCCCGAGTTCTACTAACAACACTTGGTTGAAGGAATCCTACATAATTCACTTTGTTAATCCCTTTAACATATTTAAAGACCTCAATCAGATCACCCCTAAGTCTCCTTGTCCTAAGACTAAAGAGATTAAGGATCTTCAGCCTCTTCTCATAGCTTTCATCTTTTATACCTAGGAATTAGCTTTGTGGCTCTTCTCTGAACTTTCTCTAGAGCCTCTATATCTTTCTTAAAGTATGGTCCCCAGAACTGTACACAATACTCCAGATGTGGTCTGACGAATGTGTTGTACAAAAAAAGCATCACCTCCTTAGATTTGTACCCAATACTTTTGGCAATGTATCCCAGCATCCGATTGGCTTTTTTAACTGCTACGGCACAATGGCTAGAGCCTGTGAGGGTTTGGTCAACAATCACTCCCAGATCTTTCTCGTGTGGAGCACATTCCAGTTTTAAACCTCCCATGAAGTAATCCCGTCAAATGTTTTTATTACCTACATGTACAACTTTACATTTCGCTACATTAAATTTCATTTGCCACATTTCTGCCCAATTCTGGATTCTATCCAAATCATCCTGAATCACTTTAGTGGACTCTAAACTATTTGCCAAACCCCCCAATTTAGTATCATCTGCAAATTTCACTAATCTGCTCTCAATATTCCTATCAAGGTCATTAATGTAGATGAGGAACAGCAGGGGTCCCAACACCGATCCCTGGGGGACGCCACTCCCCACCATACCTAGCTCAGATGAGATACCATTGACCACCACTCTTTGTGTTCTTTCCTGTAACCAGTTTTGAATCCACTCCAGAATACCTCCTGTAACTCCAATGGAGCTCATTTTAAAAATAAGTCTCTTATGCGGTACTGTATCAAATGCTTTCTGAAAATCCAAGTATATGATGTCAGCCCTGCTCTGGTCATAAGTCTTGGTGGCCTCTTCAAAAAATTCCAGAAGGTTTGTCAGGCATGACCTTCCCTTACGGAAACCATGTTGGCTATCCCTCAAGATACTGTTACGTTCAAGAAATAAGTCCAGCTCATCTTTTATGATAGATTCCAATATTTTGCACGCAATGCAAGTTAAACTGACTGGCCTGTAATTTCCTGGCTCAGTACGGTCCCCTTTCTTATATATTGGTATTATATTGCCCTGTTTCCAATCATTTGATATTTCTCCAGTTTCTAATGACCATCTGAAGATGGTGGATAGCGGCTTAAAGATGATCTCATCAACTTCCCAGAGCACTCTAGGATATAAGCCATCAGGACCTGCCGCCTTATCTGCCTTTAGTTTATGCAACTTGTCTAATACTTCGTTATCCCTAACCTCAATTTCCGCTAAATAATCTTTAGCATTTAACATGCCCTCTGGCCGAATAAAGACCCACTCTGAGGTAAAATTCTCAACAAAGTAACTGCTTAAGGCATCCGCAAAGTTCATAACTATGCATTAGAAATTAGGGTTCTCACCAGAAATTTGAGACAGCGTAGTGGGGTGGGACATCACTCAAACCGGCTGGGGGTTTGGGGTCCGCGGAGGCCCCCAACAAGGTCCAGGGGCAGAGCCCTGGTGGGGGCCCCGGGGGAGGCAAAGGCCCCCAGAAGCTCTGGAAATTTATGGCTTTTTTGAAGCCTATTTGACAGTTTAGATGGCCTAATTTAAGGATATATATACTCACCTAGAATACAAATCTTGCATGTAAAATCTCTTGAAATAATACCTGGGACCACTGTAGCTTAAAGGTAAACTTGCAAAGGCTTTCGTTCTGATGTGAACTCGGGTGTTATGCTAATGCAGGGCTCTCAAGTCTCACGCAATGAGCGTGATTGTCACACATTTCAGTCGGATGTCACGCACTTACGCCACACATAGTATTTCTGACGCAAAAAAATGATTAAAATCAGTGGCGAACCATGAGCACAACACCTGGGCCTTCACCTCAGCCATCACCGCCGAGAAAAGATGTCATCACAGAAAAATGCCATATGGGAAAAAAGCAACATTACGATGAATTGAAAGGGTTGTTATTTTGAGGATTTGTACTTTACTTGAGTTTTTTTTTAACCAGGACTTTTTCTCTACTATATTTAAAACATAAAAAGTATACTTTGTTACTTTGACACTGGCCACTCCGTTACAAATCAAAATATGAATGTCATCATTTTAGGATTATCTGGATTTGGCGTGTTCGAGAAGAACAGCGGTGCTCGGCATGGTATCCAGTGGCGTCTCTGGAAGTGATAATTGGTGGGGCCCGGACCGTGCCTTTGCGTCAATGATTGTTCCTGGCTTGTAGCTACTCAGTTATTTTCTGTTATTAACACGTTTTCCAATTCTGACAATAATCCTCTGGCAATCAAAGTTACGGTTTCTCTCTCCATGCGATCTATTGACGACTAAATAATGGGGTAAATTCAAATCAGAAAAATTATTTAGGCCACTCAAAAATTGTTCAACGCTTTATGAAAGACAAACTGCTCTCAAACGTCTAAGCTACCTTTTCCACACATCAAGTGATTTAACTGGCGCTTCATGATCGTTTTGTTTAAATAAAATAAAAGACCATTTGAAACGTCTGTGCGCAATTCTGAATAATGCTGATTTAAATGCACGAAATTACGCGTCCAGATTAATGATTGTCGCCGTACCGAAATGTACCGTACCGTACCGGCGTGTTCTCAGAGTGAATCTATTGCTCAGTCCCTCAAGGAAGTTGCATGTCGCGATTGCAACTATTAACGCAAATTCAACCAACCCACGCAAATTTCTCGCGGACAAAAGAATAAATCGCCAAGACATTGCAACTTTCATTGCCACTTTTTGAAAAAGTTACTGCAAAAAATCAATAAAACAATAAAAAAGCCAGGAAAATCCTAGAAGGATTGTTTGTCAATTATGCGAATGATTGCGTGCAAGTCAGGGTTAGTAATTGTTTTAAAGGGGAGCTCTGGGCCCCACCAATTTTCAGTCCTAGAGACGCCCCTGATGGTATCTTTGTGCAGATGTGTCCGCCAGCGGACATGGAGCTGCAAATTTATGCACGCAGTTACAATATTCTATCACTAGATGGCACACCAGGATCAGTTAGTGAATGTTCACAAGCAAGCCGAGCTGGAACACGGTTTTGAATATGGACGAGTTCACTCCAATCCCTGTATTTCAGAAATTGTCTGAATTTAACTCCTCAGCTATACCTGATGTGCAAACTGCTCAATATCCTTGCCCATATTATCCATCTAGCAGTTTAAAAAAAAATCTCTTGCTAGAGATACAATAATTTTAATTTAAAACGAAAACAATTTGTGGAAACTGGCAGGAATCAAATACGTCTCCCCTCGAGTTCTCAGTGGCAACTTGCCACCTGCCAGCCAATCAGAAAAAAGGAAAGGGGCTACACAATAGCCAATAAGATAATAGCATTATCGTATCTGGGTAAGATTTAGGGCAACAACCAATGGAAAAAAAACAGTTATCCTGGAATTATTGACGTGATCCTGCAACAACAACGTTCTAAAAGCTGCATTATTCATTCACCCCCGGTGCAAACCAGGAGTATAAAAGCACCCCTCCCCCATTCATTCCTAAACAATCTCATATCACGATGTGCACATGGTTGTTTCTGTCAAAACAAACCATACACTGTTCGTTTGCAGCGAAGATGACGGTAGAGAAACAAGTTTTTTCGGAAAATTTGCGCATATTTTACTGAAAATGTGTCAAACTTTGCAAGCACGCAGCTTGAAAGACAGCGTAGCGGGCCAAGACAGCGTGTTTTTTCAGGTAACAGCGTAGTGGCCCGCTACGCTGAAATACGCTGGTTAGAACACTGGAAATTATCCAGCACCTTGCCATATTTGTTTGCTCAGCCTGGTGAGACCATGCTAATTAATTAGCAAATTTAAGGTCTACGTAATGATGCTTACCTAGCTAAGTATCAAGTTTTGCAACTAGTGACAATTTACATTGATAGCCAAGCATCTTTGGCCAATGTTTTTTAGCGTAAAAATTTGGTAGCTAGCGAACAAGTTAATCAGCCTTTTCAATGCATTATTGACTGAGGTACATCGCTAATTCATAACTAGTTGCTCAGCTAACTCTAGTTAAGCAGTGAAATAATCACTACTCACTGTTTCTAGTGAGTTATATGCAACATATATAGCTATCTGAGCAAGGAAACTGTTAGCTAACTTAAATAGCAGGCGAGCTAATTTACCGACTTCGGTAGTTAGCTAACATTAAATTTGATGCATGTAAATGCCAGCTACTGAAATGCTCGCAGTTCAATGCTAGCTTAGAAGCCAAATAATGGCTATTCACTGTTTTTTATTGACTTAACTAGCTCACTGGCTAGGCTAGTGCACTAACTAGCTGGCTATTTCCCTAGTTTAGCTAGTTGTATTTGTTGAAAATTAATGGTAGCTAGCTTGCTAAATGACAGTAAATAACAGTAAACTAACCATTTACTGTTTTCTATCAATTTATATGCACCAAATGTAACCAACAGACAAGCTGGCTAGTTAGGTGGATCACTGGCTTAACTGGTCATATTTGGCACCTTTAAATGCTCATTAGAAAGCTAAATGGTGAATAAAATAGCTATTAACTGTTGTCCATTCATTTCTAGCCATGTAGCTAGCAAACAGTAGCCTGTTGTGTGATAACTTTGCTTGGTGGTACGAAGATAGCCAAAAGCAATTTATGTCATTGATCGGCTTCTGTCGAGTTATGTTAAGAATGTTTGCTGAAATTGAGGTACCCCATTGGGCTGGAACAAATCACGGGATACTAACCCATTTGTGAAGAGGATATGTAGTTCACAAAAGTAGACTGCAAAATGGACTATAAAAGCAAAAGCGCCACATTTTTGAGAATAACAATGAATTTGATGTAATCCGTATACACCCTAGGCTAATCTCGGAGCGAGAGGGCTCATAAAATTAATTAAAGTTCGAGCAATGCCGGAAAGTGTCAAAACCCCATAATAAAATTCCATAGAGATTTTAATTCCGACTCCAAACGCTAAGTAGCTGTGACGTAGTCACCTCAATACTCTGTAGCCAAAGCACGATCCGGCGAGACATGATGATGAGCAGCGAGGGAGGAAGTCTTTTAAATGGAGGGGAAAACATATGCCTAAAGGAGGAGGCATCTAGGGCGTACAAGCCGCTCACACCGCTTGAACTGAGCGGGCTATCTGGCAAATGCGCTGGCTGATGCACATTTTAAATGGTGTGTAGATTCCGCCTACTCGGTGCACCGCAGGCGTATGCTGGTGTGGTAATGAAGCAGACCTACTTGTTGGTGTCTTTATTAGCTAATTAGCTTGGCTATCACTCCAGCCAATCAGAAGTCACTAGTCTAATTCCGTGATTGGCAGCTTCTGATGCTATGCCAGATTGGGAAAACGCACGGACAAAATCTGTGAGCGCACTGAGTATACATGCACTTTTAATCACAAAATAAAAAACGCTCTCTCAGAATTTAATTTGTTTGCCATTAATGTTTTTTCCCCGAAAAATTCACCATTACATGTAATGGCACAAATATAATTCCATAGAAATCAAGAACATGCAAGACTGGGCAGACGCAACCACTAGTACACTCAAACACAGGATATAAACATGTTGCAAGACCCACACCCATTCCTGAATCGCAGGATTCATCACTACAAAACCAAAAGGCAAAAAGTGCCACTGACCAAATACTTACTAAATGTGTGCTTTCATAATAATTACATGTCTTATCGTGTGATATCATATTTATCCAATTACTCTACATTTGATCATTTGATCAGAGGAACCACATCATATGACAGTCTCAGAAACAAACAAAATAGCAGCTCATTTGAGTAAATTTATTCTGCTCTCAAATTCCTTTGTCTCATTTCATTTTACACTTTCTGGTGACTGTAAAACAGACTAATATTTCTACCTTGAACCACAAGCTTGTACTGTAGGTTGCAGGACTCGGTTGGATGATCACTGTAAAAGCAACAAATGTCTACGATGTAGATCCCACTGTGTGTCTGCAGCACATTCTTCAGCGGCAGAGATAAGTTCCCTCCATCAGATTCTAGTGTAGTATTACAATCGTCAGATGTGATCAGCTCTCTCGACCAAAGGTTGTAATCCACTATTTCCACAGAGCTGCTAAAAATCCTTGATACATAGGACACCACAAACATGTTGGAAAAACCAAATCATCATATATCTGGGCATCCACATGAACAGTGGCTCCCTTAGGCACAGACAAAACCTCTTCAGCAAGAGTAACTCGAAGAAACAGAACATTTTCATTTCAAAACATTAAAATGAACTAGTAGTTTGAGAGCTAGGTGGATTTTAATCATAATGTCGAGTACAAAAGGTTTGAGTGCATAATTCTATTGGAATTAACCTACGAATGAAAGAATGGGGCATCTTAAGTTGCACATCCCTGGGCTTTGGTCCCTAATGGCGCTTTTCCACTACGCGGTACCGGCTTTGCTCGACTCTACTCGCCTTTTTTGCTTTTCCATTAGGAAAAAGTAACTGGTGGTACCAGGAACCAGATTTTCTGGTCCCTGCTCTCTTGTGGTTCCAAAAAAAGTACCCGCTCAGCTAACAGGTACTAAAGTGTGACGTGACAACACAGCAGCCCACTGATTGGTCAGAGAGAATCGTCTCTGCGAAAGACAATTCACTTCCGCATTATCGCTAGGAAACTGGCTTCACTTGCCATCATTGAAACAGGTCTTCAAATTGTGTTTTCGAAACGTGTGTTGTTTTAGGCAGCTTGATAAATATAATGTGCTTTGCCTTACCTTTCAAACAAGGTTGCGTTTATTCCCCGAAGCTGCTGCATTTATGAAATGCGTTCTTTGTCTGTGACCCTGTTCATAGCGAAATTAGAAGCAACGGTGTTGTGTCCAATTCTGTTCCCCTAATTCCCCTTGAGAAATTTATTATGCTGCCCCTATTTTACGAAAATTGCGCGGAAAATAACTTTATGAAGCATTTTGTTCTTAGGAAAGGTATCAGATGACGCATCGTAAAGCGATAAATTCTAATACTCTGCCATCTCCTGCGATTGGCGCATTTGCAACGTGTTTTGCCTTCAATTTCAAAGTGAAATGTTTCATGAGGCCTGAATGTCAAGCTAATAAACAATAATTGTTTTGTCATATGTGTTTTTCACATCTTTGTCATGAAGGAAAAAAGGTAAATCAACATCCTCGGTACGTGGTGATTCCATAATGTTTGCCAGGGGTTGTAGTTACATTATGGAATACTGATGGTACACAAATGCCTTGAGAATATATTGCCTTTTTCTATGAATACTCTATGCCTTTTACGGATATCATTGCTTTGCGTTTTTAGGTGGTACGTTATTTAATGCGCAACCGAATCGGACACAACACCAGCTGCTATCCTATGCATCAGGACAATGTCAAACAGAAATTACAGTTAAACACTCTTCGACTTTAGTGCCATAACGTGTTGTTAAACACATAAATATTTAACAAAATGGACGGAATAAAAGTAAACTTGATATAACTGAGGATGCCGTGGCGGCAGTAACACGCTGCGTCGCAATGACAAGCAGGTACCACGGAGGCGATACTATCCTCTAATGGAAAAGCAACCCCAAAAGAGTACCCGGTACCAAGGCGAGTAGAGAAGAGTAGAGCCGGTACCGCGTAGTGGAAAAGCGCCATAAGGGTCCCAAAAGTTGACCCGAATATCCATTTTTAAAAAGATTCAAGTACAACATCCGTTTCAAGTCAGTTTAATTTAGATCAGTCCTCAAACTAAAATGATGCAACTTAAGACACAAAAATATCTGGGGTTACTAATTAAGACGATTACTAATTAACGGCCAATTAACGATTCATTCACACTTTCGAGTACAACCAAAATTCTTTCTGCATATGATCATTTAGTGACCCCTGACATCACATCCATAACTTAAGACATGATTTTCCCTGGGGTTTGTAGATAAGACTAGGGTTAAGGGTTTCTAACATCATTCAAAAGTTGGATAAGCTTATCATAGATACTGGGGATTCCCAGCCACCGGTACCTGATTCATTGAAACATACCCAGTACATGTCAATGCATACACATCACAGCACTGATTCACTCATGTTTATTGCAAAAATATACAACTATTTGGATTTCCCTTCCACCTCATCCGTATTATCCAAATAAGTTAGGCCTACCACATCCCCAAAGGTCGTGACTCCGTTTGGTGCCGGTAGGAATGTATGCAGAGAAAACCCACAGAAGATGGCTACATTGTCTTTTATGCCAAATCTTAGCCAGTTGTAACTGTCTACGATTTGGCATAAAAAACAATGTAGCAATCTTCCGTGGGTTTAGCAGATGTGTATTCATTAATGCTGACAGTACTGAGATCGACCCCACATAAACAGCATGATATGAACCAATAGACCCTATACTAATCTTTTCATGTCCCTTTTAGCATATTTAGCCTATAGTACAGCATTCGTCAAGATGGATACTGACCGAATCAATCACAGACGGAACATAGTCATGGACTTGATGATACTGTTGCTGAAGAAAGTTTTTCTAGTTTGCCTACTACAGCTAATGTTGGAGAGGCATCAGGTAATAAAATTTCCTGAATAATTCAAATTTTTCCAAAGTTGAAGCAGCTGGGCCAATAAACCCAAACCTATTTTACTGCAACATAAATGTATGTAAGGTCTTCTGTTCTGAAGGTCACATTTTTTGTTTTCAGAATCTTGTCAAGATCCTAAGCCACGTCGATGTATCATTCACGTCATGGAGAAGGAAAGCGGAAACTTACTGCCTGTGACTGAAGACCGCTGGATGACAATACTCAAATCGGCAACGGCCCGTAAACAAACTACAAAGTACGAAAAATCCAAATACCGTCCCGTGGTCGAAAGTCTCCCATCGGCCCACTGAATCGGATGGTTATCATCGTTGGTGTTACAGTGCTTTTACTGCCATCCAAATTACACTGAACAAAAATATAAACGCCCCATGTCAAATTTGAGTTTTTATTAACATTAGGGTTATGCAATATATGAAGCAAATCAAAATTCATTTTTGTTAATGACTAATCTTCAGATCACCGTCCATTACATCTTGATATTGGCATCTGCAAAGGAGTGACAATCCTTTGAACACGTTGGGGGTCAGGTTGAAGAAATTGAATGTTCAATATCTTGTGTGTCCACCATTTGCGTCTCTCAGAGCAACACATCTCCTTTGCATGGAGTTGATCAGGTTGTCTATCGTGGCCTGTGGAATGTTATTCCATTCTTCCCGGAGGGCCACACGGAGCTGGCGCACATTATTCGGAACTGGAACACGGTCGCGGACACGTCGATCCAGAACATCCCAAAGATGCTCTATGGGCGACATATCCGGCGAATATGCAGGCCAGTCCAGAACTGGACTGTGCTCTGCTTCAAGGAACTGCATGCAGACCGCTCTGGTGGACATCCCTGCATCCAGCATGCCAATGGCACGTTCCCGCATGACCTGAGACATCTGAGGCATGATGACTTTTGACAAAATTTGACATTTTGGGGTGGCCTTTTATTGTCCCCAGTATAAGGAGTGTCTGGGTGCTGCTCATTCTGTCTGATCACCGTCTGGAAATGCCACACCCATGTACTGAGTGAAATCACTGCATCACTGAGCAAATGCTCACTGACAAAGAGATGGATTAAAAAATGGTACACAGATCAAGAGAAATATCCCTATTGTACAAGTAGAAGTCAGCATATGCTCACTTAGAGTTGTTAACTCCATGTGGCATCAATATTTGACATGGGGCGTTTATATTTTTGTTCAGTGTACCAAGACTGTTGATGACCAACAACCTTGCTGTAGTAAAGACTTACGGTCACAAACCCCTTCACCAGTAACTGTTACAGAAAAATCTCGAGTCGGTATATTTGACAACAAATGCCTTTATTGTAACAAACGATGGAAAACTCGAAGTGACGGTACCAAAGAAGGCTTTGGTAGCGTACTAAGTAAAGATGCTGAAAATAAGATTCGAGAAGCCGCAAAGCTGTTGGGGGACAATGCAGTACTGGACTGGCAAAGATTTCCGCTACTGATGTAATTGCAAAGGAAGTAAAGTTTCACAATTCCTGTAGAAGCAAGAAATTGGCTGCTGCAGCTCGGATGAAAAACAGTGGACAACAAGGCAGTAGAAATCAGAAAACTGAACCAAAAGCTATCACACAAATTTTGGACTATGTCAAGTCACATATTATTCTCGACTCATGGCCCGAGCGTTTGAAATCTGTATACGATCGCTATTGTCAATTTTCCGAAGAAGCCGAAGAAGAACTCACAATCAGTAGTTCTCAATACCTTGGGGATGTTCTAAAAAAGCAATTTCCAGATGAGTTGACAATTTCGACTCCGGATGCAAAGAAGCAAGGTTCAATTATTCATAACAGCCACCTTGATTACAAGTCGATAAAAGTGGTTTATGATTTCAAGTCATCTGATGAAGGTCAACTTGTAACGTTCGCCTTAATCCTACGCAAACACTTGAAGGATGTGAAGCAAACCCCATGGAGCGACCTTTTGGATCTTGACTCACTCATCCATAGTGAGGGTGACGCACCAGAATTGGCACATCTCTTCTTCCGAACTCCCTTCGGTGGTAGAAATCACTCACAGGAAGCTGTAAACTGATGACAGTTCTGAATCGCCTTGGTCATTGCACAAACATCTTCTCCAAAGGGTGCCAAGTGTGGTCCTGTCATGGGAAATGCATTTGAAAACTTTGACGAGCTTGTTCATACGCTATCAGGCTTTGAGAGCCTACATGATGCCGTGGGCATATTGTACCAGACCATTGACTTACAGGCCACTGAAGTTGATGCTGAGCAACTGCCAACGCCACATCAACCAACGCCACATCAAGCTGAAGCTGAACCCCCCGCTATTGAGAAGGAAATGCAAAAGAAAGTTGGATGTTTTGCCAGGGGAAAAGCAAGCTTCCTGAAATTTCTGATCGTGCACGGAAACAAGACACACTGTTTCTAATGAGCCACCACCTCAATCCAGAGACTGTTCCAATGTGGCGTGGATTTAACACATGTATTGACCAAGACAGACTGCAGAAGCAAGTTGTTCACAGGAGCAGAATGCCCTGTCCTTTCAACAGAGTGTCAAGCTATCAAGCTATTCCTTCTGCGGTCAAATGCGGCTTGTATATGAGAGACCAGAAAAGAATGCGCTAACGTCTCTTTGAAAAATAAACACTGCTTAATTGAATATGTGCGTCTACAGACTACAGTGATCATGATGGAAGCAAATGCTGCATTGCAGATGTAACGAGGTACTACCCACACAATGTACATATTTCAAATTGATGCTCTTAAAGTACACTGTACCTGAATTCAGCAGTGTGGGCAGCAACGAGAAGCATTTTCAGAGAGAGAAAGTGAGATCTGTGTGACTTCCTCTATAGAGGTAGGGTTTTGTGTATGTGTAATGGCTGTGAATTTCTTCTTCCTTTTTCAGCCTTTATTCAAACAGGGAAGTTTCACAGAGAACATGTCTGACTCATCAAACAAGGCCGTTGGAGCAATGCTGAACTGCTGCAAGTTGGCAGTGATGAAGAAAATAGCACTAAGCCCTTAAATCAGAATTGGGGTTGAGGGCCGTAGCCAAGGGCTCAACAGTGGAGTTATTTATGTCCTCACAACTCCAGATTCAGAATCCTAAACCACTGGAGGGGCTCAAATCAGTAACTCCATGACTGTCAGTCAAACAATCAGCCATTAGGTTACGCCGCCGCCTCAGGATTTGCGTGTACATGAGCTGTGTTTTTCAACACAATTTTTATCCTGTATACAATCAGTTGCAGATTTTCAACATAAATACTTAGGGTATTTACAATCAGTTTGGGTGAGGGAAGAAGGTATTACTTCGCTTTATATACAACCCCAATTCCGAAATAGTTGGGACAAAGTGTAAATTGTGAATTAAAATCAAAACGCAATGACTTTCAAATCACACCAGCCAGTATTTTATTCACAATAGAACAGAGATAACATAGCAAATGTTGAAACTGAGAAATTTTACAATTTTATCCACAAAATGAGCTCATTTCAAATTTGATGACTGCTACAGATCTCAAAAAAGTTGGGACAGGGGCCTGTTTACCAAGGTGTAGCATCCCCTCTTCTTTTTAACACAGAGTGGAGGCGTCTGGGCATTGAGGAGACAAGTTTCTTGAGTTTAGCCATTGGAATTTGACCCCACTCTTGTTTAATACAGGCTTCCAGCTGCTGGAGAGTTTTGGGTCTCCTTCGACGGACTTTTCATTTAATTATGTGCCAAATGTTCTCAATCGTTGAAAGATCAGGACTGCAGGCAGGCCAGTTCAGCACACGGATTCTTCTACTACAAAGCCATGCTGTTGTAATAGCTGCAGTATGTGGTTTTGCATTGTCCTGCTGAAATAAACAAGCCCTTCCCTGGAATAGATGTCGTCTGGAGGGGAGCATATGTTGCTCTAAAACCTTTATATACCTTTCAGCATTCATGGTGCTTTTTAAAACACACAAGTGTCCCACACCATATGCACTAATGCATCTCCATACCATCAGAGATGCTGGCTTTTGAACTGAACGCTGATAACAGGAGGGGTGGTCTTTCTCCTCTTTAGCCCGGAGGACACGACGCCCATGATTTCCAACAAGAATGTCAAATTTGGACTCGTCCGACCACAGGACACTTTGCCACTTTGCTACAGTCCATTTTAAATGAGCCTTGGCCCACAGAACACGGCGGCGCTTCTGGATCGTGCTCAACAATGGCTTTTTTTTTTGCATGATAGAGTTTTAGGTGGAATCTGTGGATGGCACGGCGGACTGTGTTTACTGACAGTGGTTTCTTGAAGTATTCCTGGGCCCATTTAGTAATGTCAATGACAGAATCATGCCGGTGAGTGATGCAGTGGGGTCTGAGGGCCCGAAGATCACGGGCATCCAATAAAGGTCTTCAACCTTGTCCTTTACGCACAGAGATTTTTCCAGTTTCTCTGAATTTTTTGATGAAGTTATGCACTGTGGATGATTAGACCTTCAAAGCCTTTGCAATTTGACGTTGAGGAACATTGTTTTAAAGTATTCTACAATTTGTTTGCGTAAGCCTTCACAGGTTGGAGAGCCTCTGGCCATCTTTATTTCTGAGAGACTCAGTCTCTCTAAGACATCCCTTTTATAGCCAATCATGTTACACACCTGATGCCAGTTAACTTAATTACTTGCTAAATGTTCTCTCAGCTGATTCTCTTATATATTAATTGCTTTTTCAGACCTTTTTTGCCTGTGTCCCAAGTTTTTTGAGACCTGTTGCAGCCAGAAAATTTGAAATAATCTCTTTTTCTGGATAGAAATGTAAAATGTCTCAGTTTCAACATTTGAAATGTTATCTACATTCTATTGTGAATAACATATTAGCTCATTTGATCTGAAAGTCATTGCATTTTGATTTTATATACAAATTTATACTTCGTCCCAGCTATTTCGGAATTGGGGTTGTATGTACCCATGTGTTTTTAAGGGAACAAAAATAACTGGAGGATATGCTGCTCTGCTGATGTGTGGTTTACCCATGTGATCTTTTGCTACAGTGCAGCATTCACCGTCCTTCCATCCACCTGTCGTCCATTCATCAACTTTTTTTTTTAAAGGGGACCTATTATGCTACATTTCCAAGTTTATATTTTGATCTTGGACTCCCCTGGAGTACTCCTGATTGTTCAAAGTTCAAAAAAGGGTCCTTATTTGGCTCATACTGCCATCCTCAAAAAACCCCATTGTAGTCCATTGCAGTCTCTGCCTGAAACACCTCGTTTGGGCTGCTCTTCCGCAATGCCCCCCCTCCCCGTGTGCCCACTTTCTTCTGATTGGCCAGCTCTGTGGAGGGCGGACCTGGGCGGGACTCGGCAGAACACAGTTTTCCGGGTCCGCCTCCCTCGTGTGAAACGTGAGACGCATCTGCCATCTGAGCTAAGGAGTTTTGCAATCAAACGCTGTACGTGTGTATAGATCTAATGAAATGAACTTGTTCTAATAAACGCAGCAGCGAAAGTGGAGGATGCACTGCGAAAGTCTGGCAGCTCAAGCATGAATTTGCTATCTACCTATGACATGGTGAGTACTCCGGTGTTTCCACTCTATAGCTAGGATTGAGGAAAAGCTAGAATCCACCCCATACAGACACATTTGTAGAACGGGTCGACACAACCAAGTGTAGCCCGGAGACCATAGAATTCCAGTGGGTCTGAGTTTAGAGGGAAACACAGACAATGAGGAGCAGCAAAAAGTGGACCAACAACTTATGGACTGCTTAGGTGTGTATTATTAGGACCTGCCGGTTCGTGTGCATAACTGTGGTGTGTTGTTAGCACGGAGTAACAAACAGCTTCTGCGCTGGTATATGACGGAGGGGCGAAAGCTCCAGGCTAAACAGCCTTTTGCGGAAATTGCCCGTGGTTTAGTTACTTATTGCGTTGGAATGACCAGCGTTTGCTGGCGGAAAATGGGCGCGTTAAGCTGCTTTCACACCAGACGCGAAACAAATTTTTTGCGCTAGTGATTACATTCAAAGTCAATGCATTGTCTTTGCATTGACTTTGAATGTAATCTGTCGCGCAAAAAATTCGTGAAAGCGTGAAAGCGGCTTAACGCGCCCATAACGCGTGTATTTGCGTCTTTGCATTGACTTTGAATGTAATCTGTTGCGCGAAAAATTCGTTTCGCGTCCAGTGTGAAAGCGGCTTAACGCGCCCATAACGGGTGTATTCGTGTCTTTGCATTGACTTTGAATGTAATCTGTCGCGCGAAAAATTAGTTTCGCATCTGGGGTGAAAGCAGCTTTATGGATTGTACGCGACAGGCAGAGAGAGCTTTGGTTATGTTATGAACATGATACAGGTTTTACAGACCGTAAGTTCCCTTGGACAGTTGCTTATGTGGAGCTAGCGAATCGATAACTTCTACAGGAAAGAATTTCCTATTCAATCTCCGCCTTTTTTGGCCTTTTATTGGCCAGAACAATTTCTAAAGGGGGATGAAATTGCCACGGCAGTGCAGAGAAATTGTTTGTTACACCAGACACGTTAGAGCTTGTGCGTTTCGCATTGCTTTCACTGCGGTAGCATCAGAGAGCTAGCCCAGATATTGGTGAAGTATTCGGCTGATCCCGGTCATGGCTAAGTTGAAGCGATCACAAGCAGCCATAAACAAACCCAAACACGTATCCCAAGCTCTGCAAAACCTACGTCTGGTCTAACTGCAGCCTTTTCAGCCCAACTTTGCAGACACACAACACCTCTCCGGTTAGCTTCAACTGTAGTGGCTACAATCAGGCAACGTTATGATGAAACTGCCACATGGATGCTTACCGAAGTAACACAAGCATACCGATCACAATTACTGCATATAAGTGAACCAGGAGCATTTTTAAGTAGCACAGCACGCAAACTAACATGCAGTAGCTGGTAACCGAGTGGTCATAACAACCACAGAGACAAACCCTTGCAATTCAGGTTTTACAGACAGCAAGTTCCGTTACTGTGGACAGTTGTACCAAGCATCCAAATTACAAACAAGTATAAAAAGTTAGCTTCAAATGAGGTTTATGTTCACACACCTTCTGTTGAATTTCCCCTGATATTACTCTTGCATATTTAGGACACAAACATTAGCAACAGTAACTTGGCTATGTTAGCCGCAGTGCTACAGCCACAATCAACAGGCCATCACATTAGGTAGGCTTATGCTGTAAAAGCAACTTACAGCTTCCGCATCTGTGAGTCACAGAGAGTCGCGACCAATACAGGCTTTGTCTTCAGATATTTTACAAAGCCTGCTTTTGAGGCCAGTTGTTAGTGCTAACTATCGTTGGTAGTCCTGCTAGCCACCCATAACACGTTAGCTTCACTTACATTATTTGCTGTTATATCGTTACTTACAGCTTGTGGCTCCGAGCGCTTGATCGATGCAACTGCTTCAGGTTTGAAAAGCAGCTGAAACGCTTATCCAGCGTTTTTCTCTATTTCTCAGCTCGATTCAAAATCAAATATGCCCAGCCTTGTCTCTGATTTGGATCAGACTTGCTGTGCACATTTTTCTTATGGCCCTTACCAAGAGCTATTATGTTTCAGCTCAATTCAAAATCCATTATGGCCGCCCTGGTTTCTTATTGGCTGACGCATTTTCGACTTCTTCTCCAGTTCCACTGGTCAGATTTGGATCAGACTTGGTGCGCATGTTAGTCTCATAGGCGTAACCAAGTGCTGTCATCTTTCATTTTGATTAAAAACCCAATATGGCCACCTTGGTCTCTCATTGGCTGACACATTTTCAATGTCTCCAGCTCCACTGATCCAATTAGGATTCGATGTGGAGTATGTTTTTCTGTGGCCCTGACCAAGCGTAATTTTTCAGCTCAATTCTTCATCCAATATAGATGCCCCCTGGCCTCTGATTGGCTGACACATTTCAACTTCTCAAATTCAACAAGGCAGATTTGGATCACACTTGGTTCAAATATTCTTCTCATGGTCTTGACCAACTGTTGTTTTTTGGCTTGATTTTAAATCCAGTGACCGGTTGACCAGTATTCAACAACTTCTACAGTTCCAGTGCCAGATTTTGATCAGATTGGTGCAAATGTGTATCTCATGGTCCTGACTAAGTTTTGTTATTTCCAAGTCGATGTGGGATCCAATGTGGCAACCCTAGCCTCTGACTGGTAGACACATTTTTGACTTCTTTCCACTTGGTAAATTTGGATCAAACTAGCTAGAAATGTTCAGCCCTAAGCCCTGACCAAGTGTTGGTATATATTGGGTTGATTTAGAATCTTGTTTGGCTGTCTTGGTATCCGATTGGCTGACACATTTTCGACGACTCCTCAAATTGCAGTGGGTAGATTTTGATCGAACTTGCTATAAGTATTCAAAGTCTTGGTTTAGATGAAGTTGAAATATTGATATTTTTTGAGAGCATAGATTAAAACTAAATTTACAATCAAACTCTCAAGACTGGCTCGCGAACCCAAATTTTCTTATATTACAGGGACTTCACACCAAGTTAATTGCGCATTTAATGCGATAACTGAATGTTTATGGTTTAACATTACATTAATTCGTGGGCATGCTGTTCAGAAGACCAATGTTTAATTTATCATACTGCGTAACTGAAAAGAACTGTTACAATGTCAAACCAGACTATGTGCAGGCTAAAAAAAGAGAATGACAAATTTTTAAGTTTACCAATAATAACTATTTACATCTTTGGTGAGTGTTGTGATTTTGACAAATGGGGAAAAGCACAACATAAAAATGAATATGCCAGTGGAACAATGACACTGTGGAAATAGTAACAGTTCTTTTATAGCAATGACACAAAGTAGAGCTAATAACCGCACACTTGCACATAGCAACGAAAACATCAGGAGTACCAAAGCAATGTAAGTTAACAGTGGCAGAAGCAAATAGTCTACATAAATGCAATTTTCGGAAAAAACTTAAAAATTTAGCTAAGCATATGCATGTTGTTACCATTGCATAAGCAGAATAAATAACTCCATGCTGGTCATTATACCAAAATAATTGCACACCTAAGCACAGAGAATGTTGATGTTTAATGCTGACTTATAAATATGTATATAACGTGCTGCAATACTTACAAACAAGACAGACAAAGAGAATAACACTTTGAACTAAGCATATACAACCTCAAATATGCATTCATGCGCGCACGCATGCACACACTCACCTGCACATTGACATCTGCATAAATGCACCGATGCACACACTTCGAACACATGTAAACTCGCACATGCACATACTCATGAATGTAATGTTATATTACGTTATGTTAAGTTATGACCACACAGTCACACGGTCACCAACAAATGGGTGTTCTTAGAAATGTAGACACACGCACTCAGTATTTCCAATTTTAATTCTCTCATCCCATCTTGCAGATTTGGCCTGCTCTGTCCTTTATTTTTCTCTGAAACAGAACAGAAAAGAAAAAGTCACATTAAAAAATGCAGTTGGAACTAGAGCTTTTGATAGCTTGGTAGTCTGGTTCTGTGAAGCAGTGGCAATAGAGACTATTGTTGGACCTTTAGGGAGTGTGTTAATGTACACAAATGTACTGTAGAAAATGTCAGCACCAATGAAAAAACTAAAAAGAAGTGAGTCATGATAAATGCTGTAAAGGACCCACATGATGGAAAATACTTTGTCCCAGCTTTGTACTCTAGTCTCCCCTGTATCTAACAGTTGAGAGAAGGTAGACTTTGGGGACCCCCAGCTTAGCTATTAGACCTCATTTGTCTACTTCAGCATTTGAAACACACAAGAAATCCCAGCTGTCTCCTACATCACAAGAAGTCCGGCTCGGCAGAATTCACACCTACCAATTCTGTTTGTGTACTTTGCTCAACCTCCCCATCTCCGATACTGACCTTACTGCTTCACATTTAGCTATGTTCACTGGCTAATCAGAGCCAAGTTTACAATCATGGACAGAGTACCCATTCAAGACAGCTTGTTCTTCAGAGGGGAGATTATGAAAGGCAGCAAATGGCCCAGAAATGAAGGATTTTCATGCTTTTTTTTAGCCAAACAGAACATCCAAGAATAATAACTAACAGCATAATTATGGACCTATAATTTATCCATTTTTAGTTACATAAGTAAAATATTCCCATAGAAGTTGAATATTTTCAAACATTTCAAGATTTGCCCAGAGTAAGAAAATTTCACTCGGTTGGCTAACAATGACTTTCAACAAGCTAACCTTTCTTCTCGGAAATAAAGCATGAAACATGTCAGTTGACTGTGTGAGCCTTTCTGAACTTTATTACGTTGTTAGTTGTTAAGGTGCGTCAAGTCACACTGTGTAGACCATAAGGCTTGTGTACAGTATTAAGTGTCGGTAGAAATTGTAAAAATGCGTGAAAGAGTGTGTGTGGTAAATATGAATGGTAGAGTGTGTGTTTGAGAACGTCCGAGATAGTATTTGTTAGTAGAGTGTGACTGCATGATAAATTGTGTGTGTGTGTGTGTGTGTGTGTGTGTGTGTGTGTGAGAGACTGTTTGTGGCACTGTGTGTTAGTGGAGAGTATGAGTGTGTGGTAGAGTCTGTGTGGTAATGTGACAGTAGTGCCACAGTGTCAGGATGTGGCGTAATATGTGAGTGCCGTGCAGTAGGGTGTGTGTTTGAGTTTGCGCGTGGTAATATTTCTCAGTAGAGCGTGACTGTGCGTTAAAATGTGTGCATGTGTGTATGTGTATGCATTTCTGTGTGCATGTGTGCGCGCACGTGTGTGTGTGTGTGTGTGTGAGTATGTGTGCCTGTATGTGCATGTGTGTTATTATGTGTCACTACAGAGTGTGCGTGTGTGTGTGTTAGAGTTCCTGTGCTAGGTATGAGTGTGAGGTGGAATCTGTGCGAGGAAGTAGTCGAGAGTGAGGGTTTTTGGGCTT
The DNA here is from genome assembly GCA_029692085.1 of Gymnothorax javanicus. Lineage (NCBI taxonomy): Eukaryota > Metazoa > Chordata > Actinopteri > Anguilliformes > Muraenidae > Gymnothorax > Gymnothorax javanicus. The sequence continues at coordinate 15,817,571 of CM056197.1, forward strand.
GTTTTAATGACGTTACCAAGTGAGTCTGATTCATTCTTACAGCTGACAAGTTGCATAAAGACAAAACTGACCAATCACGACCGGCAGCACCTTTCTTTGACATTCACTGCAATGACAGCTGAAACCATGGCAACCAGGCCCACAGAGAATACCACTGCCTTCAGCATGGATAGTGAAAGGCCAAAAGATGGCGCCACAGGAGGAACTGAACCTACAGGAAAGAAACAAAATTCTATAAGACCCCACAGAGACGACTTCTGTTGCACGCAAGATCTAGAAATCAACAACATTACTAACATTACGTAAGACCCAACTGACACTAGTGACGTGCGGTCGGAGGTTAGTTTGGTGAGGCAGAATCCTTCCCTTTGCTTGATTAGCAATCAGACGATTAACTAGTTTAGTAAGACTATTCGGCAGAATGACGGGCCAGTTTAAGTTTCTGCGGCGTTATTACTTAGTATATCGAACCTGAAATGCTCACTAGACAGCAGATTTGCGCGTACTTGCTTCCAGGAAGCCGAAGCAATGTCATCAACAAATATTAAAACAGTTCGACTTATGCAGAGTTCAATGCTTAATCAATATACAATGTATTCTCCTTTAAAGACGTGCTTTTACACCCCCCAAAAAAAAGCGGGTGTTTATTTTCAGTCTTCTTTCATAATCTGATTTACAAAATGTTTAAACGATATACAGAATTACCGAGAGCCGAGAATTTTTCCTAATTGATTATTCAGATTTCCATCCTTGCAGTCTCGAATTGAAGCGTATACATGGATGAATCTTTCTGTCATTATCTCCTCTATCAGTATACGGGCTTCCTATAGGCTTGGTCTTAATTGTTTTGATTGTCAATCAGGAATAGTACGTGGGAACAGGTTCACAAAATCCTGTGATAAAAGTTTGGGTCACTGCCTCACCTCACCGCACGTCTCTGACTGACACAACTACTGTTATAAAAAAACAGAGGAAGTCAATATCACATAAGAGCCGATCGTTACACAGCAATTGGATATCTATGGAATTATATTTGTGCCATTATTCAGAGCAAGCATTTGGTGATCTTAAGCACAGTCAAAATTTTGGTCAAATCAAAATTTATTCAAAGCAAATTAAAGAAAAAAAATATTTTTGTGCAAATAAACTATTGTTGCACGAGCAAACATAATTTTATTGTCATTTGATCAAAAGAAATCTAGCAGAAACATCTCAATCTGGGGTTTCCAAACTCAGTTCTGGAGGCCCCCTGTGTACGGTGGTTTTTGTTCCAATCTCAGTTGGAATTGTATTATTTTAACAAGCTATTAATTTTTCAAACTAAGTGCTTTTCATGCAAGATTACGCGAAATCTTAATCATATTACATCAGAAATAGTGTTGTGTGATATGTTCAATTACATTTCTGAGGACCTGTAGTGCTTATTGTGCTATATTGCAAACAAATACTTACATAAAAGGGGATAAATAATCTCTGATCAAATTGTGATTGATCTGAATCAATGGGCTGCAAATTAGTGGTCCAGACACTTGGCCACCAATCATAGCCATCTGAGAGATAATGAGTAATTCAAGGACAAAGCCAATGATCATGAAGCAAACTTGCATTGTATCAATGTTAAAGAAAGAAAAATAATTAATGCCAACCAAGTTAGGAGCCTATAATACCTGATTACTAACAAAATATAATTTATTTACATTTGAGTTTCCTACATTTTTTAGATGCATGTCTTATTTTTAAAATATTACATGGACTGGCACCTCCCCCTCAGTTCACTGAGCTGAAGTACAGCAGTGGCAGGGCGGCCAGAGCTGTCACCAGGGGAGACTGTGCTGGACAGTTAGCCGCAGTACATTTGGACCGTCAGTCTTCTCAATACGCACCTGTAAATACTGGAATACCCTCCCCACTGATGTAAGGGAATGCAACAGCTACCCATCCTTTAAAAACAAACTTAAAAGATGGATTAAAACTAACCAAAACTGTGATCATAACTAGACTGTACCTTTTTGTTTTCTTTTTTCTTTCTTTTTTTCTCTCATATGTTTAACACCTTGTTTGATACATCATTGTTGTCTATTTCTTTTTTGGTCTTGACCTGCCAAGGGACTACAGATGAAAACTAGGTAGTTCTGGTACATTTACATTTTATTATATATTGGACTGTCAATGAATGTACACTGTCCCTTTTAAATAAACAACTAAATTTAAAAAAATTGATTATTATTCTGATATTACCTCAGGGGTTAATGTTATCTCTGTTTTTACGGAATTAATCGAGTTTCCACTTCACTATTCTAGTGCGCATTTTGAAAATTTTGCATTGAAAAAAAGCTGATGGAAATGGCAAGATGTGAATAAACTTCCTCAAAGTCACATAAAAGTTCATATACTTGCTTGAGGTGATTTTTCCTCGATTAAGAGATAATTCATAAAAGGTGAGATGGGAACAGCGTAGCGCCTTAGCCAACAAAGTTCTGACGTAGCTGCCTTGCTGCTAGTGGTTTGAAAACTACTGATGTAGATAAACAGGAGCTGCGTTTGAATGGTCACAAAATTACGTCCTATCATCTTATTCCTATCCGCTGTCAATAGCCTAAAAGCCCACATTTAAATATGAATTTCTCTGGGCAAAATTTAACAATAGGATTGCGCCAAAATCGATGCAATTTTAGGAGGAGTCAATAACTGGAGGACTTGCATCTCTCCGTTGATTATCGGTGGGAGGGACTAAGACGCAAGGAAACGATGGAAGTGAGGGGAATGAGGGTGCACCAAAAAGAATTTGAACATACTTCTCATTGCAGCCAAATAAATAATTCCGGGTCATTTTCTTGGAGTTAGGAACTGAACGAAGCCATGGAATTGATTTGATGGTTCATTTCTGGGGTAGCAATCATTAACCAGGTGCAGGTTACTTTGGCAGCTGACTGGACTGGAAATCAATCAACAAGAGGCCTGTCGACCTAGAGAGCTCTGCTGAAGATGAGTGAAATGTCCATGTCATAACTTAATTTCAGAAATCCTTGAAAACTATTGCAGTATTAACACATGACACATTTGGTAACTAGAATATGCTATGAAACAGTTTGGTGTCTCAATTTATGTAGTATAACAATAGAACCACACTGCAAATTGCAATCATCTGCAACCAACAAATTGCAAAAAATAAAGATAAGTGACATTGAAAAGCAGCAAGCAGCAAGCAGCTGATCCAAGAAAATACCACAGTGTACAACACAACCATTGACCTTGTATTTTCCAATATTCCACGCTGTAATGTTGGAGTTATTCTGTCCATTCATTCAGATCATACAATAGTTACATTAACCTAATATAAAAGTACTGAGGTCATGCAAAGGTATCCCATAGAGATGTCATCTTCCGGCTCTGTTTAGTGTGATATTCACAGAGACCAAGGACCCAGCCTTTGCATGCCCCAGGATCTGTCAGGCCATCACTATGACAATGTTATTCACAAGCTCTGACCTAATCTGTACGAGGGTGGGTGGGGGGTATTTGTTGGTTGTTAGTATTGCTTGCTGGTTAGATGATTGAAATAAATGATTGCAATTTGTAGTGTGGTTCTATTGTTATACTACATACAGTGAGACACCAAACTGGTTCACAGCATATTCTGGTTACCAAATGTGTCATATGTGTTCATATTGCAATAGTTTTCAAGTATTTCTGAAATTAAGTTATGACATGGACTTTTCAGTCATCCTCACCGGAGCTCTCTAGGCCGACAGGCCTCTTGATGAGATATTAATGAAAGACTGAAAAAAGGAGCACAAACACTGATTTTCTAAGTCCAAAATGCTGAATTTCTCAAAAATCGGGACATAGAATTTTTTAAATTTTTGCAGGGGATATTCAGAACATCATAAGGAAGGCTCACAACAAATTAGACAAAAAGTTATCAGACAGTTTTTGAGATATTAATGAAAGACTGAAAAAATGAGCACAAACACTAATTTTCTGAGTCCAAAATGCTGAATTTCTCAAAAGCCGGGTTGTAGAATTTTCTAATTTTCACAGTGAATAGTCAGAATATCATAAGGAAGGCTCACGCCAAATTAGAAAAAAAGTTATCAAACAGTTTTTGAGATATTAATGAAAGACTGAAAGAATGAGCAGAAACACTGATTTTCTACATCCAAAATGCCGAATTTCTCAAAAACAAGGATGTTGAATTTTCTCATTTTCACAGGGGATATTCAGAGCATCATAAGGAAGGCTCACAACAAATTATACAAAAAGTTATCAGACAGTTTTTGAGATATTAATGAAAGACTGAAAAAATGAGCACAAACACTGATTTTCTAAGTCCAAAATGCTGAATTTCTCAAAAACCGAGATGTAGAATTTTCGAATTTTCACAGTGAATATTCAGATTATCACAAGGAAGGCTCACACCAAATTTGAAAAAAGTTATCAGACAGTTTTTGAGATATTCAAATTTGAAGCGAAAAGTTGACACCGGACAGACAGACAGACGGACGCCGGACAACCTGGCAATAGAAAAGCTCCGCTGACTGCTGGCTTTCGTCACAGCGGAGCTAAAAACCACCTGTCTAATTCCCTGATTGGCTGCAATTGTGGCACACTTGCGATGACGCTTGGTCAGGTAGCGTCACTATATGACGAATCATGATGAGAATATGTGAAGCCCGAATGCGTTGGACTGCCACTGACAAAATCTGAGGACGCGCTAAGTATAGATGTTGAGAGAAACTGATGAGAAAAATCCAGTTTCAGTGAATTGTCGCACAATAGCCAATGCAGTTATTAGGTATAAAATAAAATTGTTCTCTAAGCAAACATTTTGTCCAAATATTTTTACCAAGCTCAAAATCTCTCATTGCATGTGGCGGCGCAAATATAATTCCCAATATATCAAAACATATAGGACTCAACAACTTCTGTAACTGTCAAACACAGGACATCAGCACATGGCTCCACAAAAACAGCTACTGCTTTACACGATTACAGAAAATAAGCAATATTACTTAAGATTCCAACGATAGAACTGCTGTTTCATAGAACTTCACTGTCTCCACCTTAGTCTCAATGCCCATTGTTTACAAACCTGAAGTACTGAATTGCAAAGCCAAAAAGCATCAATCGTCCCACTGGCCAAATACTTATTGACCTATATGTGCACTTTCATAAAGATCGCGTCTTACTATAATTTCATAATGATCCAATAACAGTGCACTGTGGATCAAAGAATCCACATTATATGACAGTCTCAGAATTACACAAGGCTGTGTAGTGGTGCATTGGAGTTGATTTCTACTGCACTTTAATCTTTTCTGCCCTGAGCCCTCTGATTATTTTGTCTAATTGTTGTGTGCTTGCTTCAGTGAAGCAGCACACTCTATTCTCTAACTACCTCTTATTATTATTTTTCTTCTTCCACCGAAATTTGGCTGACTAACTCTTCCTACACCGTTTAAGCTATTGATTCCATTCAAACTTTAAAAAATTCAGCTTGTTCTGAATTACGTTGCATCAGTACAGATTTTTGATTTTCTTTTTAGTTTTTGAGATATTTAATTTTAATTGTCATTTTTTGGGGTCCTATTAAATCAAGCCATTTTTGTGCTGATTCAGTAGATTCAGCTATATTCTGCTATTTTTTTTACTCTGTCATACTTTCAGCTAGAAATGTCATTCAAACTGCAAAATGTTAAGTTAAGCTTGTATAATTTCTTCACTGTTCAAATTTTTCATAACTTCAATAATTTTTTTATTATAATTTTTCAAATAATTTTTGTTACAATAAATTCTGGGAACTTCAGTGGCAAACAGCTGTAAAATCGTCAAGAAGTCTTCTCTTAAACTTGCTCTAACTCCCACAGTTTTCACTCCACATAAGTATTTTTATATCCAAGTTGTAGCAAAAGTTGTTCTGGTCACGAAAATTTAACTATGCAAGCAATCGGACTGACGGTTTTGGCAGTATGAGCTGAAAAGTGATGAGAGCACTAACAAAAACTCCATTAACTCCTATATTAAATGAGACAAGAACATTCCGGTTGGCAAGCTGAAAAACAGCTCTATAACTTTCTCGTGTTCCCACATTTTTGGCACTACACACACAACTTTGATATATTTTGCTCAGCAGACTCTCCTCTTCAGTATGGAACTTCCATTTCGTAGATTGGAGTTACATACTCTTGCCTCTACCTCAAAGATAGTAAGAGATGCCTTAGCTAAAATCTTTGTTGGACCAAATGCTTTAAGCATTAACTCAAATGGCTCAGAGTGACTCAGCAAAATTGTGGCATAGCATTACTGCGGTTCAATTCTGCCCTCAGCTGGACTTTTTCGTGGCCTCAGCATTATCATTGTTCAGATTAAAATTGATACGACTGTTGGACAAATCTCATTCTTCTGCGTCAAACTCAGTGAAAGAATTTTAGGTATCGTCGTTTGTACAGTCGCTCAAACCAGCTCCAAGAGAGCACATTTAGGGCAACAAAGACCGGTCTTTTCGCAGGGTGGGTCCATGAGATCATGTTACAGTAAAAAATTGCAAAGCAGAAAAGAATTGCTCAATCTCCTATTCCAGTATATACAAGAAAATGTTCGCACTAGCTAGATATATTTATGATCGTATCTAAAACAGGCGAAATATTGGTATCAAAATGACCGTAACTGCCATCCTTGCTAAGCCAGCAGACATAATTTTTCCATACTCATTGAGTATTTAATAGTTAACGTTAGCTAGCTATTGATTATAGCTAGCTATTATCATCTGCAGTGATGGCAATGTAAATGCTCAAGTTCAACCTGTTTCGAACACGTTCTGTGCACTGTCTGTTCGCGAACTAACTAGCTAATAATAGCACAGAAATAAAAAGGGAGCCGTGAATAATATCACAACATGTGTTAACGATATCTTGCAGCTTGCTATTATTAGCTATTTAGCTAGCAAACCCACAGTGCACAGAAATGAACAGAGAGGCACGAATAGTAGCATTTCACTACTTGGCCAGGTCAGCGTTGTACAGTTTGGGACTCAGGGAGACGCTGACAATGAGCTATAAGCAACAACAGCTGCGGCAGTCTGCCAATGTGGCCTGCCATGTTTGCTCTGCCATGAAGCTAATTTCTCAGCATGCACTGCATTGACCGAGATACGCACAGAGCCTCATAGAGAGATGCGTCAACCTCATTAACTCCAAATGACCATTTTTTTTTTACAGCTGGGTTGAAGTGGAGTAGACATGATGCAGCTGAAAAGTCATAATTCCTTAAACAATTACTTTCAGCTTTAAAGTCTTGTGTTTACATTTCAGCAGTTTTTCAACATTTCTTCAGCAATTTCCTTTGCCTCTCAGTTTCCAAGCACCTTCATTATATAAGCTAACCTCTTTACTTTTCTTGCTGAAGCAAGCACAAATTTTCTTCAGAAAATTTAGCCTTTTCTACTTTCATTTTACACCTTCCAGAGACTGTAAAACAGACTAGTTTATCTACCTTGAACCACGAGTTTATAGGTTGTAAGAGTAAGTGCTGGGGGACGAGTCTGACGAATCTCCGCCGAGAAGATCCCACTGTGAGTCTGCTGCACATTCTTCAGTAGCAGAGAGTAGTTTCTTTCATCAAATTCTGCCGTTGTATTATAATCGTCTGATATTCTAAGCTCTCTTGATCGCACGTCATAATCCACAATTTCCGTTGAGCCATTAAAAATCCACGATACATGGGCCGACCGCAATATGTGAAAAAAATAATGGGGTTCATAACACATCCGCACGTCCAGACGAACAGCGGATCCTTCGGGTACGACCAAAACCTCTTCAGCAAGACAAACTGGAGGAAAAAAAAGACATTTTCATTTCAAAACTGAATAATGAACTCTGCTTTGCAGTTGTGTTTCACAAATTGAGCCTCTGAAATTAAACATACAGTAACTGGCTAACATTGTATATCTATACAGTACCTTCTGACGTCAAATCCAATATGCTAACCAACACATGACAGCTATCAATGTAGAATGGTTTTTAATTTCAAACAATCCCGCATAGCCCCAGTCTCCCCAACGCTTTCATCTCTTTATGTGTCTGTCGTTGGATTCACAAAAAAGTTGTCACTGGAACAGAGTAGACTGTGTTTTCAAGTATCAAGCTATTCCTTCTGCAGTCAAATGCAGCTTGTAGACAAGAGAGACCAGAAAAAACGTGCTCTTTGAAAAGTAAACAGTGCCCATCAAATATGTGCGTCTAAAGACTACAGTGATCATGATGGAGGCAAATGCTGCATTGCAGGTGTAAAGAGGTAATATCCAAAAAAAAAGTACATATTTCAAATGGATGCAGACTCAGTACCTGAAACCAGCAGTGTGGACATCAACAGGAGAAGCATTTTCAGTGAGAGAGGGAGAGAGATCTGCACGACTTCCTCTGTAGAATTTGGACTTTGTGCGAGTAATGGGGTGTGAATTTCTTCTCTTTTTTTTGTCTTTCTTCAGTCAGGGAAGTTTCTCTTGTGAAAGGAAGCTGTCGGAGCAACAGCTGCAAGACGGGAGTAATGGAAAAAATAGGATGCCGTAAGAACAGCAAGACCAGATTTGAGTTTGACAAAAACATCTAAAAAATTTTTATAAAAAGCCTGCACATGCAATGTCTGGTAAAGGAAGTAGTTCAGAAAGGCAAAAATCGTGGTCTTTATTCAGTCGCAGTCCAAAGCCAGGTAAACTTAGTGACGGCACAGAGGGGCAATCCAAAAAGACAGAGTCCAAAGACAGGCAAGAGTTCAAAAACGAAAAGGCACAGGCAACAGTACCAACTCATGAGGTAGTGGGGAAGTAGAGTGTCTGTAGTCCGAATTCCAAAAGCCAGCGCAGCAATACATAGCAATCGCGGTCGAGCAAAAAATGGGTCGTAATCAGGAGCAAACAGAACCAGGCAGGTAGAGACAGAATTTGGTGTCAAACAGAAGGGCGTCACAGAATTGCAAACAGATCACTGGCGTACACGGTGCTTGGCACAGGGAAAAGTTAATCAACAGTCTGAAAAAACTTAGCAGAAGTGAGGGAGTATATATACACAAGGGAGGTAACAAGCTAGGTGGGGCAATAGGTGTGAGGAATAATATAAACATTAACTGAAAGGGGAAAATACAAGAGGTAATTAAAATGGGAAACTATGGCAAAGACTAGTTTTCACACGACATCCTTAAACAACAACGGCTCCATTCAAGGAGTGTCTGAGTGAGGAGAGATGGAAGAAATAGATTAGTAGAAGAGATAGTTACAAGTTTTCCACAGAACAAAGGCAAAGCACTGGGAGAGCAAATAGGGTGGAGTTACAGATGAGTGTGGAAAGTGGAGAGAATCAATTAGTAAGGTTAGTAGTCTGTGCAGAAGTAAAATTACACAAATGTGCAAGTTAATATGTTAGTTATTTACAGGATTAATATATTAGTAAGGGTTAGTAGATAAACTGGACAAAACATACAGTGTTAGTGTGATTAGTGCTTAATTATTAATCAGTGTTGAAGTGTTATGACTTGAAAATCACAACAAAGAAAACCAGCAATGACAACTTAAACAAATTTGTTCTTCACTGATAAAAAAGAAAAACCTCAACAAATAATCCACTGTTCAATCCTCTAATAACACTCTAATGCCACTATGTAAATCTGCTGCCAAAACAAAAACTCTGCTCCTACTAACCAAAATCACAGCATTTATATAGACTAGCAACATTCTGGAAAGATCTACAGGATTCCTGGGTAATCCCGCCCCCTCCAGGCAGGAAGATGCCAGAAGCTTCTAGAAAGCACTAGTCTATGACAAAAAAGTGATATTACATCAGATCATGTTTTGCTACAGACACACCACCAGAGGGTGCTGAAGAACAAAATAAATAGCTGACCAGCAAGGCAGCAAAAACAGCATGTAACAAATCTCCATTTACAAATGATATACAGTGCTTTACATAAAATACTCATACATAACAGAAGGAAGTAACCGAGGCATGAGGGAACTTGTGAAACACCGGAAACTTCCCAAATCACCCGAAATGTGACGGCTCGCAGACAGGGGTGTGCACTGGCAAAGAACATAAAAACGTAAGACATCACATGGGAAAATGGTGTGCATAAATTGGCAGATGATACTGAATGCATAAATTAAACAAACCAAGTGGAAATAAACATAAACCAGAACAGGCAGAAATCACAGATCATAACAGCACAGTTCTGGGACAACATCCTATGGACAGACTTTTACCAGAATGATGGGAAGAGAAGGGTTTGAAGAAGGGAAGGAACTGCACATGATCCAAAGCATACCGTCTGTGAAGCCTGGTCAAGGTAGTGTTCTAGTGTGGGAAGTGATGGCTGCTGCTGGTACTGGTTCCCTTGTATTTATTGATGTTACTGCCACCAAAAGCAATAGGATGAATTCTTTATCGTATTGGGCAACAGTGTCCAGTGCATTCGGAAAAATCCCTTAAAACTCATCGGATGACACTTCTTAGCGCAGATGGAAATGGACCTAAAGCACACTGCGAAAGCAACCCAAAACTTTAATAGAAAGGAGTGGACTGTTCTCCAATGGTCAAGTATATCACCTGCCCTGAATCCAACTGGGCATGCATTTTACTTGCTGAAAGGTATGCTGGAGGCAAAATTCCTCAAGAACCAGCAAGATTTGTAAATAGCAGCAGTGAAGGCCTGACCGAATATCCCTACCTGTCCTTCAACCATTACACCCAAATTGATTGTTTACCATGACTTACGACCCAGAGGAGCATTTCCTAAATTAGCGCCCCTCCTGGCAGCAGGAAGTTAGAGTTACAGTTCGAGGTTGACTTGGAGTTAGGGTTAAGGTTAGGGTTAGAGTTAGGGTTAGGGTTCGGGTTAGGACTAGGGCAAGGTCAGGGATTTAGTGACGTCGACACTGACAATGGAAACCAGACTGTTGTTATTTAAACTGCCTCTAGAGGTCCCTTAACTCTTTAACGTAACTTTAGGTTGTAATAAGCTGCTTGTACAAACGACCTTTGGGGCCGTATTTTGCTGGAGGACAGGCTCGAGTATCACCAGGGAGGAAACCAAGTCTGGTGATGTCTATGGGTTCCAGACTTCCAGCAGCTATTGTATGCAAAGGATTTGCAACCAAGTACAAAAAAATTACTATTCTATTTATGCTTATATGAGCTTATTCTATTACTTTTGAAAGCCTAAAAATTGGCCATTTATAAAAAATTGCAATTCCACCATGGTGGTGTCACATACCTGACTGTATCCATTGTTCTACATACCCAGATATGGCCAGTTTTCTTTGTAAGACTAATGAGTGAGTGAATAAAGTGTATGCCCACTTCTTCACTTCCCGCACTTGCATATTTGTCCCGCTGAATGGTTTCAGGTATTTCTGACAAATGTTGTATTATAGAAAGCAAGCTTGAGTAAACAAAAGCACACTTAAAAACTAAAAATAATGAATTAATCCAACTGAGAATGCATTTCCTTTGCATCACCCATGTTAAAAGTTACTTTCCCATTTAACTTAGTTCATGGTAGTGTCACCTTCAGAAGCAGTCATTGATCTCAAAAACTACTTAAAATTGAACCTAATAGAGACACTGGGGCAGTATCAGAGACACGCAGTTCGTGCTTAGAAATATACACTACAGGCCAGAAGTTTGGAAGCAAGGCCAATACAGGTCAAAAGCATTCTTCCCTTAGGACCCTAAGCATTCTTCCAAGCTCTGTCAGGGTTACCTTGACAAAAAAGAAGAGGAAGGTGTTCTTCGAAAGATGGTTTAGCCCCCTCAGTCTCCGGACTTCTCTCCAGTTGAGCTTGTGTGGGACTCTTGAGGCAGCTGACCGTCTTTGTAAAGCATATTTTAATTGTTCTGTTTGGATAACAACTTTGGTTTAATTACCCACCTCAACGCTGAGAAGTTTCTCCTCAAACAAATACAGCTGGACTCATTCTCAGATGAGATTAAGACTCTTAAATCCTGTCACCCCCTTCCCTCAGAGAGTTGCTAGCTTTCTTTCACCGGAGTTTGATGAAGCTACAGGTCTCCTTAGGGTTGGGGGAAGGCTATACAGGGCTGAGAACTTAGAGATAGATGCTATCCACCCAATCGTCTTAGATCCGCACCATCCCCTGACAAGACTGCTCATCCAAGAGTATGACCAGACTCTTCTCTACCCTGGACCGGAAAGAGTACTAGCTGAACTTTGACGAAGATTTTGGGTTTTGCGTGGAAGAGAGGCTATCTGAAAACATCAGCACTCCTACAGAGAATGTCAGTTGTGCCGAGCAAAGCCTGACATGCCCAAGATGGTCGACCTTCCGCCCTCCCGCCTGTGGTTGTACAAGCCCCCCTACTGCTCTACTGCAGTAAACTGCTTCGGGCCATTTCTTATCAAGATAGGGCGCCAGACCGAGAAGAGAAGGGGGATCCTGTACAAGTGCATGACTACGCGCTGCGTACTCCTTGATCTTCTAGAAAGCTTGGATTCGGACACTTTCCTGATGTCATTGAGACACTTCATAGCACGTTGCGGTACCCCCTTTGAACTTCTCAGTGATAATGGTACTAATTTCATTGGAGGAGACAAGGAGTTACAAGAAGCATTTGCCAGGATGGGACTCCTAAAGGAGCTGTTACCCAAGCAGAAAATCAAGTTCCTCTTCAACCCGCCGAGTGCCCCTCACTTCGGTGGAACATGGGAAAGGGAAGTAAAATCTGCGAAGGCGCCTCTCAAAGTCATTCTAAAGGATCAGACTGTCTCTGAAACTGCCCTGTGGACAGTCATTGTCGAAGTGGAGGGTATTATGAATTCAAAGCTGCTAGGCTGCATCTCCTCAGATATTGTGGATCCTGATCCCTTTACACCGAATCTCCTAATCATGGGACGTCATGACTCCTCCCTACCACAAGCTGTCTACGACTCCAGTGACCTCCTGGGGAAACGTCGCTGGAGACATAGTCAAGCGTTAGCTGACAATTTTTGGTCTACCTTTATTCGCCATTACTTACCAAATCTGCAAGAGAGGCAGAAGTGGAAGAAAGATGGCAAGGAATGGTCAGCAGGACAAGGCGCCCTCATCGTTGATCCGCAACTACCTCGAGCACTTTGGCTCACTGGAAAGGTCACACAGACATACCCTAGGGCTGACAGGCGCATCCACACTGCTGCTGTACAAGTGAAAGACAAGACATAACTATGTCCTGTTTCTCGACTTGTGAAGTTTCCAAGTCTCTCTGCCGAAGAATCCTGAGAGGCTTTCCTGTTTCTGTTCAAAAGATCTATGTAGACTTTTGGAGGCGGCTGTGTAGGAAAGCCCTCTGAGTTTCCTTAGTTGCTTTTGTTTATTAAATTTAGTGCAGTACGATCAATAAGCCGCTAGCCCTTTAAGAAATGAGATGACGTGCGGTTTCAGTAATTCTCACAATTTCTCTCCATACGGAAGTTAAGAGCTGCGATTTGTTTTCAACTTCAGGGATGTTGTGTGTGTCATTGCCAAAAGTAAGTTTATAATTTCTGTTCTTTCATCCGCACTGGTGTTAAGAGTGCCGACTGCTGTTAAAATGTTCTCTTTATTATTTCCGTAAAAAAGTTGATCTTTCCTCAAGTCATGCATACTCGTTGAATCACCAGTTGCATTCATTGAATTAGCATATGGTTATGCTAATCAGCTGAAAGAACATTAAGCAAGTAATTAAGGTAACTGGCATCAGGTGTGTAACATGATTGGCTACAAAAGGGATGTCTTAGAGAGGCTGAGTCTCTCAGAAGTAAAGATGGCCAGAGGCTCTCCAATCTGTGAAGGCTTGCGTAAAAAAATTGTGGAATACTTTAAAAACAATGTTCCTCAACGTCATATTGCATAGGCTTTGAAGGTCTCATCACCGACAGTGCACAACATCATCAAAAGATTCAGAGAAACTGGAAAAACCTCTGTGCGTAAGGGACAAGGCCGAAGACCTTTACTGGATGCCTGTGATCTTCGGGCCCTCAGACGCCACTGCATCACTCACCGGCATGATTCTGTCATTGAGATTACTAAATGGGCCCAGGAATACTTCAAGAAACCACTGACTGTAAACACAGCCTGCTAAAACTCTATCATGCAAAAAGGAAGCCATTGTTGAGCATGATCCAGAAGCACCGCCGTGTTCTGTGGGCCAAGGCTCATTTAAATGGACTGTAGCAAAGTAGCAAAGTGTCCTGTGGTCAGACAAGTCCAAATTTGACATTCTTGTTGGAAATCATGGGCGTTGTGTCCTACAGGCTAAAGAGGAGAAAGATCACCCCTCCTGTGATCAGTGTTCAGTTCAAAAGCCAGCATCTCTGATGGTATGGGGATACATTAGTGCATATGGTGTGGGACACTTGCATGTTTTAAAAAGCACCATGAATGATGAAAGGTATATAAAGGTTTTAGAGCAACATATGCTCCCCTCCAGACAACATCTAAACTCTCCAGCAGCCGGAAGCCTGTATTAACCCATTTAAACCGGGACAGCATGTGCGCATTTTAAGAACGTGTCGTTGCCGACACAGATATGCGCGTAATTTTGAAAGTACTGTAATTACTGTAAGTTTTGCGCAATAGAAAAAAATTCCAACTGTTCCTGAAAGCTGAGAAGCTGTGCTTCAGCCCAAATACAGGTTACTATGGTAAACATGGCAGCATGATTCTCTGCTGGAATTTTTGCATTAGGCCTTAAAGAGTTAAACAAGAGTGGGATCAAATTCCACTGGATAAACTCAAGAAACTTGTCTCCTCAATGCCCAGATGTCTCCACTCTGTGTTAAAAAGAAGAGGGGATGCTAAACCATGGTAAACAGGCCCCTGTCACAACTTTTTTGAGACCTGTAGCAGCCATCAAATTTGAAATGAGCTCATTTTGTGGATAAAATTGTAAAATTTCTCAGTTTCAACATTTGCTATGTTATCCAATGGCGACTGGCCAGTAGAGGGTGCTGGGGCGCTGCCCCCCTTCAAATATCAAGAGATGAAAATTTACTTAAACATGTTAAATATAATTTAGTCGTATAATGCAAATAATTATGAAATAAACATATTTTTCAGTCTGTGAGCGCCTGTCAACAGCCCCTAAATATCGGTTCCAAATGGTATTTGGTTGATTTCTCTGTATACATATACTTCCTGGGCGAGGGACGCCGGCCAAACGGTATATTATGTAAGCTCTCAAAGTTTTGGTGAGCACGTGACCTGAGGCTGCTGTTTCATTGGTTTCTTCAGATTTCCTTACGGGGCACAGTTCTGTGCGCCCCAGACACTCCCACTTTTATTGGCAGTGAATTGGTATTGTTTTAATGTTTTTTGATCTAATGTGATTGGACAATTCTCGTGGCTGTCAATCATGTTCACACCCACCGCGACGCTTCGTCTCGACTGTAAAATCATCCACTGCCTTTTCAACCTGGTAGCTGAGCGAGATGGCGTGTTCAAGTGGAAGCGCGGAAACTGAACACAATTCGGTTCTTTCCTTACAAAAACAGCCTTACTCAAGGCGTTCACTGGAGGAACAAAGGAAAGTAAAGGAGCTTGGCCTGGACCGACCCGATTTAAAGATTCAGCAGCAGGCAAGTGATCGTGGACGAGCTTACGGGCTTCTCCCGCACTTGTTACGACAAACGGAGTTGGCTAGCTGGATGTGGCGTTAGCGATGCCTTTTATTGCTTTTATCTGTTTGTTGTTTCAATTTGGCAGATTCCACAGAAAGTGTGACCAATTGACAACTTTTATTTTTGAACCAATATAAAATGTTCCATCTCTGCATGCATGCGCGTGCATGCGCGAGCGGATGTTTACTTCCTGGCCTTTTAGAATTTTCACCAACTCGCCTCTGTGTCCCTTATCAAAAAGGTAAAAATTTCCGTCCACAGTAATGAAGCTTAGCGAAAGTTCAGTCAGGAAGACTCTCTCTCTCGCGCACGTCAACTGTTTATTTTGTTTTCATTCACTCGCATGCTCGCCCATAAACCTCTGCAGTCAATGTCTGGGGCTGTCAACTGAGCAGTCAGCTGGTGTAGCAGCTGATCTCTTCCATCCAACCGTGGCACACCTCAGTCGCATCGCTAGCCAATCGTTATGTTGCTGTCTTTTTAAAAAATGTTTAAAAATTTTTCTCTGCCCTTGTTTGTTCGTGCTGCCGTTCGCTGACCCTCCTCCTCCCCAACGGCACCCTGCTCTATCAGACCTTCCATACTGCCGCTTCAGCTTTATCAGCCTTCAGCCACCACCGCCACCAGTGTCTGGACTCTTCGGGGGATTTTTCCAGCTGCTGCTCGGAGCCGTGCTCCTGCTCCACGAGTCTTCCCGAAGAGTCCAAGCGCCAAAGACTTGTCTGATTTTAAGCATGTTAATTCTGACTGCTGTCTTCCTGCTGTTCTGATCCTCTCATTCCTAATTTACCATCAATTTATTATTCAGCCAGCGGAGTATGGGCTTCCCCAGAATAGCCAGGTTCCTCCTGAGATTTCTTCTCACTGAGGAGTTTTTTCTCACCACTGTTCAAGGCTTTTTCTCCCTCCAGGGAGTTTTTTGCCTGCTATTCGGGGATTAGGGATTAGTCTGTGCTCTGCCCTTTACTCTCTGTAAAGCGCTATATAAATAAAATTGAATTGAATTGAATTCTACTTATGCTCAACGCATAATAAATTTTTCTTGATTTCACTTGAGTCTCTCCTGATTGAAATAACGTTAGCAACAACCTGTAATCTTAGTACAGCACTGCTTTGAATGAGTTTAGGCGGCTGCTGGCAGGGTATTTAAACCCTTTTGTGAAAATGTGTCCGCCAGTGGACACGGAGCTGCAGATTTATGCATGCAGTTACAATATTCTATCACTAGATGGGACACCCGGATCAGTTATTGAATTTTCACAAGCAAGCTGAGTTCGAACATGGTTTATTAAATGGACGAGTTCACTCCAATCCCTGGATGGATCAAGCTAACCTTGGTTTGACTTAAAGTGGTTGGCACATCCGTACTACAGGGTGGCCCAAAAAAGTGTCCCTCCTTCCCTTCAGAACTCCAAGGTGGATGAGGAACTTGGAAATGAGTGGGCAGGATTGACTAATTATCCAGTGTATGAATTTTATTGTCACAAAATAATCCTGGGTAAAAACTGCATTTCAGGTCACTGTTCAAGAGTAGATATACAGGGTTTAACAAAGCCCTGCTTATTGTGGATTAGCGGGTTGGTCACTGGTGTGCCTTCCCTTTTCTCTGCTCATTGTGCCATTTTTGGCGTTGGCACACACAATCTTGTCACCGTTTGAGTTTTTAATTTTATAATTTCATCCTGTTAAGTACAGTGGGACCTGTTGGTCACACTTTCTGTGGAATCTGTCATTTATGTATATAAATATGTAATTTACCACAGCTGTAAGGTGCTGGAAAAGCATGAAAATGCACCTTGAAAATTCTTGAAAAGTACTTGAATTTCACTTTGTAAAAGGTGTACGAAGCCTGTAGACAGCATTACAGTGCTGTGTTTTTAGATTTGTGTTTTGTTTTTTTGTGTTTCTGTTTAACTATGTTCCACTTATTGTTTGCATCTTTACAAAACATCAAAATCCCAGTTAGTTGGCGGACTATCTTTAACATGACCGCTTTTACAATCAATCTGTAAGTAATGTAAGGACAGATACAGTGATCTGTGGACATGTGGACATAGGGGATACATCCTCAATTCATAATAAAAAAGGGTACAAACCCTGATAAAATCTATAGGCTACATTTTCCTTCTTAATAACTGACTGTGTCGATATCAAAGCAGCTGTCAGGTGTGCTGCGCCAAGGTAAATTGCGCCCCCCCCCCCCAAATTTTTAGCACCAGCCGCCACTGATGTTATCTCTGTTCTATTGTGAATAAAATACTGGCTGGTGTGATTTGAAAGTCATTGCATTTTGATTTTATTCACAATTTACACTTTGTCCCAACTATTTCGGAATTGGGGTTGTAGCTTGTGGCTGCTGAATTGGGGAATTATTAGATCCTAGCCATGTGTACTCTGCTGTGTTATGTTTAGGGGAATTATTGATTATGATTTATTAACATGT
The DNA here is from genome assembly GCA_029692085.1 of Gymnothorax javanicus. NCBI lineage: Eukaryota > Metazoa > Chordata > Actinopteri > Anguilliformes > Muraenidae > Gymnothorax > Gymnothorax javanicus. The sequence goes on from CM056197.1 coordinate 15,835,656, forward strand.
ATATGTTGTATTTGTATCTCCCTATAGATATTCCACATTTGATTAAACCCAGCAACTTGAAGCTCAGCCTCTGTGATTCTTTTACCGGAGTCGCTCCATCATAGTGTTGGTCAGCTCTATTCAGCGCAACTGAAGAGGCCCTGCACCTCTGTTATAAAGCCTAAAAACTCTGTTCACAGACATGATGCAAAACCAACCACTCCATGGCTGAGAAAACCAAAAAATTGACCAAACAAAGTTGTCTTTTTTGGCTGAAATTCATCAGAAATAACCGCAATATAATGAAAACATCAATAAAAAGCAGGGAAATGATTTTAAGCCACGAGACATTTTCTATAGAAATCACACAAAATCAACCACTCTTGGGCTTAGAAACCTGAAAAATTGACCAAACAGAATTTTCTTATATTTTGGCTGAAACACAAAACAAATGACTGCAATATTATGAAAACATCAATGAAGGAGCAGGGAAATTATTTTAAGCATATAAACGCTGTTTGCTGCGTTTTTATGTTTGTTTATGCAAAAAATGACTACTCCCGGGCAGGAAAATGATGTTAAGCTTAGAAACATTTTCTTTAGAAATCATGCAAAATCAGCCACTCAGGGCTTAGAAACCCAAAAAATTGGCCGAACAGAATTTTCTTATATTTTGGCTGAAATGCATCAAAATGACCTCAATATTATAAGAACATCAATAAAAGAGCTGGAAAATGACTTTAAGCTGAGAAACACTTCCGTAGAAATCATGCAAAATTGACCGTACCAGGGCTTAACACCCCAAAAAAATGTGTAAGCCGCGCTGGGAAGGCAGGAAGGACTGTGTGCTCTCTGTCACAGACCATGACTCTGGTAATCAGACCCTTATTGTCTTAAGGGCCCTTTGACCTAGCAGAGACCCTCCTGAGTCATGGGAGCAGAGTCAATTAGGTTCAGTATGGCGCCAACTTCATTCACGACAGCTGGAGCGGCCCCCAGCCTCGGGGTTAATGGACAGTCTCTGGGGTAAAGGTCAGCGTTGAACGTCTTGCAAACCACCCGAAAACGGCTGAGACCACTTTGGCAGAGAGAATGCCGCAGTGCCATAAACTGGACTTTTCAGAGATTTCACCAGCAAAATGATTCACATTACCTCCCGTAATGTTGCAAATCCAATGTGTATTTTTGTTATACGCCATAAGCTGGTTGTTAACATTAATACCAGTTACCTCTGTAATTATGGACTGTAGCTGACGTTTCATGGCAAACTGTAGTGCAAGCATATCGTGTTTGGTATCATCTTACTCCACTAAGATTCCGAAATCGCACGGTGCATATTTCGAAGGGATTAAAATTGTACTAAACCCTCATTCAATAAGTATGAAAAGAAATATATTTCTACTTCTCCTCATGGTAATGTCCCCTCCCAAATTCACTCTGAGGCGGGGTTGCCTTCCTGAGTACCCAAATGATTTTACTCTGCTGTTGGAAGCGCTCCTTGAGTTGGGCATAAAAGGTAGGAAAACAAACTATTCGGGGAAGACCGCACCCAGTTTGCCACGCGTGCATCTCCATGCCGTGTGTAGCCAATAGTAGTTATGGAGGATTGCAACCGACTTCCCACACGGGCATCTCCATGTCGTGTGTAGCCAATAATATTTAGTTATGGAAGATCGTAGACGACTTCCCCACACATTCATCTGTATGTGTGTAGCCGTTATCATAATGGAAGATTGCATTCAACTTCCCCCACGCGCATCTCCATGCCGTGGTTAGCTTTAACTTAGTCATGGAAGATCTTAGGTGATTTCCCACACGTGCTCCTGCAGCCGTGCGCAGACGTGGTATAGCTATGGAAGCTTGTATTCAACCTTCCCACAGTGTACTTTGTGCATATGTGTAGTTGTTAGCTGCGCCAGGTATGATTTGACTTCTTCTTTATATTTTCTGTAACAATGTAATTGGTTTTGTGATTTAAGCTTGTGCCTACCTGGCGGAATAAATTTGTAATTGCATTTGTTGTGTGTTTCTGACTCTAAATGAACATATATTTTCCAGCCCGGAGTCCTGGCTCCTAATTGAGTAACGTAGGACTGTAATCGCATGCTTGATCAACACGCTTGGTCTGCGTTATAAGGTGGATTTTCCACGCTGTGATTGGTATTATTTTGACAGGCCTCGAGGAGATTCTGTTATACTGAGCAGTTGGGGCGAATTTCGTTACCATCTTAGTCACTGAACGGAGATCTTAGAATTATAACCCCCAAGTCACTGAACGGCGTCTGTTAAACTTTGGAGTTACTCGTTTTGGGCCCTGGTAATCCCTAGTCACAGCTATTTTCTATGTCAAATTATTGCGCTTAATAATACTGCCAGCCTCTGAGTTAATTCACCGAAGTGGGCTGTATAGATGTTTTGGTCCGGCGGAGTAAGGTATACACCAGTTATGGGTCCGATGCACAACATAGCTCTAAATTCATAAATTGGAGTCAGATCAATATTTATGCAAACGCATAATTTAATCGTAACCGCAAATGGTTACAACTAAAGTTTATATCCTAAATTTGATATGGAGTCAGATGTATTGTAACTGCTATTAGGGCTGCAGCATCCGCGAGACACGCTTCAGACTCACTTGAAAGCGGAACGTGAGTCGACGGCATCACATTTAGCCACAGGCAGTGGCCTAGCGCTGACGCTGTAGCCAGACCCCATTATTATAATTGAGACCGTAAAGACTTTCTTTTCCCTGGCAGTTTCGGCAAACACGCTGACACCTTCCGCCTCAGCTAGGACCCTCTTTGGCCTAGTTGCACGGTGTTTACCAATGTTTTTCATTTTTTTGCTGAAATTAATCAGAAATGAGTTCAATATTTAAAAAACCATCTATGAAAGAACAGGAAAATGAATTTAAGCCAAGAGACACTTTCGCTAGAAATCATGTGAAATCGACTACTCGGGGACTTTAAACCCAAAAAATTAACCAAACAATTTTCTTGGCTTTTGGCTGAAATAAATCAGAAATGATCTCAATATTATGAAAGCATCAATAAAAGAGAAAGGAAATTATTTTAAGCCAAGAAACACTTTCTCTAGATCATACGAAATTGACCACTCCGGGGCTTAGAAACCCATAAATTGACAGAACAGAATTTTTGAGTATTTTGGCTAAAATTAATCATAAATTACTTTAATATGATCAATCAAAAAGCAGGGAAATGATTTTAAGCATAAAAACCCTGTCCACAGAACTTATGCAAAAACGACCTCTCCGGGGCTTAGAAACCCAAAAGATTAACCAAAGTTGTCTAATATTTTGGCTGAAATTAATAAGAAATGACCCAATATTATGAAAATATCAATCCAAGCACAGGGAAATAATTTTAAGCCAAGATACACTTTTCCCAGAAATCATGCAAAATTGTAGCCTGACTCCGCCAGCCTACATACTTCCGCTCAATTTCATTACGCTTCACCACTCCACCTGGTCACTCCGAGCTCTGCCTCGTTTACCTCGGCAGAAAATACGCAGGACCAACCAGCGAACAGAAGGCGTGGCCGAGAGCCATGATGTAGCCGCTGCGCCGAGTTTGAAATTGTTGTCTCCGAAATCAACAATGGCCATGGACATAGATACACGGGAGGCCATTCGCTCTGTCGTGGAGAAAATCCCGGGTACCAGCGACTTATAGCCACAACAAAATGAATGTTTGGTTAGTTTTTTGAATGGAAATTATGTTGTAGCACTACTCCGTACAGGTTTTGAGAAAAGTTGTCAAATCTACTTAAATCCATCATGAAACATATGAAATAGGCACCCTGTTCATCTCTGTGAGAGACAGCTGAACCACCTCAGCTAGCTTGTAGCTTCTAGTGTTACATTGCCCACGAATTTCACACTATTTAAGTTAGCAGCAAACTTTTTAAAAGCCGTGTTTCTGTTCATGGTCACAAGACCTATTCGCTGTCTCAGTGTTATGTTGTCATTATCCATGAATGAAATGGCTGTCTGAGACAGCCAAACACTTACGGCCAAACTATGTTACTATGAAGTTAGATAGCGAGCTCGGTATGATGTCAGCGCAAGTATATGGTTAACGGTTCAGTTTTCGTGTCAACGCAGATTTCATCCTAATGTAAACAATGTGTTATTCTCGCCGATTCTGCCGTTGGTTTCGGGTCTGTTACGTTTTTTTTTTTTTAATAGCAGCAGTATCGGCAGGAGAAACGATAGCTCAACAGTTTGTTTCTTTTAAGGATAACAGAAAGAGCACCTTTGATTCTTTTAAGTGAATGAGTGAAGGCTAAAATGAGGTAGATTGGCATATGTATGAGTATAGTATTAACTGTAATGTACTGATCAGTTTGTTTTTGCTGCATTCCTGGCATGAAGCTGTGTTTACAGCGGAGGTACTAGGCGGCTGAGTCGGCGCATAACATACGTCATCGCCAAATGTTAGTGATTAGTTTAAAGGTACACCAATCATTTTAAACTTCAGACAAGCGCCCACCCACCAGGAAGTAAACACTTGTCATTCACGACTGGCCAGACTCTGTGTACAAAGCAAAGCGAAGTAGCAGAGTCTGGTATTACCAGGCTAACAAAATGGACCTCTCCAGTGCAGAGAAACCCAAAAAATTGACTGCACAAATTTGTCTTTTTTTTGGGCTCAAACTAATCAGAAATAAAAATATTATAATCTTCATGATACAAAATAACAAAATTTGTTAAAGCAAGTAGGCATTTTGTTGTTTTCAGACTCATTCTATTAAGATCAAATGGATTGGAGCTGCCAGATAGCTCACTCGGTAAAGCATTGCATTATGAAGCAGAAATGACTATCACGACGCGGGTTCGATTTCCCACCTCTTACCAGCGGCAGTGGTTGGCAGCTCTGTTCAGAGTAGCGCGCAATTGGCCAATGCACTACAGGGATGCAAATTGGGAAGGGTCTGCTGGGATAGGGTATTGTAAATAACAAGTTCTCAGGCGCCTCCTGTTGGCCAGACGGGCGTTCGTTAGGAAGATTCTAAGCTCGCCCATTTTCGGGTATCCTCCGCCCTCGTTCTGAGCTTGCGAGGTTTCGACCAATGAGTGTATAAGGAGCGGTGGCGGCAGGCGCGTGCTTCGGAGGAGAGCCACGAGCTGTCTCACTCTCCTGAGTTGGCAATAGGGGGCCGCATATGCGAAAAGCCTTGTACATAGTTCCCCAATTAGACATTCCAGATTCGGGTGGGATTGGAGATGCCAAATTTAAAAAAAAAAAAAAAAAGATCAGATGGATTCTACTGACCTATATTCTGTTTGTGTTAAGAGGCTGTCAGTGCAGGCCATCAGTTATACCCAAAGCAATGTTCGATAAAGTGATAAAGTCTATGATATCTCAAAGTTAACCAAACAAATTATTGGTTGGATGGGTGGGCAATTTATGTTTAGTTTGCATATCTGTTCATTAAATTCTCAAAATGCACAGATTTGTGTTCACAAAGTTGACTGTTCTAAACGCCATTGCCTGTATATTGCCTTCAATGCAAATTTAAAAAATATGGGAATATGGGAGATGGACTTTAGAGAAATGTAGATTTTATATGGGATCATGGCTATCCATACAATCACATATTATAGCCCTGTTACCACTTGCTATCACATCTTAATTATTATTGGTAACATATTGTTATTTAGTAATTTAGAAGCCTAAATTAATTCTGCGATTCATAATCGAAAACAGGTCGCGAGTAGCCCTGCATTAAAGGTAGTCACTGCATACCTGATCTGCCTGTCTCTGCTTCCAAAAATAGGCTACTCCAATTCTAAATGATTTTATAAAATGTTTTCTACTGTTTTTAATTTCTCGGAAAGTGGTTTTGAACGTGTCAGGGGAATCCTTATGCAGAGAGGTACAAATAAGCTTTATTCAAGGATTGTTGTTGTGACTTATTTCAGCCACTGGGGAGCCCATCCCCCCAGCCCCCGCAAACTCCACCTATGCTGGGGTGATTTCGGTTCTACATATCTATCTCAGTAAATACATAAAATAATGCTTTGAGAATTTGTTTTAAGGTTAACTCAGGTTTTGCCTCTTACATTTCGCCAAAAGTTCTGAAACTATTCAGCATGAAAAAATCCCAATAACAGAGCAAATCAGGAATATTTTATGGGAGATCGATTGCTCTTTCATGGAACTGTTTGTTTTTAGTGGGTTGTTTTATTTGGAGGGCCTAACAGTTTTGCTGCAACAGTTTTTCAGGCTGATGGAGGTAAAAAAATTCACTGCTTTCCACAAGCCAATCTGAAGCGTAACTGCTAAAGCTTCACACTCCGCAGGCAAATCTCCATTCTACCTCCAGGGCTTCCATTAGCTTTCCTTTCTCAGGGGTCCCGAAACCCATGAGTTCCTTTGTATGGGGGTCCTGATCCAGATTCGGGGGTCCCTGACTCTCGCTCAACAAGTTGTGCACTTCCCAACTTCGACCATGACCAGAAAGTGTTGGTAGTGCGGTAATTTAGTGTATCACCTCAAGCCATGTGGTCACAGCTAGAGTGAGAAATCAGGGAATGTATACATTAACTGTCCGCCAATAATCGATACAATGCATATTATACATAATCAAGAGTATTGGATTCAATACCTTGTGTGAAATGATCCTATTCTGATTTCATGTAATAATTGGGGAAACCAGTAACGTAACTGTCTTCTTTGTTAAAACTCAGCAGCAAAACAAACATAATAGTCGTGAACCAGAGCCAAGTCTACAGTATTCTGAACAAACTCTGTGATTGTTGGTCCAAACAATGAAATAACAGTTCCGACTTGTACACAATGAGTCCCTGAAGGCTAATCACATCCTGCTTATAAGGACATATTTGACGCTTAGCGCTGTCTAACAAGAAATTTCAATAATTGGTGGATGGCTACTACCCATGAGATACAGGTTTGGTATCACGCACGTGTGATATAGCTTTGTTGCGTCACGATTGGTCAGATACGCTCACTGGAAAACACAGTAACCTGGTAACCGATAACCATCACCATGGTTAGTTTCTAGTTTGCGGTTTATTCGTTGTGATGAATAATTTGCTAGCGAGCACGCCAGCAGTTTTTGCCATTAAAGTTAAAACAACATGTGTAATTGTAATTGTAGAACCTTGAATGTATTAATTTAATGGCGAAATGTGTTAGCGTACTGGCTAGCAAGTTATCATATTGATTTGAACAAATCCGTTTGAAATTTGATTAGACATGTAATGTGGTAAATAGCCAGACAGAACAATATTTCCTTCTTGAAGTTCTTGGCGTTGATGCAATTCTCCCCCCTAACCACAAGGACACGCACATTTGTTTCATCAGAGCCAGAAGGGTCTGTGTCAGAATTTTTTGGATTAGAAGCATTTAGTGTGTGCATTATTTTGATAGCAGTAGGAGTACTGATTTGACAGGCTACAATTCTATGTCCATACCGCCACGTTACTGTATTGGATTATTAGACATCATATACCTAGATGTAATTCCATCTGGTTGTTCACTTGGGAGAGGGGGAGTGCATTTTTAGTCAAATAGTAGAGCTTTCTTATCTGCGCGCTTTTTTTCTGAATCCGTCACGGTCAGCGGCGGCAGCTTCTGCCTTTCTTATCTGTACTATACCCCTCTCTTCCTAGTGATCCAAGCATCTGCGACTATGATGTGGTCTGGGTTCGTTTGGTGCCTCTTGAATGCACGGATTTGCAAATTACGTGACCCTGGAGACACAAACGCATTCTGCTACCCCATATCTGTCCACCATTTACAGAGCCAAAATTTTCCTTCCCACTATAATTATTTTTTTCTAACCATGAATATTTGAATCGCCACTCTTCGCGCCAGCATCTATGCTTACGGGCCTCGCTGGTTGTAGCTGATTTGGGGTTTGATATCTCTTGCGATTGGGAAGTACTCGCAGTAACATCATCCTCCAGCTTTTCTCCCCAGAGCTTTTTTTTTCCTAATTAAGTCGGTGATTTGAATTTTGGTTTTACTTTAAACAG